>CM075447.1:11943947-12543947 GCA_037832335.1 Carallia pectinifolia | reverse complement strand
AATAATTATAAAATAGAATTTAATAATAGAGAAAAAGTCACCAAAAGTTAGTAGAAAACCGAAATTTCTTTTTTTTTTTTTTTTATCGGATAGAATGAAATAATCGAAAAAAGGCCACCAAAAATTTGTAGAAAACTAAAGCTCTTTTTTTTTTTTTTTTCCTGATCTTTAAAATAGCAGTAACGGTACAAGGCAATAAAGAGGTCACCCATATTTTGTATTAAATGCTAAATTCTATCAAAACATTTTTTGTCCTACAATTAAGGAGGTAAAATATGATAATTATAAGAGCATTAAGAATTAAAAGAAAATTTTGTAAAAATGTCAAGTGGGAGTAAGGATTAAGGATAAGCTTTTTCTAAATTTTCCCTTTATACTAATTAAAGAAATTTTGTAAAAATGACAAGTGGGAGTAAAGGTTAAGGAGAAACTTTCTCTAAATTTTCCCTTTATACTAATTAAATAGATGTTTGGAAGTGCCACGTTGGAGCCGCCCAAAGATTCTTTTATAAAAATATGTCTGTTTCAATAATATAATAATTATATAAGTTAATATCACATTATCAAAACAGATAAATTCTGTTCAAAAATTTTTACAACATATTAGATTTGTTACTTTAAATAAAATTAATGTTAAATTTATTACTTTTTTAAATTAATACTAAATTAATTTAGATAAAGTAAGTGATATTTCGTATATTAATTCTTATTTTAAAAAATAAACCCATAGATTGAGGATGGACCCAGAGAGCTCTCACCCTGACGCAAAAAGAACCTGGAAGTGTGTATGGAACTTACCAGTGCAACCAAAAATAAAACCATTGGTTGACTTGGGAATAAGCTTAGCTAGCTGCAGCGGCAAAATTATATTTTATATATACTGTATATAAGGTGTTCATATGTATTTTACATCTGAAATTTGTAGATATTTTTCAAAAAAATTATCATCCATTCAAATAAAAACTGTTAAATAACGAATTTACCATCATATATAATCTAAAGCCAAAAACCTTGGAAAAATGATTTTCCTCTCACATTTGTCTCTAAAAACCAGTAGTCTCTCTTTTATAATTTCGCTCTCATCGATTTTTATAGTTAAACTAACATTTACTAAGGGTAGCGTCTCTTTTATAATTTCACTCTCATCAATTTTTATAATTAAAGTAAAATTTACTAAGGGGCGAGTTAACTGAGTATGTCTTTTATCACCATTTATAATCGTTGTTATATTTTCTATCGTATTCTAAAAGCTTAGAAAATAAATTACACTCTAAAGTTACATCTTAATTAAGTTAGAGGAAAATGAAGGAAGCAGAAAGAATTTAGGTAAATAAAGGAGAAATAGGCTGTTTGAGATGGGCAGAAGGGTATGGGGCTCACTCAAAATATTTCTGGGCCTCACTCAAAATTAATCACCACAAAACAAAAGGGGGAAAACAACCCGCCACCAACTTTTTTTTCATTTAATTTAAACTTATATAATGACTAAACTATCCACACAATTATTTTTTTTAATTATTACTATTAGAGACAAAATTAATATTATTACTTATATTATTTTATTTTCTCTTCTTTTTACTCTTATCTAATCATAAAATTTATTTCTTTTCTTTCTCACATTTACTTTTTTAAAATAATTTTTTTTTCTCAATCTCATTATTCTCGAACTCCATTTTCTTCTCCCTCGTTTTTTTTTTTTTTTATCCAAGCAAAGGTCTTAAGGTGAAAAAGGTAATATTTCCGCTGCAGCTATAAACAAGCAATGTCATCATTCGTCGACGACAGTGACCGTGAAGAGACCAGAGAAAGAAGCTCGCAAGCTTCCGACAATGTTGAGGCTTTCTTCTCTCTCACTTGTTTTGCTGTGCCTAGCAGTGGCAGTCTCTTGTGCTGATAACTATAGCAGAACCGATTTCCCGCCTGGCTTTATATTCGGCGCTGGCACCTCCGCTTATCAGGTCAGCTCAAGCCAGTCAACTTGTCATTTATTCATAAATCATTAAGAATCTTAATCACTTAATTATATACTTGCATATATTTATATATCAATGTAATGGGTGTTTGAAAATGTAATTTTTAAGGTGGAAGGGGCAGCAAACGAAGATGGGAGGAGTCCTAGTGTTTGGGATACTTTTACTCACCAAGGTCAGCTTCTTCTTTGTATCCTGTCCTGCCAATGATTATTTAGTTTCTCCTGTAACAGGGGCCTAGTGTTACACAACAGGCCACCATCCTTTTTTTAATCTCGGGAATTTCATATTCAAAGCTCAAATTCTAGTTTTCTGACTAAAATTCTCAGGATATGTGTTTGGACAAACTGCGGATGTTTCGGTTGATGGGTATCACAAATATAAGGTGATCAAGTATGCCTGCAAATTGACAGTCATTGGTTAATAGACTGTAATAATTTCGGTTACATGATGGCGATCCATGTCTATGATGCAGGAAGATGTAAAACTTATGTTTGAAACTGGACTAGATGCCTACAAATTTTCTATCTCGTGGTCAAGGCTCATCCCAAGTATGGTTTTCAAGATTGTGATTCATTGAAATAAAACGAAGTGATAAAGTTTGTTTTGTTTTAATCACAATAGTACGTTCTGTATGTCAGATGGAAGAGGACCTGTCAATCCGAAGGGCTTAGAGTATTACAACAATCTCATCAACGAACTTGTTAGCCATGGTCAGAGCCTGTCAAAATTCAAATAAAGAAAGAGGATCTTTTTGTTTTGGTGTCTTTGTAGTAGTTTCTTCTTGTACTTGTAGTATGTCTTTATGAGATTTCCTTTTTGCTCAACTGATCTTGATTTCACTGGTGAAGCAGGCATCCAGCCACATGTTACGCTACTAAATTTTGATCATCCACAGGCACTTGAAGATGAATATGGTGCATGGATTAGCCGAAAGATTGTGTATGGTGCTCGATCCCTTGTGGCCTTAATTTGTGCTTCACCTATGTAGCAGAAAATAAATGAATAAATCAATAGATGAGGAAGATGGTGAAGATGTTTGAATACTTGTATATCAATGCAGGAAAGACTTCACGGCATATGCAGATGTGTGCTTCAGAGAGTTTGGTGACAGAGTTTCTCATTGGAGTACCATTAATGAGCCCAATATCTTTGCTACTGGAGGTTATGACTCGGGAGTTACACCGCCTAAACGATGCTCTCCTCCATTTGGATTTAACTGCACCAAAGGCAATTCAACTTCTGAGCCGTACTTGGCAGCTCACCATATGTTGTTAGCCCATGCATCGGCAGCAAAATTGTACAAAAGAAAGTATCAGGTACTTCTAATCTACTGCTTTTTTGTTACGGCTGGACACTATATTTACGCTTAGGGAAGCACATTTTGATGCAGGCAAAGCAACATGGATTTATAGGATTAACAATTTATGCCTTTTGGTTTGCTCCTCTAACCAACTCAAAAGCAGATCTGACTGCCTTTGAAAGAGCCAAAGACTTCTTTCTTGGTTGGTAAGTTAAAAATAACTAATAATTTGGAGGATTGGCAGAATTTGTAGCAGTCATCGACTGCATATCTCCTCATTTTTTGCAGGGCTCTGCATCCCGTGGTGTTTGGCGACTATCCTGAGACAATGAAGAACATTGTAGGCTCGAGACTTCCATCCTTCACTCCTTTTGAATCCCAATTGGTTAAAGGGTCATTTGACTTCATAGGAGCTATACATTACATGGCAACCTATGTCAAAGACAACTCAAGTGGTCCGCATCAGGAAAATAGAGATTTCAATGCAGATGTTGGAGTAGACATAGTGTGTATGTTTTCTTCTTTAACTATTCCTATAAGGTTTGTCGATTCTGTAGTCATGAAGCTATGGTGACTGATTATTTTTTGGGTTTGGCTTTGACAGATTTCCAGGAGAGTGCATTGGAATTTGGGGTGAAATTTCATTTTCTATTACTTTTGAATTGTGTTTTGGTGCTTAATAAATGCAAATGCATATCTAACTAGTCCTGTCCAATTCAGCTCCCTATAAGGCCCTGGGGTTTGCAAGGAGTACTGGAGTACATAAAGGAAGCTTATGGCAACCCTCCTGTCTTTGTGCATGAAAATGGTCTCTCTCTCTCTCACTTTCCATCAGAAGCACATGCGTATTAGTATTATTTTGCTGCATGTTCCACTACAAGAAATTCAGTTGATAATTCAAGAAGAAAATGGCATCCCATTACTCAAAAAAAAAAAAAAAAAGGCATCCCTCATTTTTTGTATGCAAATGCAGGGGATTTATGTTTTTCTTAATCCTGTCCCGCTTTGCTAATTGAAGAACTGGGTTTCATACATCTTGGCAGGCCAAGTTGACCTGCAAAAGTCATCGTTGGAGGACACGTCAAGGGTGGAATATCTGCAAGCATACTTAGGGGGTGTGCTCGGTGCGGTTAGGTATTTCTATTTCGTTTTTTCATTGGTTATATGCAACCATTGAGTTTAAATTTCCTCCTTATTACTGCTGCAAAATTGTCATGCTGATTCAATCAACTATGAATAATGGGACACAAGTTCTTCAATCGATTTAAATTTGACTCATTATATTATTATTATTATTATTATTATTGCACATAGTCTAACCATTTTTTTTGTTCCAATTTAAAAGGAATGGAGCAGATGTAAGAGGGTATTTTGTGTGGTCCTTTATGGATGTGTTCGAGTTGTTGACTGGATACCATGCAAGCTATGGTCTATATTACGTAGATCTGGATGATCCTGACTTGAAACGGCAACCCAAGCTCTCCGCGCATTGGTACTCTCAGTTTTTGAAGGGAAAAGAAGTCAGTTCTGATGAAATTCTTGAACTTGAGAAGAATTTATCAAATCTTCCACTTGGACGATCAGTTCAGTAACTGGGATTCTATGTAATGTAACAGCCAAAATGGATGCTGCTTAGAAGCAAATATATAAATAATTGTTTGCTTATCTGCATTGAAGGACCAAAACTATGTGAAAGCAATTTTATTTTATTGATTCTCACGCTGTAAAAGATGTTGAGCCCAGTTTACAAGAATGTTATTGTCAAGGCGTAAATTGGAGTCTTAAAATAGCTACATTACACTGGTACCACTCCTGTCAGGGGAAGCTGCAGATAATGCAAACCCCAGCCAAGAGTTTAAGGCAAATGAAGCAACCTAATTCGCAACTCTATTTCCTTCTCGATAAATTAGCTATCTGAGTGAATTCCTTCTAATACTGTAATCCAACCAATCAAACGAAGGTGATCAAGTAAAATTGAAGAGTTGTTTTGGTTAAGGACGTCCCAAAACAGGCGACGTCTTTCATCCGCAGCGGCGCATGATATTTTCTCTCTTTTTGTAGGCGTCTTGCTCTCGCTGTCTTGTTCTCTCTCTCCCGTGCCTTATTAGCAAGGGAAAATAGCTTGACTTTTTAAGGGCCCGTTTGGAGTGGTTTAAGTATTTTATTTTCTATTTATTTTTCACAAAAAAAAACAGGAAATATATTTGTTATTGATTCTGTTTTCTGTCTTTTGTTGAAAAGTGTTTTGTGTTTTTCAAAGAAAAAAAATCAAATTGGGAAAATAATAAAAATAGTTTTCCGATTTTGTTTTTCACTTTTTTTTCTATACTTTTTCTCACAATATTTTCTTTCTCTATCCACCCTCTTTACCATATCTCTCTTTAATCATCCTCTCTCTATTC
This sequence comes from Carallia pectinifolia, assembly GCA_037832335.1. NCBI lineage: Eukaryota > Viridiplantae > Streptophyta > Magnoliopsida > Malpighiales > Rhizophoraceae > Carallia > Carallia pectinifolia. The sequence goes on along the minus strand of CM075447.1, from coordinate 12,538,272 downwards.
CTCTATATTTTTTCTCTCACTACTCTTTCTCTCTCAACTCATTCTCTCTCTACCCTCTCTCTCCTTTTTCTATCTCTACCATTCTCTCTCTACCCTCTCTCTCTCTCTATATTTTCTCTCTCTCCTCTCTCCCTTTTTTTTCTATCTCTACCATTCTCTCTCTACCCTCTCTCTCCCTATTTTCTCTCTCAACTCATTCTCTCTCTACCCTCTCTCTCCCTTTTCTATCTCTATCATTCTCTCTCTACCCCCTCTCTCTCTCTATTTTCTCTCTCTACTCATTCTCTCTCTACCCTCTCTCTCCCTTTTCTATCTCTATCATTCTCTCTCTACCCCCTCTCTCTCTCTATTTTCTCTCTCTACTCATTCTCTCTCTACTCTCTCTCTCCTTTTTCTATCTCTATCATTCTCTCTCTCCTCTCTCCTTTTTTTTCTATTTCTACCATTCTCTCTCTACCCTCTCTCTCTATTTTCTCTCTCTACTCATTCTCTCTCTACCCTCTCTCTCTCCTTTTTCTCTCTCTATTCATTGTCTCTCTACCCAGACTCTTTCACTTTTTTCTTGTTTTACCATTCTCTCTACTCATTCTCTCTCTACCCTCTCTCTCTCATTTTTTTTTCTCTCTATCATTCTCTTTACTCATTCTTTCTCTACCCTCTCTCTCTTTTCTCTCTTTGTCATTTTGTTTACTCAATCTCTCTCTACCCTCTCTCTCTTTTCTCTCTTTGTCATTTTCTCTACTCATTCTCTCTCTACCCTCTTTCTCTCATTTTCTCTCTCTACTATTATGTTTACTCATTTTTTCTCAACCCTTTCTCTTTATGTCATTATCTCTACTCATTCTCTTTCTTCTCTCTTTCTCTCTCCTTTTTTTCTCTCTACTCATTCTCTCTCTACCCTCTTTCTTTCTTTCTCTCTCTCTCTCCCATTTTTCTCTTTATATTTATACTTTTTTTACCATTTCTCTCACTATCTTTTTTCTACATATTTTTTTATTCTTATAAAAAAAATAAAAATTGACAGCAATAAACACAAAAATTCAGCAAACAGCAAAAACAAAAAACAAAAATTGAAAAGCAGAAATTGAAAAGCAGAAACAAAAAACTGACAGCGTCTTCAAACGGACCCTAAAAATGAAATTTATTTTCTCTTGGAAAAGTATGATTTTTCGTGAGCCTTTTTTTTTCCCTTGACTTCTCTTACCTGTTTTGCCTGAACGACAGAAAATATGGAACGGTGTGTCTGTTTGTAATAAAATATTTTATAATTTTTTTATTTTTTAATATTTATTTTATATAAAATAAGTAGTCAACAAAAAAAAAAATTTTGAAAAAATTTTGAGATTTTTTAAAAAATAACTTACATTTATTCTGAATTGAAGTTATTTTTTAAGAAAAATATAAAATTTTCTTTAAATGAATAATAAAAAAATTATTATTTTTATTAAAAATATTTTTTTGAAATATTTTATAAAAATAAATTATTTTTAACAAACGAACAGATCTTAAAACATGCTAATTTTACAAACTTGCATGAAGCTTTGGAAGAGACGTACTAAAACTTAAAACCCCAATGGGGACAAGTTTCTCATTTCGTTGACAATTAAAGATGTCTACGACCACATAAAAATTTATCCAGATAATATTTATATTATAATAATTAATATATTTTATATTATTATAATAAAAAATATTAAAAGATAATATTTTTTTAATTGAAATTTTTTTTTGCAACCTCACAAAATTTACAATCTTGTTTGGAAATTTTTTTTGTTGTTTTTTTTTGGGTGCGTCAATGTGCTCTTGCAGAAAATTTGACGTGGACCAACGCTGTATTTGGGAAGAGGAAAAGTGGGGGAAGAGGGGAAAAGTAAGAGGATTAAGGTAAATTATTATATTTAAAAAATATTTAAAAAATAGGAAAGAAGAAAATTTTTAATTTTGGTAATTCTTCTTATTATACTAAAACTAATTCTCTAAAAAAAAAATTATTAATTCTCATATTAAATTTATTAAATAACTCAATTACCTCTCACATAATTTAAAAATTATAATTTTATTTAAATAAAATATTTAAATAAAATTTATTATAAAAAATAAAATTATTATTTCAACATATTCTATATTTCTCTCTCATTTTCTACTTTTTTTTTTTTCAAATAAAAAAAAAATATTCTCTTCTTCCCCAACTTTCCTCTCACTGACTTTTCTCCCTTCCAAAAATTTTATTTAAACACAGTCGAAGTGCTGCGATTGTATACGATGGCAGTGGATAAGCTTTAGCTTAGCTTGCTGCAAGTATAAAAAGGCAATGTCATCATTCGTCGACGACCCGTGCGCGCGAAGAGACCAAAGAAAGAATTTTGCGAAGCGTAATCCGAAAATGTTGAGGCTTTCTTCTTTCTTAATCGTTTTGCTGTGCTTAGCAGTGGCTGTCTCTTGTGCTGATAACTATAGCAGAAGCGATTTCCCGCCTGGCTTTATATTCGGCGCTGCCACCTCCGCTTATCAGGTCAACTTGTCATCTATTTATAAATCATCAAGAATCTTGATCACTTAATTTTATAAGTATATATATTTATATATCAATAAAATGGGTGTTTGAAAATGTAATTTTTAAGGTGGAAGGGGCAGCAAACGAAGATGGGAGGAGTCCTAGTGTTTGGGATACTTTTGCTCACGAAGGTCATCAGCTTTTTCTTTATTCTGTCCTACGAATAAGTGTTTAGTTTCTCTTGTAAGAGGGGCCCGGTGTCACACAACTAGACATCATCCTTTTTTTTCTTTTTTTTTTCATTTAAGACTCCATTTGATCTCGGGAATTTTAAATTCAAAGCTCAAGTTCTAGTTTTCTGACTAAAATTCTCAGGAAATGCGGGTGGACAGACTGCGGATGTTTCAGTTGATGGGTATCACAAATATAAGGTGATCAAGTATGCCAGCAAATTGACAGTCTTTGGTTATTACCCTGTAATAATTTCAGTTACATGACGACAGTCCATGTCCATGATGCAGGAAGATGTGAAACTTATGTTTGAAACTGGACTAGATGCCTATAGATTTTCTATCTCGTGGTCAAGGCTCATCCCGAGTATGGTTTTCATGATTGTGATTCATTGAGATAAAACGAAGCTATAAATTTTGTTTTGTTTTAAGCACAATAGTGCGTTCTGTACGTCAGATGGAAGAGGACCTGTCAATCCGAAGGGCTTGGAGTATTACAACAATCTCATCAACGAACTTGTTAGCCATGGTCAGAGCCTGAAAAAATTCAAATGAAGAAAGAGGAATTTTTTTCTTTGGTGTCTATTTAGTGTTTTCTTCTTGTACTTGTAGTATGTCTTTATGAGATTTCCTTTTTTGCTTAACTGATATTGATTCACTGGTGAAGCAGGCATCCAGCCACATGTGACGCTACTAAATTTTGATCAGCCACAGGCACTTGAAGATGAATATGGTGCATGGATTAGCCGAAAGATTGTGTATAGTGCTAGATCCCTTTTGGCCCTAATTTGTGCTTCACCTACTTGGCAGAAAATAAATAAACTTTAAATCAATAAACAGGATGGTGACGATGTTTGAATACTTGTATATCATTGCAGAAAAGACTTCACGGCATATGCAGACGTGTGCTTTAGAGAGTTTGGTGACAGAGTTTCTCATTGGAGTACCATTAATGAGCCCAATGTCTTTGCTCTTGGTGGTTATGACAATGGACTTACACCGCCTAAACGATGCTCTCCTCCATTTGGATTTAACTGCACCAAAGGCAATTCAACTTATGAGCCGTACTTGGCAGCTCACTATATGTTGTTAGCCCACGCATCGGCAGCAAAATTGTACCAAAGAAAGTATCAGGTACTTCTAATCTCCTGCTTTTTTGTTACGGTTAGAAGCTATCTTCATGCTTAGGGAAGCACATTTTGATGCAGGGCAAGCAACATGGATTTATAGGATTAACAATTCATGCCCTCTGGTTTTCTCCTCTAACCAACTCAACAGCAGATCTGACCGCTACTCAAAGAGCCAAAGACTTTTATCTTGGTTGGTAAGTTAAAAATAACTAATAATTTGGAGGATTGGCAAGAATTTGTTGAAGCCACGGATCACATATCTCCTCGTTTTGTTGCAGGGCTCTAGATCCCCTGGTGTTTGGCGACTATCCTGACACAATGAAGAAAATTGTTGGCTCGAGACTTCCATCCTTCACTCCTTTTGAATCCCAATTGGTTAAAGGGTCATTTGACTTCATAGGAGTTATACATTACGTTGCAACCTATGTCAAAGACAAGGCCAATGGTCCGCAACTGGAAAATAGAGATTTCAGTGAAGATATTGGAGTAGAAATAGTGTGTATGTTTTCCTCTTTAACTATATCTATAAGGTTTTTCGATTCTGTTTCCATGAAGTGCTATGGTGACTGATTATTTTTCTCGTTGTGGCTTTGACAGTTTTCCGGGATAATTCATCAGAATTTCCGGTGAAATTTCGTTTCCCATTACCTTTTCTCCTTCCCTTCTCCTCTTTTTTTAGTGCATTGATGAGGCCAAGGACAAACTTTTGAATTGAGTTTTGGTGCTTAATAGTGCAATGAAGCATATCTAACTAGTCCTGTCCAATTCAGATCCCTGTGAGGCCCTGGGGTTTGCAAGGAGTACTGGAGTACCTAAAGGAAACTTATGGCAACCCTCCTGTCTTTGTGCACGAAAATGGTCTCTCTCTCTCTATCAGAACACACGCGTATTAATATTGGTTTGCTGCATGTTCCACCTCAAGAAATTCAGTTGATAATTCAAGAAGAAAATTGCATCCCACATTCTTTTTATGCGAATGCGGGGGATTTATGTTTTTCTTAACCCCGTCCCATTTGCTAATTCGAGAACTGGGATCTTGGCAGGCCAATCTAGCCCACAAAAGTCATCTTTGGAGGACACATCAAGGGTGGAATATTTGCATGCATACATAGGGGTTGTGGTCGATGTAATTAGGTATTATTCGTTTGTTCATTGCTTATATACAGCCATTGCGTTTAAATTTCCTCCTTACTTCTGCTGCAAAGTTGTCGTACTAATTCAGTTAAACTATGAATAGTAGGACCCAAGTTCTCAATTCATTTAAAATTTTACTTTTTGTTTTTTTTTTTGGAACATAGTCTAACTATTTTTTTTCTTCCAATTTAAAAGGAATGGAGCAGATATAAGAGGGTATTTTGTGTGGTCCTTTATGGATGTGTTCGAATTGTTGAGTGGATACAATACAACTTTTGGTCTATATTACGTTGATATGGATGATCCCGACTTGAAACGGCAACCCAAGCTGTCTGCGCATTGGTACTCTCAGTTGTTGAAGGGAAAATCAGTCAGTTTTGATGGAATTCTTGAACTTGAGAAGAATTTATCAAGTCTTCCACTTGGACGCTCAGTTCAGTAACTGAGATTCTATGTAATGTGACAGCCAAAATGGATGCTGCTTATATACATATATATGTACATATATATACATACATATATGTATATGTGATAAATAAATAATTGTTTGCTTAACTGCATTCAAGGCCGAAACCAAGTGATAGCAATTTTATTTTACTGATTCTTGCACTGGAAAAAATGTTGAGCACAATCTAGAAGAATATTATTGTCAAGGCATAAATCGGAGGCTTAAAATAGACACCAATCGGGGCCATCGCATCACCACCATATCATGAACCAAAACTGGTGCCAGTCCTGTCAAGGGAAGCTGTAGATGATGCAAATCCCAACCAGGAGATAGATGAGGCAACTCAGTTCGCTGACTCTCTATCCCCTTCTCGATAGACATGGGAAAACTCGAGAAGTCCTATTATTTTACTCTTTTAGCTATTCGAGTGAATTCCCTCTGATACTGCTATTCCAACCGATCAAATGATGGTGCTGAAGGAAATTGAAGAATTGTCTCGGTTAAGAAAGTTAGTACTCCTGAGTTGAGTTGTCAAATTTTCATCTGACCAAAGCATGAGACAAACATAATCCGAATTCAATCAGAAAATGGCCAGACTTAAACTCCAAATGATCCGAAAATTTAGAATTAAATTTAAACTGATCCGTAACGACCTATGATCCAAATTTTTTTTAGTAAGAGAACAAAAAAAGTAAAATAAGTTATTATAACACTTGAATCATAAATTTTATATTTATAATAACATATATTGTATTATTTTTTCCACAAATTTTAACCATAAATTGTTTTCAAAATGTTTTGAGATTTTTATGAATTTTTAGATTTTATTTTTAATTTTTAGATTATTTTTAAAAACTTTCTGAATTATCATCTGATTCTATGCTTTTTTTTTTCATTTTTAAGAATTTTTCTCAAATTTTTCTGCATTTTTAAATTTTTATTTTTATTTTATAAAAACAACATGTAATTAAAAATGATTACGTTACCAACCCGCAGGTTGATTCGAACCAAATCTTAATACAAAGTGACCCAAATCAAAATGATCTAAATGTAACTTAATCAGAAAGTAAATCAATTCAAAATAATCTAAATTTAAAATAACTAGATTTAACTAACTTGATGACCTGTTTTGTTATCTTTACTTCTTAGTCTTTTTTTAAGTTAAAAATTTAAAAAAATAAAGATAACATCGTACAATTTAATTAAGAGAATTATGTTGGTGGTATTAAATAATAAGAGGTGCAACTATACTAAGACCTCAAGTAAATAAACTTTATACTATCTAGCAAGATTCACTAGCCATTTTTACATATATGTGAGGCCAAACTTACATTAATCTCACTAAGCATTGATCAGCAACGCACGATTTTAAGTTTATAATACGTAAGAAATTTTTTTGACTACTTAACCACAATAAACAGTGGTATTCACAAGGCTATTATACATCAGGACTTTGTATAATTATTGTTTCTGTCATAGTTCTGAAAGATTTTTTTTTAAAAGATTGATTGAAAGCGTAGTTTTGAACTTTTAATGATGGTGTAACGGAGGGACGGACGATGGAAAAAAAACGAGTTGAAGAAGTTCGCTTGCTGACGCCGGCGCACTTGTTTTTGTCCCCTTCGTTTTGCCACCCTTTGAACGAAACAAAAAGTGAAAGAGTGAAGAGCCCAATAATCCGCAAGCTAATAAAGAGAATCAGCTGAAATCTCATTGGTCATAACGAAAAAATTAGGAAATGGTAGATTTCTTGTTTTGGCTTATGACAATTACATAAAAGGACGTCCATACCCGAAATGGTCCACAGTCCAAACTCCACAAATTGCAATTACGTTCCCAAAATAAAAAATAAAAAAAATCAAAGAAACTACGCGGACCTCTGCATTACTTTTTTCCGGAGAATATCCTTTTCAGTTTGATAGGGAAAAAAAGAGGATAATTAGGGAAAATAAACAATTTTTTTCTTTGTTGCTAAATTCTTTTTTTTAAATTGGGAGAAAAATTAAAAAATTTATGCTATTTTTATTATTTTTAGTTGCAAGAATGACAAAGATCAGAGAAAGAGAATAAAATCACCAAATCTCGAGCACAAAAATAAAAAATCTCAACAAAATATCTTTATCTTAAAAGCACAAAAAACTATTTTTATCAAAAAACTACGTTGTTTCTGTTAGGAGAAAAATTATTGATTTCATATCTTTTTTATTAAAAAACTCTATTACTTTTTTATGTATATATACATGTGTATATATTTTCATTATAAAAAATAAAATTAATATTCTTATATATATTATTTTTTTAATTTATCTCAATTTTATCTTTTCCCAAATAAATTTTATAATTTTCTTTTTTCTAATTACGCCTCCCAAATCTTTGTAAAAAATAATTCTCGTTTCCAATTCTTTTTTCTTCTCTATCACTTTTCTCTTCTATGTTTGGTGTGCGAGAGAAAAAAAGAAAAGAAAAGAAATAATTGTTATCATTTACTTTCTTTCTCTTTACTTTTTACATTACTTCAAATAATTTTATTTTCTCTCACATATCATTATTCACCTTTTCTTTTACCATACTTTCTTTCTCTCACTTTTTTAACACTAAAAATAATTTTATTTTCTCTCTACTTTTTCTCTCATAAATTACTATTCACCATTTTTTTTACTATAATTTCTTTCTTTCGACTTTCTCTATTACTCCAAACAACTTTATTTTTTCTTAATTTTTTCTCTCATAAATTACTATTCACTATTTCTTTCACCATAAACAAACTATTCGAGTTATCCAAACAGTGTAAAAAAAAAACAGAGAGAGAGAGAGAGAGAGAGACTTTTCACTGTTTTCGGAGGGGCGCTAAATTGCTCCGGCGGTACTTCTCCGACGATGACGATACTTGAGGTATGTGGGGAGTGCCGGAGGGTTTTTAGGGCTTGAAAATGTCAGAGACAATTTCCTTTTCACTAAAGGTAAATTTCTCATTCAATTGCACTTTTTTTTTTTTAATTATAAAAAACTGCATTTTTTAAAATAAATATCAATATATATCTTAAATTTTGATACTCTAATTAAAATAAAAATTGATAATTTTGTAAATATAAAAATAATGTTAATTTATTTTAAAAATTATTAATTTTATTTTAAAATTATTAATCTTAATTTTAATTAAATATTAATTAAAATATTAAAATTTAGAATATTAATATTTTTTTTAAGTAATAAATCTGTAGCTTTCTTTTGTCGCGTCTGTGCTTTCCTTGTGGTTCTGAAATTTCTATGGTGATGTCGTCTTTGGAAAGAATTTATTAGTATGCGACAAAAATGAATATCGTATGCGTGGCAGGCCAGCGCTTTCGGACGAGTACGGAAAGCGACTTTAGAAGCTGGCTGGTTCCATTTTTCACAAAAAAAGACAACTCTCTCATGGAAAGCCATCGTTGGAAAAGAAACAATCGTATGTGTAAATTTCAGCATTTTGGCGGCCATCCCATCGCATTGTCAAATCAGCAGTGTCCTGTCGAAATATTGAAAGTTTGATCATCGCTTGCGTCACCGCAAAAAGCGACAGCTTTGTCTTTTGAACGTCACACACATTTTCCGGTCGTTAAAGTAATAACTTGCAATGATCATTATTTGATACAGTTTTTAAATTTTAATTTATTTTTTTTATCTGTATTAATTAATTTAATATATTTTTTAAAATTTAAACCAACATATATATTTTAGAGGTTATTATTAAATATTATTTTAATTAAAATTGTGATTAATATTTTTAAAATAAATTTAATAATTTTTAAAACATAAAAATAATAAATATTTTATAAATATTAATTTTTACTTTAAAAATATTAGTTACAATTTCAATCAAAATACTATTTAAAACAAATACATCCAAAATACTAACATTTTTTTTCTTAAGATTTTGTCCTATTTCAATCCAACTCTCATGTGTGTAACACACTCTGCTCTTACACGTATTAAAAATAAGTGATCCCTTGTATGACTAAATTTAAGTAGTCAAATATTATCTATATATTTTTATTTTATGTAATAAAATTTATATTTTATATAAATATAATTTAAAAAATAAATTATAAAAATATTATTATTATTTTATTATTTTTTATTATTATAATTATACAAAATATGAATTTTTTTATACAAATTAAACACAATTTAAATGCGAATTGACTATAAACATTTAAATACCTGTCTTTTTCGTAAAAATAATATATTAAAAAATATAATATATTGTATTAATAAAAAATAAATTTATAATATAATTTATAATTATTATGAACTTTGTCGTCCTGGCTTCAATGGCGTGGAACCAGCTAGGCTAAGGCTAGCTGCCTACCTGCTTGTGCTGAACCTTCTTCTGGCTGCTAGCTGGAAGTATAAGTCCAGAGTGACTCGACTAGGTGGAAGGTGAAGAAAAAACCCAAATAGGGATCACCTCATTAATAATTTTAACTGAGAATGCTAAGGCTCTCTTCTTTCCTGGTTGTGTTGCTGTGTTTAGCAGCGGCAGTCACCTGTGCTGATAACTATACCAGAAACGACTTCCCTCCTGGCTTTATATTTGGTGCTGGCACCTCTGCTTATCAGGTCATCTCTAAACCATCAATGTTTTACATTTTGTGCATGAACAAGAAGCACAAACGCTGTGTGTAGAGCCGGGCTGTTAGCTTGGTTGGTTGGAGACATGTATCTCTGACCTTAGGTTTGCAGTTCGAACTCTGGACTTGGGCCTCCCCACCCCCTTCCCCACGCCCCTAGGAACTCCCTTAAGCCATCTTGGCCGGAGCAGACTTAAAAAAAAAAAAAAAAAGGGCTGTGTGTAATCTTTGAAAAAGAGAAAGAAAGAAAGTGAGTAGATTTTAATGTTGTTGGTCTGATGAGCGTGTAATTTGAAGGTGGAAGGGGCAGCAAACGAGGATGGGAGGAACCCCAGTGTTTGGGATACCTTTGCTCTCGAAGGTCAGCTTCCGTCCTTAAAATAAGTCACTTCCCTTGTCTGTTTTTTGGCTTTTGACTCAATTCTAAGTGCTGGTTCCTCTTTTTAGTCATTTGCATAGGCCTCTCAAATTGAATTCTCAGGATTTTAAATTTCTTGACTAAAATTCACAGGAAAGATTTTCGGTGGAGTCACGGGTGATGTAGCAGCTGATGAGTATCACAGATACGAGGTGATCATATCTGCCTGCAAATCGACAATTAGTACAATGTAATTTCAGTTGCGTGATCATGTTGTGACAGCCCATGTTCTTAATGTAGGAAGATGTAAATCTAATGGCCGAGACTGGACTAGATGCTTATAGATTTTCCATCTCATGGCCAAGACTTATACCAAGTATGGTTTCCTAACTATGGTTTATTGAAACAGAATAAAGCAGAGGAATTTTGGTTGTTTTCAGAATTTCATTATTATTCTTTCTGCTAGATGGAAGAGGACCCGTCAATCCGAAGGGCTTACAGTATTACAACAACCTCATCAATGAACTTGTTAGCAATGGTCAGAGCCCAAGCTTGGAAAAAAAGAGAGAATTTTTATATTTTCAAATGTTTTGGATGCTTAGTATTTCATGATGCTTCCCTGTTGCTGTAGTTGATCTACATTTCATTGATGAATCAGGTATCCAACCACATGTTACACTGTTGAATTATGACCATCCACAAGTACTTGAAGATGAATACGGAGGATGGCTTAGCCGCAAGATTGTGTATAGTACTTGAGTCTTCTCTTCCTTTAAGATTTTGGTACATCATCTATATTTAGTTGAAGTGGAAAGAAACGAAAAACTGAATATTTCTGTCTGAATGCAGGAAAGACTTCACAGAATATGCAGATGTGTGCTTTAGAGAGTTTGGTGACAGGGTTTCCTATTGGGCTACCGTGAATGAGCCTAATATCTTTGCAATCGGAGGTTATGACCAGGGAGCTACACCACCTAACCGATGCTCGCCCCCTTTTAGCTATTTTAACTGCTCCAAAGGTGACTCGTCATCTGAGCCCTATTTGGCAGCTCATCATATGTTGTTGGCACATGCATCGGCGGCAAAATTGTACAAGAGAAAGTATCAGGTGCTGTTTTATCTTCTGTATTACATTACCTTACAAAACTTTGGTCTTATTTAGCATGTTGATTCAGGGAAAGCAACACGGATTCATAGGGTTCACCATTAATGCCATGTGGTATGTTCCTCTAACCAACTCAACGGAAGATGAAATTGCCACTCAAAGAATCAGAGACTTCTATCTTGGTTGGTAAGTTGAAACGACTATATGGAGGGGTAGCTAGAATTTAGTCTTGTACAATTTATTGAAACCTTCTGGATATCTGTTTATCATCATGTTCCAGGACTGTGAATCCCCTGGTGTTTGGTGACTATCCGGAAATAATGAAGAAAAATGTAGGCAAAAGACTTCCAACATTCACCGCACAGGAATCCAAATTGGTTCAGGGGTCGTTCGACTTCATAGGAGTTATACATTACATCACATTGTACGTCAAAGACAACTCTAATGCCCTGAAACAGGAGAATAGAGATTTCTCGGCTGATGCTGCAGTAACCATATTGTGTATGTTTTTGACTAACAAATAATTATTTTACTTTTCTTGGTTGGTGCTGCGAGGACAAAAATGAGGTTTATTTTGTCTGTTTTTGGCTTTGGCAGTTGACAAGGATAATGAAACAATATCAACATTTGAGGTGAAATGTCATGTTCTTGTTATATTTGTTCCTTCTCTTTTATTCTCAGATTAGCAATGATGTCGGAGACAGAGTTTGTAATTTGGCTCTTTTTGTTTGATAGTCCAATTTTTAACTAGTTAATCCTTTTAAGCTGATCAGTACCCTATGAGGCCCTGGGGTCTGCAAGCATTACTGGAGTACTTTAAGCAAGCTTATGGCAATCCTCCTATGTTCGTTCATGAAAATGGTATTTTTTCTCTTTAAATGCATGCCTATTGATGTTATTTTTTTTTTCCTCATGTTTTGGCGTCAAGAAATTGTTGAAATTTCTAAAAGTAAATTGCATTCTTTGTGTTCAGTGCTCAGAGAAAACAGTTTTCCATTCTTAACTATGTCCCTATATCTATTTATTGATATTGTGTAATGCATCTTGGCAGGTCAAGTTACCCTATATGATTCACAATTGGAGGATACTTCGAGGGTGCAATACTTGCATGCATATATGGGGAGTTTGCTCAATGCGATTAGGTATTTCTATTTCCATTCAACTGTTGCTTTTGTAGAACCATTCCAGCAAACTTTCCTCCTCATCAACATTGCAGTGATGTCATTCTAATCCAGTTGACTGATTGAAGCAAAACATGTCATATAATTAAAATTTTAGTCAAGTTTGAGTTCATTGACCTTGGTCCAAGGTTTATAGTTCTCAGATGAATATGGTTGAGTTGAGCGGCCAGATCTTAAAATTTCACCAGAATGACTCCAGTGCCTATTCAATTTAGTCATGCTGCAGACTGTTGTCTTCTAAAGTTTGCTCCTTTGATCTGTGGATTAAAATTCATCTGTAACGAGTCATATCATAGTCATATAATTACCATTTTTTTTTCCCAGTCCCTTTAACGTTTCATGCTGGTTGGGTTTTTTTTTTATTTTTTCGGCATCTAGTCTAACATCCTGTTTTCATCATTTTGAAAGGAATGGATCAAATACAAAAGGGTATTTCGTGTGGTCCTTTGTGGATGTGTTAGAGCTATTGGGTGGTTATGACGTGGCATACGGACTATATTACGTAGATTGGAAAGATCCAGACTTGAAACGGCAACCCAGGCTCTCTGCACATTGGTACTCACAGTTTTTGAAGGGGAAAACAGCCAGTCTTGATGCAATTCTCCAACTTGAGAAACAATCCTCAGGTCTTCCCGATGGACACTCAATTCAGTAGCTGAGATGTATATATATGCACAAATGTATCGTGCATGCTGCTTAGAGGCAGACTAAAATTATGCGTTTGATGATCAATAATTATTTGACAATGAGTGCCTAAAGTTCGAAACCATGGCGCAGGTTTGTATGTACCAGACTACTCGCAAATTTCTTGCAGAATTCACTCAATTTCTTTACTGATTTTGTCACTGGAACAAAATAGTTGCTGAACTGAATTTCCACATAATTATGGATTGGGATTGAGAGCCCGGAAAATTTGAGTTACTTGTCTGTTTTATGCAATATCAGATGGACCATCATTGAGTATTTGGATTGTATGATTTGCACGAGAAATAATGGATTTAGAAAGAACCAGATCCAAACTGACCCGATTCCTGTGTTTGGACTATGGTTTGCGTGAGAATAAGATTCCAACATAGTGAGAAAAATTTTTAATGGGCGCACAAATCCCACTGATCATTACTAACTCTCATCATGACATTAAATGAATTATGGCATTACCAACTGTTAAGATTAATGTATTTGATTTTATTATTTTCATAAAAAAAAAAAAAAAGGCTGAAGGACAAACTGATCATTTCACAGATGCGGATAGGAAAAGATTTGGTAAATAATAGTCTCAAAAGATAAAATCAAAGTGAATAAAATTTAATTTGTTTCGAATCTTATTTAATCTTGTTAGTGTGTATTGTCGACTTTCGTTATTTTATAATGTTTTTCTTTTCTAGACTTGATTATCTACAAATATTACTCTTGTTTTATTACTAAGTTAGTTGTAATTATATAGAGATTAAGATTGAACTTTGTGTTAGAGTGTTTGTGGTGGATTTCACTGTTGTGATTTGTGTTTGTTATTTATACTGTAAGTGTGCAACGTTGAATAAAAATTTTAGTTTCCTTTCCAAATATTTGAATTAAATTTCCTTTTTCCTTTCCAATAATCTTTTCTCGATACTGATCCTACATTAAGTGATATTAGAGGGAAACTTTTGATCCCCAGACCACCCAAACTTTCCATTACCCAAGGATCCAATCTGTTTAAGAAACAAAGAAAAATAAAAAAGACTAAAAAAATCAAAACAAAAGTACTTGCATTTTGTTCTACTGCAGCTTACTGGAAAGTCGCTACCGCTCGTTGGTAGCCATTTTCAATAGAACCAAGACCCACTTTTTTCAGATCGTCGTTTGCCGATCTATCCATTTCTGAGGCTCATGTGCCGGAATCACTAGGGCATCACGTCGGAAAAGTGCCTAAAGTTCGCTATTGCACACCCCTCCGTCGCTTGCTGTCGCCGCACCACCTCCATCGCCTATGACCGAAATGCCAGACGAAACAAGCAACCTCCAATCTTCCATTTTCGGCCACTAAAAGGTCCAGACCTTAGTTCCCTATTGCCAACCGGCGAATTCTTCTGTCCCGCCACCGCTTGCTCCAATGAACTGTCGTGCGTTCTTTTTTCGCCGTGATCAACAGGGACTATCCTCACTTGACTTTTGTGATTTTATTTCCTTATTATTACTCTGCTTTCATCTTCTCTAAAGCAGATTGCAAGGGAGACTTAAAAGGGGTTCCAAAAAAGGTTTTTTCACCAACAACAATAAACCATTGCCTGATCATTTAAAAATGCTTGTTCGCACCAGTTAATGCTTATAGTATAGTTTGTCCTTAATATTGAAAACTCCATTAATATTTCTGTTAGTATCATATAATGGTAGGTTTACATTCGGTCCCACATTATAACTTGTTTTTTTTTTTTAAAAAAAAATTCTACCATTTTGTGATTTACCGTCGTTTGATACCCAAAATATTTGATTGTCCTTCCCCATTCAACTTTGTGCTTACCCCTACTATCGATTGCCTGCTCATTATTATTAATGCTCACCATTATTTATGCATATTTATTGTTTGGGATATGTTGTTGTTGTTCTATGACATTTACCTAGCATTGTAATCTATAGTCTTCCAGTGCATTTAGCATCATTTTATAACTTTATTACTTCTTGTGATAAGTGTCTATCTCAGTATATATAAAAAAAAAAAATGGTAACCAACAAAGAAGCCAAAAATAACTTCACTTCTAACCCCAAAACCCACCAGAAAACCAACTTTTACAGTCCCAAATGCAGAGTCTCATAGGGCAGTCTAGTAGTTAATAAATTGAATTGAACAACTTGAGTCCGTTAGGCAATTTCATGAGTCCCGTGATCTGTGAAAAGATTTGTTCATACCCAAATATCCACTCCTGTCCCTCACAGTAATCAAAGGAATCATGTTACCCCAACATCAATTGTCAGATTCCCACCTGATAGAAATATTCCAACTGCATTTGAATGTAGATAGCCTATAAGTGAAGGTGACCATTTTCTTTAAGACTATCCCGTGGACTACCATTAGAGCCCCTCATAGACTTGAGCATCGCCACCCAATTTTTGAGTTTCCCAAGAGAGGTAACAAATTTAGTAGAAATAATAGATTCCCTAAACAACCACTTATGTATGGTCATTTAGACTATCATAATGTCACCAAACGAGTCAAACTTGATGCACCTGAATATGATGGTACTTTAGATCCCAATGTGCTCATGGATTGACTTGATAATTTAGAAGATTATTTTGAGTGGTATGACATAACTGATATCAAACGTGTCTGTTTTGCTAAATTAAAACTTGTAAGCACTACAAAAAAATGTTGGCAAAATGAACAACATAACATGGAACGTCTAGGAGAACCACCAGTCACTTAGTGGGCAGTTATAAAAATGAAATTAAAACAAAAGTACATTTATACCTTTCATACGAGTCAGTTATTTGGGAAACTTTTAAATCATAAGCAATTGACTTTTAGTGTGATTGATTACATGTCCAAATTTGAAGAACTCCTACTCAAATGCCAAATGTATGAAGATTCTTTTGTCACTGTCAGTCGATTTGTTGACGGTCTTAGGTATGACATCAAGAGAAAAGTTTTCCTCATATTTCCCGAAACTCTAAAAGAAGCTTATCAGAAGGCTTTAGAGATTGAGAAACACAGTAGGGTCTGTTCTTTAAAATGTGTGTCTACTTTTGTCACCGCATCCCATCAAACAAAATATTTCCTTCCTTCCACTTCTTCTTCTCACTCAAAATCTGCCACTCAGTTCGCACCTAGAGATAATCTCGGTAAGGAGAAAACATCTTTCACTCCCAATTCATGTCCTGTCAGATCTTCGATGGAGTCCCGAGGTAGTAATTCCTTTATTCAATGCCATCGATGTCGCCAATATGGTCATATAGCTACTTGTTGTCCCCAACGTGCCCTAGTTATAAAGCTAAAGTCATATGACCTCGTAAAAGGAGAGGACCGAATTGTTGATCCTATAGAGTATTCTGGAGATAAAGATGACTATCTTGATTACCCTAATTTAGCAGACCAACATTGTGGTGTCGTTAGGTATATATTGACTACTTTTGTAGACAATGATGAATAGAAGCAAACTAGCATTTTCCACACCCACATTAAGTTGACAGATCAAAGTTGTAAGATGTTCGTTGATAGTGGTAGCATCATGAACGTTGTTTCTAGGTTTGCTATTTCGCGTCTAAACCTTAAAGCAAAGCCACATCCTCAACCTTTTAGGGTAGTATGGGTAAACAAAACCACTTTATTAGTCACTGTGAGATGCTTAGCGCCCATTCAATTAAGTGACTATGAAAATAAAGTTTTGTGTGATGTTTTACCTATGAATGTTGCTCACATTTTTCTTGGTCTCCATTGGCTTTATGATCTTGATGTGACAAATCATGGTAGGGAGAATACCTATTTCTTTACGTATAAGGGTAAGAATATCATTCTTAGACCTGTAAGGCCCCAACTAAAAGACAATAAAATAAAATCCAAGTCTGCTTATCCCATTCCAATAAAGAAAGGTCTTCATATCCTAATCATAGAGTCTTTGAGAAAGAATGCCAGACAAGTGATTGTCGGATAGCAATTGTCGCTAAAGAAGCCCTTCTTTAATCCACCAAACTCAATTATCATACCCCACTTGAACTTCAAAGTTTGTTAAATGAATTTAAGGATATCATGCCCGAGGAACTTCCTAGTGAGTTACTACCTATAAGAGACATTTAACATATCATTGATCTAGTTCTTGGGTCACAACTACCAAACCTTCCATATTATAGGATGAATCCCAATGAGCGAGAGGAGTTAAACAGACAAGTTGAGGAACTTTTGTCTAAAGGTTTTGTGTGTCATAGTCTTAGTCCATGTGCTGTTCCTGTCTTGTAAACTTCTAGGAAAGATGGATCATGGGAAATGTGTGTTGACAGTTGAGCTATTAACAAAATCACAGTAAAGTACAGGTTCTAATTCCTAGGCTTGAGGATATATTCGATATGCTAGCTGGTTCTAGTTGGTATTCCAAAATAGACTTGCGAGACAGATATCGCAAATTCACATTAGGCCTAGGGATGAATGAAAAATTGCATTTAAAACGCATGATGGTTTGTACGAATGGCTAGTCATGTCCTTTGGTTTGTCCAATGTACCCAATACTTTTATGTTGGTCATGACTACTGTCTTAAAACCTTTCATAGGTAAATTTCTTGTTGTCTACTTTAATGATATCTTTGTGTATTGTAAGTCGAAAGAAGAGTACCTAAGTTACTTGCATTTCGTTTTCATCATTCTTAGGAAAGTCAAATTGTGTGTCAACTTTATGAAGTGTTCCTTTCTTCAGTCTGAGGTGCTATTCCTAGGCTTCATTGTGTATACATGAGGTATAGCTACTGACCTTGAGAAAATTAGAGATATTAGAGAGTGGCGTGAACCTAAGTCCATCACTGAGGTTCATAGCTTTCACGGTTTAACTGCTTTCTATAGAAAATTCATTAAGGGGTTTAGTACTATTATGACTCACATTACAGATTACCTAAAAAAGGGAGATTTTCATTGGAATACTACAGTATCTAGGGCTTTCACTAACGTGAAACAAAAGCTCAGTGAAACACCTATTTTGAGACACCCCGACTTTCATAAGATTTTCAAAGTCACTTGTGATGCCTCTGGTGTAGGCATTGGGGGAATCTTAAGTCAAGAAGGGCATTATATAGCTTTCTTTAGCGAGAAGCTTAATGAGGTAAAACAAAAATATTCCACTTATGACAAGGAGCTATAGTTCAGTCACTTCATTACTCAAGGTATTATTTGTAACCTCAAGAGTTTGTTATGTATTCTGACCATCAAGCATTGCGCTATTTGAACTCCCAAAAGAAACTGGACTCTCCTCATGCTGTTTGGGTTGAGTTTCTGAATGAATATTCCTTTATTGTCAAACATTATTCTGGTACAGAAATAAAGCTATTGATGCTCTCAATCGTGTTATTTTTGTTCTTTAGTCTTTAAGTACCCATGTCGTAGGATTTGATAGGTTAGTAGATTAATATCCATAGTATCTTGATTTCGGTGTCATTTTTCTTGTAATTAGAGATGTTAATCGTCATGATTATGTTGATTTTGTCTTTCAAGATCGTTTTCTATTGTAGTCCAACAAGTTGTGTATCATTCGCATGTCACTTCGTCATTTCTTAGTTTGGGAGATGCATACAAGTAGATTAGCTGGACATTTAGGTAGAGATAAGGCTATTGCACTTGTTGAGGATAAATTCTATTGGCTATCATTGAAGCGAGATGTTTTTAAGATTGTGTCACAGTATCACACGTGTCAGGTTGTGAAAGCTAAAAAGAAAAACATTAGTCTGTACACCCCTCTCCTTATTCCACATGCACTTTGGAGAGATGTGAGTATGAATTTTGTTCTTAATTTACCTAAAATAGATCATAGTAATGATTCTATTTTCGTTATTGCGGATAGATTCTTTAAAATGGCACATTTCATTCCATGTACCCACAAATGCATCTTATGTTGCTAAATTATTGTTCGTGGAAGTTGTTAAATTGCATGGTTTACCTAGTTTTATTGTGTCAAATCGTGATGTCAAATTTGTCAATTATTTTTGGAAAACACTTTGGAAATTTTTTGGTACCACTTTGAACATTTCCTCTGCTTTTCACCCTCAAACTGATCGTTAAACTGAAGTTGTCAATCGTATTCTAGGAGATTTGCTTTGATACCTTGTATGAGATAAACAGGGTAATTGGGACTTAATCTTGCTTATTGCTGAGTTTGCTTATAATAATTAGGTTAATCGAACTACTAGCAGAAATCCTTTTGAGATTGTGCATGGACATTCCCCTTGTACACCTATTGACCTCATTCCTTTTCCCTCTGATATCTGTTCATTTGAGCTTGCTAAAAATTTTGCCCGACACATCCATGAGTTGTATGGTGAAATACGACACAAAGTTGCATTAAATAATAGTGATTATAAACTTGCTACTGATGTGCATCGTAGGACTATTAATTTCAATGTAAGTGATTATGTCATGATTTGCATTCGACCAGAGTGTTATCCAAAACATTTTTTTAAGAAACTACATGCTCAAGCCATTGGCCCTGTCTTTATTGTTCAGAAAATGGACCTAATGCATACTTGCTTGATTTACCTACTGATATGAATATTAGTCTTATTTTCAACGTAGGGGATTTATCACTTTACCGAGGCACTTTTGAGCCTCCTGTTTCTTCTAGTCTTTTTACAAGTCCACTTGCGTCCAAGTCGTCGGTCCTCCCACCACAACGTGACATGATTGATGTTATTCTTGATGATGAGCTGGTTGTTTCTTCAGATAGAGGATTTCATCATTGTTTTATCAAGTGGAAAGATTGCCCATAATCATATGCAACTTGGATCACTAAGACTGACTTCCACTCTCTCAACCCCTACCTTATTGGCCCAATACCTGCAATCTCACTTGCCGAAGTCAAGTTCTTTTCAATCTAGGGGGAATGATGCAAACAGAAAAAGATTTGGCAAACAATATTCTCAAAAACGACAATCAAAGTGAACCTAATTTAGTTTGTATCAAATCCTATTTAGTTTTATCAGTGTGCATTGTTAACTTTCGTTGTTTTCTACTGTTTGTCTTTTTTGGACTTGATTTCTTACAAATACCAATTCTGTTATATTGCTAAGTCAGTTGTAATTATATTGAACTTAAGATTGAACTCTATGTTAAAGTGTTAGTGGTGGATTCGAGTAGGTCAGTGGTGTATTCCACTGTTATTGTTTATGTCGTTTGTTGTTTGTACTACGAGTATACAACATTAAATAAAAATTTCAGTTTCCCTCCTAAAAGTTGAATTAAATTTCCTTTTTCCTTTCCAACAATCTTTTCTCGATACTAATCCTACATCATCCACATACATTTTTTTTTTTCTTTTATTTTTTTATCATATCCAAATAATAAATTTACTTTCTTATAATTTTCTTTCACACTTAATTCTAACTTATTTAAATAACTATCAATGAAACCATTTTATTTTCTTCCAATTTCTTTCTCATCACTTTTTTTTTTCGCCTTACAACAAAATCTAAACACCCTTCTCACCATCTCATTTTCAGTCGGTTGGCACAAAAAAGAATATACAAGTTCTACATGCTTCAACTACCAACAGGTTACAAATCTCAAAAAAAAGGAAAAAAAGAAAAAGAAAAACTTTCCAACAGGTTACAAAAAACATAAGCAACCAAAAGCAAAAAGGCCAGAGGGATGGTTGATCTGGTCCCCCTTCTCAAATCAACATAATGGCAGGCAAATTCTACAAGTTGCAATCTCATGTGATTTCACTTAAGTAGAATTTGAGTCTTTTATTTTTATTTAAAATTATTTTCTTTAAAACAATTTTGCCATGTGCTAACTGTTACAGATTAACAATCTGTTGTACACTTCTACCATTGAGTTTTGTCAGTGGCATGCGATGTCAATTTCTGACAGCGAAAAGACTAGAAAATTGGGTATTAACAACTGATGTAAGAATGCTTTTAGCATATAATTTAGATTTGAATTTTTACGCCTCAATTTTTTTGGCAAAATAAACTGGGTGTTAATTACACATTAGCCCTCTGTTTGGATGCCTGTGAGAAACCCATTTGAAAGAAAATAACGCTTTTTAACAAATTTTCACTTGTTTGGCAATAGGTGAGAAACCTGTGAGAAATTGGTAAATATTTCAGTGAATTGTCAACATCAACAATTACGATGAGAAAAAAAATTAAATAATTAAAAAAATAAAAACAAAATTACCCAAATATCCAATCTCTTCATCTCTGCCACAAATTTCTTTTTTCGGTTATTCCTCCACAAACCGCCTATCGAATCTGCTTTTTTTCCCAAAACCATAGCCATGTTGCTTCCAACGGATGAAACCACAACTCCATTCTCTTCCACGAGACCAAAATCGAATTTCAAACACGTCAGACATGGATGCAGCGACATATCAATTTTAAAAAAATTAGGACACGACAAGTTATAGACACATATATACATTTATACTTGTGTTTATATCTACACATAAATCTAAATAAATATTATTTTTCAAAATATAATATAAATTATATTTTATATTGCCAATTAAATTAAATTTTTATTGTTAAAATAAATTTTACAATATTTTTTGACATATATTAGAAATTTTAACATATATATTAAGTACTAACATAACATACAAATAGAACTTTAAGAGAAAAATTCTTCTCTCCCAACCTTTTATGAAGACTAAAAAAAACAAAAACAAAATAGAAGAAGGCGTGCAAAAAAGGCAAAAAGGAATGCCAAGAGGTTGGCACTCCAACATAGCAGAAGGCGTGAAACCAGCCAAGCTTGGTGGCTGCAGCGTGTTTGATGGACTTTAGTTGAAATGCATATTCAAAAGTACTAATAATAATTGGAACTCAAAAAAAAAAAAACTAAAAAATAAGAAAGAGTAATTTTGTAATTTTAAATATTTAATTATTTTTTATGTAATTTAAATATATCAATTTATTTTTTTCATATTTTTTCATCTATTTAAATAATAAATTCATTCATTTTTTTTCCTAATAATTTTTTTTTAAATAAAATTTTTTTTATAACTTTTTTTTCTTATTAAAATCCTATAATCGAAACACAGAGAATTGAAGTGCGATACGAAGTTTCACGTTCTAATAATCACTATGATCTGGTGCATGGTGGATTTGTCTTACAAAGACATCAACAAACAACAGATACCCGCAGCTTTAGCGTGCAGGCGGTGAACTGGCGGTACGCATTTTTGTTTCGAAAAAAGAAGAAAAAAAAAAAAAGAAGGAAAACTCAAGTATTATAAGGACAAAAAGTCCTTTTCTGTCCGTACTCGGCAAGATTCCATCGGGAAGAGGCTGACGTGTCAATCGATCCTCCAGTGACTCCAGTCCCCCCGCTTAAAGAAAAGAAAAATGATAATTAATTGAAAAATAGATAAAGACCAAAGAGATAGGGAGAACAAATTGCAACTAATTAAAGCAAGCAAGGAACAGGGCCCCGGAGGATGTGGAGGCCTTCGCTGTTGCTAATTGCTTCACTATTATGTTGGAAAGTGTTTTGTATTGACCAATACAGCAAAGAAGACTTCCCTCCCGGCTTCGCTTTTGGTGCTGGCACCTCTGCTTTTCAGGTCATTTTTCTCCAACTATATACATATATCAACTATATATATATATACATACATATTTTTTTTATTTAATTCAATAAGAAAAAGCAGAAAAGAAAATGGGGTTGTCTGATTGTGCATGGATCATGAATTGGGTGTATTATTATAATATGTTAATGGCAGGCGGAAGGAGCAGCTAACGAGGATGGGAGGAGTCCTAGCGTTTGGGATACCTTTGTTCATGGGGGTCAGCCTATCTAGACTTTTTCTTTTCGTTTCAATTGTGACAAACTTCATGAAAACTGTAATATCTGGTGGGCAGAAATAGGATGATTTATTTTGTTAGAAATGCATATAGTTAAGTGAAGTGTCATAATTTATAACAAAGAATACCAGGGAATATGCATGGAGCCACTGGGGATGTAGCAGTTGATCAGTATCATAAATACAAGGTGAATTGCAAATTGGCTTCAGATTGACGGTTAAAACCTATTCTGTTGGAATGTTGTTTGAGTTGCAATTCAGGCTTGGTTTATGTTCTGTAGGAAGATGTCCAACATATGGTTGAAACTGGAATAGATGCCTACAGATTTTCCATCTCATGGACAAGACTTATCCCAAGTATGGTTTTGCTCACTTTCATCTATATGAAACAAATCGCTGGGGCATTCCAGTTCTTTTAATGATATTGAAGTGTTTTTTATGTCAGATGGAAGAGGAGCTGTCAATCCAAAGGGCTTGCTATATTACAACAACCTCATCAACGAACTAGTGAGCCGTGGTTAGTGCCCAAGTTTGCGAATGGACAAAGAAACAAAAACTTGAAATAACTGTGTTTCGGAAGTTGTTTTAATCTTTTGGTGATAGCTTGATGTAGTTCTGTAATGCCAGCCAAAGTAGGCCTTTTGATGCTTCTTTTTTTGCTTTCATTGATTTTCAATCCCCGTTCAGGCATCCAGCCGCATGCTACCTTATGCCACTATGATCATCCTCAGGCACTTGAAGATGAATACTGGCGGATGGGTTAGCCGAAAGATTATGTACATAACTTGAGTCTTCTTGGAATGAGTTTCTTCTGGGTGCTGGGATTGTTCCCCTGCATAAGGCTTAGGATCAATACAGTGAACATGACCATATATCTTTATGTGGATGCAGAAGAGACTTCACGGCTTATGCAGACGTGTGCTTCAGAGAGTTTGGCGACAGGATTTCCTACTGGTCTACGATAAATGAGCCCAATGTCTTTGTACTCGGAGGTTATGACAGTGGTATAACACCACCAAAACGGTGCTCTCCTCCATTTGGATCTAACTGCTCTAATGGTAATTCCTCATATGAGCCATACTTGGCAGCTCACCACATGTTGTTGGCACATGCTTCGACTGTAAGATTGTACAGGAAAAAGTATCAGGTACCACATCACCTTCTGGAATTATTTCACTCGAGCAAATCAGAATTTCTGGTATTATTTAGCAAAAGACATGGTTAAACAGGACAAGCAACGTGGATTCATTGGGATGACCCTCTTCATTTATGGCTTTGTACCTTTAACGAACTCAACAATAGATGCAGTTGCTACTGAAAGAGCCAATGACTTCTACTATGGTTGGTAAGTCCAAAGAATGAATGCATTAGTCTCTTGACAGTTGTCAAAAACAATCCTTTATTTTCAACTTTACTCTGTTGTCAGGTTTGTTGAACCCTTAGTGTTTGGAGACTATCCTGAGACAATCAAAGAAATTGCAGGCTCAAGAATTCCAATTTTCACCATTCACGAATCTGAACTGGTTAAGGGTTCGATTGACTTTATGGGAGTAAACTATTACAACACATTTTACATAAAGGACAACTCCAACAGCTGGAAATCGGAACAAAGGGATGTCTTCACAGACATGGCAGTAGAGATTCTATGTATGTTTTGACTAGACCACCACTAGATTGTTTGCTAACTTAATTTCGCAGGGGACTGGAATAACTAATCGACACATTTTTGCTGCAGTTGACCGAGATATTGTAACACTAGATGAGGTGAAAGTCTGATACTCCATTTGCTTCTGACGGCTGTTGTCTCCCCTCTTCTCTTCTTTTTGTAGCATTGCTATCAGAAGAACATGTAGATTTTTGGCACATTGGTAGTTTGATATTTCTAACTAGTTCTGTCTGGCGCATCTCAGTTTCCTATAAGGCCTTGGGGTCTGCAAGCAATACTGGAGCACATTAAGCAGACTTACGGCAATCCTCCTGTTTATATCCATGAAAATGGTCTCTCTTTCTCCCTCTATTCTGCTAATAAGCTCTTATGAACACACACAAGACTTGCAAGTTTACTGCGAATGCATAATTTTAGTCAAGATTTCATTTTTCTAGGGACTTGGATTCAGTTGCTTTTTTCAATATTATCCAGGAAATGTACCTTTTATATGCACTTTATCAGATAGAAATTTAGGAAATGCATGTCGTGAACTCGTCGACTATGCAGAAGTTCTTGTGAGTGCGCTTTCTTCCTCACATGCTCATAACCCATAAGGGTTGTATGAAATTTGCCATGTTCTTGGGAAATTTTTGCTTGTTGATCAGTTTCAAATTTTTGTAGGTCAAGTGGCCCGTCGCAATTCATCTTTGGAAGACACTTCGAGGGTGAAATATTTGCATGCTCATCTGGGGAGTGTGCTTGATTCAATCAGGTATCTCTATTCTGTGCCACTGTTGCTTGTTTACATCCATTCCACTCATGTCTTTCTCCATGCTGATCACTGTGGGAAGAAACCAATCAAAAAATGGAAAACCATTTGGCCTTTGCTTTCATTGACCTTATAATTCCACCAGGCATACATATATAACAGGTCTCCATCTTTTACTTAGCATCCCTTCTGGTAATTTCAGGTTCTGAATTCTGATGCATGGTTATATGCCTTTTTATGTACATAACCTCGCAAATCAATAACAACAATAATAATAGCTCCAATTGCGGGCCGGCTACACAAATTTTTTCTTGTCTTTCCGTTTCATTATGACTTTAATTTGATGTAAAATAGTTCCAAAACTTAACACATATATGTGTACCCTGACCAAATTTTTAAATCGTGGATAATCATGAAAAGGAATGGATCAAATGTACGGGGATATTTCGTCTGGTCATTGCTGGATGTGTTGGAACTATTGGACGGCTATGAATCAGGCTTTGGTTTATATTTCGTGGACTTGGATGATCCAGACTTGCGTCGGTACCCCAAGCTCTCTGCACATTGGTACTCCTACTTTTTGAGAGGAAACAAGATCAGCTTGGATGGAATTATTGAGCTGCAGAAAAATTTTTCCGGTACACTTAATTCAGTAGCCAAAGGCTCATGTAAACGTTAATCTGCTGCTACTTCTTTGTCAACTCCTGCTTCCGGGTGTATTTTCCATTAATTGGATGGACTCAATCTAGTATTAACAATTAATGGTCAATATCATGAACTAATGAGAAGACGTCGAAAAATGGACCTCTAGGAGGCCCATAAACAATTTGTTAATCTTCAGAAATTTGACATAATTCAGATAATTGATTTCCAGCAATGAGATGTTCAGTGCAACAGTAAAATTAATGCATTGGGAAAGCAGTCTTTACATAAAAGCAAGGGCAAGAATGTGTAATGACTAATGGCTACATTTGTCACCAAAATCAGAACCGCGAGTTACGTGCCTTCTTTCCCATGCCCGAAGAAGATCGGGCAATTGACTTTGGGCTTCTTGTAGACTCTGCACAATCTTTGTAGGCCAATAACATGTTCTTTTGGAAAACCAAAATAAAATGTTCTTTTGTAAACCAAAAAAAATAAATTAAAATAAAATGTTCTTTTTCTGCCGGTCACTGGCTAGAACTGGAGATTTTTATTTTGAAAAAGTCTCAGGTTTTAATTAGGAAAAAAGAAAAGTGTGAAATTTATAAAAAGAGGAAAGCTACTGTAATTCATAATCAAATAAGTTTCCTCGACGAATAGAAAAGATATATGTATAGTTAGATATGTGTTTCGAGTGACAAGCTTATACTCTGTCCAAGCTAGTCTATAAAAAGGCTTGACTATCATATGAAAAATATTGAAATTTCTACACATAGCAATGACGACGAAGCTTCGCTTAAGAATGTATGCACGTGAAAGGGATTAAAAAGAACATGGTCTTATGACTTTCCGAAAATAATAGTGCTAACCATTGAAAAGAATATATCTCCGATCCAATCTTAAAAAATAGGAGCTGTGACAAAGCTACAGTGGTCTACTTGGTCTTCAAATTATCTGTCTCGAAGTGGAAACCAATAGGAACCAACAAGATTATGCTCTTAGTAGGGAACAAAAGAATATGATCCCACTAAAGGAAGTGACACTAAGCCTCTGTTTGTTTTGTGCGTTAGAATCGAAAGCGAAAGAGAGCACATTTATCGAAGCATTTTACGCCGTTCGGATTGTAAAGAGAAAACCATGTGTAGCATTAGCAAATTCGTAGAGTGTCATGTCAGAAAAAGTACTATAAAAAACCAAATTAAAAAGAAGACCAAAAATACATGCATTGAAAATTATCGGAATAACCTAAACACATATCCTCCATCGGTGATTTGTGGGGGTGTTTTTACAATTTCAATTGTATATATTTTTTTTTATCTTTTTTTTTTCGTACAATTTAAACATATATTTCACTTTCTTATTATTTTCTTTCTCACATATTTCTCATATATCTAAATAACAAATTCTTATAATTTTTTATTTCTTATACATCTAAATAACAAATTCTAATAATTTTTTTTCACACAATTTTTTTGTTCACAACTTTCTTTTTCAATAAAATCTCACAATCCAAACAGATTATAAAAAATAATAAAACTCTTTTTTGTTTTTTATGAGTCCTTTAGAGCTAGTCTAGCAATTGAGAATGAATATGATGAGGGAGGATTTAGATTTCAAATTTTAAATTTTTTAATTAAAAATTAATATTTTTAATCACCCTAATTATTACTGTATTCTCGTTACTTTTTTAATTGTTAATCCATATGATTATCAACCAATGTCGATTGGCGATTATTAGTTCTAAGTTTTTGTTCAAATAGTGACTGCTCGAATAATATGACGCACGATATATATTCGTAGAATATGTCATGTCAATTAATTAATGAAAAGAAAATACTTAGTAATACTAATAGTTGCAAAATATATCATGTCATTAATGAAAAAAGACCTAAATATAGTTACTAAAATCTCTCAAGTCTAACAATAGTATTAGTGTCCGAACTCTTTAACTGTTTTTTTTTTTTTCCCAACTCTTAACTGTTTTCCCGAACTCTGACAATAGTATTAGTAAGAGTTTGATTACTCGAATTACTAGTACGCCGACAACAATAATGCACTTAAAAAATGTATATATGCTCGATCTCTAGCACAATCTCATGACTGTATATCTGAGTGGTCGACAATTCATAGTGGTCCGTCCACTTAACAAAAATGCTTTCCCTCGGAGACTTTTCCAATAGGCAATATGATTTCTTATTTCGTATTATCATGAACTTGAAGCATTGAATGGATTATCAACCACCCATTGTCCATGTAACTCTTCTATGCATATTCCGGGTCTCTAGCTCTCTGTTTTTTTTTTCTTTTTTTTGGTTGGGGCCATTGTGACAGTGTGCTGTACAAGACTATTGAAGAGCCAATAGAGAATAACTAAAATGATGGTGAAATCACGGCATACATCACCAACCACCAGAATGGAGATTCCATAACAGTTACTATTGTATACAAGTGTAGCCCCATAATCATGACGAATCGATTCCAAAATAATAATAATAATAATAATAATAATAATAATTTTAATTTGCAAATGGGAGTAAAGTTCGCCAACGTCATAATGAGCTAAATTTGTGTGGGATCAACAGCGTGGCTACACTTGCCATTGCCAATAGATTTTGTGGAGCTTGTAAACATATTCTTTAAGCTAGCCTGGGTATGTCAACTTCAAAATCACAATCATCATCCCATTTTCAAGTTACTAAGCCAACCATTATTTCTCTCGTCGTAACAATCAATTTCTGCTCTGGTAATGCAAAATTAACAATACATTCTCAAAAACTCGATCCAACTCCGCGAAAATTCAAGCTGAATTCCTCAAAAAATAGTGAAAAATATTATAATGGGCCACACGAAATTATTTTTATCTTTGTGGATTGGGAAAAAAAAATAGTCGTGACTTTTATGTATGAATATGGTGAAAGGGTTCCGAATTTAGAATTTGCACTTCCGTAGACGACAAGCAAGACAAACAAACAGAACACGTCTGTCACTAACCCAAAAAACGGTAGTGCATTTTATCCATATGAAAAATTTTTCCTCCTGATGATTTTGGGATTCATACAAGCACTTGCAATACGTACACTTTTTATCCAACTCATTACAATAATGGGCAGACTCGGTTGGTTCATGGTAGGGGTATCTCTAGTTTTTTTTTTTTTTTGTGAGTTATTTTTTGCTTGAAGTTTTTTGAGTTTTGGGTCTCTTTTGCCATGCCTTAAGTATATGCGTAAATTCCAATTAGTTGGCAATTTAATCTGAAAATTATTTTGAAGCAATTAAATTTCACTAGCTAAATAATTTTCAACTATTGAAAATTAACCAATGAATCAAAAGTTAATTATTAGATATCGATATGCAAGAATACCGAAATTTGGGACAAAACAAAATGAGGAAAAGAATAAAGTCTACTTTGCTAAAAAAGAAAAATGCCACTACAAATAGAATTTCCCAGTCTAGCTGAGAGTATACTTTTACTTCTAGTACGTGATCTTTTTTTTTTTTTTTTTTTGACTAGTACGTACATCAAACAAAAGCTTCTTCCATGCATTTCTGCGTAACAAAGCAACTTTGGCCGCATTGTCGGGCGATCATAGATTTCCTACTTTGACCCGCTTTCTTAGAAGAGAAGACTTAGGTAGGCAAAAAAATTTGATGGGACAGAATCAGAGGGGGCTAATAAGCTCAATTTATAGAATAAAAAATTATTATAATTTTGAAAATCATAATATCTTTTCCCAAAAAGTTCACAATTAAAAAAAAAAAAACAGTTCATTGCATTTAACCTTATGTAGTTTTGGTGTTTTGCAAATTACCATATATGATTTTAATTTATATATTAAATCTCCTTGTAATTTTAAATTTTTATAATTTACTCCCTGACAGTAATTTATTAAATATATTAACAAAATTAGTTAACAATATTGCCCCAAAATTAGTTAACAATATTTACTCCGCTGTCTTGTGATCGCAGGATCTTATCTTATCTTCACGTAGAAGTTGCCAATATTGTCCCAAACACCTCTATAACAACATGTGTAGTGCACTAAAAAAATAAAGGCTGTGAAAAATATAACTGTGAAATATAACTTAAGTATACACTAAAGATCAATTTGAGAGATATATTATATAGTTTTATAATCTTAGTTTAAAAATAAAAGTTAATAATTACAAAATAATATAATTTTAGTTAATTTTTGTTAATATATTTAACAAAATCTTGCTAGAGAGGTGAATTGTAAAAATTAAAAACTATGAAGGGATTAAATACCTATATAAAAACTACCAGGAAGTAAAATGTAATCCAAATAAACTACGAAAAATTTTGTGCTTTGAACCTAAAAAAATTTAACTTTTAACATGTGAGATTTATATGCTAATTCATCTTTGGCTCCCATGCGACTACATTTTCTTAGCCCACACAGAACCGTGTTCATCTTACAGCGAATTAGGGTTGGCAATGGGGAGGATCGGGGCCGAAGATGCCCCCCCTGTTCCCCGTACCCATTTATTACACTCATCCTCCACCTCGTCCCTGTTCCTGTCCCTGTCCCCATCCCGTCCCGTCCCCGTCCTCGACGGGTATGAAATTTTAATCTTCGTCCCCATCCCTTCTGGGGAATGGAAATTCTCATACCCGCCCCATACATGTCCAAATGAAAATTAAAAAAATCATATATTCTCACTGCTTAAAATACTTGAAACCCGTGGTTAATGACAAATTAATTGTATATGTTACAAATATCCTTTAACTTAAAAATATAATGAATAAATGATCTAAGTATTAAAGTTTAAACGCACGAGTTTTATATTAAGAATTAGTAATATAAATTAAGGTCCCACAACTTGATGCACAACATGCAGAAGAATAATGACACTACTTTTGACGATATTATATTACTCAAATTTATAATAAACAAGCATTAAAATTATATTGCTTAAATTTATATACTGATATAATGACACTATTTTTGAAAATACTCACATAGAAAAATAATTTAGCACAAATCACATTAACGTTTCAGTTACTGCATAATACTAAAGTTTAAAATAAAGATATGAATCACACAAAAAAAATCCAACTATGAAAAATTCAATAAATGAAAACTATGGAAACTTTATCATATAATTTTGAATTTTTTCTTTTTTATTTTCTATATATATTGTTAGATTTCTTACAATGTTGAGAGTTTTAACTTCGTTTCTAACTTCTTAAACAATTTATTTTCATGTTTTTGGCATGTATATGCTGGAACATTTGGAAAGAAAGAAATAATAGTATTTTAGAACAAGACTTCCAGTAAAAAGATGGTCTTTCAAAATAAATTATTGTAATTCTTACATTATCCATTAATAATTTTGTGATTGTCAAGAGAATTAGTTATTACTTGAATCCTTGACTTTGAAGTTATCAATATTGTGAGTAAACTATCGGGTTAAATGAAAGTAATTCTATTAATAATTTAATAATTACATTAATAATTTTAAAGTAACTAAAACATAAGCTATTAAGAGTGAAAGTAATAAATATTAACAATAAAAACGAATAAAAATTGAAGAATAAAACAAAATGAGACGAGTATGGAGAGGGTATGGGGATAGGAATAGGTAAACTCATTTCTGTCTCCATACCCACTAAAAAAATGCTAGGGAATTAGGATCTCCACCTTGTTCTCCAGTCAACTGACTTTTATCCCGTCTCCGTCGAGATAAGTACGAATGATCTCCGACATGTATGAGTAAAATTGTCATCCCTAAAATGAACGTGGAAAATGGGTATATAGCTACGCCTTTCATTTCATTTTCGTCACATGACTACATATGTTTTATTGTGCAGCACTAATTGAAAGTGTTCGTTAAGAACTCCCTCTATGACTATGATGATTTGCTGACAATACAAGTTGAAGATTTGCAGGGCAATTGCATGTTAGATTGGGCTCTCTTATTGTCTTAAACCATTCATAACTAAAAGAAAAACAGGGCATTCCAATGCACAAAGTTTCCATATTTATGAGATTTATAAAATAATTGATGTACACAACATTCTCTCTATTTTAACAAAGAAACTGCTTCTTGACCTACAAAGTTATTATGAATAATCTTTTCATTACTACAATTCTCGTCCTTCTCACTCATTCAGAATTAGAATATAAGAAATTATATGAGGGAAAGTGGAAGGCAGGCATATAAGTCAATGTCGTGGCTGATAATTCTATGTTGAGCATGGTCTTTTACATTAGTAACATTTAATCACTCTTACCAAGCAGGAGGACCTCTAGTTTGAATATATATGTACACACGCGCGCATGTATGCATATTCCTCCTTTCCTTCAAAAGAGACAGATGGGCATGAATTGATAGTTGGCGGTTGGTAAAACGCATTTTGTTGCCACATGGGAAGAGAAGAACCAAATATCAAATTGAAGACAGTCATTTAAAGAAGCTGTAGACTGAGCGCCACGGCATCATTAAATATAATTCATCGCAACATGTAAAGCAGTGATTGAACAGTAAGTTCGAATTTAATAGATGTGAGATGAAGGAAAATTACAAAGCCAATAAATTAATTTCAAGAATATTTTTTTAGGAAAAAAAAAGACTAAGCCAATAGACTACATCATAATTAGAAAACAAAGGGGGGGTTTAGATTGTCCTGTAGCATATATAAAATTTCTTGAATGGGTTGCTAAATATTTATTAAAATAATTATATAAAAAAAAAAACACAAACACACACGATGCATTACATGTAAAACCTCTTGAACGATTTGCAAATGAGCATGGTGTAAAGTCACCCCTTCATGTTCCCACACGCACAAGCAATCTTTATGACTTTAATTATTCCACCAAGAAAGAAGATGACTACATTCATAAAATGAGTTATAATTGCCAAACAAGTGAAAAATGGCATGAATCAGGTGATATTAATTAATGTTTCCAGCAATGTCAAAGCTGTGGCCGTGTGATTTGGTTGCAAAGCCACATTCAATTAAAACACAAATCCACCCAACCCAACAATTCAACTATGACAGTTATACATAGAAGCAGGTGATGACTATACTCAGGTCACTGATAGCGATGGCTATGCAATTTGAGGATAGACTTTTTGTGGCCCTGAGTTAAGTCGAAGCATATTGGCCCTTGGCTACGTATGAGGTCAGTATACTCGTGAAAACTTTTTTCTTACAGTTTGTATCCACGGGAACACTTTTAATACAGGCGAGAATTTCCCTTTCATCTTAACAATACAAAAATAGAGGTGATACTTTAGAATTTCGTGATAGAGTATTATACTGACTATACGACAGATTAAGCTAATACACTAAATTGAAGAAAAAATAAATTTCATAATATCTGATAAAAGTTACGAACCTCTGACAAAATTGTGGAAGTTATCATATATATACATAGGGAGGCATTTCTTGACACGAATTAAATTGCGTCCTTAGAAAAATTACCAGCAATCATGAGAGTCCAACGTCCATGTAATGGAGCATATTATGAGTCGATATTTTAGTTAAATTTTGTAGTTGCAGTTGATAAACTGATTATATATATGCTGTTAACAAATGCAATTAAGTACTGATTTTTGTAGTTTAATAGTTAGGGATCGTCAGTTGTCAAGGCATAAGTCATGAGTTCAAATCTATATTAAAATATTAAGTAGAGATAAATTTAATAAAGTTTACACAGTTTATTCTTTTGATCTATGTAATATTGTTTAAGGAGACTGCTAGATCCTACTATTATTTTTTCATTTTGTAGACTAAAAAAAACAAATGTAATTGATTATTTATTAATTGTTTGTACCATTTTGAAAGAATAACGGTAAAATTCTTAACGAAACAGAAAAGAATCACAAAAGAAATTATTGGATAACTTTAATTTAAAAAGTTACAAAAGCGTGGTGCAGTTTTTATGCTTTCTCACTACCTCAAAACACTGCAATTTACAAACTCAAGTTTAAATTGCTTTTTTATTTTTTTGAACAAGAAAAAGGTGCTCAACTTTAAGTTGCAGTATATTTTTGGTGACTCAAAATATGGGTTTTCAAACGGCAACTAGAAAGTATGTCATTGACGTCAATTGCATCAACTTGTTAATATTTTGTGTTCTCAGGAAAAATAAAAAACAATTTTTTCTCATATAATCTTCTTCGTTCATAATTAAATAGCTTATGCATTAACCCATATTTTTCGTTTTGTTACATCGGATGAACTAGTCTCTAATTGCTTTCACATTAGCTTTTTTGGTACATATCTTTCACAGTAGTATATTTCATCATGTTAACTTAAGCCAATAAAACTTATAGGAAAAATGCATATGTTTTGAGGAAAAGGTGATTAATGAGTGTCTGTAATATGATAAATTTATAATTTTTTGTAATTATATTAATAAAAAGTATAATAAAAAAATTATTTTTTTATTTTATATTTTATTATTATAGTTGTAGAAAATAATAAAAAAATTATTTTATATTTTTATTATTGTAATTGTATAAAACTTAAAATTTATTATATTATATATATTTATTAGAAAAATTTTGGATCCCAAACTTATGTTTCATCGAACCAAAAACACGGGATTCAGATAAACTTCATGTTTATCCCGTGACGTGGCCGTTCACTTTTCTGAGTCCCAGATGGACGGCCATCCATGATCCAACTAACACGAAAACTCTCGAAGAATTTTGTTTTGAACTTTTTTTTTAAAGTAATCGAACAGTTTCGTGTCGAAATTTTTCTGATTTTACATAATATTTAATTAATAAAAAAGATATATAACTATGAAAAAAAATAGACATATAGTTAACGTATTATAATTAAAAAAATTTTATAATTAAACTCTTAATTTGTAAAAAATAAATAATATTTATATTTTATGTTATAAATATTAATTATCTGAGTAAAAAAAATAATAAATTAAAATACGTTAATTCTGTATTAAATTAGTCGTACTAAAAGAATATAAGAAATAAATATAAAGTAATTATAGATTGAGTTTAACATGCCATAAATAATTAAAATTTTATTTTTTAAAAATTAAAAATTAAAAATTATTTTAAATATAATTAATATTAGCTTAAGTTTTAACTTAAAAAAATATATTTTTTATTACTTATAACTATTCTAAAGCTTTTTTAATGTTTTTTTCCTTAATTAAATTGATCAAACCTGACACTATATTTTCACCAAAACAAGTGACATGGCAGAAGACGGGGAATAAAAAAAAAAAAAAAAAAAAAAGCAGAAACGTCTTTATTTTTTAATTTTTATTTTTTGGTGTTTGGGTGAGCAATTTCTGCTGCCAACTCCTGAGTCGTCCTATATATGTAAATTACGCGCACAAGCACGCAATTGAGTATTTGCCATGCAGGGGATGTCCGGAGAGAATAGCTGTCGTCCGATAAAAGAAAAAACTGACTGATTCCTAAGTTTTCGACGTTGCCGATGAGATTGTATCTGAACTGATAAAATCGATTAGGTGTTCGTTGGAGATGGTTCTACTGGACTGGGGTAATTAATTAAACAAAATGAAGTTCTGCAAGAAATACGAGGAGTACATGCAAGGCCAACAACAGAAACAGCTACCTGGGGTTGGCTTCAAAAAGCTCAAAAAGATCTTGAAGAAGTGTCGGAACGACCTTGACGTTTCCCATTATGTCCACCACCCTGATTCTGCTGATGGCTCTCTTGATCCCAGCTCTTCCTGTCCTCACCATTGCCCAGGTACTTACTTTTTATTCTTTTATGAATCATGCAATCTTTTATTTTCTCTTCTCTCTTCTTTCTTGTTTGTTGGTTGTAAATTTTCTTTTTTTTATTCTGTATTTTCGGATATTTTCTTGGGTTGTCCTTCTGAGTACGTTGTGGAGGAAAAAAAAAAAAAAAAACCCCAGTTCGATTATTTCCCGCATGAAGAATACTGCTTTTTGGACCCCAATTGATTCTTTATTACGATCAACCAGTTCTTATTTTGAAAATTTTGGAGAATTCTAACAATTGGGTGTGTGGATTTCAACCCAATTAATGTGGATAATGTTTTCATCAGTTTAATCAGGACCGTTCAAATATTCATGAACCCAAATTATTTGCAGTTCCTTGATCTTTTCCGGTGTTAGGCTTTATTTATAATGGGAAAAAGCACGTTGCCCGAAATTTTTTTTGCCCGAGGTTTGCTCAACTTGCAACAATTCTTTAATTTTATGTAATCATAATTATATTTTTTGTAATAATTGTATTTTTTTTTTTGTTACAGAAAAAAACTACCGTTATTGCAAACAATTAATGATCCGTTGTAATTTGGGCAAAAAATTTCGGGAGTGTACCATGCCCATTTATAATCACTCAGTGACACACACTAAAAACTATGACTAAGAAGTTGTGACAGCAGAAAGCTGACGAGAATGTTGTGCTCATTAACATTTGTCTGAAATTTAATTGAAATGAGAGAACAGATCTATTAGCCTGCTTTTCTTGTTACGTTTAGTCCATCGTTCGGTAAAAAGGGATCGCGAAGGGCCTTTGACATGATAGGCTCACATCATGGATCAGTTCATAAACTATTTAGTAAGATGAGGCAAGTTATGATCAGTGCATCTTATACTACTAGGTGTCAATGTCACTGTTATTTGTTATTCTTATTATGTTTATGCACATTAGAGGGTTCCTAATTCATCTTCACATGTAGTGTGTGATGGAACCTTCTTTCCTTCCCTCCTTAAGGAAATGTCAGCAGTGATTGGCAGCTTTAATGAGCGTGCCCGGAAATTGCTGGAGCTGCATCTGGCTTCTGGTATAAGGAAGTATGTCATATGGTTCAAAGGAAAGTTGCAAGGTGATCATACTGCCCTGATTCAAGAAGGCAAGGATTTGGTTACTTATGCGCTGATCAATGCCATCGCAGTTCGAAAAATTCTTAAGAAATATGATAAGGTGTGTTTGCCTTTATGATGAAAGCCGTGTCAATACTGATTTTTGATGATATAGATTCAAGAGTAGTGGATTTAGTTTTTCTACAATATTTTACTCAATATGTTGCTTCTCTTTGTTTACAGATTCATTATTCCAAGCAAGGGCAGGCCTTTAAGTCGCAAGCGCAAAGCATGCACATTGAGATACTTCAGTCCCCATGGCTCTGTGAGCTTATGGCCTATCATATTAATATAAGGGAAACCAAGGTTAATTCAAAAAAGGGTACTGCATTATTTGAGGATTGCTCATTGACATTCAACGATGGCAAGCCATCCCTCTCTTGTGATCTCTTTGATTCCATCAAGCTTGATGTTGATTTGACTTGTTCTATATGCCTGGTGAGTTCCAAGATATTGATTGTTCAGCAATCTAAGATTTGTTGATGTGATCCTTGCTTGTATAATTTTCTATAGGACTTCACGAAAGCACAACAGAGAAACTGAAGATCCAATAAGACATATTAAGATTGTTGAGTTTTTGTTCAAAAAGATAATTTCATGAAATACTTTGATACATATGCAGTGTTAGCTGCATTTCATTCTGGCTCCTAGTTTAACTAGGATGCACATGATTTGATCTTCCTGTTTTTTTTTTTCCTTGATTTTGAATCAGTTTGAAGTGAACACTGCATAGTTAATAGAGATCAGCCATTCAACTGGATTAACCATCAGCTCTCCCCTATTATCTCTTCTTGAGGTGCTTTAGCGCTAACCACTTTCAGACTTGAGTTGAAATTTTGACATGTGCATTGATTTTTTTTTTTTTAATCTTGGTGCTGTGAGAAATTCCCTGTAATGGTTTCATTCATTTGGTATTTACCTGGTGACAGGACACGGTATTTGATCCAGTATCTCTCACATGCGGCCATATATTTTGCTACTTCTGTGCTTGTTCTGCTGCTTCAGTGACCATTGTCGATGGACTGAAGGCTGCTGAGCCTAAAGAAAAATGTCCTTTATGCCGGGAGGTCAGTTGACATCTGCTTGCTTAATTTATGTTATTGCTTTGCTACCCATTTTCTCCTTAATTATTTTGAAGATAAGCATCTAGTATCATGTTGCGTTGTGTTTACCCGGAACTTAGCTGCACTTTATCTATCTAAGTTTATTGAAACCATGTTCGATCCTTTATTCCTTTTACTTTACATAAATGTGCTGCTGCCAACAAAACGCCAGCGCTTGATATACGCAAATATGTGAAGATAACTGCTTCTTTTCATATCGATGATGACGTGAGGACTTCAGATAGAATTACAAGCATTAATTTTTTCATTGATCAGCCTTGCCGGTTGCCACCTTTCTTTATTCTGCTTTCCTTTTTATGCAGGCTGGAGTTTATGAAGGTGCTGTCCACCTGGAAGAGCTTAATATTCTGCTACGTCGAAGGTATCACTCATAAAAAATAAGAGCCAGTTTGATGGCTACTTGAGCTAAAGCATTCCCTTTTATTTTCTGATGAACTTTGTCTACGAGTAATGGTAATTATGGAATTTTATTTTGCATAGATGCCATGAATATTGGGAACAGCGGCTTAAATCAGAAAGGGAACAGAGGCTTCGGCAAGCAAAAGAGCACTGGGAGTCACAGTGTCGAGCATTCATGGGCGTCTAGACAGGCAGTTCCTCTGTTTTGTTGGTGCTGGACTCAGATACCGGTGGTTTTTGGCCAAAATCCCCTTCTCGCTGGGCCTTAAAAAGTGCGTTGTAATGTTGGTTTCTTCAAATTTCGTGGTTCAGCGTAATTCTGCTATTTTCTCAAATTTCATGTACAAATACCTATCCAAAATATAATGAAAATAATGTACAAATGAACGTTGTTTAGGTTGTTTATGACCGTAGCTTGATTTTCTCATTGCACTTATCTGTTTATTTTGATTCAATTTCATTACATGGACGCAGTCAACTTTGCAGAAAAAAAAACATTCCTCATTATATTATCATATCTATTAGAGACTCATTTATGGTCTTCATTATCAATTCCAATCATACATCAAAAAATAAAAAATATGTAATCAATAATGACGATATGACATATGAATATGCATAATGTACAAAAGTCTGTAGGGGTTCTATTGCTTAGCTAAAAAGTTATGAACGATGACATATTTAGGAGTATCGGTATGAACCTCTGCATGGTCAACGAAGGAGGAAACACAATTGTTTTTGACCAAAAATCTGGAAAAACATCATCTTTATGACTGTCATTTTCGAAGTTAAATGGCCAAAAGCCAAGATAGAAACTAAGGGGAATGGATGAGCTTAAACCAGATCCTAGTACATCGAATTGGGTGTGTTGAGACAATTTACAATCCATCTTAGCTCCACACATCGCAAAACAAAATGGCTTTTCCAAGTTATAAACTTTTAGCCTCGTTAAGAATGAGCCCAAATGAAAGGGCAGTAAATGACACCGTATCAGGATAATCTACATTTAGGTACTTCCCGGCGGGACAATTTCAAAGGTTTTTTATCCTTGTACATGAGAAGTAGGATCCTGGGGTCAATATTTTTTATTTTTGGTACAGAAGCCTTTCTAATCCATCGCTGCTCAATCATATAATAAGAGTCAACTTCGAAGCACTTAACAGGAAATAAAAACTTGAGAAGGACCCATCTGGGATACAGTTACAGTAGCATTATTGCTGATAAGGTTAAGGATCTAATCTATGATCCAGTTATCAAACAGTTTGAAGCCTGCTGGCTGATGGTGAAATCAATAATCATTTTCTCTAACTAAGTATCACCAAATCTGCCATCCTCGGGGACTTATCACAAGTGGTAGCAGCCAAAATCAATGGTGACGTAAAAGCAGAGACGATTGACTTATAGCCCAGCTGAGCGGTTGGCATACTCCTGGACCAAGGCTGCAAAGAGCGATGGCCTCTCGACCAAACGAGATGGTTTGTCAAATTCTCTTGCCCGTCCTGTTACATACAAGAAACATTAACACTTGTATGGAAGATTCATGTAGCGTGCAAAGCTACTAATTATATCCTACTGACTAGTGGAAAGATGGCACTCTGAAAAAATACTGTGTGCGGCTCTCATATATGCATTAGTTTAAGAAATACTCGCAGTCAATAGTGCTGCAAGGGAATGGAAGAACCGAGCTTATGCATTATAAACAAACTGAATCATGCATGGAGTGTGGACTGCAAGGTTTTTCTTGGAATGTAACATTTTGAGGCTGACACTCCACTTTTGGAGAGGTCCCAGCCGTTATTATAATTAGTTCTACGGTTCTGCCTAAACGCCCCCTCTTGCATTGTGCATAGATCGTCCTAAACTAGATAGACAGCTAAACAGGGGGTCTCTACAAGTCTATATATTCCTTGATTTCATTCACCCCGTAACAACAATATCACAATTAATGAGGCCTGCAATTTCACAAGATCCACATGCTTGCTTTGATTTATTGAGACCAACAAGGGGGGAAAATCACAATGGGTTGAAAAGGAATTGTACCTGAATCTATTACCAAAACCCTATCACAATCCATGACGGTAGGTATCCTGTGAGCAATGCTAATAATTGTACATGATGCAAACTCCTCTCGGATTATCTTCTGTATTACGGCATCAGTTTGAGAATCAACTGAAGCAGTTGCCTCATCCATGAACAAAAGGCGGCTGCGCTTTAGCATGACTCTCCCCAAACAAAGAAGCTGCCTTTGGCCCACACTCCAGTTCTCTCCATTATCAACAACTAATAATAAGTTAATGTTGCAGGTCAGTATCTTTCACTTCTATCAATTATGCTCCAATTGAAAATAAAGAGCATAACAGATGACAGACACAAACCTGGAGCGCCGAGCTTCTCCGGTTTTCCAGCCACTATATCTTTAAGTTGGCAGCGGTCAAGACTCTACCAAGATGCAAAGTTACCAGGGTATGCAAACAATGACAAGATTATTTCTTTAACTAGCATACAACATTAACTAATTCAAGAAAAGGGAATGGCATGCTTACCTTCCATATCTCGTCATCTGTATACCTTCCAATAGGATCAATATTGCTTCTCACAGTTCCTTCAAAAAGGACGGGTTCTTGAGGAATTATGCCAAAGCGAGACCTGAGATCATGGAGTCCCAACATGCAAATGTCTATCCCATCAATTATTATTTTCCCTCCCGTTGGCTCCACCAACCTGAAAAAAACTTGGATCAAGGTTGACTTTCCACTCCCTGTACGGCCAACAACTCCAATCTTCTCTCCCCCATGAATATTGAGAGTAATACCTTTGAGAACCAAAGGAGTGTTTGGACGGTACCTAACCTGTTGGTCAAAGATTTGATTTACTCTTAGTAGTTCATGGCAGAAGCAGGATCGCAAAAATATTTTGGATAAGACAAATGAAGAAAGAAAACTAATGTAATACCACAGTAATTTAGGTAGTTTGACTTACCACAAGAAAATAGAGGTATAAAACATGTGGATACATTCTTAAAAATTATAAACACACTCTCAAATGGGAACAATCTTACTCGAAGAGAATTTTTCCTCACTAACTATCTCTCTCTCTTAGAGACAACCCCCCCCCCCCCCAAAAAAAAAAAAATCTGTGCTTATTTAAATTTTCACACTCACAGAATGGAATGTCCTTCCTATAAATAAGAAAAGTAGTCGCCACTTTTTGTAAGTTGCCCATTTAGACTCTAAAGACATCGATCTTGACTAACAAAATAGGCATGAAGTCTACTGCTTGAAGAAAGAACTATCATTTACCAAAGGCTAGTCACCATGTTCGTTTCCATCTCTACACTCCTTCCATATTTCACTTACTCAGCCAATTTACCCTCTATTTTTGTGCCTTTAGTAGACTTAGTATTTCCGGCAATAGCAATGGCTTCTTTAGCTCTTCACGTCCAAAAAATAAAAAAGTGAGTACCACCAGTAACAATTCATGACACCAATTACGACACATAGGAATGCAGTAAATTCTGATGAGGATACACTAGAAGAGGTGCTCGAGTTCATTGATAATTATTTTTTTACTATGGGTTTGCAGTGGCAAACTTATCCTAGCATCTGTCCCAATACAATTGGCTTTCTAGAGCAAGAGCTATGAAAATTTTCTAATAAACTGCCCTCATAAAACATATGCAGCGGCAGTCCTCTCTCTCTCTCTCTCTCTCTCTCTCTCTCTGAAGAAGAAGAAGAAGAAGACACCAGAAAGAACAGATTCAATCAGAGTTAGTGAAGGGCCCATATACCTGCACGTCTATGAGATCGACACTGCCTTGGGGAGGCCAGTTAGGCGGAGGAAGCCGATCTTTTATTTCCCATGC
Source organism: Carallia pectinifolia (assembly GCA_037832335.1). Lineage (NCBI taxonomy): Eukaryota > Viridiplantae > Streptophyta > Magnoliopsida > Malpighiales > Rhizophoraceae > Carallia > Carallia pectinifolia. Next base: position 12,495,800 of record CM075447.1, on the reverse strand, counting down.
AGCCTCTGGTGGGATTTTTGTGAATTGCTTAATCCTTTCAACAGATACCATCCTGTTCTCGACAAAGCAACTCATATATATGCCCCAGAACAGCACAGCATTGAGAGATAACCCATAGGAGAGAGATAAACCAACATTCTCTACAGCAAGCAGAAGATCAATTCAATATTTTTCCATATTACATGCAGCAGTTTGTTTGATTGCGCGATAGTTCACTAGCTTTGACAGCCCAATCAAACAAGAGAGGCACAATAAGAAACCTGTGTGCTTCCAATCCTGAGTGGTCTGAATATAGAAGCATCATAATAATAGCAGAAAAAAAATAATACTGTTTGACCAATTAAAACTATGTCTGGCAACTTATGATGTGAGGTCTGGATATATCACATTATTGAGTTATTTTAACTGCATGTTTGACGCAGAATATGTTTGAGACTTGTTGCTTTGTGGATTTAAGACGGTTAAGGTAATTACCTGGCCTTATAATACTACTAGGTAACAAAATCAAAAACATAGCAGAAGTGCATAGGATGAAGCTGCCAATCAGTTCCAAACGGAAACCCAGCCACTCGTTTGATCCATAGTTGTGAAAATCCATACGCAAGTTGGCATTAACTCGATTGATATTTTCCTCACAGAAAATACCCTGCTTTCTGAAAGATCGGATTGTCGTAACTCCTCCAATGCTTTCCGAAAAATGATGAATAACAGGCGCCTTAGTGATTGAGTCAAGGCGAGTTAATTCTCGAGATGTTGCAAGAAAGTAATTCTGAAAGCCAACAGAGAAAGAAATTATCAATATAAATTTTCCTAGTCATTTGCACTTTAGCTACCAACTTCTTGTTTAGACTAGAAGGTGCAATAGTCAAATAAATGAGAATCTGAATTATGGTTAGATAGAAGCTGCCATATATGTAGTTCATTATATGAGGTAGCTATGCAATCATCTAGCACAACACTCGACTTCCATTATTACAATAAATGGGGGCACGTTGCAAATTGCAAATGTAAACAGCAAGATAAAGCTAGAGCTCATACCCGGTACCACAGGTTTAGCCAACCGAGGGGAATTAAAATGAACACTGTGGGCCAAGCATACTGACATGTGATGATGATGATGCTGAGCATTGTTATGTACATGGAAACCATAATGCCCAAAACAAAAGGAAGGAAGAGGTCAATGTTTGACTGATCAGATGATGCCTGAAAAAAGAATTAAACAAAAAGAAGAGAAAAATAAATTAATGCTTTTCATCAGTCTAAAATCTTAAGCAACGAGCCAACTCTTCTTCCCATCAGGTTCAAGTTGAACAGATTAACTAAACAAATTCAGCCATCTAGTCAGTGTGGGAGAGAGAGTGTTCGTGTGTGTGAGGCACTGCAAAAAAAAACTGAAATGTCTAGATTTCCTTACGCGACTTAAAATTCTTCCTGAAGGGGTGGTATCAAAAAATGACATTGGTGCATGCAGAATACTATTAAGGATGCCCTTGAAGAAAATTTGGGCTGTCTTCAGGCCCATGATTGTAACAAAGAAGGCCCTCATTGTTAGCAGCACCAGAGATACAGCTGCAGTTATTGCATAGACAGAAATGAAGAGAGAAGGTTTGAAGGAAGAGGCACGCTCTTCTGCAGTTTCATATGCTAGCCAATAATCCCCAGTCATTAGAGATCCTTGCCATACTAGGGATAATAGGAAGGCCACTATTACACCCCACCACCCAAAAGCCTCAGTAAGGTATTGTTTGTATACATGCAGGCCCACATTACCAGTTGCTCTTTCCTCTTCTTCAATGAGCTTTGAAGTCCCTTTATTCATTGACGTCTGTTGATCTAGAACCCTGTTATCCCCATTTGGTTCACCAGAGTTTGAACGGGCTTGAGGAGACTTTGGTGGTCTTGGGGAACCCTCACCAGGGATTGTGTTTTCCACATCGACAAGTTCCATCGAGGCTTCATGGGCAGCCACTAGGGCCCTAAAATCCGTGCCAGATTCTAGTATATCTTTGTACTTTCCTGACTGCACTATCATTCCATCTCGCATCACCTGGAATTGACAAGCACATCCGATTTCAGAGCTATAACAACAAATTTTTATGAGTGTACATGCCCGAGAGACACATAGGAAAGATGCTGGTATTTACCGAGATAAGATCAACATTATGCAAGAAGTCAACTTGGTGGGTCACAAGTAGGATAGTCTTAGCTTTTAGTGCTCCCCTCACGCATTCCTGCAAAAGGCATAACACAGATGCATTGTATTTCAGCATGCATTACATACAGAAATACTGATAGACCCTCAGGTAGTACCCAGCTAATAAAACAATGGCTTCTAGTCTCAACAAATCTCATTCTAGACACTTGCATATCCAAAATTACTCTTATAAATAATTCAACTCAAAAAACATAAATCACAGAACTAATGGGCTAAATACTAATAACTCTTTAAAATAACGAAAATTTCTACTAGCTAGATTTTTCAAGATGACTTCCAACACTTCCCCTTAATTCACCTGCATACAATTCAAATATATGAAAGTCTCTTTGAAATTCTGATTAAAAGCCATCTGGGTTTCTTTCTATCTCCCAAAAATCATGCCTAAAGTCTACTTATTTCAGGGACCTTTCCATTTAGCACTTAGCTGACAATTAACCTCGAGATAAAATCCCCAGGGAGCAGGAAAAAAAAAAAAAAAGGAAATGGGGTAGGTTCGTCTCAATTGCCTTGCACAGAATCTTAAAAATTCGAAGGCAATTGAATAAAAATTCACCTTAAAAATATCAGAGCCAGTATGGGCATCAACGGCACTAAAAACATCGTCGAGAAGATAAATATCGCAATCCTGATAAACGGCCCTGGCGAGTTGAATCCGCTGTTTCTGGCCACCACTGAGGTTGATGCCGCGCTCTCCAATCTCCGTCTGATCTCCAAACTCCATCATCTCCAAATCCTTCTCCAAGGAGCAGACCCTGATAACTTGTTTGTATTTCTCCGCGTCCATGGGAAGCCCGAACAAGATGTTTTCTTGAATGGTGCCATTCTGAATCCAAGACGTTTGGGCAACGTATGCTGTTGTTCCACAGACCCTCACCTGTCAGAAGGAAGAGCAGATCGTTTTATCAGAAGAAACTGTAGTGAACTCACACGATCTTGACATGCATGTCGGTTGAACTAGAAACCGTTACAGGCCGAAAGCTCTGATTATATTTTTCTTCTCTTTTTCATTTTTTTTTTTTTTTTTTTTTTTTGCCTTTCTTTGCCTGTTACAATTTTTTCTTTTATTTTGAATATATTTGTTTAGACATTAAAAAAAAATACATTTTTAGTTTGACTTACTTATAAGAAATATGTACTTGTTCTTGTATGATTTTATGTTAAACACCCTGTTATTAGGCGAGTGAAATAAGGGGACTCACTGTTATTATTTTTTTGTTAGGAGTAATTTTACTATCCACAATTATAGTTACAAACACAATTCCGGGAAGTTAGCAGTTATTTTTATTTAATTTGTTTATAAATATCTAATAGAAATACTAGAACCATAATTCTTGCATATGGAATACCTGATAAGAACATGAGGAGCAAAAAGCCAACAAGTTATTAGGAGTGAGGAGCCGGTAAAGATGCATAAAAGTAAAAATATTGGTAGTTTTAATTAAATAATTTTAAAATAGTAATATAATAATATAAATTATTAAATAAATATAAAAAAATTAATAAATTATTAGATACTATTAAATAAAACTGCACTATTATTTATTGCTACATTTTTAAAGTTATATAATAGAATTTTTTATTATAAACTATGGCATAAACTCAGCATAATTAACATTAAGGAATAAAAACTTTTAAGTACCCATATGCCAAAAATGAGACTGACTCAGAGCCAAAAAAGGAATTATTAGCCCCAAGAATTATGTTCAGTAATCCGCACCTTTCCAGATAGTTTGTGCATCTCACCAAGAATTGCAGCTAGCAGAGAAGATTTTCCAGACCCAACAGTCCCAACAATGGCAGTGAGTTGGCCCTTTTTGATCTCCAGATTTATATTTTTCAGAACTCGTTCTTCAGTTTCATCATCCCAACTAAATTCCCCATTTACGACCTCCACAGCAATCCTGCCACCCTCACAACTTTCCACACACGAGTCCACCAGTTCCTTGCTCAACATGTACCGGTCCAACCGCCCCAGAGATATCATTGCCTGCGAAAGCGATATCATAGATTGTGGGAATGTCCTGATAGGTTCCTGCAATATTTTGAATATTGACGTTGTTGTGAATACTGTTCCTGCATTAAGCGGAATTCCCAGCAATATTGCGGTGCCAAATGTTATGGTTGATATCATTAATGGTGCGCACCACATTACAATAATGTTACCAGAGACTGAGTACATAAATTTGGTAAGCCATCCAAATTCTGCTTCACGAAATCCTGGATTCTTTTGTTGAAATGTTCTTCCCATGCCTGGAACTTGATCACACGCATGTAATTCAGCATCTCATTTATCGCCTTCATTCTCGAATCGCGATTTGACATCAAGTTGTATTGGAACCTATTGTTTCTCTTGGTGCCAAAAAATGCGAACACCATCACGCCAACAATTCCAGCAAATGCAGTTGCCACCGAGGCCCCAAGGGCTCTGTATAGAAGCACCAATGCAACAGCAACTTGCAGTGGCATTAGCCAGACAGAATGTAGCTGTAGCATCATATCAGACAGTTGCTGGGCATCAACAGCCATGTAATTCACAATCTGTCCGACTCCATGAGCCTGGCGAGCTGAAGAAGATAATCTCAGCCCCTTCCTGTACAAGGAAGTTATGAGAGTGGACCGAATGAGCATTCCCAGTTTCTGGCAGTTGAAGTTGAACTGGTGAACCGTTAAAACCTCAACAAACTTTGCAGCAAGGAGAATTAGTACTAGGTAGTATCCCTCGTAGGGAGACGTTCTCTTCCCAGAGGTAAAGTCCACGAAACTCTGTATAAGAATAGGCCCAACATACATGACACAGAGCCGAACAATTGCAAGGAATGCAGTGAAGGCGATTTCTTTCCAGAAACACCTCAACAAAGTTGTCCTAACCGGGTGCTTCGACTTTTCGTGTGGTTTAGGCCAATTGGATTCAAAAAGCTGCGACATTCTTTCAGCTCTGTGCTGCGGGGAAAGCGTTGGTACGTCATCTATCTTGAGAGGAGATTTGTAGCCTTTACTCAGAAGGGGATTCATCCAAAGCCAAAAGGCTCTGGATAGTACAGAAGCTGAAGCAAAAGCAGACACCTTTGATTTTCCCGGAAGAGGTTCCTCATATTCCTTGATTTCTTCATTTATTCCTGGTTCAGATTCTCTGCTTACTGTAATTCCAGTTGCTCCCTTAATAGCAACCAAAAGAAGAACAACTGATAGAGGAAAAGAAGCTACGGAAACGATATCATCCAATATTAGACTTGTGTTCTGGGATACCAAATGAACGATGCTCGATGACATGAACAAGGCGCTGAGAATGAAAAACGCAACCCAATATATTCTGAGGGACAATGGGTGCACAATAGCTTGAAACCTCTTCTCGTGGATAATTAAGATTGCAATCACTGCATGAGTAACTGCTTGAGCCAACCAAAATAGTCCATCAATGAGTTTCCAAGGCAACTGGGTGCTTCCAGTGAATGCTAGAATACAAATGATGGTGTAACAAAACGCTAAGAGAGATGTTACAATCAAAGAGAGGCTAAACCAAATGTTAGTTCTGACAAGAGTTCTGCTCTTTCCAATCAGAGGCTTGTTGATCTCAGTACCAGAGTGTTCCCTGGAGGAGAATCTGGAAAATAATTTCTGAACAGCAAACACCAGGAGGACAAGCAAGAACAAGACATCAACAGAAGATAACAGAACCCTTTGAGGACATGGAGAGAGGAAGATGAATCTCAGCCACTGAAATATCATTGGGACAGAAGTGTCCCCTGAGGATTGAACCACTGAGCTGGAGCATGACAGAGAGTTGATCCATGAAGTGGAAGAAGACATGTTTCATAAAACTTCACAACTAACTCACAATAGAATTCCTCTAATTAACTTGATTCTCCTCAAATCGCCTTCCTTTTCGTCCCTGGAAAACATAACAGGAGAAGAATACTGAAGTTGTGAGCACATGTATTAATAGAGCTCTGTGATGTGAGATCCTATAAAATTGGAATCTAGGACCATGGCTTAGAAAAAGTGTAGTTTCATCATACTGTAAAGGGGAAACTAATTAAGAACATGGTAGCAAGAAACTGACCGCCCCAAGTGGCACAATTAACTTCCAAAAGAAAAGGCATAACAATCAAGCCGTCAACTTTCGGCCAATAGGAAGAAAAGGAATTGACAATCACATGCTTTGTATGGAGCAAAAGTAGCTGGACTTTTCGGACTCGCGCAAAATTCTTTATGCCTTAGCAAAACCAAGAACGTGGAGGAAGGTAGAAAGGGAAGGCCAGAAAAAGTGGTTAAATGCTTTGTAACAGAGTAAAACTTTGATAGCAGAAATCTACACGAATGAGTAAGCCATAGCATAGCTCTTCAGGGCCAAAAATCTATACCAAAAGGGAAAAGAAAAAAGAAGAAGAAGAAGAAGAAGAAGAAGAAGAAGAAGAAGAAAATCTCCATAGACTTCATGTGAAACAAGAAGAATACATGTTCCGGAAAAACAAGGACCCTTGTGATGATTCATTGAAGCAGAGAACAAATTAATAACAACATAACACAGAAACTGAAGAAGACATTAAAAGTCGAAAAAGAACCGAGGTTTTGGCGAAACAGCACAATGCAAATGGAATGAAATCCACACGAAAGTGATCATAGAGCCGAAGCCTTGAAAACATAAAAACGTTCTCCACCTATAACTTACCTCCTCCAGTTGAGAAAGATCTGCAGTAAAGACTTGTTCAAGTTGCAGTACTAAGCTGGCGACTGCAACTATGAACGTCTTTCTGTTACCTACCGAATTGAATACGAGCTTGTACATGAAGTAAAATATACGCCTGGAAGAATCAGAGACCGACAAAAGTCATAACTTATTTGTTTTGTACTGTATAGATTTTCTACTAATACTTATTAGTTTATGTTCAATTACGAGCTAAAATTCTTTTTTTAACGCAAAAACAATTCATCAAAATATATAAATCACTATATTTATAAATCAAGATCGGAGTATTTTTTGTCGTTTTTATTCAAATTTTCTTTTAGAGAGAACCCACTACTCACTATCAGATGCAAGTAAACCTCCTTCCCACATGATTGTGAGAACATAATATCTATATCGCATAAGGCGTCACTACAAAAATTTAAATCTAAATCAATAAAAAAGAAACGCATCAAATCACCAATAACATTATTACCTCCTCCTGCAATTAGGAGCTTAAATTCAACAAATATTCTAAACCTAAAATGAATTTAGAGCTTAGACATATAAGTTTTAAGTATAGAAGCATTTTAATACGTATGCACAAAAAGTAAACGAACATCCCGGCCGAGATGGTTAAATGGGTAATTCAACCGAGAGGTTTCCGATTTTAATTTATAATTGCGATCACTCATATTACTGGCATGATTTTGTTTTTACAGGTAAAAATATAAACAAAGAATAAGAAAACGCAAAATTAAAATCAAATTAAAATATCCAGATATTAATTTTCTTTTCTATATTTGAAATTTTTTATTATTAAAAGGAGCGGTGGCAAGCATTAAATTAGCCATATGATTCTTACTCACAAACAGACGTGAAGAAAGGGCCAACCGTCCCCTCATAAATGACAAGTTCGAATGCTCATAAAAGACAGTTTGATTTAAATATTTAACTATGGAGAATTGGCAACGCAGAAGGTTTAAGTTTGTCAAATCACAGCCTTCGCCTCTCATTTTTCTAACGGTTTGACTAAGCGGTTAAATTGGGTGAAAGATACGAAAGATATACATTTAATTTAATAATATTTAATAATTTATTTATTTTTTATTTTTTAAAATTTAATATATTTTTTATAATCTAATAATTTAGACTACTGTTTATTTATTACGCTCCTCCTCACATAGTATTTCCCTTTTTATGTAGAGATTGGTAGTGTATAATTCTTGATTAGGTTACCACGCCCATCGGATTTAATGACTGAATCCGCAAAAAATTACACTTATAATTATTGAAATACATATTTATAATTTCATATACATGCTTTTCTCCAAAAAAAAAATTGCATATATGTGCAATCACCACGATTAATTAATTACTTTTTTTTTGTAAAATTACATTATTTTCATTAAAATTTGGTATCCATCTAATAAAACTCAGCCAATGGAGGCGTAATAAGCAAAGCTGGGCAAATTTGTTTATTTAATCAGGCGGCTGAAAGCCCGTGGGATTTATCAAATCATTTGGCCAACTAATTAACTGGAAGACAAATTGTAGTATAATTTTTACAAAGCTAATGTTTTTGCGGAGGCTCCTCAAATCATCTTGTCGTTCTGTGCATGAATGTTTTCGGCTAAACAGCATTAACAACCGCCATCTTTCCACCGTGGTTTTATTCAGAATAGGGAGCCACTAGATTTTCTTTTTTTATTGTTTTTTTTTATTTGATTAGTATAAGTTTATGACTACAAACAATTTAATGGTTTTCAATTATTTGTTCCAGTTTTAATTGCAACTCATGTATCTGTACCACAAAGGAATTCATAGTTTTTTTCTTTTTTCATTGATTGATAAATTAGATCAGCAAAATTCTCGTGAGCCTAAATTTTAATTACCTATTTAAAATAAAAAAATATATGCATATTAATTCGTACGACAATGACCTTCTTTTTTTTTTTTTTTTTGTTCATCTGCATTTATGGCCGTGAGCTTTGTTGTTGTCGGCCTCACATCACGATTGCATTGTCTTATTTTTCTTTGAAATTTACTTAAATTGTCTTTAACCGATGTCATTTCGTTCTCATCGTCGCCAAATCGATTTTGTTTTTTTCATAGATCCGACAATTGCATGAATTGTTTTTTCTGACGCAATAAAATTTTATATTACATAAAACATATTTTATATGAAAAAAATAATAATCTAAAATTTTTTTTAAAATTACATGATAGATATCGTGTAGAATTTTTACATAAAGCATAAACTTTTATTATGTTTAAATAAGTTTATTGCGGTTGTATCCAAAATTGTTCGTAAAACATATTTTATATGACACAAATAATAATCTAAAAAATTTGTAAATTATATGATAGCTATCGTGTAAATTTTTTACATACAGTATAAACTTTTATTATGTTTAAATAAGTTCATTGCGATTGTATCCAAAATTGTTGGAATTGTATAATCGTCAATTATTGACATTGGTAAACGACCTAAGGTAGTTTGATTAAAATTTTCCAACAAAAACTTATCATTTTTAAATTTATATGAGAATTTTTAATTTGACTCATTTTATGTGAACTTATCTCGTTTATGATCTTATACTATATAATAAATAAGATTTACTTAAAAAAATTAATAAAATTTTTTAAATTATAAATAAATTATATTCAAAAAATAAATAAAAATAACAAATATCTTCAATATAATCTCGGTCAAAAAGATTTTTCAGAAAATAATAAATAGACAACTAATTACAAGTAAAAAAATGTTCAATACAAACAAAAAATTAAATAGATCTTTTATCCGAGTGACTAATGCCTTCTTTGGATTTCTAGAGAAAGCTAAGGAGAGAAAAAAAAAAAAAGATAATTATTACTCTATCATTTTCTCATAACTTTTTCTTTCTTACAATATTTTTTATATCAAAACCACTTATTTTTCTCGCAATTTTTTCTCTCATAAATTATTATTTATTTTTTCTTTTTAATTATTTTCTTTCTCACAATTTTCTTATTTATCAAAATAATTTATTTATCTCATAATTTTTTCTCTCACTAATTATTATTTATTTTTCTTTCTCATCATTTTATTTCACACAATTTTTTTCTATTTATTCAAACAATTTTATTTTTGTATAACTTTCTTTTTAACTCCTTTCTCTTTTTTTCACTTTTCACATCGAATTGAGTGAAATATGAAGAATCCAACGAAGCAGCCTTCTTTGAAAATGTTATGCCTGTTGAAGAAAATTCCATCCGATCATTATTTGGCGTTTGGACCAGGAACTCTGACTCTCTGGTGCAGTGGTGAACGGGTTCGGACATCCAATCAATGAAATTGAGAGGAAAAAAAAAGAGAGAAGAAAAATGCATAAGAATACAAAAATGAATAAGATCCTGCTCAATCTTTTCTTGATCCCCAAACAACAATCTCCCTTTTCTATTCCATCCAATTTGAAGATGAGGTCCACGTTTATTTTCTATTTTATTCATCTTTCCAAGGATTGAAAGTGTTCACCATGGGTCTCTTGCAACTTGATGACGTAAGCTCCTGAAGAGTTCAGTGCTGCTGGCCTGCTGCTCGCCCACGGTCTTGATCTTAGCCCGAAATTCCGTACAAAATAAAACTTCAATTAAATAAAAAGAGTGACTTTGACACGAAAAATAAGATTATGTAAATATAAAATGTATTTGGATTGAGAGAAATGTGTAGAAAAAAAATTATGAGAAAATAAAATTGTTTAGATAAGTAGAGAAAGTTGTAAGAAATAAAATAATGATAAAGAAAAATAAATAATAGGAGAAAAAGTTGTGAAAAAAATAAATTTTTTAGATAGAGGAGAAAGTTGTGAGAAAAAAATGATTAGAAATAAAAATAAATAGTAATTTGTGAGGAAAAAATTTATGAAAAAAATAAGCTGTTTGGATTAAAAAAAACCAATTATAAGAAAGAAAAAATTATAAAAAATTAAAAAATAATAATTATATTTTTTTTCTCTAAAAATCTAAACAAATCATAAGCCTTTATTGATTATATATCTATAAAATAAAGAATGTTGACATGTAAACCAAAAAACAAAGAATGTTGACATCTTGTCAACAACACAATTATTGTCAATTATAGAATTTTATACCGATGAAAGATGTTGGTAGGCATGAGTAAGCGATGATTATGAGGAACACGGAATGGATAGAAATTCGAAAATATTCATAGATTTCTATGGTTAAAAGCATCGCTTTCATTAACGTAATATTTTATATCACATGGTTTCATGATGGATTGTGCGAAAAGTGAAAAAGAAAATGGAATAAGAAAAAAAATATATCATCATATGACAAACACGGAGTGTATAGTAATTCGAAAGCATTCATAAATCCTATGATTAAAAGCATCGCTTTCATTAACCTAATATTTATATCACATGATTTCATGATATATATAAATATGGTGTGTTTGGATTGTGAGAAAAATAAGAAAGAAAATGGAATAAGAAAAAAATATATATCATTATATGACGAACACGGTGTGCACAGTAATTCGAAAATATTCATGGATCCCATGGTTAAAAGCATCACTTTCATTAACCTAACATTTATATCATATGGTTTCATGATATATATATATATATGGTGTGTTTGCATTGCGAGAAAAATGAGCAAAAAATGGAATAAGAACAAAAAAATATCATCATATGACGAACACGGTGTGCATAATAATTTGAAAGTATTCATGGATCCCATGGCTAAAAGCATCGTTTTCATTAACATAATATTTATTTCAGATAGTTTCATGACACACACACAGATATATATATATATATATATATATATATGGATTGTGAGAAAAATAAGAAAAAACAAATATCATCGTTATCAATTTTTTTATATTATTATTTTTATATATTTTTTATCTATCTAATTAATATATTTTTTTCATAATTTTTTCTCATAACTTTTTTAACAATTGAAATATTTATACTTAAATCTACGCGTATAACATTCTATATATTGTGTACATATGAGTGATTAAGATTTATATTAGTGCAATCAAATTGTATTTTGATTGTACATATTTATACCACTCGAGATGATAGATTAATAATAAGTCGGTGTATTTTTACGATGACAATCCGGTTTCAAGTCCCGCACCCACGCTTCCCCATAGCACAAGTTATGTGACTTTCATTCGTAAGAAGTGATGCTCGGTATTAGATGCACTACTCAATAATCGCCGTAATCTTCAGTAACAGAGTTATGCTTAATTTTGTTGGTGGTTGAGTTTTTGTTGGTGGTTGAGTAGTGAAACTGCCCCTTTAGAATGATTAAATTTTAACAAATAAAAATTACGCTGGTCTTATCTTATATATTTTATGACTGATATATATATAATAAATTTTTTTATTGTTAAAAAAATCATACATATTTACACTATAATTATAGGGGTACAATCATTTTGTCCTTATATCTAAACCCGTAATTCTTCCAATTATTGATCATTGATTCACCTGCAGCAAAATTTCTTTCAAGTGACTGGACTTTGTTCAAAAAACTGGAAAAACTGAAGAAAAGAATTTGTTAATCGAAGAAAAATAGTGAAGATGATTGAGGTTTGGTCGTCACAGGTGACGTTATTGGATGGAAAAATTGGACCCGTAAACATGAAAACAAGCCACTGCTTTCGCAAGTTTTGTAACGTAGTTATGCAGGGATGACAAAAGTGAAATGTTTCATTCTACCGTTTGTCGCATTCGCATTGATTGGCATAGACTTTTATAAGCCATGTCTGAGAACTTTAGTTATTTATTTATTAATATTTTTTATATTAAAAAAATTATTAAATTATGAATTATAAAAAAATTCATAAAATATTTTTTTTAAAATTTAAACACAAGACCATTAGAATAGAAATTTAAGTTTGAACTATTATAATATCTTTTAAGAGACAAATTGCTATTTAAACAACAATTAGAACTTAGTTATTTAAATGACACGCACTGGATAAATTGTCACGATTAAAAAGAGAAGACGATTCTTTCATCAGAATACTATATACGTAAATGAAATATGTCTGGTAATTATTTATGATAAAAGTAACATTTTTTTGGCCATAAAAAGACAAAAGTAACGTGTTTTTGGTTTCCACTACACAATTCGGTATCGAGCCTGTAGACCCTAGCGCGGTCCCCTTTTTTATTTTAGCGCAGTTTTGGACTCGAACACTGAAACTTGAATGTAGAGTTTGAATGAATTAATAAAATATAATTGTTTATTAATAAATATAATTATATTAATAAAAGGGCTCCAATTTATAGTTATATAAATTTATCAAACGATTTGTTCATATTATAATAATATTTATATTTTTTTTAATAATATTTATATTTTTTACAATTAAAAAATAAAGTGATAGATTTTGTGAACAAAAATATAAATGTTGTTATAATATAGACAAATCGTTTAGCAAAATTTATATGGCCACAAACTTTTTTTCTTAATAAAATATCAAACTGTAAAACTAAAAAAATAATTTTCCTAAAAACAAAAATTTTTACATAAAATACTAATGCTGTTGCATTTTATTAATAAGCTGATTATATTTTGTTGTTTTGTTCAAGCTATGCATTCCATTTGTGGGGTCTGAAACTTTTTCCTTTTTTGTAAAATATATATAACAAGCAAACAAAGAAGATAAAATATATAAAATGAAAATCACATAATATGTATTTAACATTTTTTATAGCGTTTATTAATTTTTTTTAATAAAATTTACTTATAATTTAATACCATATATTTTATTTTTTTATTTTTTTATGCTCAATCTATTTGTTTATTTTTTATATATTTATTTGCAGGTTTTCTTTCTCTTTTTATACATTACAACTTTATTTTTTTTGGCATATCAAACATTTTTTTAACCAAAAAAAAAAAGGAGCGGACCATCGTAGGACCCACCCACAATGACTGTTCCCATCATCTACCTCGGCTTCCAATCTTTTTCATTTAGAATTAGTGTATTTGGATTGCAAGAAAAAGAGGGGAAAAGAAGAGAAAAAAAAAATTAAAAAAAAATAAAATTATTTAGAGTAATAGAGAAAGTTAAGAGAAAGAAAATAGGTGAAAGAAAAAGTAAATAGTAATTTGTGAGAGAAAAAGTAGAGAGAAAATAAAATTATTTGGAGTGGTAGAAAAAGGTAAAAGAAAGAAAATATGATAAATAAAAAGATAAATAGTAATTTTTTGAAAAAAAATAAAGAAAAAAAAAATAAATAGTGATAATTATACTTTTCTTTCTCTCTCAATTTTTCCTCACACACCAAACATAGCCTTAGAGCAACTCCGTCAAAATGGTTCATAACATAACAGCTGTGCTCTCCAAAGCGTCAGTGGTGCTGAATTGCAGATGCCTGTAAGACTGTGACCGTGACATTTGCATAAAGCTGGTTCTTACAAATTATATTAACGAAAAATAACTATAGTTTTATAAGAAAAAAAAAAGAAAAAAAGACATTGTTTCGTAAGCTACCTTCGTTTGTACGTTGGTTACTGCTGCCGCTCTATCCAAGTCAGGCCAGATTGTCTGGTTCCATCAAGAGAAAGAATCCGCCTTCTGCGGTTCTTCAGAAAAAGAAAGATAGCGAAAATTGATCCCGAATTCTTTAGTTTGTAATTGCTGGTCTTCTAGATCAAAAATTAATATTTACAATACAAAATCACGAATCTGGAACCCAAAATTTTCTAACAGAGAGTATTCCTGGCGTGGGGTTACAAGCGCATGACTCAAAGGACGCACTTCTATGATTGTAAACTTCTAAACCATTGCCACAGTACATTTGTACTTACAGTTATTACATCTCGATATTAAAAAGTGAGGTAAAAATTTTTTAAGTGTCATTTTAATAATTAAAATTTAGATTTTTTATTTATAGATTTTGAATTTAAATCGTAGGAAGGAAATGATAAAATTTATAAAATAAGAAAATTATTTCTATTATATAACTTATAATTTAATAAATATACTAATGAAAAAAAAATTGAGGTAAAAGATTATTCCAGGTTTTTGCAGAAAAATTGTCTATATTCTACTCATTTTGACTATAAATCAACTTGTCGTACTTATATATATTACTTTTTTTTTCTTTTACTCGTTTTGTAATGAGTTTACCTTGCTCGGAATCGTATGTATCAAATCACTTCTCTCGTGAAGACTCTATAATTGCGCGATTGATTGGGTGCTATCATGGGGAATTTTGATTTGTATCTTCCCATGGAAGTAGACCATAATTAGGAGAGATTAACTTGGGCTAGACAAACTACCGTTTGTATGGTTTAAATGGTTAATGAATGAAATATTTTATAGTTTTAAATCTTGTTAAAGTTAAGTAGTGGAAATAAATATAGATAAATTATATTTGGTTTAAAACAGTTTGTAACACTTGCTTAAACTCTAAAATTTATTCTCTTATAAATTTAAATCTAGACTTACCCAGCGACGAGGAAATTTTGTAATTTTCCTTAACAAGTCTATATACTAACTTGGCATGCAAAAAGCATCACCTTCGGGGGAGTAGGAAATGAAGAAGTTGAAATGGCGGCATCCGCCATCGGCGAGGAAATGTAAAAGCCTAATAAAGAAGAATTAGAGGCCTTTTTTAAAAGGAAACAGATATTTATTTTTCATTGCCTTTAAGAAGGCTTATCTAGTTGTTCAAATATCTTTTCAAGTCTTCTTCATATATTTATATATAGTCCTTGAAAATTCAATGCTACTGATTGTCTCACGTTGAAAAAAATTCAGATTATAAGGTAGCACGAATCAAGATTTTGCAATTAATTTCAGCTTACTGCACTTAAGTGAAAATACATAGCGAAATGCTCGTACATAAAATTAAATGATCATGTGGCTTTGAAGAGAAAAATTTAGGCGTTGTACAATCCGAGGCCCGCGATTCAGCGGGACAGAGACCTGCTGCCAGCAGCTCGCCCGCAAATCTTACAAGCAACGGTTACAAATTGATGCCCTAACCAGGACATCCAATGGAGTTGTGGTTGCCCCGGCAATTATGAGAGAACTTCCAAATTCCCATTTCCCATTGACTACTGACGTTCAATTTTGGTCTAATCTCTGAGTGGAAACAGAGCCGTGATGGGCCAACTTTTAATTTTCTCTTCTCAGATAGGAAAGTCCCAGTTAATTTGGCTATTAATTTGTCCTACTTTTTTGGCTGTGTGAAAGGAAACTGTCAAGAGGTGGGGAGCCAATAAGAAAAATCCTTGTTATTTCATTTTTTTTATTGTAAAAAGTTAAGATTTGTAATGGCAAAGAGTTAGCCACGGACACCAGCTAACAGACAATCATATAGTCGCTCCCTACGCCAAAATGGGGGGAGATGTCAGGGTTTCTGTACGAGAGACGCTGGAAGTGCAGTGAAGGTAATAATGATAAGAAGTCTCCCCACCCCACCAAGTTCCCGACCCCGCATCCCCAAAAACCCAAAAAAAAAGGTTACTAATTTCGGCGAGGAATTTTTTCTTTTTTATTTCAAAAAGTTACTTGAGATATATTACAGTTTTTTTTTTCTTTTAAGAGGAGTGGGACTTTATGGACCAAAAAAAAAAATATAAATATTTTGATGATCGAAAGGTTAAGGGTGTGTTTGTTGTGCGATAAAAAGAGGATAAGAGAAAAAAAATATAATAATCACGATGAATTTTTTTTTTATATATTTTTTTTCTCACTTTCTATAATATTTCAAATAATTTTATTTTTTCTTGACTTTTTCTCTCACAAATCACTATTTATTTTTTCTTTCACTATACTTACTTTCTCTTCATTTTTCTATTACTCCAAACAATTTTATTTTCTCTTCACTTTTCTCTCACAAATTATTATTTATTTTTTCTTTCATCATACTTTTATTCTCTCCACTTTCTCTACCACTCTAAACAATTTTATTTTCTCTTTATTTTCTTTTTTTTCTCTTTCTTTCCTTACACTTCCAGCCACTCAAACACACTGTAAAAGTTATTAACATTAGCAATAATTATCAGTAGCGTTTGGCTCTCAACTATAATGCGCCAGTCCCGTGCTAACGTGCGCTGACCGATTCTCCATTCGTTTGCTCTCTCTTGTGTTTTTGTCAGTGCTCGTTCTTCCATTGCGAAGTTTTCGCTTCCCTTTTGTGGTTTGGTGTTGGCGTAGTCCCACTTGTGGAGGTGCAGTGTACGCCTTTGTCTCTTCTGGTAGGATTTTGCTATTCTGGTGTCTGGTTTCTATTTACTTTTTCAATTAGCTCTCCTGCTCCTCCCTTCCGTTTGATGGGTAGGGGTGGGGGAGGCAGTCCTTTTTGTTCTAAGGGCAGCCATGTACAACTACCCCCGTTGTTTTCTCTGCTTCAGTCCGTTGGGTTTTGTCACCATCTCCACTATCTGATGCTTCTTTCCTCTGCAGCTTGGGTTTGTTTCTGCCCTCGTGCTCAACGCTTTGTGAGATCCGGCGTGCCCCCGCTTTATGTTGCGGTCTAGCTGCCGTCAGCTTGCTTGTGCGTCGTCGTTTCTGCTCGCTTGAAGTGTCGTCGTACTGATTCTCAGTGAGACGCCTTTTCTGGTCATGGTGTTTTTGGGCTTCATTCTCCTATTCCCAATCCTAGGGGCCTTCAATTTTCTCTGAGCTTTGGGCTCGAGCCTGTGTCATGCTTGGCCTACCTTAGTCACTGTAGTGCTTACATTTGTACTGTTGCGAGTTATACTTGGTTGCATAAGGTCGGTCCTTTGCCTTTTTATGTTGCCCTGATGTGGGTTTAGTAGGTTGGGTAAGCCTATTTGTAAATGCTGCTATTTAATGAAATTATCTTTGCCTTTATTTAAATAAAAAAAAAAAAACTTAACAAACTGTTTAGAATGCAAAAAACACGAGAAAGAAATTGAAGGAAAAGAAAAGTAGTAGGTGAATGAAATATTCACTTATTTGGATTGACGGAAAAAAGAAAAGTCGAGGAAAATGAGGCGATTTTTTTACCCGCCATACGGTACAACCAATCTCCCCAAATTGGGGAAAAAATTGGTGTAAAGCTGTTGAGCTACAGTAACTAGACGAAAAAGCCCTCCTCAATTTCTTCTTGTTTCTGCAATTTTTCCGCCTCCTCTTTGCAATTCCTGTTGTTTGACCTTTTCTTTCTTTTTTTTTTCGCATCGGGCTGTGAAAAGGTGAAGAATGAAAAGGATTTGGTTTCATCTTATTTTTGTGGAAAGTGAAATTTTCAGGGAAAAAGGGCCTAGATCCAACAGAAATACAGAAACCAACAATAGAAAGAGACACTGAGATGAAATCTGACGCAAAAACTTGTAATGCACATAGATCTCAACAAAAATCGTCAATTTACAATTTCTTTTTGGACAAAAAAACCAGAAAAAAATATCAAGGAAAAAAAAATTATCAAAAAAATGAAATCTTATCGAATATTCACTGCATCTGATAGTCTCCATTTTTTTTCCCCGGCATTATGTCGATTTTGTACGAATTCTGACTGAAAAAGCAATAACATACTATGTGGTGAATTTTTGTCTCCTGATGAATACTACCTTCAGAAATTTACGCATACGACAGCCCTTTTGATAGTCTTGGTGCTGAAGCAGTCAAAGTGAAATGAGGAAACAAAAATGAAAAAGATAGAGGAAAGCATAGTAATTTTCATGTGCTTCTTACGTGAACTTGCACCCTCTAATCTAGTTGTTGCCATTTGCCGATGCCATCTCCAGTCAAAGAGTCTCAATTACCATGTTGTCCTCTTTTAGTATTGGGTTTGGGAGCATAATTATAATCTAATACGTTAAAAAAAAATTTTTCTTAATTTTTTTTCTTATATCTAATAAAATATTATTTTTTTACCACTTTCTTTCTTTACCTTTCTCTTACCACTCTAAACAAGTTAAGAGAAAATCATATTCTCTTCTCTTACTTTCTTTTTTTCTGCTTTCTCAGCCAAAAATGATTTAAAGTTATTAATCACTATATGTGGATGATTGAAAATTTAGTGACTCAAACGTAAATTTAACATATGAATCTTTTCTTATGAGTTAAGTTAAACGAAATATATAATTAAGGATACTTCAATTTTAATTTATAAATTTAATAACTGACATACTCTAAAAGATAAATTGTATTAAAAAAATTCATTACATTATAAATTATAAAAAAATATTTTTTTTATAAATCTTATTCCTTTTTCTTAACTCTAAATATAGAACTTCTAAAATAAAATTTTTATTTTTAATTATTGAAATATAAATTGTTATTTAAATGACAATTAGAACTTAGTTATTTAATGACACGCAACTGGACAAATAGTTAAGATTAAAAAGAGAAGACGATTCTTTCATCAGAATAATATACATAAACAAGTACAAATATGTCTGATGATGATCTATGATAAAAGTAACATTTTTTGGTCATAAAATGATAAAAGTAACGTGTTTGGTACCGTTACACAATTGGGTATCGAGCCTGTAGGCCGTAGCGCGGTCCCCGTTTTTTATTTTAGCGCAGTTTCAGATTCTAAAGTGAAACTTGTATGTAAAATTTGAATGAATCAATAAAATATAATTATTTATTAATAAAATATAACTAAGTTAATAAAAAAGCTTCAGTTTGTAGTTATACAAAATTTGTCAAATAATTTATTCATATTATAAAAATATTTATATTTTTTATAATAATATTCATATTTTATATAATAAAAAAATAAAGTCATATATTCTGTGAAAAAAAAATATGAATGCTCTTATAATATGGATAAATCGTTTGCCAAAATTTATATTGCCACAACCTTTTTTCTTCAATAAAATATGAAACTGTAAAATTAAAATAATAATTTTTGTAAAAATAAAAATTTTTACATAAAGTGTCAATGTTGTTGTATTTTATTAGTAAGCAGTTACATTTTGTTATTTCGTTTGAGCTATACATTCGAGCTGAACAGTAAGAGTCTGAAACTTTTTTCCTTTTTTTATAAAAAATGTATAACATGTAAATAAAAAAGATAAAATATATAAAATGAAAATCACAAAATGTATATTCAATATTTTTATGATATTTATTAATTTTACTCTTTTTTTTAATAAAATTTACTTATAATCTAATACTATATAATTTATTTTCTTTTATACTCAATTTATTTGTTTATTTTTTTATATAATTATTTACATGATTGCTTACTCCTTTTATACATTACTAACTTTATTATTTTCAGCATGTCATACGTTTTTTTAACCCCAAAAAAAAAAAAACAGGTGCGGACCTTCGTAGGACCCACCCAAAATGTCTGTGTTCCCATCAACGACCTCGTCTCCCAATCTTTTCCATTTAGAATTTACAGGAACTCCGTCAAAATGGTTCACATCATAACAACTGTGCTCTGCAAAGCGTCAGTGGTGCTGAATTGCAGATGTCTGAAAGACTGTGACCATGACATTTGTATGAAGCTGGTTCTTACAAATTATATTAACGAAAAATAACTACAATTTTATTTATAAAAAAAAAGACATTGTTTCGTAAGCTACCTTTGTTTGTACGTTGGTTACAGCTGCCACTCTATCCAAGTCAGGCCAGATTGTCTGGTTCCACCAATAGAAAGAATCCGCCTTCTACGATTCTTCAGCAAAGAAAGATAGCGAAAATTGACCCCGAATTCTTTTGTTTGTAATTAACTGGTCTTCTTGATCAAAAATTAATATTTACAATATAAAATCACCGAAATTGGAATCTTCGGGGATGCAAAAAGCATCATCTTCGGGGAGTAGGAAATGGAGGAGTTGAAATGGCAGCATCGGCCATCGGCGAGGAAATGTAAAAGCTTAAAAAAGAAGATTTAGAGGCCTTTTTTAAAAGGAAACAGATATTTATTTTTCATTGCCTTCAAGAAGGCTTATCTTTGTTTTTTGACGTCTTTAAGAAGGCTTATCTAGTTGTTCAAATATCTTTTCAAGTCTTCTTCATATATTTATATATAGTCCTTGAAAATTCAATACTACTGATTGTCTCGCGTTGAAAAAATTCAGATTATAAGGTAGCACGAATCAAGATTTTGCAATTAATTTCAGCTTACTGCACTTAACTGAAAATACAAAGCGAAATCCTCGTACATAAAATTAATAAATGATCATGTGGCTTTGAAGAGAAAAATCTAGGCGCTGTACAATCTGAGGCCCACGATTCAGCGGGACAGAGACTTGCTGCCAGCAGCTCGCCGGCAAATCTTACTGCAACGATTACAAATTGATGCCCTAACCAGGATATCCATTGGAGTTGCGGTTGACCCGCCAATTATGAGAGAACTCCCAAATTCCCGATTCCCATTGGCCACTGCACACAATTTTGGTCTAATCTCCGAATTGAAACAGAGCCGTGATGGGCCACCTTTCTTTTGTTTCTATTCTCTTCTCAGAAATTCAGTACGAAAGTCCCAGTTGATTTGGCTCCTAATTTGTCCTACTTTTTGGCTGTTTGACCGCTAACTGTCAAGAGGTGGGGAGCCAATAAGAAAAATCCATGTTATTTCTTTTTTTTTTTATTGTAAAAAGGTTAAGAATTGTAATGGCAAAGAGTTAGCCACGGACACCAGCTAACAGACAAGCACGTGGTTGTTCCCTTCGCAAAATGGGGGTGGGGACGTCAGGGTTTCTGTCTGAGGGACCCTGGAAGTGCGGTGAAGGTAATAATGATAAGCAGTCTCCCCAACCCCCCCGCCCAAAAGAAATAACAAAACAGAAGTACCTAATATCGGCGAGGAAATATTGTTTTTTATTTCCAAAGTTTGTTGAGATATACGAGAGTTTTTTTTTTTTTTTTTGTGAAGAGATATATGAGACTTTATGAATCACAAAAAATGCAGATATTTGGATGGTTGAAAACTTAAAAATTATTAACATTAGCAATAATTATTTACAGCATTCAACTCTCAGCTGTCGTGTGTCAGTTTGGTGCTATTGTGCGCTGACCGATTCTCCGTTCATCTGCTCTTTCTCCGATATGTTTTGTCGGTGCTCATGCTTCCACTGTGAAGCTTTTGCTTCCCTTTTGTGGTTTGGTGCTAGTGTAGTCCCACTTGTGGTAGTGTAGTGTGCGCCTTCATCTCTCTTGGTAGGGTTTTGTTGCTTCGGTGTCTGGTTTCCATTTCAGGGGCTCAGTTAGCTCCCCTACTCCTCCCTTCCGTTTGATAGGAGGAGGTGGGGGAGGCAGTCCTTTTTGTTCTAAAGACAGCCGTATACAGTTATCTCCGTTGTTTCCTTCGCTTGAGTCCATTGGATTTGGTCACCGTCTCCACTGTCCGACCCTTCTTTCCTCCGCAACTTAGGTTTGTTTCCGCCCCCGTGCCTGACGCTTTGTGAGATTCCGCGTGCCTCCACTTTGTGAGATCCGGCGTGCCCCCGCTCAATGTTGCAGTCTGGCTGCCGTCAACTCGCTTGTGCGCTAGTTTCTCCTTGTTGGAGGTGTCGCCTTACTTGTTCTCAGTGGGGTCCACCTTTTTGGGTCATGGTATATTTGGGCTTCATTCTCCTAGTCCTAATCCTAGGGGGGTGAACCCGTGTCATGCTTTGTAGGGCTTGAGTTTGTACCATGTTAGGTTGTACTTTGTTTTATAATGTGACACCTTTACTTTTTTATACCGTCTGATGTGGGCTTAGTGGGTTGAGTCAGCCCATTTGTAAATGTTGCTGTTTAATAAAATGATTTTATTTGACAAAAAAAAATGATTTTAATCTTTGTTGAAAAAAAAAAATTAAAAATTATTAGCCAAAGACGATTTTAAAGTTACTAATTACTATAACTCATATATGGATGCTTGAAAACTTAGTGACTCAAACGTAAATTTAGTACATAAGTTTCTTTTTTATGAGTTAGGTTGAATGTGACATGCAAACGATGGTACTATAATTTCGATTTACAAATTCAATGATCGACATACTAATAATAATTTTTTTTTTTGTTGTTAAAAAAAAGTAAATTTGTCCTCATTCCAAACTTTTGTACATCATGTAGGTCAGCGATCAACTTATCTCTATTTTCTTTACATCGAAATTGAAGGCTACATTTAATCCGCCAAATAGCTAGCCACTTGTTAAGGTTGAATTCAAATCTCTTTCACAGTCAATATATTGATTTTTTGAATTATTTTCAAAGATCACATCCCAACTTTTGATTTCATTTTTGTTTTTAATTGATTAATTACAATTGAGATTCAAACTTAAGATTTTATGAAGGTCTCAGATTTTGTTTTAAAAAATAATTTAGATGCATCAAACATGACCTATCACGGTTTTATTAATCTCTCGAATGAGATGAGTGTAATTGGCGACCATGACGTGCACTTGCCTACTTGTTCATGCAATGGCAATGTTCTGGTACAAACTACAAGCGTCGAGCGGTGGAGTCCATGTAGATGCATACCTTTGGCGGGCCAGAGGCCCGAATAATCGTTTGGGCCTAATACCTAGGCCCAAAACTGCTTCTTATTCTCATTCTATTTATGGAGGAGCAGCGAATAAGTTCACAAAAAAGAAAGAAAGGAGCACCGAATGATGCGCACTCTAATGACCGTCAGATTTTCTGAAATGCATCCAATGATGCAATCAGACGCCAAGCACTGCACTGATAACATTCGACGGAAGGTCTAAGCGTTGACATCCAATCTTATTCCAGAAATGAACAGAAAGTACTAGAAGAGTACTAGTCAGTAGTGATGCTTACAATACAAGTTTTTGGTTTCTCCAGTCTCTGCTTCTTTTGATTAGGGTTTTAGTTTGTGAGACTTTCCCTTTCAAGACAACAAAAGTAAAAACCAACAAAAAAAAAAAAAAAAAGATGAGGTAAGCTCCATTTCCTCTTCCTGTATCATTGATTGTCTCTGGATTAGGTTTTCTTCGATTCTCTGTTTGTCCCCGTAATTATGGTTTATTTGCAGTTCTGCCACTTTTTTTTTTTTTTTTTTTTAACCTCCACTTTCTTTGGCTAGTGTTTAGATCTGTTGTTTGGATACTTGAAGCCATTATGATTTTAAATCTTCTTTATTTATTTATTTATTTTTTATTATCGAGCTTTTAATTCTGATCAGGGTTTTGTCGATTATTTTGTTGACAATTTGTTTTTTTGTTTTGGTTGGATTGTTCATATTCCAGTTGATTTTGTTGCTTTACTTTTTTAAGGTTAAGACCTGGGCTCTCTGTTTTGTCGTTTGTTTCTTTAGAATTTTTTTTCTGTGATAATTGAGAGATGAGGAATTGGGGGTTTCAATTTACATCTCATAAAAGAAAATTTGTGGTTTATTTATTTATTTATTTAGTTATTTTTTGGTTGAAAAAATTATGTGGGTTAAGATTCGTACTTTTTTGCTGTCTGCCTATCGTTGCTGCTGCTGAGAGTAATTTTCGTTTCTTTGTTTGTTGTAAGTCGTCATCCTGAGGTGAAGTGGGCCCAGAGAGTGGACAAAGTTTTTATTACAGTGCAGTTGCCTGATTCTAAAAATGCAAAGGTTAATCTTGAGCCAGAGGGTGTTTTCGCTTTCTCGGCCAATGCTGGAGGGGAGAACCACCTCTATGAACTCAAGTTGGAGCTTTACGACAAGGTCAATGTGGAGGTAAAACATGCTCTTCCCGCTGGTTGATTACAATTTTGGAACAATGGGTTTTGTTCCTGAAGTCTGCTTCTTCTTCCCCCTTTTTTTTTTGGTTACCGTGTTTCGTCATTTGTTTGTATCTTGGGTCTGTCTTCTGCTTTGTGTCGTAGTTCTTTTCTATTTGAGGAGACCTTGCTTGGCTGAGATAATGCCTTTCGATTTGGACTTGCTGATTAGATTTTCTGATTCTTCAAATGATCAGTATTTTCATGCTTGCTTTAGGAAAGCAAAATCAATGTTGGGGTAAGGAGCATATTCTGTATCTTGGAAAAGGCAGAGAAAGTTTGGTGGAAGAAGCTGTTGCGTGGTGGTGGCAAGCCTCCTCATTATGTCAAGGTCGATTGGGACAAATGGGCCGATGAAGATGATGATAAAGGTAAATATTAGTTAGTAAATTACTGTTTGTTAAATATACTTTTGGCGTGGTGTTATCTGATGTCTGCTTGTTCATCGGCTAGGTGCTGGAGACTTTGATTTGGGAGGAATGGATTTTTCAGTAAGGACTATCTGATCAATAATTATGCGAACTTTCCTTTGAAGAATTAATGTTATTCTAATGCTGGCTTTCCTCTGCAGAATTTTGGCAACATGGGAGGAATGGGAGGATTGGGTGACGATCCCGGTGAATTTGATGACAGTGATGATGAAGGTAAAAAAGTGTCAAGCTGTTGTTGTTGCTAATAATTATGAGATGGAGATAGCATTTTCATATAGAAAATTGTAGGAGATGTGATTCTAAACATTTTTTCCAATATTGAATGTTTGTTGTAGATTTTCTATCTGTAGATTATTTGAGACTGATGATTATCTTCCATTTGTCTCAGAACCTTGATTATGTAGCTCAGTTTATTATAAGCTTTATAGTAGTTCCCATGAAACGCAACATGACAATATATATCATGTTCCTCGAAGTTTTGCTCTTCTTCGTGTTTGATACAAACATAACTGCTTCCTATTTGCAGAAGAGGTGACGAAGCCTGGAGCATCCGAAACTCACAAGGCAGAAGAACATGATGCTGACAAAGGAGAAAGTGAGAGTACAAAAGAGAAAAAGGAAGCTGCATCAAGCACATGAACACAATATCTAATGAGTGTTACCGACCCATTACTTTGTTTTAAGAAGTAAGAATTTGCCCAGTCGTCAATCTTATAGACTGCTTAAATGTCTTTGAAGTGGAATTAGTAGAGTGTTGTACTTCTAATCTTGTCTCGTTGATGATAAGTTTTAGTTAGGAGAACATTATTGTTGATTGAATCAAGCCCGTTCGTATGCGGCGGAGCCCGTACGCTGCAAATTTGCTTCTGTTGATTTCCACTCAATTTCCTGATGTGTGCGTGATGCGTCTGGTCTACGAAGGAGGGAAAGTTATATCACATTAACAAAAAGTGACCACTAGATAGTAGCAGTGTTTAAAAAACCAAATCGGACCGGGTTGTTGGACTGTTTCAACTGGTGACCGGCTAGTGGATTGGGTTGGTTTAAGTAAGTTTTAGGCATTGATTCGAACTGGTCAAAATTAATAAAAATTGGCCAAAAATCTGATTGGTTGGATTGGTGTAATAAAATTAAAAATTTTATAAATTATAATTTGATTTTAAATATTATTTAAATTATAAATTAAGTACTAAATTTAATTAAAAGTTTAATTTAGTCTTTAAAATTAAAAAAATAAATATTTAATTAATATATATAATGATTATTATTTTTTAATTATATATATATATATTATTAAATATCGATTCGGCCTATTCAACCGGTTGAATCTTGACTTATTAATATTTTTGATTTAATAAACGATCTGATTTCAATATCTAGTTAAAACTGCCAGTTACCCTGATATTATGGCTTCCGCAAATAATCCTTGGTGGCAAGGATCCGCAAATAATCCTTGGTGGCAAGGATTTGATATCTTTCATATAAAATTCTTAATTTATATAGTGTTGTATTTGATATTTATGATATGAAAACTCTTTTAATATGTTTAATATAAAGATTCTTAATTTTTTTGATATTAGAAGGGGTAGTGCGAGTGTATTTTTCAGTAAAAAATAAATAAATAAATAAAGAAGGGGTGGAGAATTTGATATTTTTAATATTTTTTTTTTAGCAGAAAAAATTATTGTTGGCATGTTAGTTATTGAATTTCTAGGTTAAATTTGGAGTATTTCTCATTTGTAACGATTTATTTAACAGCCCTAAAAAGACAGATTCAACACCTGTGTACCAGTAGGGCTGAGCGTGTTTTTACTACAGAAGATAACGGCAATTACAATTTCTAAAGTTCATCGTCGCGTTATAATTTTTAACCATATAAGTGACTATCTAACTTTTTGTCATATAAGAGCACAGGTATAAAAACTCGAACTTAGATCGCAAACGTAGAATATAAGTTAACTTGTCACTGAATTACCATTTTCGGTGGTTAAAATTTTTAACCCTTAATTTTTATAGTACTAAAATTTAATATTTTTAATATAAAAATTTGTAAAAACTCTTAATTTTCTAACATTATGATTTAACATTTTTAATATAATAATTCTTAATTTCGTGATATTAGGATCTGCTATTCTTAAAACCTTTAAATTCTTGTAACTTTAGAATTTCTTATTTTTAATATAAAAACTCTATTTTTAATATAAAAACTCGCAATCCTAATA
Source organism: Carallia pectinifolia (assembly GCA_037832335.1). Taxonomy (NCBI): domain Eukaryota; kingdom Viridiplantae; phylum Streptophyta; class Magnoliopsida; order Malpighiales; family Rhizophoraceae; genus Carallia; species Carallia pectinifolia. Next base: position 12,468,595 of record CM075447.1, on the reverse strand, counting down.
GAATTAAGATTTTATATTTTATTATAAATAAAAACTATTAATTCTTATAACATTAAGGTTCGACATATTTAATATAAAAATTCTTTAATTTTTGTGTCATTAAGATTTGATACATGTAATATGAAAATTCATAATCATTGTATCATTAAGATTTGATATATTTAATATGAAAATTCTTAATTCTTTTGTCATTAGAATTCGATACTTTTAACATAAAAACTCTTAATATCTGTAGAATTAAATTTAACATATTTAATAAAAAAAATTTAATTCTTATTGCATTAGAATTTGATATCTTTAATATAAAAAGTCTTAAATGTTAGGGCATAAGATTTAATATCTTTAATATAATAATTCATAATCCTTGTGGAATTAAAATTTGATATATTTAATATAAAAACTCATACTCCTTGCAAAATTAGGTTTAGTATCTTCAATATAGAAAATCTAATCCTTGTAGTATTAGAATTTGTTATACCCAATATAAAAATTTTATTATTTAAAAAACAAAAGTTTGGAGAAGGATCTTATTATATCACATAATCTTTCTCGTATTAGAATTTGATGTCTTCAATAAAAGAACTCCATTATATATTAAAAAAAAAATTAAAGAAGAATCTCAGTATATCTTCAATACAATAGGATTTAAAATGTTAAATATAAAAACTCTTAATTTTTTTAACAATTATATCTTTAATATAAAAATTCATAATACTTTTTAGACAAAAAAAAACCTCTTAATCCTTGGGACTGCGAGATTTGATATCTTTAATAGACAAACTTTTGACACTTGTAACATTAGTTGATTTGTTTAATATAAAAAACTTTTGACCCTCATCGTACTAAGAATATTTTTAATATCAAATCAGAAAACTCTTGGTGAAGTGAAATTAAAAACAGGACAACCCGCACAGGCCTAAAACGGCCAGAATCATGGAGGTGTCAACGTTAGAGCATTCGCCCTTGAGGTAGGCAGACGGTAGGACCATTTCGAATGTTAAAAGAATTCCTATGGGAAGGAAGTTGACAAGCATGGAGGTTTTGGAAATGGTTTTCTGCACTTCCTTTGCCACGGCACGTCATGTTCTGGAGGCAACTGAGAAGATGATGGGAGAGAGGGGGTTGTTTCTTGGAGTACGGGGATCGTCTTGTGGGGTGGTGACAGACTGGCAGTGTAGATTTTGATGCCAATTCTTCCTCCAATTTGGACCATTGTCCTTTTCCCTTCGCAAATGGCGGAAGCTTGAAGAAAACTGGGTAGCTAGCTGTTTTCAACTTATGAGTGGAATGTCTAAATATCTAGCCAAACTCAGACTTTCTGCGCACTGCTTATGTCGTCTAATATTATTATCATTATTTTTTTTTAATTTTTCTGTCATTTTTAGCATAGTCACCGGAGAGAAAAAGGTGGTTGCCTGTAATGTTGCACTTAAGCAAATGGTTTGGCTGAAGTGCACCGAGTATTGCGGCTGCTCCAAGGCAACTTCTTTTGGGCAGATGATTTGTGACTATGCGTTTCATGGTATACAAAACGGTGGAAAGTGCCCTGCTTATACACGTGTTTCAATTCGACCATGCTTCTCATTTTGTCTTTGTCATAATCCATATGGCCGTTTAAAATTTTCCATTTTATAGCATTGTTTGACAACTAGCTCATCAACGTAACTCCAATTTAAAGCTTTTGCCAAATCTATGGTTGAAGCCGTAACAGCAAGGCATAAAGTTACAATAGGCGGCTATAATTTGCAGTGATATCTTAACACAGTGATCTCTAAGCAACAAATAACACGGAGAGAAAGAGAAAGAGAGAGCGAGAGTGAGCGAGAGGTGTCTCAAAGATTGCATTCAATTTTGGCCATGATCAGCGATAATAAAGGTAGAACAAAAGGTGTACCAGACACAACATAATACAAGTTCTCAATCCAGTTCTCCATAAAACTACCTACATTTGAACTCAAAAGCCAGCCACACTTTAAATATCAACTGAAATAATTCAAGAGATGAAAGTTGGGCGTAAAATGCCTCAAAAAGTAGCAAACTCGCCCTAAGTACTAGGGAATTAAGTATTACATCAACCCCGACCTCGTCCTGGACCTGTCAACCAAACAAAAACAAAAACCTACATGTTGGGATTGGTTTATTGCATAAGCACGATGCACATGCTGATATGAAGAAACAGTTTCAACAGTTACGATGCCAACAAGAATATGAAGTTCATTAATAAACAAAACAAAATATGCTATATCTGAAATGAAGAGTAAAGTTTACTGTAAGAAACATGGCTTGATTTTAGACTTTGAATAAATCTGTAACCTCTAAAGTCAATGAAATATACTTCACAAATTTATAATTAAATTCATGAAACACCCATATCCATGTTTGCATGCTATGCAAGAAGTGTTGAGACTTCTAAACTGAGTGTTCACCACATCTTACCTTTGTTTGCACCAGGCTTTCCACCCAGACCACCTTTGCCACGGCCTCCACCCTTAGCACCACCTCCGTCATCAAGGCCACGTCCAATCCCTCTTGCTGTCCTGCCGCCAGCAGCATCCTCTCTACCTCTTCCCCTTCCTCGTCCTACTCCAGGCGGCTTCCGATCTGAAATAAATTATAACCAAAAAATAAGTAAGCAATCTGGGAGGTTCTTTCTTTCTTATTTTTTTTTAATACTTTTTTGTTTTTTTTTGTAATTGTAAAAAATGAGTAGAAAACAGAATACCTTGGTAATCAATTAGACAAAAAAATTGCAAGATTCTGCTTAGTTGAGAATGTCACACACAAAAAGAAGAAAAGGAACTCAATGCAAAGCAAAAGGCAAACATGACCATATAAGGAACAAATTATCCCCACTAAACATGGGTAATTTAAATTCAAAATTGATTGTTACTATAATTCAGGCTCCCAATCTCCTTGCTAAATAATGCCACACAACAAAATCAGAACACCTTCATAACCAAGCACAGGTACCTGAGCGAGTCTTGGTTTCTTCCTGGACTTTATCAATCACCTGCAATGCAAAAGCAGAAGCTCGCATCAGAACCAAGCATTCAAAGATAAACAAGAGGATAAATAACTATTTTATTTAATGAATTTCAGTTTCTTAATCAAATCTCTTGCAAAAAATGATTTCACAGCCATGCAGTCAAAAAGGTTTTTTTTTTTTGTGATGTTTTTTTTTTCGGGGGGGGGTGGGGAGGGGGGGCGGCTGCGGGGGCAGGGGGGAAGATAACTGCAACAAGAACAGATGTCTATAATGCTGTCACTGAAATCTTCTAGAAAGTGAAATTCACTGTATGCTCTCATAAAAAAACGAAGACTTTGTTTCTATAAGCACAAGTAAGTAACAGGAGTTCATTCATAAAAAGGAAGGAAAGGAAAAAAGTTTTCGAGTTTTCACATAGGAAAGAACAACAAAATTTCAAGTGTAAACCTCATCAGGAACCCGTAGGTACTTAATGGTATTCCCACGGATGTAGCATTCAGGCATTCTCCAAAACCGATCTCCATCCTGAAACATAAACTCCAATTAATTACGCCCTCGACATAAAGATCGAAAGAAAATATTATCAAACAACACACTCTGATTACAGGAGGTAAATAAATCATAAATAGTACCTTAGAGGTGCATATAACTTCACGGAGGTGAATATTCATCCAAGTATCGCAATTGACCAGGTGTCCATTGTAAGTCTCTCCATTCTTCAATTCCAGCAACTGTTACAATATCAAACCCCCACCATAAATTAAAAGCCGCGGAAAAAACGACGGAGTAAACACAATCCACACAGCACAAGAACTCTTCTATACTCTACGGTCTGGTTCACAGGGCTGCAAAAGTAGAGATAACTTACCATGGGGTGCCCCTGAGCAGTCTTAAGTAGAGATAGAGGAAGCTGCAATTAACATACATCAACCCTATGTTTTAGTAAAAACAAAAGCAAAAAAGGGGTAATAAAATAACATAAACCAGGAATTTAAAAAAAAAAAAAAAAAAAACAGAAGAAACCGAGAAATCTTATTGCTTCTTGTTGTCTAATGAAAGCTGCCAAGAGGATTAAGAGAATAAATGCAATGTAAAATTCAAAGCAAAGTGGCGAGCTTTACCATCTTTTAAGGCAAAGAGGCAAAAGGCCAGTACAGTAATCAAAGGCACCTGCGAGAGAAAAATTGAAGGTTAGGCACATAAATAAGAGAATTTGAATGTTTTCTCTTAGATCAAGAAAAACTGCACTTAGAGGATTCGCCAATCAAACAAAACCCTAGGTGTGTCCGCCTGAAGATACGCGGAAAATTTTCTATTTGTTTAGAAGGAAGGGGAAAAAGAAAAATTTATTGAAAAATAGGGAGGAAAGCTGAAGTACCAGTATCGGCGTTTTTGATGCGCGAACGAAGAAGTGGTGAAGTCTAGCAGTGGGCCATGTTGTTTGGTTAGGACTTTCGCTTCTTCTCTTTCTGTCTCCGCCAAACTACCGTGTTTGTGTGTCCAATTTTGAGAGATCCAGTTCCAGCGGCATTTAAACTAGCTTTTCTTGCACTTGCTGTTTTATTGGAAGGCCAAAAAAAAACAAAAAACAAAAAATACTTTAAAAAAAAAAAACCAAAAACAAAACCAGAAAAAAGGAAAGAGTGCAGCAGCTCCCTACCAGAAGAATAAATTTGGAAATTATCCGTTTAATTCCAGTAAATAGCTTAGTAGCAACTTAAACTCGGAGTCTCGGACCCTCAGTAAACGTTTTGGGCCGGCCGAAACTTAAATTTGGAAAATATATGTTTGATTTTGAAAAAAAATTCGAACTCAAGATTAATCTACTTGATGCTTTACTCTTAGTAAGGAATTCAAAACCTATTTATTCTAGGCAAGAACGAAAATAATCCTCACTCAAGTCAGGAGTAGGCTTGGACGTTAGTCCAGATTGGCAGAGTTGAAACTTCAAAATCAGACTAACTATGGGCCGTTATGTAAATTAGTTAGTATATTGCCGAAGACCGAGTCCTACGTGAAGACCGAGTTAGTTTCTCGCAGATTCAGGCTCGGTCCAATCCTGTGGCCCTATTAGGTCAAGGGACAAAAGACCGAATTGTGTCGTGAAAAATGGGTTGCGCTGCCTCGAGAGGGCCCATTTTATATACCACTTAATTTAATGCGGTTTTCCTTTTCAATCAGGCTGAGAAAAATTGTTTGCAGACATCCAAGAGTTTCGATGCCTATCTCATCTCTTCGAAGGTCGTTACATGATCCACAAAAAACTTTGTACATACTAATAAGTTAGAAAATCACTGTTCAGAAATGTCCATCACAAGCTTGAATTGAATCAAATGCATTTGATTTTTGGTAGATTGATGTAAGGTCAACCAAATGGCGCATGGTCGGTCTACCATGAGGGCAATTCCACGGTGAGTTCAGGTCCGCCAAGTGCTCCAGTAGCTGAGCCAACAAAAAGAAAAACACAGATAACAGAGGATTCAGTCATTTTGTCGCTAGGCTGCAAGCGGAGTATATTTCAGAAGCACATGGTGCAAAGTAGAAAAAGAGTTTTGCGGCTCATCAAAAGCCTCATGCATTGGAAGGCCCTCCTTTTAATATCAAAAACTAGTTGCTTTCCACAGATGAGCATCTTTCATGATGAGGATACCATATCGAGGGTTATGCTACTAGTAATTACCTTCTGCATCTCATTCCTCCCCAATGGATCTCCAATCATAATGGATGATCTGCATGCACGTGATGCCAGCATTGCACGTACTCTTGGTGGGCAGACGGAGTCTGGGGTATCCTTTTTGTAACTACCAATAATTGAGCATTCACCCTGACTATCAGCAAGAGTAGAAATCAGGTCCTTGATATCTGTTTCAAGAGAATACCCCCCCTATTAGATCTCTGGTATTAAAAAAATTTTATATCTCCATTACTGTCAGACACTAATTGGGGTAGTGCTCCCATGAGGGTCTACAAAGTTCCTAATCAAGGAAAAAGGGGGTTACACAGTCAAGCAATGTGCTATGGTGGTAATATGACCTAAACAGAAAAATGCCTAAGCAACAAAGTTGTTACCAGAAAATCTTCTATATATGGCAGGCAACTAGGCACAAAACTCCTCTAAACTTGCTTTTACAACACAACAGAACTCCTTGCCCCTTTTCTGCCTTATAATTGCGCACATGTCCATTGTTGCAGAAAATGCTTCATAATTATAGGGATAGTAAAGACTATTGCTCCAGTAGACAGATATGATACAGCCAAAAGATGATCATTATCTGTAGTTGCACAATGCTTTTAGGCAACTTCAGTTGTTTAGTGTGCCCAGGCATGTTGTGCATGATTGAGTTGCTTCCACAACAATAAAAGTATAGCCGTGAGCCAACTGTCACCCCACTTGCTGTAAGGTTACGTGAAGAAAAATATTTAAATAAGGTTTACCTTCAATTCCAAAAGTTATGTTCTTGCTGAAGGGAACAGATTTTAGTTTGAAACGGTGACCAGGTGGGGCATGTGGATCCTCTTCCAAAGCAAATCCATTTTTCCTGCCAATTCCGAACACCAGAACATGGTTCAATGCCCCAAAAGACATAAACTTGTGCTACAAAATATTACAATCAGTTATAATTCTGATATAAAGTTAAGATGAAGAATAGCAGAAATAAATCAAAAGAAGCAAACACTGAATTTCACCTGATTATGTCCAAGTTCATTGAAGCCACCACCTCCTCTTCTGGAGATAGCTCCAATCTCAGTGGCCTATCCACAATTTCCAAACAGAACTCATCAAAAATTTTCATCACGCGAAATGAAACAATAAAGCAGTACAACAGTGACATAATTTCTTTAAACCATAATGTGTCATCACTAACTTAGAGTTCCAACTAATATTTTCATTCACATAAAATTCTCCTGGTCAGTAAACATGATATTTCTATTATGAAGCATGCTGTAGTTTCATTACACTCTCCATACGCGCACCTGGGGCTCTTGAGCAAACTACATGGGCTATATCAACATGAACATGGAGAAGAGGTGAACTGTCAAACACTTAAACAAGCAGTGGCAGAATTACTCTATCAACCAGTGAGAGTCATAAACTCACCGAAGCAAGGGCTGTAGGTTCAAGATGGTTGATTGGCATAGTCGCTCAAAATTGTATTTCTCATCAGCAGCATGCTAGAGGAATTGGAGGAAACTATATAAGAGATAGTGCACTCATTCCATACACATGCAGTTGCACAGTGATGAAAAATACTTGCCTTTCATAACTCTGAGCATTCAAGATGAAAGGGCAGAAAATTACCTGATCCACAATGAATAAATCTTGATCTAACTTGCCAATGATAAATCCAAGATTAAACTGGCCAATGACCTATGGGATAGAAGTAACTGTTTGTCATTTCCCAATTGACTGTGATCATAAGAAGTAATTTTGCTGATGACAGTTAAGTGACATTGAAAAGTTATTGAAGCATAGGAAATGCCATTCAAACCCAACCCAAACTCGTTTGCACAATGACATTGAAAGGTCAGTTTAACATTTTCTACCCAAATACAACAATAGCCAGAGAAAAACCACTGCCAAATTTCTGGTGATTCAAGAGGAAGTAGGCTGAAACTTGTCAGCTCACTGGCAAGAATCAAATGCCCATCATGTAAGTCACCGGGTCTTCTTGATAAAATGTTAAAAGTAATACTTTCTGTGAAAATGGGAGGAACTGAGTGGAAAGAAATATAACAAGCATCCAGACATTCAAAATAAGCAGCTAACTAGAATAAACAAACAACAAGTAGTATACCTTCATTCTACCAAAGTCTTGCTTTTGGAAAAGTCTTTCTAGCTCACTGGTAGCTGCAACCAAAGCTCTAGCTCTTCGCTCCTCATTATCTGGTTGGGAAAGCTCCAGGGATGCAGCAGCATAGCTTCTGTGACTGCCATTAAAAATTCAGTTGGTTAAACACAAAGCAGAATCCTAATTTCTCAGTTTGGAAGAAAATTAATGCTTTTAAACCTTTGGAGCTTTGCGTTTCCACAGGGATAACAGCCAGATTGTAATCTCAACAGCCTTTGCTGTCTTCTGGTCCTTAAATCTTGAAAACAAAACTGCATTGTGCAACAGATTTTTTGGGAAGAAGACACTGAAGCATCCAACGTTGAACCATCAGGTTGTGACGTGGGAGTTGCAATGATGGGATCCTCCAATGTTTGATCAAGTGCACTTTTAGGAGAAGCAACTGATGTCACAGTTACAAGAACTGATGCTTTTTCATCATACGCTGACTCCTGTCACAAAAAAGCGAGTCTCAAATAGAAAAATGACACTACAATTATGCAATTCCTAACACACTTTTTTTTTTTTTTTTAACAACACATTTCCTAACACACATTTAGAACATATTTTCAGCTAAATTAACATTTTTCTTTTGCCAAACTTCATAATTTAAATCCAGACAGGTATTCTAAAACACACAAATTGAAATGAATATAGTTTTTTTTTGGGTAAATTGTAATCATTAAGCTGAAAGAAAAAAATTTGAAAAAGCTTATCATCGCATACCTTCCCAAGATTTTCATCTTTATTGCTCCGACTAGATGACACTGAATTCCTGAGTTTATTTAAAATCATTTCTGCTCTGGGATATTTGGATGCCCGAGTCTCAAACAACTCAGCAGAATTATCATTGTGAAGATTGAGAGCAAAATTTCTGTCTGCACAATCCATTTCAGAACTTCTTTCCTTTGATTGGCATTCAAGAGTTTGATTTCTCAAGACAGGAACTTCAGAAAGTATTGTACTGATGTCATCCTGCTTCCTCTTACTTAAAGTTACAAACTTATTAAGTGTTGACTGAACTGGGCACAAAGGACCATTAGTCTTACTACTATTAGAGTTACTTTTCTCAGCCACCCTTAAGGAGGATGAAGCATTTGCATCAGTTATATCAGCAAGGTGGCCTGTGAGATGCCTACTGTCACTTTCCAAGAAACTATCAGTCTTCTTAATGTCATGAGCTCTAAGAGTGAAGTCCTTCAACCTAACTTTTTCATCATTATTCGATGTTAATTGTTCTCCAGTATGCAAAGGCTGAGATATGACGTCATCTATTCTCATGAAATTTTCGTCCTCTGGAATATGCTCCTCCATGCGGACTTCTTCACAGTTGCAGCTCTCTGCAGATAATGGTTTCAAGAATGAGTGAGACTTTTCATGGGTAGAATGTGACCGGGGGCCTTTTGCTGCCATATTGTGGTCTTCGATTGTATTAACAGAATAACAGGCATCACTTGGAGAATAGATTTGCTGTAAGCCATCCCTTAAAGCAAGCAAAATGGAGCTCTCATCAGAAAAGAATAATTTTCTTTTATCAGGAGTGACGTTGATGTCACATTCCCCTGTTGGAATGGTGAAATCCATGATAGCGATGGGATACTGTCGAGAGTTTGCACCTTTATATAATTCATTCACAAGCTTGCTGACTTTAGGCATATCGACTGGTCGACCATTCACAAAATAATATTGTCTATCTCCCAAATTCCTGCCGCTACCCTGCCCAGGCTTGGAAAGGAAGCCATCAACCTTGCAAACATCTGATATATGTACACTTACAGGCTCTAGGCAGCTGAATGTGTTCATACCAAATACTGTTATAATGTTATCTTTAATTGAATCACTACCTTGTGTTTTCAGTACAATAGACTTTGCATTTTTACCAGTCGTATTGGTGCAGACTAAGCGAACACCTTTTGCAATAAGAGCATATGCCTGGAAATAAGAAAAATGCTTTGAATAACATGAAAAAACCAAAGCATATCTTCTAAAATAAGTTGAGCTTTAACTAATATAAACCACCAAAGCACAATTATGGTACATTCTCAAAAAGACACTGGATACCAAAAAAGGGAAGTTCCAACACAAGCCCCAATTAATTATTTACTCTCTTCATGAATAAGTAATCCTAGGAGATGACACCTAACCATTGCCACGACAAGATTATATAAACAGCCAACAGGAATAGGGAAACATCAAATCCTCCAAAGCCACAACAGGTGTGCTATAGCACCCAAATACAATGTAAAAGGTTTACTCTCCCAATGTATAGTAATCATCAACAACCACCACAGACCAACGATACATCAATGACCAATACGGACCAATGATACATCTTTATTGGCAAGAAGCAAGAAAAGGCATAGGTGAATGAGATATCAGGATATCACGTGAAAAGTGGTGGCATTCCTTCATCTTCAATGACCTAATCGGTACGAAGGGAAGGCTGCAACTGATGATGCAATAAGAGCAATGCATGATATCAATGACCAAATACAAGCAAAAATGGAAACAAAGGGCAGAAAAGGTACATACATTCAGCAATGAGATGAGCTTTCCATATTCCTTGCGTATGTTGCGTCTAAATTCCTTGCTTCGCACGGGTAAATTGGAGAACAGCTTCTTGACAGTAACCGTAGTACCAATTTGACGTGCTGTTTTCCTTTCGGCTGTTAACAAACCAGAATGATCGTAAGTCAAGTGAGTCGCCACCGACTCATTTTTGGTTCTTGTTTCAACGGTCAGATCCCCTAATGCACAAAGTGAACTTAGTGCCTCTCCTCGGAAACCGAACGTGGCCAAAGACTGGAGGTCAGGAAAATCGGCCAGTTTAGAAGTATGATGCTTAAGCGCAAGAACCTGTAACAAGCCAAAAGAGTGCGAATATTTTTTTTTATTAAAAACAAAACCACAAAAAAATTAGTGTCAGATTTGGGAAACAACAAATTGAGCAAAGCAACATCAATTATCAACTGCGAAACTCAGATTTACCGTTGATTCACTTAAAATATATTTTTTTTAAATTCTTCCGGGGAATGAAAGAGGAACGAAAAGAAAGAAAAAAAAAATTGGAAAAACTAAATTAAACTAAACTATTGAGAAAACCTTGAAGTTAGTGGGAGAAATGCCGCAACCGTTGTCGATGACCTGAAACCACTCCTCGCCGTAGTCTTTCAAGGAGATTTCGATGGAAGTAGCGCCGGCGTCCAGGCTGTTTTCGACCAGCTCCTTAACGGCGGAGGAGAGGTCCAGAATCACTTGCCCAGCGCAGATTCTGTGAACAACGCCTTTGTTTATGGGCCTAATAACCGTCGAAGAAACAGAGGCCGCCGGCTGCGGCGGTGGCGTTTCTCCTTCCATGGCGAAGCCCTAGTCGATAATTGGACCGATATAACCCTAGATACCGACGGGCCGCAAGAAACAAAAATTGGCCTTTCGGAAAAGGAAATCGGCGATGGGACACTGGGCGTATCCGTTTTTAAGCTTTAATTAAAGTTTAATTAAAGTATTGATTTGGTAATCGGTTTAGAACACCAAGACCGACCTTTTGTTCAGGTTTTGCCGCCAAAACCAGTGCGGGAGTCCTCAGCCAGTTAAAAGATATTAAATTATTAATTAATATAATATATTCCAAAAAAAAAAAAAAACCACACATTTTAAATTCAAGCAGTTGTAAACAAAAGAATAAAAAAAAAATCATTGTAGTCTAGCAGTAAAAGGACTTCAATCATATTATGAAGTAAGAAGTGAAGTTGTTAAAATTTTGATTCAAATTGTATGATTTAAATTGTAGTATAATCATTTTGAGATAGGATATTAGCATGTTGAATTTCAATTTGATTTTACGATTTTCATTTCTTTTATAATAAGTTTTTGAATTGAATATCATCTTTGATAATAATTAAAAAAATATAAAAAGATATGTAGATGTTTAAATTTTGAATACTAAATATTGATAACCAAATAATTAGATTAAAAAGTTTTTTAACTTATAAAAATTATTTTTTGAAGAGTTTAAGGAGAGTAGAGATTATTTTTCTCTTATAAAAGAAGAGAATGATTAGAATAAGAGAATTATTGCAATTATTTTCATTATTATTTAGTTAATACGTATAAAATATTTAATTGTGAGTTATATATTAACATCAGTGAATTTTTAGTTTATTTATTTTTAGTAGAATTTTACGATTATATAATTCGATTATACGATCTGATTTATAATATTTAAAATCGATCCCAATGTCCCGATTTTAACAACTTTGTTATGAGATAATGGTTGTAAATCTTATTAAAATGTCTGCTCTAGGTTTAAACAATAATACGCGGCGTTGAAAGCAAACTCACTTGTCTGAATTTTAGTGGCGGAGTCACGTTCGACCCTATTAATATTTGGGAGGTGGGTTGGTCCCTTAAAAATTATTGAATGAGATTTTAACAAACGAGAGTTATTCCGACTTCAATTTAAAAATTCAATAACTGGTATACTTAATAAAATCTTTTTTTTTCTATCAAAAGAAAATTAAGATGTCTATGGAATTAAGTGTACTGACCTTACAAAGTCTTACGATGATAACTTGTACTGGCCCTGTAATTCTCCAACAGGACCGTGGCATACCGAAAACTGCCTCCTTTAGCCAAGAAAAAATAAAAATAAAAATAAAAGAAAAGAAAGTTGCTCCGCTGGCCCACCCAAAAACCCCGAATCCCGGCAAGCCGCGAGTCAGCGAGAGAATGGACCTGATGACCCAGTCCTCAAAAACGTTCCTCCTCCCGACAATCCCCGCCGAAAACTGACAGTCATCAATAATTCTTCTATCCGACGATTGGCTTATCTATCTACAAGCAACTGGGCTTTAGTGGGATCTAAGTAAGCATATTGCAGTAAAACCTTTCTTTCTTCTTTCATTTGAGCTAATAGCCCGAACATGAATATATGGCTCCAATTTTTACTCTTTTATTACGTTTTCTTGGTCGCCAATTCGTCCAAATCATTTGTCTGACACTCCATAAATTTTGCGTTTGGTTATCTTCCAACTGAAACGGAGATGGGTTTCGGTGGCCTAGTAAGTACATCATCAAACATTGTCAAAGCTGACGAAGTAACTGTTGGAACAGAAAAGAGGGTGAGATTAGAAATGAAAGAATTGCTTCAAGCCGTGTAACAAATGCCACTTTCCTTAAGGCAAAATTCGCCCTCACTAAATTGTAACAGAGGTATAATGTGAACTCCCTCACAGGATAAAATGAAGCACACTCAACTGCAGATTACAATACTGAAATCGAGCCCTCGATAAGTTATTATAATATCCAAAATTACTCACAAAAGTGTATGGATTTTTCTATCTTCTTTATGTCTATGTGAATGGCCAATTCGCATATTTATAGGGAGAATAATAAGGTAGTTATTTGGCCAAAAAATGCGTCTTTTGGGTCCAATTGACACGACTATTCAACGTGTCCTTTCATCAATAGACACATATCCATAACTACCAAATTAACTAAGGGACACGACTTTTCTATTTTGAAAATTTCTCCAACAATCCCCCGCCATTTTCAAATAAGAAAATGTATCAGATTCTTCGTAATTTTGGAAGTCAACTGCATAAGTAAGGTGTCTTACAGATTGAACCTTACGTAGTAAATATGCGTTACAACATATCTGAATAGTATGGTAGACAAGTTTTGAACCAACTATTCTTATTGATATCATGTAGAAATATTCCACACAGTTGACTATACAATATTATACTTCTCTTTTTAATAATTGACACATTAAAGGTCATTGTGTTCATATCCTTTTCATGAATGTTTTAAAGTCAAGTCCTTAAACTTATTGGAACGGCCTACACATTCCACATTCACATAGGTAGACTAAGGCCCCCGCTTTAAAGCACCATTTCAAGCCTGTTAAGAGTTTTTAAAACTCAACCTCCCAATTAACTGCGGGTACTAAACATTATGAAACTTCGGGACTTGTTCTTGTGGAACGATTCCACCTGACTTGCCTTATGCATATCTCATGCATATTAAATCAAATTAAAATTGATAAAACAAACAAAGGTCAAATATAAATATTCTTACTTGTCATGCCAAGAATACGCATTTAAAGATTTATCATGCATATATAACAATGTGTATATACACAAAAATTTACCATGCAATTAGTCTACTATTATGAACATAATTTGCTTATTCAAGGAGTATCCAGTGTATTAAAAGTGCATTTATTGTGCACATTTGTCACTACATGTGTATAATTATTTATTATGCATGTCACACATTAACCCCAAAATATGCTTGGCATTGTTTACATGCAATCCACGAAACAATTCACAAGGCAGAATAGAAAATATAACATGACATGTTTCTAATTGCCTTAATCATCATGTTTATCCCAAAACAATTACTATAACTCTTGATTTTTCCACATATCACGGATATTCTTAATTAATGTCATCAAATAAGTAAGAAAATGAGACATACCTTAATCAAGTAAGAACTTACTTGATCATTTCACAGTTTTAGAAGTCAATTCTTTAAAGATTCCAATCACGAACCATAAATATTTTTGCCTTAAGATTGTTAGAACAGAAAAGATGGTGAGATTGAAAATGAAAGAATTGCTTCAAGTCGTGTAACAAATGTCACTTTTCTTAAGGCAAAATTCGCCCTCACTAAATTGTAACAGAGGTATAATGCGAACTCCCTCAAGGATAAAATGAAGCACACTCAACTGCAGGTTACAATACTGAAATCGAGCCCTCGATAAGTTATTGTAATATCCAAAATTACTCACAAAAGTGTATGAATTTTTCTATCTTCTCTATATCTATGTGAATGGCCAATTCGCATATTTATAGGGAGAATAATAAGGTAGTTATTTGGCCAAAAAATGCGTCTTTTGGGTCCAATTGACACGACTATTTAACGTGTCCTTTCATCAATAGACACATATCCATAACTATCAAATTAACTAAGGGACGTGACTTTTCTATTTTGAAAATTTTCCCAACAGTAACCGTGCAATCCAGTTCAGATATATCCGTGAGTAGAGGTGTCAAAATCTGACCCGACCCGATGGGTTGACCCAAACCCGCCCGAAAAAATACGACCCGAACTAGACTCGAAAGATGGTCTAACCCGAAATGACCGAAAATCTTTGGGTCAAAACCGACCCAACCCTAACCCGACCCGTTTGACTCGAACTTTTTTTTTCTTAAGGGAACAAAAAAATAAAATGAAAAAATTTAGTATATTTTATATTATAAAAAGTATAGATTATACTATTTTCAATATAAATCTTAATTATAAATTTTTTTAGAATATTTTGAAATTTTTTATACAGTTTTAAATTTTATTTTAATTTTTTAAAATATTTTAAAAGAAATTTCTTCAATTATTTTTCAATCATATGATTTTCTTTGATTTTTAATAAAAAATGTCACGTCATCATTTTTTATGACGTAGCTAACCCGTGGGTTGACCCGAAACAGATTTGAATCCAAAGTGACTCAACTCAAAATGACCCAAAGATAACTTGACTCATAAGTAACCCGACCCGAAGTAACTCAAACTCGAAGTGACCCAACCCAAACTCAACCCGATAACCCGTTTTGACACCTATATCTGTGAGAAAGTTGTAATGCCCGTTGCCTTCCCTGGGAGATGATTTGTACTCCCATTAAATTTAGAACATTATGTTACCAAAAATATTATCTGTCTCTAATTTTTAAAATTGGTATGTTCCTTCCAATGGTTACTAGGAGTAGATGCTTCCATGTTGTTGGAAACAGTCCTGAAAGAGAGAAATTTACAAGAGAAATGAATTCACCTGACAGCTAGCAGAACTTATCTTTAATTTCAATTCACTGTTGAGTAAAATTACATAACTTCAAATAAAATATTCTCATCTAACAGTATTTGATAATTATTTATTTTTTTATAAATTCAATCATCTAACAATTATATTACTTTGTTGTTACTTAAATGAAACTATCAAACTTTTTCCTTTAGTGTTTGCATTCCTAATAAAACCATGAAATATAAAAGGTATTTATTGACTCTACAAAATAAAAAGTTTAAAGAGCGAGAAAAAGGGGGTCAAACTACATCCTTATTTCATTGATCAAAATCGGTATGTACAGGTTGAATGATCATAAAGGAAATTTTCTTCCTAATCAGAAACAGGCAAAAAAAAAAAAAAAGTAAAACTAGAAGAAAAATGAGAAGACAGCAGCCCAGTTACCTGATAAATTAATGCTGCCAGAAATACTAACAGCACTTTGACAATTAAAAAAAAAAAAAAAACAACTATGATACAATAGGGAAGGGACCAGTGATGAAATCCCGTGCATTCAGGTCCGTCGCTCATCTGGGGCACGGCAAATTGTCAAAATGAATCCTTATAGGTAGTGATGAATAAGCTTAAGACGACCAAATGGTGTACAGAGGAGATTTACTTCCTCTACATGAAGTAGCTGAGTGAATTCTTTTTCCTGGATCCGCCTTCTCCATACAGATCATTCCACTGGAGCAGCTCACTCATATTTGCAGACTCCGATGATACGCTTGCACACACCTGCAATATGCAGCAAGAAAATTTTACCACACCGCCATTTTCTCAAACGTAGAAGCATAAAATGTCTCACTGCAGACAAAACTTTGTCTATGGTGCAGAGTCCAGAAAAATGCTACCTGCTCGTGAGCATATCTAAAATCCTCCATCTTGAGAGGCCGGACATCGGCACTGCTATACAATGCAGGTGAAGGCTTGTTCTCTGCCACTGCCAAAGCTCTCTCCTGAGGTTTTAAATAGAAACAAATCATCGGACAACTAAACAAACATGCTCAAAAGTCAAAAAGGTGCATCAGAATTGAAGAGTCCATAACCATTTTGAATTATTAAGGATAAACACAAAGTGGCTTTATCTCTCTGACATTATTCCCCAAATGACAGATTTCAAGAAGCTAATGCAGGTGCTTCCCACAACACTTGATTCCCATGCCTTATGGTGCAGTGTAAAGCAAACCAAGTCAACATATCAAGCATCAAACAATCTGAACCCCCAATGTAGAGATCCAAAAAAATTACTTTTGGAACAAATATAAGTAATTTCTCATAAAGGAGTATGGCCAACATTTTTTAATATTTTATATATTTACATATTTAAAAAAAGAGGACTTCTGGCAAAGGAAACCAACAAAGAAAATGACATCCGTAGCCACTCACAAACTCAGGTCAATTATTACTTCAACTTGAAGAACTAGATGCTTATAATAGGAAAAAAAAATATACAGTGAAGAGTACAGCAATATTATGAACAAAAGCATCAAAATGCAAGATTATCATCACCAACCTTCTTTTCTTTCTCCAATATTTCTCTTATGGGGCAATGTGCTGCGGTAACACATAGATTCTGGAAAGAAAACTTAGTAGTCATTACAGAAACTACTGACCAAAAGGTCATTGGGAGCGAGGGTGGGTGGGTGGAGGGGAGGGGGTGGGACGTAGAGGGAGAGAGAAGAAAGGATAGATGAGGATGAATAGGAGAACAAAAGGAAGACCAGAAATGAAGCAGCCAACCTTCAAATCACTCCCTGAATAACCATCAGTCATATTTGCAACAGCTTCCAAATTAACACCTGGTGCCAAATCTTCATTGGCCAAGATAACCCTCAAAATTTTTTCTCTATTTGGTGCATCTGGCAAATTAACCATCAATCTGCATATACAATTTGCGCAAACATGTCAACAATTCCTACTAGTCCGGATGCTGAGAAAAAGTAGGTCATAGGAAGAATAACAGCAAGATAGGACACCTCCGAGGAAGCCTCCTTATAACAGCCTCATCAAGGTCAAAAGGCCTATTTGTGGCAGCAAGAACCAGCACCCTTTCTTTATCCTTTGTACGTAGGCCATCCCAATTTACCATGAACTCATTCTTCATTTTGCGCATTGCTTCGTGTTCTCCTGGATTTTCACGTCTTCCCAACATGCTATCCACCTAAAACAACAAGTCAAGCAATTAAACAAATTATAGTGAAGTAGTGCAGCAGATGGCAAAGCCTATGAAAGAAAACCAAGAACAACGGCACTGCAGATGCATGCAGGCATGTCATGCATGTGTAGTGTGTATTGGCAGGAGGTGGAGGTAAAAAGAAACAACATGGCTGGAAAATGATCAGTAGGACCAACCTCGTCAACAAAAATAACACTGGGAGCAATTTTGCTAGCTAAGGAGAATACTGCCTTGACATATTTTTCTCCCTCACCAAACCACTGCAATCACAGCAGAGCTGTTATAGAAATTCATTCAAAAGCTTATACTAAGAAATCAAACACTGTCCTATGGAAATAAGTACCTTTGAAGTAATGCTCGACATGGAAATGTTTATGAAGTTTGCACCTGCCTCAGTTGCAACAGCCTTTGCAAGCATTGTCTTCCCAGTCCCAGGAGGCCCAAAGAGCAGAATTCCTTTGCAAGGCTGTTGAACATGGGGACGAATCATGAACATGCGAGACATTCAGATGTGGTAAAATGGGGAAACAGTTTTTAAAAACTAACATAGAAAGTTCTATATTGTTAACCTTAGTCAGTTGTCCTTTGCAAAACAATTCAGGCCGTTGAAGAGGAAGCATCACCAATTCCTTCAATGTATCCTTGACATTTTCTAAGGCTCCAATATCATCAAAGGTGACTCCAATGTCACTTGGAGGAATAACATCTGCTAAGAGTTTCTTCTCAAACTCATTCTCAGTGACCACATCCTGCAAATTTTTTTAGTTTATTATAGAGTGCCTGTTTTGAATAATCGACGAGAAATATCTGGCAATCATATACTCAGTATTATTATACCCCAAATATAGCTGCAAACTCTACCTTGAGTGACTTCTTCAAGCTCTTACTTTCACTTTGTATACCCTGTAGAATGCTCAACCCATACTTAATGCTGCAACATAAATCATCAAAGAATATGTTAATGAGTGAAAAAAAAAAATCATTATTGTTGATGAAAATAAACATGAGGAAAAACCAACCTTTCAGAAGATATCGTCACAAGTTTTTCATCTTTGACAGAACTTTCAGAGCAATGCATAAAATGGTGACTTAAAGCCCAGCCCACTATTTTTTCAACACCTGTTGAAGTAGCAGAGCAATAGCACCAGCAAATGGTGCAGTTTATAGTAAGTTTATTATGTGCAGGGTGCTAAAAAAGGCACAATTTCTGTTCAAGGATACTGACTTTCAGTCGTAAGAGCTTGATCTTTAATGCACAGAGTTTCCACATCAGGACAACATAAACCAACTCGACTTAGAACCTGAACATTTGAAATATTTTGTAAGTAACACTTAAAATAAAGCCAATTGAAACGAATAATTGCAATTCCCATCCCAGAAAAAATGTGTTTTCAATAACAGGAGAATTTTTTCCGGCAAAGAGAAAAAAAATTATGCCTCAGAAGATATTGTAAAATTTAGAGAAATGACAGATTGACTTCTCATATGCTAGCTGATGTCTCCACTCTCCACTAATCGGTAGTCTTTGGATTCACAAATGACCATACACTAAGATCAGTAATTTGGGACTAGTGGCTTTCTTTAAACCAGTAATAAAACTAAAAGCCTTGCCCAGTTAATTTGTTGCTCCCATTGAAGTCATCAAACCTGCTTCGCCTTTTTTACTTTGTCCTAACAAAAATTTCCCCAAATAATAATACCCAAGATTTTTTCATAGAGAGGGAAACAACCATACCCAACTTTAGTGAAAAACTTTGCTATTTGCCATGGGAACATCTAGTGCAGATAAGATAGAACAGTACTAATAAATCATCAATTAGAATAAACTATCTTTGCTGTTCATCTATCTCGATTATAAATTTGATAACTAGATATAACACCGGGACTGGCACCTTTAACCGCAGAAAGATTAGCTAGCATGCAGATGATACAAGAAGTGCTTTCCAAATAAGCTATCACTAGCATGAAAGTATCACTTATGAAGGCAGAGGTAACAATCCATAGGATGAGATTATACTCACTGCACGAATGCTAACAACGTTGGCTTGTGCTTTCAGAGTTTCAATATCACGCTCCAATCGCTGCTTCCAGTCCAAAAGTGAAGCTTCATCCTGCAAGGATTCCCCAAAATTTTAAAATGGCAAAAAAAAAAATCAGAGATTCAGAGAAAAATACAAGCTTCAGTTAAGGCCAACACCTGAGGTAGCTGTATCGCCACTTTGTTGGGGAAAAGCCGTGAGAGCTGCTTCATTGTCTTAGAAGTCTCTTTACTCTTATCACTCAGTCTACCAAAGTTATCCTAAAACAATAATAGTCATTTATTTTATCAAGGTGAATATGCCAGCAAGAGGAACTACATTGCAAATGCCATTTAAAAAGCCCAGCATGAGTCTATGAATGAAATTCACCCTTCGCTATGATACATGATGGGTGACTGCATACAAACTGTAATGTATGGCCAATATCGAACTAGTATACAATTTCCATCATCACACTATGAGATGAAGACTGAAAGCTAAAACCAACAATTGTTACCCCTAAACAAAGGTGAACCAAGCTTTGAGCAATAAGTCATGTTATTGGCACTTGTAATAATAACATCCAGAGTCCAGATATGATCATGCTGAATCATTTTTTTGGTTTTGTTCTTGTGCATGCATTTTTCTTTTTGTTGGGGGTGCAAAGGGACTGCTCATCCTCATTTGCAGCAAATCTTCTACTTCCCAAACAACATATCATTTACAAGGACATGGGTTCTCATTGGTTCAATGGAAAGCCAAAAAATGTTTCAAACTTAACAACCAAACAGTAATTCAATAGAATGGATTAGACAATAGTTTCAAACACAAAGAATCCTATCAACTCCTCCTACTTAATCAATATGCCAACCCCCCGGAATTGTAACCAAACTTTGCACGTCTACTGTTACCAAGGGTCGTGTTAATAATTCTTCACCTGTCATATCCAAATTAACAGAAATAAATATTCCCAAATGTTATACATGCAATCACCAAATTCTTTGACCATCCACACAATGCAGTTGAGATCACAACAGATGAACGTTCAAACAATTACAATACAATTTTTTTTCTTTTTTCAAATGCAATCTACTTAAATTTTGCTAAAGCAAACATCACATTGACGCGTCAAATTCTCTAAACCAATTTTAGTTACAACAAACAAAGCCAACCGATGGATGTTAGATAAGCCAGCATGGAAACGCAGAACATACCGGAAAAGCAAGATCAAGCAATGCAGTGTGATTGCTTCCAAACTTTGTAAATAGAAGCCCACCAGGATGTGCCTGGAGAACATAGAATTACCAAAGTGAGAACACATTTATATGTTGTACACAAACCTCAAGCACTGAAAATGCTGAGAAGAAAAATAAATAAAAGGAAAATTATGTTGGTTTTTACCTTCTCCTTGCGATTGTCCACCTGAGTATGGGAGCCAATGACAATAACCCTGCCTGGCAAATTTTCTAATTTACTCTTTAAGGCTGTATAAACATCCTGATTGCCCACCATAGACTTTTCTATGTCTTTGAGGAACAAAATCAAGGGATTGCTTTTACTTTCATTTACAGCAACCTAAAAACATAATTTTTAGAAAGAAAATCAGCCCAATGCCCAAGCAAGAAAAGGAAAGCAGTAGCTGGCATCAGTCCACTACAAATAAGCATGTACCTCAAAGAGTTCGTTGATTGCTAGCCAGTCAAACTCTTCACCTCCAGAATTATCCAGCTTAAGTGAATTAGCTGCACATTTAACAAATAAAAAAAAATTGGATGACAGGAAATAACAGCATTTATTAAACCACTAACAGAAAGTTCAGATAGTTACGAGCACAAAAGAAGCCGTGATCTTCTTCACAAAGACCGCCAAGATCAGTGCCCTCAGGGATGGATCTATCAAATCTAACCCCAACTTTTGAGGCTACATTTTCTTCGAAGGCAAGTACTACCTTTCCTCTAAAACCATTTGCAGGGCCCCTTCTCAAGAGAAAAAATAAAATAACTATATCAGGATAAAAACAACCACAAAAATAATAAATTTGCAGCATTTAGGTGCAGGAAAATGTGTCCCAATTAAATTGTAAAAGGACCACATGTCACAAAGATAAATACAGCAGCTCAACGTCTGTTTGATATCACTGTCAAAAACTTTTAAAACAAAAACAATAATAAAATGTCAAAACCAATAAGATGTCTGATTGTATGATTAAAATTCAAACAAAGAAAAAATATGTTTGGCATGGGTTTGATTTTTCAATGACAAATCATTTCTGTCCTGAAAATTTGTGTGATAGGTTAAATGAATTTCTGTATTTATATAAAAATATATGTACGTATGCCACTTTCTCTCAGTGGGTATGTAACATCAACTGGATCTGGCTGGGTCACACCATCCCAGGACAAGCAAGGTCATGCCTTGTGACCCAGCATAGGACAATGTAGGCTGTGCCAAGGCACGGCATGGTATAACACTTTTCTGCCAGCACAGCAATAACCTGGGCTTAGGAGATCAGCCTAAGGGCCATGTCAATTTAACACATCTGGTTATGATGGATATTGATTCTTTTCTCAATATAAGTTCCACAATTAAATTCAAAATTGCCTAACATGAAAAAGAAAATTGTCAATTCTAGTCCAATTTCATTAAATATGGTATGACTGGTCCTCCAAATAATTATTTTGTGTATGTTTACTTTTTCAAAGTACAAAACTGATCAAAGAATTATCACGGGAAAATAAACCTTAAAGGAGTTGGTAGAGGAGGAATCACTGAAGGCAGCGGGGAAATTCCCACAAACTTTACTCTATCACCTGCAAAATTACAATTTTAAAATTCCTCAACTATTAAGAATGTGCTAACAAGGATCAGTGCAAAAACAGAAAAAAGGGCGAGGGATAGAATAATTAAATGTCTAGCAATAAATTGCAGCTATACGGAATAAATTGCCTGTTTTAAATGTGTTTTTTTTTTTTTTTTTTGGGTACATGCCTTTTTTAAATGTGTAGTTTTTGGATGATGCAGTAGAGATTTCCTGCTTCGGCAAAGCCTGAGAGTTTATTGTAGAACAACCAGTAATGTCAGCGTCAACACTGGAAGAAGTCAGTTTCTTATGATGTAATGCCAACTGCCCAGCTCTTTTGGCAAATGCAGATGCCCTTTCAGGCCTAGAACTTTCTTTAACAGAATCAGCCTCTTTGATGGATGATCCCTGAAAATTACAATCGAGCAGTCTAAGAGGCAGCCCAAAAAGGCCAAATGAAACGCAGAGCCAAGTATCTACTAAGCTCCAAAATAACAAACAGTCATAAAAAGAGTACAAATATAATGTGAAATATTGCTCAAGACAGCGAGACACAAATAAAAAGAGCAAATAGAATTCAAAGGTGTTAAAGAACTTACACCAGGTAACATAAGAGAATCAACAATTAGTAATCTGGCACCAACATCTTTGGCTAGCGCCTCCATAAGAGTCTCCTGATATATTTCGGACCCTGTCGGGTGGGGAGAGATAAAAGCACTGATGGAATGGGGAATACTAGAAGAATTTATACAGACACAAATCAAACAATGACAGAGATGGTACCTGCAGGACCGGATAATAGCACACGAGGCGAAACAGTAGGGAGATCACAAGGAAAGTTTGCGACTTTATTATTACACTTCAAATGAATGAAAGCAACGCCTATCAAAACTTTCTTCGTGGTGTCACTGTTCCTCATCATCATTAAAATGTAATCAACGACCAATTGCAGCATATTAAAACAAAGATTAAAGAGAACGTGAACAATTAGCCAGCTAACATCTGTCCTAACAAGTACTGTGTGCAATAGAGTATGTATTTATCAAAGCACGAAGCATCATAGGCAATTCAACAAACTACTGGAAGCAAGGTTTAACCTTAGATAATATGGAAAACTTTCGTATGAAACTTCAATGTCCTCAGGATTGAGAATTCTTTGTCGTAAATTTTCTTTATAAGCTTGCCGTCTAGTAGACATCAAAATTGTTGGGGGATCAAGGTCTTGGAGCAGCTTTCTTATTTCCCTTTGCTCCTCAAATATTTTCTCAATGCTGCTGCTCAAATCAAATTCGGATGATGAACTTGCAAGAATCCGCAAGAGGGGCCTCAATTCATAACCAGATGCAGGAATTTTAGGAACACGAAATCCAACGCCACCAGCAGCAGCATTCTCATTGGCAACATCTGATGGAAAGGTCTTCTCCCTTGGAAAAACACCATCAGGCTCATTGTTGCCAGTGGCATCCTTCATGTCAACTTCTGGAATAACATCATCAGTAGCTCCAGTGCCAGAGGTAGGAACCTCAGTATTCTGCTGCACATCTTGATCGCTTTTGCCAGAGGGTGGAAGAAGGGACAAATCCTTTCGAAGATTGGACAAAGAAGCTAATATTGATGCTCCTGCAAAAGCTGAGGCATCTCCAGATCTTGCCTCAATATGCATACTTTTCATTGGGGCATTCTGGGCCTCCAAGATGCTTACTGAAGATACGCCTGAAGCACCTATGCTATCATTGGCAAGCTGCTGGAAAATCTAATTATCTCATTAAGGAATTCCCGCTGCTGTAAGAGATAATAGAAATTTAAAGACGTGCACATAAAATGCTGAACGGAAATCTCCCCCCCCCCCCCCCGGGGGGGGTATCACAATGATAGGGCAATAATAACATCAAATATCGTAGTAGAAAAGCCATAGAAGAATAGGTCAATTGCCAACAGCAAAAGGATACATAAGCATGTTTTCCAGAAAGGCTGAAAACCAATTCATCACCTCCACTCAATAAAACGCTAGATTTCTTTGGGTAATGTATACCATTAACTTGGACGACTCCTTTTCCTCCAGTGATTTCCAACAATGCAATAGATGCACCTCCACCCTACAAAGTGTAGTCAGGGTAACAAAGAAAAACATATAATCATCAGCCATGATGACAAAGCTATCATATGCCAAAAAAAATCTTTGCATATCATTATCTCATAAATGATCAGGAAGGAACTCAGAGAACAAGTGTACCTTTATGTGTTTCACTTTACACAAAATCTTGCTGGTGGAAGGATCATTAAGCCATAAATTGCAGAGACGACTTTGACCAACAGTGAAACTAGCCCCGAACATAGGCAGGTGAGGATTCTGGAATTAACACTCAGAACGTCAGGAAAAAAATTAATGGCCTAATCCCAAAAGAATTCAAGTACCAGGCCATACTTTTGATCTAAAATAAAGAGACACCACTAGTTTTTCCACCCACCACACCAAGTATTATTCTCTGCCTTTTTTCTTTAAAAAAAAACGTGCAACGTATCTCTGGCCAAAGGAAGAATCAAATTTATTTGACCTTTAAGGGGAAGGATTGGGAAGGTGAAGAGGAAGAGAAAATGCATTTATGAATGCACCGTTATTTGTCACACATATACTAGCTTTCCTCTCCTAAAGGAATAATAGATTATTGTTATCTTGACAACCATGCTATTTGATGCAGATTCAAACAGAATATGATATATCACTTATGTCCACAACCAAGCAGGTTAACCAAACAATCATGATCAAAACCCTTATCAACAAAGAGATTAAACATGAAACTGAACTAAGACATCAGAAATTTCCATCCAATTCCCATGGCAAAGGAATCACATATGCCTCCTATATGACTATAGACTGAGCCTATATGGCACCTGAAGCCTCACAAAACAAACTTCAGTCAAAGCCTGCATCATCACTTCAAAATGCCAAATGATCCAGATACCACTAGACAACACTCAAATGCTTCATGACACAAACTAAGGCCAAGCAACTTCCCAGCAGCGCTCCAACATGCTACATTATCCAGAATATCATGCAACACAGACACTCAACCACCTGACATATAGCTGCAATAATGAAAACAAGAAAGAATTCACACTAACAAAGGTTTATCTTAATCCCACAATGAGACACAATTTACTTAGTATTTCCAATTCCTGCACCCATAAATTTCAAAATAAAAAGGTTTTCCAGGAACCCTTAACTTGCAACACCAACGAAAGCAATATCAGGCCAATGAAAGAAGTGCATAGTATGCATTTCAAACTCCAGGCTAAGGAAGTGCCAAGAATCTTGAGTGGGAATTCCTATCTGATTGCCTGCGGTAACCCTCCTCCCAAACATCCCCAAATGTGGACAACAAAAGATGGACATCCTAATCAAGCAATCAAAGTAACACCTATTTCTCTCTTCAACAGGAAAGCTCACTAAAGATCTCAGAGACTCAACACAAACAACATAACATCACATCACATGCAAACTAAGCGGCTTCACCACAGCAAGAACCCAACAAAAAGAACCTGTATCATAGATGTTGATGAAAAAACAACTAATGCAAACTTACCAGTCTTAACCAAAGTCCTTCCAGATACAAAATGAAACTATACTGTGAGGACTTGTCTATGAAGGAGAAGCACTAGTGTTAAGGCCCAATTAACAAGAGCATGAATGATGACAGTTGAAGCTGATTTCACTTTCTGTTATAGCTATCAATATTACTGAAGCTTCTATTGCATGGTGAACTGTAGAAAATTATGAAATTTGTTGGCTGAATGTTAATCTGTATCTCCTCTCCCTCTAATTCTATCAATGAAACTCTGTCTCTCTTATCTACGTCTTCTTCTTTTCTAATTCTCCTGCTCTGTTCTTCTTAAATCTTCTCTTCTCTCTCTTCTCCCTCTAATTTCTATCTCAGTTCCTAACATACACTCCATTTTGCACTGATTTGTTCAACAGCAGAAAGGAAAATGAGACTTTTCTAAAGCTAATCAGCAAGCTATGCCTAGGAATAATTACAATTTAGTAATAAAAGATTCACAATTTACTCTTACACACGAAATCGGACAGAAGGATCACAAGCCAAGAAGAAGTGTAAAGACCAACCACCTGGGACCACTCAGAAAGTAGCTTTCCCCATGCAACCTTGGCATTCAATTTTGCAGCCTTTACCGGTCTCTTTTTCAACCTATTCAAAGCCGCACCCGTAGCCTTGGATTTCTCCCCATTCACCACAACTTCACCTAAAACTCATGAACAGAAAATTTAAAAAAAAAAAAAAAAACCCGAAAAGAACCAATCTTTTAACACCAAAACCAGTACCAATCAAAGGAAAAACCTAAAGAAACCCAAAAGTACAAATCTTTTAGCACCAAGAACCCATGCATGCAACAAGAATTAAGCCAAGATCGCACCTAAAGACAGTGGGGACACCAAGCCGTCCCCTTCAGCATCAGCAGCGCCCAAAGATTTCTCCACCTCAGCAGGGATGGGCTTCGAGGCGACAGTAGCCTGCAGATCAGACAACTGTGGCTCGGGTTCTCGCGCTGCAGACCCGGATTCTTT
Organism: Carallia pectinifolia; assembly: GCA_037832335.1. Lineage (NCBI taxonomy): Eukaryota > Viridiplantae > Streptophyta > Magnoliopsida > Malpighiales > Rhizophoraceae > Carallia > Carallia pectinifolia. The sequence goes on along the minus strand of CM075447.1, from coordinate 12,441,364 downwards.
TGCTGGACTTAAATTTTCCACCGTAGCAGCCACCTTTGAATCACTCGTCGACGATGAAGGCTCAGCCGCGGCGGCCGAGGACGCCGCCTAAGTTTCAATCAAGATTCAAAAAATTCAATCAAAAAGAAAACCCACAAAAGACCCCAAGAAACCAAATCTGAAAACAAAAAAGAAACAGATAGAAAAAAGACTTTGTACCTTGCGTCGTTTGGAGGATGGGGGAGGAGGCGAGCGGGGGGAGGAGGGAAGGGAGCGTTTGTTGGAGGAGGAGCTCCGCCTGGTTTCCACCATCTTCCTTGGTGGCTGGTGGGTCGCTGCTGGTGGTGGTGGCGGCGGTGGTGGTGGCGACGTTTGCTGGGACTCTCTCTCTCTCTCTCTCTCTCTCTCTCTTATTTCTGATCCAACGTCGAAGAATCTTAAAAAGTTGTCTGTTTGGAGAAAACCAAAAAAGATTTATGGAGAAATGAGAATTTCACGGTGAATGATTATAGGAATATCAGTTATCAAAATTACCAACAAAAAAAAAACACTTTAAAAAATATACTGCTGGTAAAAGAAATTTGTAAAAAAAAAAAATTAAATGATAATAGGAGCATCAACCTGAAGTGAAAATTTCAGGGTGAATGATTAAAGGCTTTTATATACTGTTGGCAAAGAAAATTTTGGAAAAATTTACTTCCAATTTTTAAATTATAGGCTATTAAAAAGTTGGCCGTGAAAGACAAAGTATAAAGAAAGTGTGAGAGTTTGCTAAGTTTTTTTAAAGTATCTTTTTTTATAAATGGGAGGATTTTTGAAGTTTTTTAGTTATATAATAATATAATGATTATTTCCTGTCAAATTTTATATTGCTTTATTATCGCTTTTTGATGTATGAAAAGATTTTTATACATAATTTTTATTTTAGATTTATATGTGGAAATTTCATTGATATTTTTTAGTACATACAAAGAAATAATTAGTTGAATATTCTATTCAAAGTTCTTTATATTCGAGTTTTAATAATTTTTTTTTCGACTTCCTTTGCAACCAAAAAAAATGAATGCCTCACTAACATACACACATATTAGTTTTAGTAACTATTTAATTGTCTTCCTTAATTTGTCGATATGGACTAAATTTGTAGTTAGACCTTTGTTTTTATTTGACCCCAACGAAAAAAAAAGTGTTTATAAATATGTTTATAAAAGTATATATCAGTTTAAGTTGATATTTGGATTGTTGTTATATTCATTTAATTAATTCTTACAAATTAAACTCATCATTTAAATATTGATAAATTTATATACAATTTTGTTATAATTTATTTAATAATTATCAAATTTAAAATTTGATACACAATGCGCATGACTAAGTGTGAACAGAAAAAAATGCTTATTGGATGATTGCTGTGCATCCCACTGCAGGATGCAACTAATCATGACATTAAGGTGCATTTAAGCCACCAATGAGCTTTAGCTGTGAGATAGGGGAGTCGTCTTTAAAATCAATTAAAGATTTCAAATTATAAAAGAAACGTGGTTTAAAGCCGCAAAAAGAGTCGGCACGAGTAAAATTGTGTGGTCGCCTGGCTGGCTAACTGTATATGGGAGAAGCATAAACATCGTAGCCGTATCCATGCCAAGTTGAAGTTGTTCATTCCTGTCCCCCCGAAACATAACATTTGACCAAAATAGTAATAATTACCATTAGCAACTAAGAATAATAATACCGAACCAACAAACGATGATGCGAATGGTAAGAATCCGTCATTATTTAATCAGATGTCTCGAATTCTAATTTTTAGAAATGTAATAAATACTTACTGAGAGACTTTTATCATCATTTAAAGTTCTATCTGAGTCGGTCTAGATTAATCAGTTTATTAAATTAAACGTTAAACGGTCTCAAATAAAAAAATAATAATACCGATATCAAAATTTTTAATGGGTATTATCATAATAAATAGTGTTACTCAAAGTCAAAACCGTGGAACCAAAGCCGACATGCGTAAAAGGGAGAATTACTGCTACCTGCTTTTTTATGTTTGCAATAAAATAATAATAATAATATAACCATGCCTAAAAATTAAGCTAATACGTCCTCACGTAGAAATTTTTTGTTGGGTATTTATATAGAAAATTATGGCTACAACAATGATAGGTCATTTTGTGGTTGTAGATTTTTCCCTGTTAAAAAAGGTACAAACTTCATTCAACGTACCTAAAACAGTTTATCAAACACTTTGATATCTAATAATTATGTTTTTTTTTTTTGTCAATTAGGACTTAGAAGGTATTTAAGTCAATTTTTTAGAAGTGTATTTATATTTCATTTATAAAAAGTAACAAAATAAATATTTAGTAAATTTTTTTATACTATTGTTTGATTTTACTTATTTTCTTATACGACTTCTTACCAGTAATTAATTAAAAAACAGTTCAAACTTACTTTTTACTATTTTTTGAGTTATTTTTTACTTTTTAATTTTAATAATAATTTCTATGGACTAAATTAATCTTAAAAAATATTTATATAATTTTATTATTATTCTTTATACTTGTCATATGAATTAAATATATTAATCTATTTCATTTATATTTGTATAAACAAAATATTTTCTTTTTTCAACTATTCTTAGATAACATTTTTTTTACTTCAATTTTCTTTAATACTAACACTCATAAAAAAAAATCTCAAACATTATATTTTTTACATCTAGTAAAAATTAATTTTTTAAAAAAAGTTAAAAATTAACTAAAAAATTTCTCAATATTATTTATAGAATATTATTATAAAATTATAAAATATAAAAAATTTTAATATAATATATTTAAATAAATTATACGTCTAAATTAAACATTTTATTATTTAACAATAATAGTAAGTACAAAATTAACCAAACACTTTATTAGTTTTATTAACAATCATTAACAAAAAAATAAGAATTAATAATTAATAATTAGTAGCAGTAATTAATAATAATAATATTTAACTGATAACTCTAACAAGTAATTCAAATGAGCCCTTAAATTAAGAGTTCATTCTACTTAGCACGCATGTAATGTTCACAAAAAGGGATAGATTAAGTGGATGGGAAAGTGAAATGGGATGACGATGGGATTTGCTTTTTTTAAGCTTTATGAGAAAATAATAAAATATTATTTTTTTAAATTAAAATTTAAATATATTTAATATTACTCTAAATATATTTAATATTATCATAAATTTTGATTTAAAAAATTTACATTTTTTTAATTGATAGACCCACCATCCCGTCCTTTTCGTGTCGGCAATTCCCGTCTGTTTTTTTTTTTTAATTACAAAAAAATTAGCTAAACAAAGATGAGTCATATGAGATATTTATTGTAATTTAAATGGTGAATTCACGCTGGTCCTGGCATAAAAAAGCGGCGAGTGACATTCGTGTAATCAAATATTTTTCATTTCTTGCAATCAAGTCGAGATACCAATTGAATCTCTCTTTTTTTTTTCTTTTTTTTCAGAAAAACAAGTGAACCTCAATTTACATTTGTTTAATATTGGAGTTTTTTTTTTTTTTTAGTTCAAGTTTAATATTGGAGAATTTGGCAATGGAAACAATGCCTTGTAAGGCACGGAAGTTCAAGTGACACCGTTTTGCAGTTGCTTAAATCATCAAGTCGGGGCATTGCTAGTGTACTGAAACAGCGCCTTTGTATGGTGCCTGACTGCCTTCAAATGAAGAATTTAGCAGTCATGTCTCTGCTTGCCCGACCAAAAAAGGGTATGGGGACTAAAAGCACAGACAATGAAAGCCACGATTAACTCAACCAATTCATAATTATAAATGTCCTTTTTAACAGAACTCCAACTTTTTATATCCTTGTATGTTGTGTTAGCGTGATTATATTTTCAGGCGTTGATGGAGGAGATGCTTCACGATGATGGAAACCCATTTGAAACCATCTTTTGTTATTTTTTTTTTTTGTGCAAAAAATGAAAAGGAGATATGACACTGTAGAATCTCGTAAAAAAAAATTATGTTGGTTGCACCATGTAGTAGGTGATGCGTTTGCTCTAAATCTATTAATGGGCAAGCCCATGGTATGGTCACCAGCTCAATCTATCTTGATTGACTCAATTTAGCATAAGTCCTCCACGGGTCCTGAAAAACATAAATGATGGGGGAATAAATAATTTTAATATTCAAGTGCATATTTTGGAAATTTCTAAATACACGCCAGTTTTTGTCCCACAAACGCAAAAATCATTGCACTGATATGCCTTAATACAATGATTCCGCAAGTATGGACTAAAAACACTGTACTATTACCAATGAGTTATAACTCAATAATATTCTAATTGTTCATAAAACTGAAAGTCTCAACCTCGAGTATGAATTAAAGGGAAAAAAATACAGAGACATTTAGCACTTTTGTTTTTGTTTTTCTGCTTGGAGCTTTAAAAAGGGGGCACAGCCACATGCACACTATCCCTATCAAGTGAGAAACGAATCGCGCAAACCAAAACCTATGCATGCACCAGATTGACTGAACAATTTGGAAATAATCATTGGCTTGTTTACGTGGATCTTATCCTGTGGCGTTTTATCAGGTAGGAATATTAAGCAGCAAAAATCAAAGCAAGTTGAAACTTGAAAGTTGACCCTTTTTTTTTATTTTTGAACGACTGTTTGAAAGTTGATCGAAGACAAGTCAAATGTGTCCTAATCTGGTTGTCCGCGTGTGACCGCAGTCCAACTAATCCTAGGAAGTCCAACACGTGATTGGTTGCATGGAAAGACGAATGAACTCACGGTTTATCCGAGTCAATGAATTGAAAAAAGAAAAAAAAAAAAAAGTAGTTGATACGTCTGTTACGAGACTAGGCCCACCATTCGCTAATCTGAAATAGTTATGGGCCTCTCGGACTTTCAATTAGGGAACTTTGATGGGGTTCAAAGCTTTTTGATCTGGGTGTTTGGGCTCAATTAAGTACCATGTTGGATGCAAATAGCCAATCTGACCCACTTTAGCTGGCCTCTTTCAGGCATTACACAACCCCTTGTTTTAATAATAGACACGATTCCTTGAATTCATGTCATTTTTTTCAAGATTGTGAATTGTGTGACAAGGATAAGTCTAGACTCAAAATCTAAGGGCCTAAGGAAGTGTAATAAACACTTCATAGGGAAGATCCCGGAGGCCGGATCGAAGGCCCGCCCGACGGCTCACTTCGGTTCCCTCTTGGACATTTTAACGTGAAGAACACATATTCCATAATCTAGTCTCCTCTAGTCAATAGAAATTCGTTAAATTTCCTATAAATACGCTAATAACAGTATTTTTAATGTAGTGACTAACTCACTAGATCCTTTAATTCTTCACTTCTCTAATATTTTGTTAATTTAAGTATTAGAGTACTAATATTAAGTCAAGTTCTGATATTTTGTAACTCTGCCTTATCTTGCAAATTGTAAAGTCCGACCCAACATTCTCCACTTTTCATGATCTAGCCTACCCAACCACTTGGGATTCAGCCCGATCACTATACTATATTCTATTGATCAATTACTTGAGACTCGATTGAAGATCTATGAAGAGACGGTGAAAGTATTCGTTAATTATTTTTCAAAGAACTTGGCCATTCTGTACGGTTTACAATTGGACGTTGAAGAAGAAACTTTCAAAAGATTGGGCTTAGAAATGAGGAGCACGTAATAGTAGCCAAGCACTTTAAATGAACGTTCTCTGCTTGGAAAATTTTCTGGAGCTAAAAGCCCTTGTGTTTCGCAGTTGTGCAACTCTTTAAGTGACTGTGCAACTGTTTTTATGCTTTACTGTGCCACATAATCTACTTATATTCGCCTGAGGGCTAAGGGCTTAAACATTCCGCAAGTCTGAGGCTCCTCTGCCAACATACAAATATAAGGAGAGAACGGTTCCATTGATCCATTCTATATATTTTTATTTGACAAGACTCTAATTGTGATTCTCGATAAGGCCATATCCCAACAAATTTCTGAGTTCCTTTAACTGGCCAGGTTGTTCTATCTGTCATAAAGCAAAAAGAAAAAAAATTCTTTTATTTTTTTTCATAGAGTTTTTATTGTCTTTCTTATCCTTGTTCGCTATTTGTCTTCTTATAATTAATTTCCTTCCAAATAGCGGGCAGATTCTATCTACTGAACTGCATAAATTTTTTAGGTCTTAGCCAGCCGGCCAGCCCTCATCAAACAAAATCCAATTTACTTACGAAGGAAAAATCTTTGATTAAGCAACTAATTCTTTTATCACGCAACTAATGAGGCAACTATTACTATTAACCAAAATATCCAATTATTACAGAAAAAATGTTGATCGCGTCCGAATGTAACTAATTAGATTTAATGTGCAACCAACTACATTTAGTGTACAACTAAATAGAAAAAAAAATAATTATCATTTTTTTTCATATTAAATATAATTAATTATATATTAAATTCGATCAGTTACATTTAAGTATTTTCTCAGACTCACTTTTATCCGAAAATATACTTTTTTTCCTTATTCAATAAGGCCTACTAATTAGGCTGCGAAAAGTGAAAATCCATTGCCCCAGCAAGAGAAAACCGACTTTTCATAAGACTCCGTGGTCTTTTCAGCATGCCATGTTTATCGATCCACAAGCGTCTTAACTTCAAATTAAAAAAAAAAAAAAAAAAGGGACGATGAAAAATAAAAATATCACAAGTTCACGACCCAAAAACCAACAAAAAAAAAAAGAAAAGAAAAATAAAACAGAAACAACTCTCAGTGAGCCGTTACGGCATCCCCATTGGTGGCGACGGTGGGTCCATTAGCCTCTCCGTGAAACATTTTAGCAATTTTCTCAATCGGAATCAACGGCAAGTAGAGTGCCACAGAATACTCTCTATCCGCCGCGAAACGAACTACCTGATTGTACTTCTCGGCCCAGTAAGCAGCAGTGGGGACCGCAATCTGAGCCACTTGAGGAAAAAGCGGGAGACGATTCAACATTCGCCAAGCCCACACTGCGTGCTCCTCAGCCGCCGGCTCGTACTTGTAGTACAGCTCCCTAGCCGTAGGCTCGTACTTGCTGTACAACCTCTTGGTGATGTTCTTTGCCGTGTCCACCACGCCGGAGCGCTGAACTTCACAAGCCACGGCTCTCGCTTGGACGGACGCCTGCTTCACCAGCGACGGCACGTGCCTGTACATCTCGCTCAGAGACTCGTCGACCTGCAGAAAACGCCAGCCCGAATCTAAGCAATTCTTTATAGTTTTACACTCCGGAAATGGAAATTTAAATGCAAAAAAAAAAGAAAAAAAAGAAAAAAAAAAAGATCGTGACCTTGCGATCGACGAATTTGAGAAGTTCAAAAGGAACGTCGTGGAACTTCTCGTAGACCGGTCCAATGACGATCTTGACGGTGCCTTGGACGGTCTGGACTCCGGGCTTCAGAGGACCGGAGTTCTCCTTGGCGAACTCGTACACGCTTGATAAACAGACCAGGACGTAAATCACCGCCACTTGAACGAAATCCAAATACTTGAGCTTCTTCTCGCCCTCAACAACCTTCATCTAACATTAAAACACATTTTTTTAATAAAAACTCACAAAAAACCCTAATAACAACATTTATTAGTCACGTAAACCTGTGAGTTCGAGTCCACATAAAATCGTACGGAGCATTCAAAATATGAAAAATAAAAACATTTAAATATATTTTCAACGGTTCGATCAAACAGAGGCACGAGGAAGGATGTGCCTACCGTATCTGTCTGTTGTTTGGCTTCTGATTCCGCCATTCTCTCTTCTGCAGCTCCTTCTGCCATTTTTTTCGTTTTTCTTTGTTTGTTTCACAAAGAAAAAGAAAAACACGAATTGGTGGAAATTGCCTAGTTGAGACTTCGAATATAACGTTGGAGACCGAGAACCAAAGATTGCGTCCCAACCACCCCCCATTTTATAGGGATTCGTTAATCCTGGAGGGAGTCAATCATCAACGGCTAGATTGAAAACCAATTTTCTACTTGGCAAAATCTAGATCGTCGATACTGATATTAGTAGTTCACCTTCAAGGGCATGGCACGATAGCTCGACGGACAAATACCAAGCGTTTAAACAAAGCTTGCCTTAAGAGAGACACGTGTACATCAAGGAATGATATTCTGATGACGACATTCTCAGTTACACGTGGCTTTATCTTGTGGCACTGTTCCCGGTGCATGTTGAGAAGCGGGGTGATGGAAGAATATATTTATCTGGTGACTAATACTGTGTTTGGAAGGGGAGAAAGTGGGGGGAGAGAGAGGAAAGTGAGAGAATTAAGGTAAATTGTTGTATTTGGAAAATGTTTAAAAAGTGGGGGAGAGGAAAGTTTCTAATTCCTTTAATCCTCCCTACCCCACCAAAACCAATTCTCCCAAAAATGAGAGGAAAGTTGTTAGTTCTCATACTAAATTTATTAAATGACTCAATTACCCTTATATAATTTAAAAATTACAATTTTACCTAAACAAAATATTTTAATAGAATTTATTATGAAGGATAAAATTGTTATTTCAACATATTTTATATTCTTCTCCTCCACTTTCCACCATTTCCCAAACAAAAGAATTTATAATATTTCTCCCTCCCATCACCTCTTTTCAAACACAAGAGAGGATAGAAAATATTCTCTTCCTCTAATGATCCTCTCCTCCACTTTCCTCTCCCTCACTTTCCTCTCCCTTAAAAATTTTATCCAAACACAGTGTAAATGTTGATGGACTGATGATTTTTGTGTTGAATTATGTGTTGAATGAAATTGAAATTGTTATTTTTGAAATTAGAATTGATATTTTTGAACCAGTTGTTATTTTTACGTTTCAAAAATATCAATTGCAGTTTCAAAAATAACAACTACGATTTTATTCAGTACAAAATTCCGAAACTAAAATTTTAGGACACGTAATTGTACTCTTATCTGGCAGGGTATGGCACGGGATGGCTATGCACATGCTTCGGCACGGAATTGGAGATGCTCCTTCAACGTACATCACCATGTGATTGTCTCCAGAAACTCGTAGGTTCAGATCTCTCTTAATTGAGTGTGGATCAAGTGCTACCAAGTCTATAGAAGGGAGCAGCAGCGCTCATTTTCTTTCCTGATCCATTATATTTTCGTGGTTAAATAGTATTTAAATATTTATATTTTATGCAATATGATTCATATTTTATATAATTATAATTAAAAAAATAAATTATAAAAAATAATAATATTTTTTCGTATCATATTTTATTATTATAATTATATAAAATATAATTTTTGTTATAAAAATTAAAAATCATTTAAATACTATTTGACCAAAAGTATTTGACAACCCCCCTTTTCCGTTTTTTAGACCGGACCGAATCTTGATTCGGTTTAAGTTTTCCCTAGTTAACAGTCGACGGGTGAGACCTTTTTTTTTTGTTAATTAATTTTTAAGTCTCGCGTGATGCGCGAATAATTTAATTTATATAATATCATGGTAATTTTAATATAAAAATAATCATTTGATTAATTTTTAAGAAAATTATTAAAAACAAGATAAATTAATTTATAAAAATTTTGCTACTTGAGTCTTTTATATTTCTTCTACCTTCTTAGTTGTTGGCATTATTTAAATTATTTGAGTCATTTATTTATTGCCTTGCCAATGGAATGAATCAACTTAAGAAGCTAATATTTCTAATCTTCTATAAATAACAAAATGCACGAGAACACTGAAAATCATAAAAATTTTGCACATACTGATTATAATAAAAAAAAAACTTGATTGAGTTTTTAAAGAAGTCTTATGTATCTTGAAGCTGTCTACAGCCAAAAGTTGCAAAAACTTCCCTAATAAAAAGCAAATTTGGTCTTTATTGGAAATAAAACAACTTTTGTCCCAAATCATAAAGGATACATAAGCAAGTTAAAGTTTTTAATTATATACATATAAATATAGATAATTGATATGTTTATATTGCATAAAAATAAATAAAATGTTATTAAAATAATAATGTATAGGTATTTTTAATAAAATAATATAATCATAAAGAGTTTTTTTTTGAAAAAATAAGAAAAAAATTTTTTAACACTTACCCGTCTAGGTAATTAGTTTGATCAGATATGTCTGACTGTTCGGATCAATCTAGTCGAACTATTTTTTTCGAATCCTTTTTTTTTATAAGAGAATCCGATTAATTTAGATTTCGAGTCACAGCTTTATTAATTCAGCTGTTATACCGATTCAATTTTTAAAACTATGCTCGAGATATATATATATATATATCCATTGAGTTTGTCTTTGACTTCTTTTTATAAGGATTAGAGATCAAACCTTATACTCGAGACTAATAGTGTGTTTGGATTTAGAAGAAAGTGGTAAGAAAATAGTTATGAGAAAGAAAATAGTGAGGAAAAAAGTTGTTTGAATAACTTAGAAATATCTGAAAAAGAAAATAGTGAGAAAATAAAATTGTTATTTGAATATAGTAAAAAGATGTAGGGAAATAAAAGTTATATGTACAAATGACAGTTTTGTCCTTCAACTCTTTGTTTAGAGAAAAAAATTGACATTCAAAATAAAGGTAATTTCGTAATTCTATATGTGATAAGTTGATTTCTTTCTTTTTTTCAGATTGGTTAAAAAGTTTGTTGATGAAACTATAAGTAAAAAAGAGTTTATTTTCTGCACACTTTCATTTTGAATAGAGAAAGTTCTTCAATTTGTATGTTTTTGTCTTTGGTATTCTTTCCCCTCTATTTCTCGTAAACCAAAACGGACCAGAAGAATTTCGGTAACTCAGTCTTTTATTATTATTTTTTTTTAAAAATAAACCGGTCGGAGGTGAAATTGCACATGCTTGTGGCCTGTGGGCTAAAGGCCACTAATAGGAAGGCCTTGACTCCGATGGCTCGACAAACCAGATTATAATTTAGAAATTAACCCAAATGTAGTGAGCAACCAGTAGATGTGCCACAATGGGCTTACAAGAATCTGAAGGGCCTAAAGACCAAAAAAAAAAAAAAAAAGAGTCCGAAGGGCTCATTAATTTTTTGTAAAGGCAAAACCAAAGCAGGCGGAGGGTGTTTTGTAGGAAAGTGGGGATATTCATTCAAGGCCATTTTGTTGGAATTCTATTTTGGTATGATTGAAAAATTGTTCTAACTTTCTCTTATGTATCCTCTAGCAATGATATAACCAAAGTCCAAGAATCTTTTATTTAGTACTGTATTGGTGTTGCGGTATAACGATAACACATCAAATATATCGATTGTAAGATTATGAGTTTAAGTGCGTTGGGACATATAGTAGAAATAAATATGATGTCTTATATTATGAGTTATACTATAACTAAAAATTCAATACTATTTAATAAAACTGTTAGAAGTACCACTGTCGTCCTCCTATTTTAAAACACAGAATCTTTTTTGAGTAACATAAGTTATTTATGAAATATAAATAAATAATATAAAAGTTTTCGAGAATAATAAATAATTTTATTTAAAATGCGGCTCTACTTTATTTCGTCCTTAATCAACACAGAACAGAGAACAAATTTGATCCAACGGTCCATAACAGTTGAAGAAATTTGATCGACGGCGCCCTTCAAGACCGGAGGACGTTCCCTGGTTTAATTCTGCTCTGCTTCTTCTACTATTGTGAATCCTAACCCAATCATCCAGACATGGCGAGTAAATCAGCGAGAAAGGTGAAGCCCTCGCGCAGACCCGAGTCCTCGGCCGCCAAATTCTTGCAAAACCCTAAAATAGCCTTCGCTTTGGCGCTAATTTTAGTGGATGCCCTGCTCGTCGCTCTCATCATCGCCCGCGTTCCATGTAAGACCAAGACCAAGACCAATCCACTTTTCTCTTCCTCTTTCTCCTCTTCGTGAAAATTCCTGATAATGCAGTGTTTGATTGATTTGTCAGATACAAAGATTGATTGGGACGCCTACATGTCTCAGGTGCGAAACTTCGTTTCATTTATTTCTCGTCGGGTCACACAGCTGAGTCAAGCTGGGCAGCTTTTTAATTCTTTGTTTAAAATGAACTGGGTATGGAAAATTAGCCTGATTTACGTCAAACAGGTGGCTGGGTTTCTTGGAGGAGAAAGAGATTACAGAAATTTGAAAGGCGACACGGGGCCGTTGGTATACCCTGCTGGATTTCTCTATATTTACTCCGCTATTCAGTATGTTACTGGAGGAGAGGTCTATCCAGCTCAGGTTATCTTATTAACTCTCATTTTATCGGTTCCATTTTCAGAAATTTTAGCGTCATTAACCCCTTTCTAGTTTATAATATTGGAGATTTGGAGTTAAGGTTGATTATTGGCAATATGCTTTTAGTCAATGTATATTGACCAAATATTAGTTCTTTCCTCGCCATCGTTGTGTCTGACTTTTTTTGAAGTGTTTAGGGAATGCTTGAGGCCAGCTCATCAGTTTTGATTTCTTCTCCTTTGTTGTTGCAGATCTTGTTTGGCATCCTGTACATCGTAAACCTCTGTATCATCTTATTCATCTATGTGAAAACTGATGTGGTATGCGAATTTCTTCCTGCAATGTGGAAATTTTGGTAGTTCTTGCCATGATAGACATCGACATTGTATCTGTAATGAGTCCACAAACGATTTACATAAGAGATAATATTTGGGATTGGTGGATGAAAAATGAATATTTCTAGAGATTTCTTGTTAGTAACAATCATCAAGAAGTTGTTAAATCCTTACAAGGTTTCCTTGTACCTTCTCCTTCCACTTATATTGATAAAACAGTTGTATTTCTTTGCTTTAATTTCTGAAATGTTCTTTGCTACATTTATCTTGTCTTGACCTTCATAATATAGCTCACGTTGGTCTAAAAAAATCCATTGCAGCTGCCATGGTGGGCTCTTGTTTTGCTTTGTCTCTCAAAAAGAGCGCACTCTATTTTTGTTCTTCGACTTTTTAATGACTGTTTTGCAATGACACTCCTCCATGCCTCAGTGGCCGTACTTCTCTGCCAGCGTTGGCACCTAGCGCTCATTCTTTTCAGGTAGTACATTCACTTTGTTGCTAGAAGATTTTGAGATTGTTTGAAACTGATACGATTTCCTTATTTGTTTGCAGTGGGGCCGTTTCAATAAAGATGAATGTGCTCCTTTATGCACCGCCTTTGTTACTCCTTATGCTAAAGGTACATCAATAACCTTGGTTTAAATACTTTTTTTTACTTCTAAATAATGTATAGCAATGGCTGACTGCAGCATTCCTTGTTCTTTAACAATCCTACAGGCTATGAATGTCAGAGGGGTTATTTCGGCTTTAGCTGGTGCAGCACTAGTGCAGGTGCAATTTCATTTCCTATGTTTTGTCACACTGGTTGTATATGTAAGCATGGAAATGTTTTCTTGTATGCAAGTTTTCTGTTGTAATTTTCCCTATCCAAGATCTCTTAATGAGCAATTCGGTAAGAAATCTTGGATTGAATCGATATATTAGAATCTTACTAGCATGACAAGCTAAGCTCTATCATTTAATGTATTTTTTACTGTGAATAGGTGAGTTCAGTACCGCTGTTGTGAAGAGGCTTTTGTCTGAGCAGTATGCTTGTTCATTCCTTTCCACATGCTTGGTGAATGGTTCTGCAGATTCTGCTAGGACTGCCTTTTTTAGTGTCACATCCGATTTCATATATATCAGGAGCATTCAACCTTGGGCGTGTCTTCATCCACTTTTGGTACTACTTATTTGACACTATGGGTATAAAGATTCTGGAGAAACATGCTTCATCCAAATGTCTAATATGGATAACACCCTTTTTAGTCCTAAACCTGTATGAATTTTTGCAATTGAGTCCTAAATTTTTCAACTTTTTTAATTAAGTCCTATACCTTTCATATTCTTTACAATCAAATCCTTCCATCAATGGGTAGTTAGTCAAACTGTTTAAAACGTATTTTGACCAAACAAAAATGAATGAAAAATCCTCAACGTTCTAACTTTTTTCAATCAAGTCCTAAACTTTCCAAAATTTTTTCTATCAAGTCCTAAATGTTTCAAAATTTTTTCAATCGATTCCTTATCCAAAATTTTTCATTCAGTTCCGATTGGTCAAAGTACATTTTAAACGGTTTTATTGACTGTCCGTTGACGGTAGGACTCAATTGTAAAGGATCTAACAAGTATAGTTTCAATTGAAAAAGTTGAAAGGTTTAGGACTCAATTATAAAAACCCATAAATGTTTAGGACTAAAAAAGGGTGTTATCCCAATGTCTATATCATCTAAGTTATGAGTGAACTAGAACCATGAGTTTTGTGTTCCCTTTATGGACAGTTAGCTAGATGATGCTGGAGTCTTTGTTGTCTTGGTCGCTTGTTGATTTGAGAATATATTTATGTACCATATTGACCACATCCTTCTTCCATATTTATCCCTTATTCATATTTTCTGCGAGTTTGCACTAAAGGATCATTCCTTCTTGTTTTTCTTGCTGCAAATAAGGCTAATAGACATTGCTTCCAAAAGAAAAAGGGAGGTATTTGTGGTTTATATTAGAATTTGACTAAAAAATTTTATATAGCCTGAGAAAAGCTCTAGTTTTCTTTTCTATAAGTTAGGCATATATTCCTTAGCTTCTTCAAAGTAGATTTTTTATTTTTTTGGATCGTAGGGTGTTGGTTTTAGATATGCAAAGGCCAAACATATTAGATAGTCTGTCTTGGAGATAGCATACCGTTAGCTGTGCTATACTTATTGCTCTTTGCTATGCTCCCTAACTTTGGAGGTGAAACTTGGGGCTAAGGGGCTAATGAGTGTTTGCAATTTATCTTCAAAGTGGTGGTTTAGAAGACCAGGGACATTTGCAGCAGGTTGTAGTTAATCAACCGTGGCACTGTCAACGCACCTTATGTTTGCTGGGTAATTTGCTTAAACTATTTGGTATGCATAGGCTGCCAACTGGTCTGTCCTTTCTGAGTCATATTTCCTTGATGGATCCATAATTGTTTTTATTTGTTGGTGGTTTATCACACATTTATTTTGTGACTGCTATTGGTATGTGACTTCTGCTTTTTTGCTTCTCAGGTCAGTTAACTTCAAGTTTGTTCCTGAAACATATTTTGTGTCAAAGCAATTTGCAGCAGCCTTGTTGATGGCTCACCTTGGGTTGCTTATGGCTTTTGCTTATTATAGATGGTGCAAGTAAGTGCAAGGACTCATATTTTCTGTTTTAGATGCTAAATAGCAGTTGTAAGGATGGTCACACTTCCCTTGGTTTGATTAAATAATCCTGCTAAAAGCTTCAATGCTGATGACATCTGACACTAATGACGGTACTCAATCTTGCTTAGAAGTGCGTCCAGTGTATCATACAATTGTGGTGTTCAATGATGCTGCCACCAACTCCTTTATAATATCTGGTTAATAATAATGAAATCAATATTTTCTGTTGGAGAAATATTAGTTGCAAATACACACCATCTACTTACTCGTCTTTTCATATTCAGAGGAGCAACATTTATGTGTTATAACATACAGATATTATTGGTTTCTCAGTATCTGTTGAGATGTTTGCTAAGACATTCTGTGCAAGTTTGTTCATTGATGTCAAAAGTGTCCTATATTGATATTGTAGATCATCGGACTGGACAAATCCATATTACTATGTTGAAATGAGAGGGGTCACATTGATCCAAATTGTGGGGAGAGGAATGACTCTCCACATGCAAATTCTGTTTGTTTTTGGGGATTGCTCTGGCAATTTTGTGGATTTTTTTTTTTCACTTGTTGATCATCATCTGCAGGCATGAAGGAGGGCTTCTTAACTTTTTGCGCTCTAGAGTATTATCTAGGAAGCTGTTAACTTTTCTTTCAAATTCCAGTAGTTCATCCTTTAAGATTCTCAAGGAAGAACGTAAGTTATGACCGTCTGTCAGCTTCTCTCTCTCTCTCTCTCTCTCTCTCTCTTGATTGGAATATCAAACTTAAGGCTGGTTGATACAGATATTGTGACAACCATGTTTTGTGGCAACTTCATTGGCATTGTATGTGCCCGCTCACTGCATTATCAGTTTTATTCCTGGTAAGCTGTGCGTGCAAAGCTTTTGTTTTGGATTTTTTTTCTTCCAAGTCTATAACGTTCCATGCTTATCTCTGTTTTACTGCATGTTGAATGGCTTTATATTTGTCTGTTTGTCCATCCTTGATGTACCCAGCTGAGACCTTTTGGGTTCTCAGAAAAGAATTGACTATGATGTTTGGTTGGGCAGCTGCTGCTTAGCTTTTATGTGGAGCTTAGACCCCGAGTCTCCCATTAGATTCTGCATTTTATTCTTTCACGCATGTATATTGCCTTTTATTCCCATTGACTCTGTCAAATATTGAAGAATAAGTGGCCTTCAAAGACGAACTAGTTGACATGTGCTCATCGGTTCTGGTTATGGTTAAAATATGAGGACTTGCTGGTCGAAATTCTCAATTTTTGGATCGTATTCTTCTATCTGCTACTTGCAGGTACTTCTACGGCGTGCCTTATCTGTTATGGAGAACGCCTTTCCCTACAGTGCTACGGTAGCTTCTCCACTTCATTCTCTAGTGCACATTGTTAAGGTCCTCATATCAAAAAGGAAGTTAATTATTCTGTTTCGATGTTATCCTGCGCAGTTTGATATTGTTCATTGGGGTGGAGTTTTGCTGGAACATTTATCCTTCCAATGTCTATTCATCGGCTCTGCTTCTATTTTTTCATTTACTCATCCTGTGGGGTCTCTGGTCTGCACCATCTGAGTATCCTTACGTTCAAGATAAATCCTTGACCAGACAGAAGGACAATTGAAGGACATTATTTTCCTACACGTGTAATGTCTGCTGAAGCCAAAACATGCGGAAAATTATTGCAAAAAGAAAAAAAAAGAAAGGTTCCCGGCCGAGCTTTGATCACTTTGACTTGAAGGAATTGTGATTTTCATGAGTGCAGAACAGAGAGGACTTAGATCTTTTTCCCTCAATTATCTTGCTTCGGCGCCTACTCCTGTCCTTTAGAGCAAGGTCTGCATGGTTATTAGGTCTTTAAACACATTAAATGGGTTAAATTTCTTCTTCGACTTCTTCTTTGTCTTCTTTTGTTTTTTTGGAGTACCAAAAAAAAATAATTAGCCAAGTTGCTGAAATTTTTTCAACGCAAAGAGTTTAGCCTGTGCATGGTGTTCCAAGGGATATATATATATATTTTTTATGTCTCGAACGAATTGGATTTGATTAAGGCTACGTATTGATTCTATTGAATAATGCTCTAATTGGTTTGCCAACATAGCAATATCAGCTCGTCCTGGCACAATAATTTATTTTATTTATAAATTTTATCCGGCAATCGTGATTAATTCTTTTTATTTTTAGAATGATGTATATTTAACAATAAAAGTAAACTTAAGTAGCTATATTTAGAGAGTAACATGTAACATGGTAATAACTAATGATATGGGCAGGTCATATTTTATTTGGTTTCACAAAATAAACAAAGTTGAATTTATAAAAATTACTGTATTGTATAATTATTATTCGCACGTTGGTACCATAGTTATAAAATTAGGGGAAATTTTATTTGGACTCCTTTTTTATAGTGAATGTAATTTATTCATAATTTTATACTATATAATATATAGAGTCTACTTAAATAAAAAAATTAAAAATAATATTTAAATAATATTAAATTATAACTTAATTTTATTCATTAAAAAAAAAAAGAGTAACATATATTTGAATGGGTTAACTCAAATTAGCATTCGAGTTGGTCGGGTCATACAATTGGATCACCAGTGGTTAAACCGGTCAAAATCCGGATGACCCGGCAAGTTACACGGTGACCCGCATGACCCCTTTTACTGTGAAACGAGACGGGTTGATGCTAACTCTGAAAATGGAGATGTTTATTAATTATTACCGCTGAAAGGACTCCCGACTCCAGCGCACTTTTCCACCTCGTCTTTCGTACCGCTTTCGTTTGATTCGAAGCCATTCTTTGTTGTATATAAGTGGCTTGGATAAGATTTTTCCCAAATCTTTCATTTTATTTTTGGTAAAAATAGTTTACATTTTCATGTAATTAACTCCCACCATTTTAAATTTACAACAAAATATTATTATAATTATTCAATTTTTGAATTTAAAATTTCAAGTAATCTTCTCAAGCAAAAATTGTCACAGAATTTCATTTCATATTTGTTTTGTTATTTGTACTATAAATATAATGTAATCTTAAAAATTTTGCTGGTAAGTATAAACAATAAAATCTCGTTGTAGACTTGTAGTGCAGATTTGAGTTACATTACATTATAATTTTTGTATTTATGAACAATGAACCAAACAATTTTATTAATTATAAATATTTAATAATAAAATATTAAATTTACAATTGAACCAATGACCCGAACTCGCAATAAATAACCGGGCCGCTGCTCGTGGCCCTGTTGGCGGTTGCTTTGTCTCGAATTTGAAATTTGAAAATTGAAATTTCAAATTCCGGTCCAAGTTTAAGTTGATGGCAATTCAGTAATTCTTCGACATGGTGGCCCCAAGTAGCGATAGTGGATGCTTTTGCTTCGTTCAGCCGTTCACTCTCAGTATCTATCTCTTTTCCTTTTCGAATTGCAGGGAGTTCGGCTTAAGCAAAGAGCAGAGAAATTTTAGAGATAAAAAAGGCTATTGAACAATGGTGAGGGCTCTTTTCTCCGCTATTTCAACTCGAATTATCACTCTATTTGAGTTCTGCCTTTTCAATAATTGATTTCGCTTGCTGATTTCTAAACAGCTAGGGTTTCCGAAATGTGAGTACTAATTTAGAGCGCACCCTTTTCGTGTTTGTTTGTGCCTATTAATACGCATTCTGTAGGTATTTTCAGGCTTTAAATTGTGTTTTCTGACTTTTTTTCCTTTTTTTTTTTTTTTTCCCTTTAATTGGTCCGGAGTTCTTGCTGACACCCGAACTCGAGACATTTAGTCCAGAAGACGATTTCAGTGCCAATTGAGTTATAGCTTATCGGTTTTGTAATTTCTTTTATGTTTTGCTGGAACTCTATATCTGAATAAGAACGCTGGCTGAATCATAAGAACCTGGCGTAACTTAATTTTCTGTTGGTGGCATTGTGCAATTTTTCTAGCTGATTCGGAGTTGTCCTTTTTCGCTTTTTCATTTGTTGCTAGCATTTGAAGTTATGTTATTCACTTTTGCAGGATGGGCATGATGCGCAAGATCTGAAGCAAAGCTCCACTGATATGGCTGCCTTTGTAAGTTTATTAGACATTTCTGGCAATTTGATTATGCTATTTAGTTCTTAGTCCTTTGGCGAAATTCTGATGGTTGTGTCTAGCTTTAAGAATATTTTTTTGGTTATAAAATCACAATTTAAGCATTGCATTTTATGTCTGACGACGCTGACCCGTAGGATTTTTGAAGTTTGAACGGATAAGATGAATGGCTTACATTGTTTTATAGTATTTAGAACTGTCCTTTTCTGATTATTTGTTGAAAATCGTTTGTATGTCATTTTCAAACCAACATTATCGCTAGCATTTGGCTTTTTTTTTTTTTTTTTTTTTGAGGACCAAAAAATATTTGTTGAGCTGTTGTATTTTTTTCTCTCCTCTTGTCAATGCTGTGATGATGACTTGTCGGCATGAATTTGCAGGTGCAAAATCTTCTTCAGCAGATGGTGAGTTGATTTGAAGCTCTGTTCTCCAACTATGTTGATTTTGTTGACTAAGTTTTTGTTTGTTTGCAGCAATCCAGGTTTCAAACAATGTCTGATTCCATTGTGACGAAAAATATCCTTTCCTGTCATTCAACCTTGTTGGATGTACAATTAATCTAGGCTAGATGCTGTTTGATTGAAATCAGTGGGTTTCTCATTTGTGATACTGTAAAAGGCAAAGAGCTGTCTTGATCTTCCTGATATGCATTTATAAAAATCTAATTTATAATAATCTGTTTGAATAATCCACTCAAATAATCTGATTGGTTAGTTACTGTTAGCTTAAATTTCACATGTTGTGGTTTTCTATTAACGTCTTCAAAAAGAAAAAGGAGGACAATTTTGACGTGAGAATAATCAGGTTCTAGGAGTTCTAATTTCAGGTTCAAGTCTGCGCGTCTATGATGATTTATTGTACCTTGTTTTGTCTGCTATCGTGCTGCTTAAATTCTTCTAAAGAATGTATTGCTGCCATGCCTTAACAACTTCAATGCACTTGATGAGATGGGAAGCCGCATAAATGAATTGGAGCAAAGCATCAATGAACTAAGAGCAGAGATGGGAGTGGAGGGGTCCCCATCTCCTTTGGCCCCATCAAAGGAAAAGCCTGAAAAGCCTGAAGAAGGGCAGCAAGAGGAAGGTTCAGCTTAGAATTAGCCAAGGTTTAATTGTCGTGTTGGATGATGAATTTAATTTCACGGAGGCTTCTTTCATGTGTAGACAATTATGAATTAGGGCTTAAGAAATCAAAACTTGGATACGCTGAGTGCTCTACTCCGGGAACTCTTGTATTTGTTCTCCCCTTAAAAATTTCTATGAGAATTCATGGGACAACTTAGTGTATTAACAAATCACCTCTGGACCATTTTACCCCCGACAAGATGGGTTTAGCATCCGATTATACGGAACATTTCTGTAGTCAATTTCCAAACTTCTTGAGGTTAAGCCACAGACTTTCAAGTCTCTTCTCAATTCTGCTCGATATTTTATTGATTCTGCATCTTCTGCCAGGGACTGACGTTGAATTCCGTTTTTTCTGCCTGGCTGACGGCATATCTCTTTACACATTTTCATGATTTATGGTGAAATTCGAAAATATCAAACATGTAGATGATGATTTTATAAGGATTTATGCTTGAATCTGGTTCAAATTCTATAAAGCGGGTAGTAGAGTAGTTGTATGGGTTGTTACTTGTAGAGATAATTATGTCGTGTTTATTTGATTATTATTTTCTAATAAAAGAGAAAAAAATTTGAACAAGAAAGAGGAGGAAAAAATCAAAATCATTATTCAGGTTATTGGGTCTGGTGCAGGATTTGATTTACCGCCCATGCTTACACGTAGAAGTTCTATGCATATGCTTGAGATTTATAATGCGAGAAGGCCGATATTAAGATAAAAAAAAAATAAGAGACTGCTCTCACATGTATGTATATTTTTTCCTTCCTTTTTTGCTGCCCTTAACATTTTCCATATCCGTTTGATCCTTTCTTCTTTCTTGCTGGAACTCGTAATTCAGCCAGAAACTGTCGACATGTTAATCTATCTCAAGGAATGATCTCAAGGCCATAAGACTTACAACGGTGAAGACTTTACCGGATTCCGGTGAAGATCGAACCAAATCTGTTTTATGCCGGCGGAAAGATTTTGATAAACTTTCTAATACCCGATCCCAAGTATATGTACATATTCATCGACAAAAACATTGAGAAACTGTTTTTCCATATACACGTAGCATACTTATATCCGATCAAAACTACTCACAACAAACTTTAAAAATATCGTAGTTGAAAGTCATCAACAGAAAGAAATGATGGATGAAAGCCGAGTAAACAAGTACATATGTTCGACGACCACATGATTACACACTTTTATTGCCTGTTAGAAATTAAAAGCAGAATGATAGAAGAAACAGAAACAAAAGCAGAGAACCTTCAACCCCGGCAGCGAGTAATAGCACTGCATCCACGACTATAAGGATTGGCCTCCGCACCCGGCTGGCAGTTGTAGTAGGACGCACCTCTCTGAGAACACGGCACGGTGTTCCTCTGCAGTGCGCCGTAGCTTATGTAATTTGTCGTCGCGAGGATCCTACGGTTGATCTCCGAGTCCAGGTCGAACTCATGTTCTTCAGCCATGCATTCCGCCCCCAAGCCCTGGCACCGAGCTGCTGTCGACGGAATCCAGTTCAGTTCGTGGTTCCCGATGGCTTCGACAACGGCGGATGAGGAGATGATCGTGGCGATAACGTAGAGGAACAGGACGAAGCCGAAGTTCCGGAGAAACCTGGAGGAGTTAGTCATTGTTGTTCTCGTCGTTGTTTTTCTTTGTTTTTTTCGCTTCTTTCTCCTTTCTCTTCTGTATTGTTGTTTATATATCGCGCTCTTCTCTTTGGAAACTGAGTAGGCGGAGGTGGTCAGCAACCTTTTGAAAATCAAACCGCTTCATTGAACCGAAAAATTAAGTGGAATAGGGACTCACGAGACAATATACTTAATTTTAATTAAGATTATTATCTTAGGGTTGATTTGGAATTAATTAAAATATTTATAATTAAGTACACAAGTGTGATAAAATATGAGCGACTATATGAAAAATTATTTAAGAACAAACCATTTTTTAAAAAGTGATGAAAATTATTTTTTGACTTAATTACAAGTTTAACTAAAGTTTAAGAGTTAATTATAAAGTATAGATAAAAATAATTTTGAGAACAAATTGGAAATTTTATTTGAACAATAAAATATAACCATATGAAAATTTGAACCAAAAATACTGTTTTTGAGTAAACCAAAAAATACTTTTGAACTAAAAAAATGATCAATTCCATATTTTTTGTCCAAATGATATGTTTGGTCCGATTCTCTCGAAACATTCGTCCGATAATCAGTCTTATTTAAATTGAATTAATTACCTAATATTAGGAGAGATAATGACGTTTGGGCTGTCGGTATCTGCGAATGTGTGACATTCGACACTTCAAATTGGAGTTCATAATTTATTGTCTTATTGACCAACTTGAAAGTTATTCAGTGCTTTGTCCTTGGAGAACAGTAATAACTTCCCTAGGTTTTGCACATATTTGTCGCAGACTCGCAGTTCATTAATTTTAATTTTTAACCTGTCAAGAGATTTATATGTGGGATCAACATTATATGTGTGACAAATGTACATGAAAATAATCTTCGATGTATTATTTTTCATTTTTCAATTGTCAAATTGCAAATTAATTTTTTTTTTAATTAACAAGCTTCAACGATCACGAAACTTTGGGAATTCGAGCATTTAAAATGATTCTAATTCCATTGATCCAAAGCTCATGTTTTAAAAAGAATTGAGTACTACAATAGACGTTGTTAAATTATTATATTTTTTTGTGAATTATGTAATTGAGGAGAAACTTTTCTTATTTTCATAAATTTTATACTTTTTCATACGGTTAGAACATGATACTTAAAAAAATAGAGGTTTAAGTTTTTAAACTGAAATATCCCCTCAATAACGAGTTGTTAAATTATTTTGTTAATGAAAATGTCCTATCCAAAAGATTTCAAAGTAAACTCGAAGGTTGAAAATCATTCTAGGCTACGATTTCTTTCAACGTTACGATTCTTCTGAAGGATTCTGAAATTCGTGCTTGTCCTAGGAGCTGTCCAACAACTACCCCGAGTCAGCTTGGACGTCCCAATCTAAATGTGCAAATAACAATGATTATAGTCTGAAAAAATAACAGAGAAAAACCTAACCTCACCAAAACAAAAAGAAAAAAACTACTTGCACTTTGTCAATCCTTTAATTAATTAAGCTTGTTAACTTAATGACTCTTTCAGTTAGTTCAAACTTCTTCCGATTGTCACAAGGAAAGTTGCATACTTTAACATTGGTGACCTATTCAAACCCAACAAACAGACTGCTGATGAAAATACTTTGTGACAATATTGTTTGCATCTATGTTAGGTGGATGCAAGAATTACGCAAACCCATAAAAATATGTTTATGATCATTAGGTTGCACATTTGCAGTCCTATCATACATGCAATCAACGATTTTAATTACACTCACTTTCGGGTTTAAAACTTGTTCGTGTAATAGAGATCTGACGTCAAAGAGTTAAATGGGAGCAACATGACACCCCGTGGTAGCTGTATCACAGAAGTTTCACTCGCTAAAATATTCTATATTTGAATTAGATTCTAGAAAGTAGAAACACGACAAAACAAAGCAAATATCTCACAAAATAGGAACAACCAAAATTTCAATATTAAAGACCTCCAATTTTCATTTGGTTTGTTAGGTCTACAGCATTATTTGATATAATATAAGAACTTAGTTTATCTCCTCAATAATTTAATTAATTTTTATGGATTTGATCCGTTTTAGTCTAATTTTATTATGTCATATGCTAATTGGGGTTAGCACGTATTAAAAGGATGTTTTAAAAAATATAATATTTTTAATTGATAAGAAATAAGTGTACAACCTATTATTGATTGCAGTTGTTCCTATTATAGATTACTATTACTGATAAATTTAAAAATATTGTAGTGTTTGGTTAGCTGTTGGAGATTGCTATTAAATAATCAAATGATTATTTAGTACTTTCTTTGTTAAAACAAAAATTTGAAAAAACCATTTCCTACTTTGAATCAAGGTCCAATGAATTTTTGTAAATTATGATAACAAGATGATTTAGAAGAATTCTATTTGCTAACCAATCAAAATTTTAGTTCTTATCCAAAATTACATATATTTTCCATTGTTTTTTAGGAATCGGCTGAGTAGCTCCTGGTTTTGGCATCAATTTTTTTTTTTTTTTTTGTATGCTTGGCAACGTTGGATCTGCAAAGGAACAAAAGCAAAAAGAAGAAACCTTTGCAGAAGGACGGAACGAGGAACGAGGAACGAGAGACGAGAGACGAGAGAAGACAAAGAAAATAAACAGTCATGCCTTATTTTTCGGTTTCAACGAAGCCATATCAGATAAAGATAAATTTGTAATTACAAATTAATTGGCAATCAGCTGTACAAAAAAATAGCTTGAGGTTGCTTTTCTAGTCAATTGCTATTGGCTACGTTTATTGGCAATCAACAAACATGAAAATAGTTTACCAAACACTTTTCAAATTGCTGTTCATTCCTAAACAACAATCCACAGGTTCTAAATGTTGAACTAAACACCCACTATAACATTATAAAATTTCTCATACTTTTAATTTGAGATTTTAGTAGGCTTTGAAGTGCATAATCACTTGACATCATTTAGTTTTGCCTCTGAGGAGTTGTTATATATATAATTGTATCCCATGTCGCAATTCATTAGAACCGGAGTCCCAATAACAAGAACGAAGTCCATGCTCGATATTATAAAGCCGTGTCTAACAGGATCAAAGATCTTGGAGGTTGGTAAATGGCCAATTGTTTACTATGGAAGCGCAAGGTCCTATCTTGCCACTTGCTTGCTTGCGCCAACCCTGCCCCTTGTGGTCCCTTTCGGTGCACCAAAGATCACCAACTCATGCTATTTTCATATTCTGTCTGACCAATTCTTTGTCAAAGGTAGCCATTTTAATATTTCCTAGGACTAAGATTCTTGTTTTACGACGTACCCAGAAAGGGAAAAAAAAAAAAAAAAAAGGACAAAGAGCATGAACATGTCAGAAATCAAATCAACGAAGCCATTTATGCGCACATTAGTTGTTTTCATTCATCAGACAGATTGGTCTTGATGAGCTTATTGAAATGGCTGGAAGTATTACGGGTTTACCATTCAATAACCATATTGATATATCCGAAGAAATGCTAATCACAATGACATTAAAATCACATATCGCGTATTTTGTCAAGAAGCACAAAGATCAATGTCTAGACAAGCGAATTCACGGGCATTCAC
Organism: Carallia pectinifolia; assembly: GCA_037832335.1. Lineage (NCBI taxonomy): Eukaryota > Viridiplantae > Streptophyta > Magnoliopsida > Malpighiales > Rhizophoraceae > Carallia > Carallia pectinifolia. Next base: position 12,415,763 of record CM075447.1, on the reverse strand, counting down.
TACAGGGTGAGAATGTGCACTCAGATCTGTTCTTTGCATAAGAATGTGCCCTTGGATCTCGAAAAACGTTTAAGCAAAGGACAAGTTAAATGCCTCAACATGGTATTGGTTTGAAGAAACGAACAAACAAGTCAAAAAGAGAGGGCGTGGCCTTTTAGGACATTATGATCTGAAAGGAGATTGGCTGAAAATTAATGAAACCACGAAGTACAAAGCAAGCGCATCCATGGATCACAAAAAGGCTCAATTTTCACTGACTCATGTGCATCTACTTTTCTATTCAATGTTTGCAAGGTCAACTGAACTTCACGGTTTGGTCATGATTGCTTACAAAAGAATGAAAATTTTCAGAGATGCCAAGATCATACGAAGGAGGGGCCAAGCTTTCTTGTATAGCAGAAATGACATATGAAGGCATCAGTAAGGGTGGTTGGTATACACAGCAATGGAAAGAAATGGAGAGAGAGCTAATTAAAAAGAGGCAAAAGAACAAGCTCTTGTATTTGTGCCGAATTCTTTCAAGAGTTATGCAGAATCAGGATGTTTCATCTTTCTAGCTTACTTAGCAACGCGTCCATTGGTGGCAGTTCCTTCACAATTTGTTGCCAGTCAGGCATGCCCTGTGGACATAACGGAATTACTCCCCAAAATTTGCACAGAAGCAACTTGTTCGCCTAATTATAGAACAAACGTCTATGCTTATCTGCCATCATGGGATAAAAAATGGACTTACTTTGCCTGAACATCGAACTCGACCATCAAGTCGCAGTATTATGTAGACGTCCTCGCCTGGAGTAACTCCTTCAGACTTCTGTTGATCTCTTATCCACCTAAATGGATTTGAAAAGACATTCGTCGTGATGAGACCCAAAGTCTAGCAGGGAAGAGCAACTATTAAACATTGATTGATTAATGGCACAAACAGAATAAAACTTGAAACGACAATAGAACATAAATGAAAGAGCCTAACCTTTCCCATTCTTCAGGTGACACAACCTCAGCTTTGAATCGAATTTCGGCTTTTAATTTTGATTTAGCAACTATAGACTGAGCTCGTTTTTCAAAATCTTCCTACCATGGCAGAAAAATTCTAGTAAGACCATAATAATGCTCAACTAAATTAAGCATTAATCTCAAATTACTTAAGGTCACAACAAATTTTTTCTACAGGACAAATAAGCCACACACCTTTAGCATACTAATAATACAAGTTGTACAATATAATTAGTTAGAACCTTCATATCTTACCCCTATAGAAGGAAGAGCAGTAAATGCCTTTGGCGAGACACCAAAGCCTTTCTTCTCCAATTCCGGTGCTCTACCCTCACCCCAGAAAACAGGAACCAAAAGAACACCTCGTCTAAGGAGCTCAGTCCGGAATCTCTCTGCCTTTTGTATGGCCAAGGAAACAGTCTCCTTATTTCCAGCTAAAATCACCTAAACCAAGATATAATCTGCTCTAAAAGACTAGTTGCCACAATAGGATGAACTATTCAGATCATAAAATGCCAAAATTGTTCCCCCATAGAAAATTCTAGTGCTTGATGTTTCGGATTTGCAATTATCCTGCTGGAATGCTGTGAGATATATATGTGTGTGCATCCGAGAGAGAGAGAGAGAGAGAGAGAGAGAATAAAGAAGACTAACTGGCCTAACAGTGTCCCGAAGCTGGACTAGCTCAACAACCCTGTTGGTGGAAAGGCGCAAAGGCAACCTTGATAGAGTTTCATCTCTGATTATTTGTGCAATTTGTTCTTCCTCTTTCTTGTTGTCCCAGAAAAATAATGCCACAAGAACAACAATACCTGGAGATTGCTGATTCAAGGAAATCAATTTTAAGAAGCAGGTTACATATCCTCAGGCACATCAACATTGTTATTGTAGTTATTTGCATGTCAAAAGGGAGCAAGCAGAAAAGCTACCTCCGTGACATTTTTTCAGTTTTTTAGATGAGAGAAAATGGTGCCAATGTTACCTCCTATATTAATGGCAGCATTTCCAGCAGTTTCCCACAGATCAGGGGAACCATCACCTCCTTTAATTGCACGATAGAGCCTTGGGATGGTGAAAAACAATGAGATTCCAGCAGCTGCAGAGAGTGCCAAATAAAAGAATCCCCGAACTCCACGAAAGGGTGCTTGAACCTCTCCAATAAGTTTAAGATCTCTGCGAAAACTGTAGCCTATGTCTTCCCCACCCAGCCTAGCCTGTCAACGAAATTTGAGAATTCAATTTGTGTAATTTTTCTCTAGCTTCCTCAGACTTCGGCTCAAATTAGAGCTGAGATTGGATTAGAGAACATTTTAGGTGCAAACAATACCAATATTTAAAGGCACACATACACGTTGTCATAACCAAGGTTGGGAAAAAAAGAGGAAGAAAAAACACGAAAGAAAACTAGCCAACCCTACTCTACAACTTTTAACTCTACAAGAGTAGGAAGAAAGTTGAATTGGCAAGCTTAATGAGTAAAAGAAAGGCAGGATCCACTAGCATACCTCTTCTTGCAATTCCATGAACTCAGGCAAAGCTCTGAAGGAGGCCAAGTCAGGATCATTCAGAATGGTGCCAAACTTGAGGTTATAGTCCCTCAAAGCAGTACGTAAGCAGTCGGCAGCTTTTTTTCCTTCTCCACTTGAACAAGAACAAGAGATAAGGCCAATCAGCTCAGAGAAGCAATGCCTGACTGTCATGTCATAGTTCAGCACAACTATTCTAAACTCACAAACAAATCCCTTTAGTGCCCTCTTGAACACACAGTAATTCGTCATAGAAACAATAAAGGAAGTTAAAAAATCTGGTCAGATTCGATAAGAAAGATTGGAAATTATAGGCTTGCTTGTGCAACCAAGGCCTTACAGGAAGGACGTACCTTATGGTGACTTATGTCACCATAAAACTAACTATAACAAAATCTTGGAACAAGTGATAAATGTTCACAAGAGCATTAAGGCTATGCATTGATGAGATCAATCACTTCCAAACAAAAAAAAAAAAAAAATCCTATAGCGATACAACCCAAACAAATAAGAAATTAAACTGCATTGAAAGGCAAAAAAAAAAAAAAAATCAAAAGCCAAAAAGGACTAAGCTGTAAAAAAAATTTATTACCGGTAGGCGTGGCAGCAGGCTTTGTTATAGAGTGCAGCTTGGGCCTCGACAGGGTTGGGATTCAAGCTAAGTGCTGTTTCGAACTGCACCAAAGCATCCTTAACCTGGAAATTCATTGGCCAAATGGGTTTAAGATTCGTTAATTAAACCAAAGCAATATTTTGATGCAGGGAAAAAAAAAAATAAGAGGAAATGAATGCAAGGGCTCAATTGGAAAGAAAGCTCAAAAAGGCACTACATAACAAACCCATCAAATTATAAACAGCATAGCAAGCTTTGGCCTTTGGGTTAATAATGACCAAAAATTCAACCAAAAAAAAAAAACCCAAAAATTAAAAGAAGAGTGGGAGTATTATTAGGAAATTACCCGTCCTTTGGAGAAAAGGGAGAGACCCAAATTGACACAAGACTCTGCAGTCTGTGTGTTGGCTTCTGGGGACTGCGAAGCCGAAGAAGAAGAAGAAGAAGTGGAACTCGAAGTAAAAGAGAAATGGAACTTCTTTGGAGGATTTAACAATGTTGATTTATCCAATAACCAAGACAACTGTCTTTCAGTTCTTGAAACTGAAAAGCAGAGCAGATGCTGGTTCAGCGCGACCGCAGCCACAGCCATGGAGGTTTTTTCAAACTTGTTGAAACATACAAATTTTTCTGTGCTTGGATAAACCGAGCTCTTTGTCCCGAAAACAGACAGACCGGGTGTGTTCTGTTGTGTTCTTTATTTTCCTAAACGGTGCGTTTTGCTGAGTGTTGTCTGAAAAACGATCTCCGTACTGGGCTGATTAGTGCGACTTAGAATTATTGTCTGCTATAACTTAAAGCATATTCGACGTGCGATAAAAAAGAGAGGGGAGAAAGAAAAATATAATTGTCAATCAGGCTTAGTCTGGTTGGCAAAAGGGGCATGCTTAAGCCTGCTCCTTTGGGCAGGTGGGGGATTCGATCTCCACCTGCCCCTTTGGCCCATTGGTGGCTTTAAAAGGGCATTTGCCCATCTCGCCTCCCCTCTAGCATCCTAACTTACTAACCACTAATCGTTACAATGGTCAAAAAAAAAGGAAAAGAAAAAAAAGAAAAATATAATTATTATTATGTATTTTTTTTCTTATATTTCTTTCTTCTCACTTCTTATACCATTCTAAATAATTTTATTTTCTTTTCTCTCACAAATTACTATTTATTTTTTCTTTTACTATACTTTCTTTCTCTCCACTTTTCTATCACTCCAAATAACTTTATTTTCTCTTCACTTTTTCTCTCACAAATTACTATTTACCTTTTCTTTCACCATATTTTCATTCTCTTCACTTTCTCCACCACTCCAAATAACTTTATTTTCTCTTTATTTCCTTTTTTTTTCTCTTCTTTTCTTCGCCCTTCCACTTACCCCAAACACACCGTTAAAGATAAAAAAAACATAAGGGTGATGTTCTGTGATTAGTTATGGATTATTGTGATTTTATGTTTAGAAAGTGAAAAATAATTAAATGGCTATTATATGTTTCGTGTCAGATGATTGTGCATTTAGTTACACTAATGTGTTTGGATTTTATTTTGTATAAGAAAGAAAATAGTGAAAATAAATTAAAAGTAATGGGAAAAAGATTTTGTAAGAAAATAAATTTATTATTTTGATATTGTGAGAAATGTAAGAGAAAAAAGTGTGATACATGTAAAAAGATTAAATTGCTTCTCAACCTTTTTTGTTTTTTTTTTTTTCGGAAAAAGACAAAGTTAAATATATTCATTTGGATTTTTTTTGGTAATTCTCAAATTCTTCCCAAAAGCAAACTGCTTCCCTAGCTTCCGAGAAACTGCGGGCCCAGTGTAGATTGAAACCAATTCTCATGCATTTGAAACTAAATACAAATACAAGATCGAAACCAATTATTTCTCACAAAAATTAACCAATCCAAACACAATGTTAATTTTCATGAATTCTTTTTGCCCGCAATTTTCATGAATTCATGACTACCACAATAGTATTGTCTGTCTTTGACATTTTACCCCGGCTTTTGGGGCACATTTGGGCCCTTGCGGTTGAAAGCCCTAGATAATGGGCTCAATTGTTAGTTTTGATGCAAAAGGCCATGACAGCTCAATGAGCCCAGAGCCCTGAACCTTGCACGTCGTCTTCTTTCCTTCATTGGCTCCAAAAACATCAAACGGTAATTTCGTTGCCAGGTTGCCCGCCATTGATCTGCCACTCCCCTTCCTTCCTTTTTACCCGCCTGCTTCGATACAGGCTTAGGTTTTTCGAGTTACCATGATTTTATCTTTTTTTCTTTTCCTTTTTTTCCCCTTCACGGCATGCTGTGGACTCTCAACATATATATATATTTTTTTTGAGGAAAATTTTTTTTTAGCAATCTTCAAACATGATCTCTTTGGCAACAAGAAGACAATCATCTCTCTTCAAGATTCTCTGGGGGCCATGAACAAGTCTCCTTAAATTCTCTTGTTTTGCTTTTAGGTATGCATTCAATTCTTTGTGTATCTTTTCGGTTCCTTTTCTGGCTATGCTTGGAGAATAAATAAATCTGTTGGAAAATCTGGTCTTTGGCGGAAAAAAAAAAGAAAAAGAATCTGCAAGAAATTTAACGAAATCGATCGATACCCACGTGGCTCGAAGAACATCTCGTCAAGATTATTGTTATGTAATTTGTTTCTGCGTTCGTTTGTGCAGGGGTTTTGGACATAAGTCCCACTTACCTCATGTCACGCTTCTTTTTGTAACCCTTCAGCTTTTCTAGAACTTTCACTCACCAATCAATTCTTTTGCTTGCCACTTCAGTTGTGTTGAAATATCAAATAAGGAATCTTACATTAGAATAAAGAAAGAGAAGTGATGTTTTAAAATTTTGAGTTAAAATATGATGTCAGTCTCACGAGTCTATTACTTAATTAATCTCATTTGATGTTTTTCTTGATTTTTAGCTCTTGCGTTTCTCTCAACAAGGTGTCAATAGATGTGATTATTGGTGTACGTATCTGAATTTTTTTATGGTGGGCTGTTACGTCTAAACTTTTATATTCTCATCGCATACATGCTACTGATGTCATTTGGGACAATTACATATATCCTTATAAATGAATTTAGAAAAACAACAATCCGGTGTCACTGTTTCCTCTAATGATTCAATCCGGAAGACTTCTAAATTCTATTGTGTTTTGCCTCATTCAAGTAATTCATTTAATGGAGCACAAATTTTTTCACTTGACAAGGAACAAATGAAACAATGCCAAGAAAGTGAAGCTGAAGACACAGGTTTGCAGAGAAAATGTACTTGTCTCTCTTTCCAAATACATTTCCCATAATGCGACAAATCAGTGTTCACATTTATGTGTAAGTGATTCCCACTTTCCTAGTCAGCTGTGCTTATTGAGGGATAGTAAATGCTTTCCCATCCGCACTTCCAAAAGTAAAGCAAACTGCTTTTCATGTGGAAGGCAGTGTTTTTTCATTTTATTTTCCAGACGTTTGTTTCTTTCTCACTTTACTGTGTCCAGAAGGCTGCTTCCATTATGCTGGTTGAAGAACCAAGTTCATCCAAGCGTCCTTGAAAAAAGGCATTTGACTTTTTTCTTTTTTGTGTTTGTATTGTTCGCTGGATATATCTTTAATGTGGCTTACAACAGAGGAAAAGTAAAATCTAACCTATCAGAGCCTTCTACGTCCCCATCCGCGTGGAGGATTTGTGGGTCTATGTAGGGGTTTGTACGGAAATCGAAGAGACTAATCTTTTTTCTTGTTCATGTGTAATCTCTGGTTTGTTGAATGCAATTCAATTACTAACAAATTGGAAAACAATATGGCAAATAAATTTATTGGCTTTTGTATGATCCTTACGTATCAGTAGTGTTAGCTAATTACACTTGAGAAGCTGTTCTTTCTTGCTGTTTGGTTTCAGGGTTTTGATTACCTTTTGTTTCACTCCTGCTGACAACATATATATGTACACTTGGTTTGGACATCCCACTTTGGATAAATTTTGGAGTTGATCTTGAAGTAGGCAAGAAAATGAGGATTTTACGGCCATTTTGCGGGGAAACTTTTTATCAGTACGGATAATACTTGCACTTGATATTGGTAGACATCATGATTTCAGTGATGGCACGCGATGTGCTCCATTTACTTATGCAAACCAGTAAAGTTCGCTTGTCCTGCATTAGCAAAGGCCTTTATCCAGGTATGGGAAAAGATGTACATTGCACTATCAACCCACCTTGCTAGAAATTGTTCTAAGGTATAAGAGACAAAGAGCATCCAGAGGTCCACTAACTCTTTCGCCAGTTTCAGAAAAAAAAAAAGAAAGAAACCACAAAACAGACGCCGCGAGAGCCAACCTTGTCTAATCGTGCAACGATGATTATGACACTGCTATGTCTCAAGTTGGACAAGGATATCTGCTGACATGCAGAATTCCGGATTAAGCATATTTAATCGATTGAAAGGCCAAGATCATTCCTTCCTTTTTCACAACATACCTTTAGAGAAATCCCATCACTTAAACAGTGACCACAAATGGCGTTAGTCTAATATAATTACAATTTCATGGTTCTTAGGAATAAGTTTATATTCGTGGGGGCAGTTAAACGGCATTTATGATCCCACTATTAGCTTGCATTGTTATACGTAATCTTCTAGTGCAGTTTGTTAACCACGGAGTTGCTACTAATTGTAATGCGGTAATTTATTTTAAGCATTTTATTCTTATTTAGAGAGGATGGAACAAATACTACAAAGAAAGATATGATTTCCTTGCCTTTTCTCATGCTCTTGTGGATAGAAAAACATGTGGAGAATATTTATGAACTTGGACAATTTGTGATGAAGAACTAGATGCTGACAATCTTTGTACTTTCTAGAATATATAACATGATTGTTTGAAAATATTTACAATTATATTCGAGTAGCTGCAAGCTAAATTTTAGCTAGCAGGAATGCTAAAAAACTTGTAGATCTGTGCACACCATATATGCGCACTGAATCAATGCCACAGCGCACGTAACATGCTTTGTGATGCATTGTCATATATCACATCTCATAAATGGCCTTTGGGCTATGAGGGCATAAAACATGAGTCTTGCTGAGGTCATCTTATCCATTAATTTCTTAGAACGTTCATTCAACTGTGTCAGAATTACATAACAACAAGTTTTCTCAGGATAAAATTACAGGAGTTGATTCCAGGTCATAAATTTCATTTTCCAACTTTTAAAATATGATTTCAACAGATGGACAAATAAAAGGCCTTTCAGTAAAAGGCCGTTCAATAAAAGTCTCTCATACTGCGGAACAAATGATTAAATTTTTTTTCAAAGATCAGGATGGAAGAAAACATATGCTATTAGATATGTCCTTATGATATTGTGCAAGGATTAGAATTTGTTTCTCTTGATTTCTTATTGACATGACCAAAAGGCCGTTTAAAAGATTTTGTTCATGTTGTCCGTAGATACGTAAATCACTTTGGTAGTACATCATAATATGAAGCCTTAGTTTGACAAGAGCTTTTGCGTCACCTCATTAGAATTGGAATAAGTACCAACCTTTTTCATAAAGGATTTCTATTACAGTGAATTGGGGGGAGGGGAGGGGGGGGGGGGGGGGGGGAGAATATCCACATTGCCTATCTTCCCATAAATAGGACCCATTGGCTTCTACACACATTCAACAATAGTTATAGTGGTTCTAGTTATTTGTGCTGCCTTCCACCTATTTCTTGATAATGGATGGAAAAAAATTGGAGTATAAAGGTCAGGATGCATTGGAGGAGATTGAGAACCTGACAAAGAAAGCTGATGAAGTTCAGGAAAGCATTTTGAAAGAGATCTTAATCCAAAATGGTGAAACTGAGTACTTGAGCAAGTACGTGAAGGGACTAAAAGACATAACAGAGTTTAAGCGTTGCGTCCCCGTCACTACCTACGAGGATATTTATCCTTATATTCAAAGGATTGCTAATGGAGAAGACTCCTCTCTCATCACTGGACATCCTATAACTGAGTTGTTATGCAGGTGTCTCTCTCTCTCTCTTTTTTTTCCCACACATTCTTTGGATAAGACTCCAACTTATGCTTCTGCTCCTATATTTACATTCCAATGCATGTAAATCATGCCTTCGTTTTGATTTTACTGTCCGGCATTTGACGTGTTATGTATTTTCAGTTCAGGAACTTCTGCCGGAGAGCCTAAGTTGACGCCATCGATAGCAGATGACTTAGACCGCCGAACATTTCTTTATAACCTCATCATGCCCATCATGAACCAGTCAGTTACATCTTCCTTACATTCTATCGCTGCATCTGCATATGATTACAAGTTTATTGTGATTGATATGAGATTTTCCTTTTTAACATCTTGGGAAATGTCAGTTGCACCTGAACGTGTAGATACAGGAAATGTTATTCGCTTTAGAAGGTTTAGCTGAAAGCCTGCTGAGTCCTTCCCCTCTTATTGCGACTAATAATTTTCTAGCAAAAATGATCTTTTTCTTAGTATCAATCTCATGCTAGGGGTGTATCCTAACAGTGAAATCCTAGGGTCCTAAACTTGAATGGAAGTGATTCAACAGCCCAATACATATTGTCCCTTAGAATTCATGAAGATCCCAAATCCAGTTTTAACTTGGAGTTTTAACATTGTAATTTCAGGTACATTCGTGGTCTTGATGAGGGTAAGGCCATGTTCTTATACTTTGTCAAGGCAGAAATGTCCACTCCTTGTGGCTTACCTGCTCGAGCTGTGCTAACTAGCTTCTACAAAAGCAAACACTTTAGGAACCGACCACGAGATCCATTTAATGATTTCACAAGCCCTGACCAAGCCATCTTGTGCAAGGATAGCAATCAGAGCATGTACTGCCAGTTGCTATCCGGTCTAATTTACCGCCACCAAGTCCTACGGTTAGGAGCTGTATTTGCATCAGCTTTACTCCGTGCCATTTCATTCCTGGAGCGCAACTGGGTTGACCTTTGCAGCGATATACGCCACGGCAGCCTGAATTCCACCATCACAGATCCTGAATGTTATTCCTGCATGTCAAAGATACTATCGTCGCCTAATCCATGTCTTGCAGATGAGATTGAGGAGATTTGCAGTCGCCCATCATGGAAAGGAATTTTGTGTCACCTTTGGCCAAAGGCTAAGGTCATTGAGGCAGTTGTGACCGGTTCTATGGCCCAATATATACCAGCCCTTGAGTATTATAGTGACGGCAAATTGCCTTTGGTGTGCACCATGTATGCTTCTTCTGAGTGTTACTTTGGTGTCAACTTGAAACCTTTATGTGATCCTGCAGACGTGTCATTTACCCTCTTGCCTAACATGTGTTATTTTGAGTTTATACCTCTGGGAGATAATTGGAAATGGCTAACAAATGTGGATGAGGATGAAAAGGTGGCTAATGATGAGCTTGTTGATTTAGTGCATGTCAGAATTGGCTGCTATTATGAATTGGTAGTGACTACCTATGCAGGTGATTACTTTTCACTGCAGTTTCCTTTCTCAAAAAATTTGACTACATTTGCAGCAAAGGTTATTTGAAGGAATCTTTTTGGGCAAACTTTAGTTGCTGCTTAAATATTTTCTGTTAGGCTGTCCTATTCTCTCTCTCTCTTTCTCTCTGTCTCTGCCTGCTAAACATTTTTAATACATTCTGAATGTTTTGATGAATGAGGCAGGGCTTTATCGCTATCGCATAGGCGATGTGCTCCAAGTGACTGGATTCCACAATCAAGCCCCACAATTCCGATTCATTTGCAGGAGAAACGTGGTCCTCAGCATTGATAATGACAAAACTAACGAGGAAGATCTCCACAAGAGCATCACAATTGCAAAGAAATTGTTAGAACCCTGCAATGCTCTACTCGTGGAATACACTAGCTATGCAGACGCATCATCTGTGCCGGGGCACTATCTATTGTATTGGGAAATTCTACAAGAATCAGCCACAGACTCTGCTGCCCCACCACTGGATGCCAAGGTTCTTCAGGAATGTTGCATTGCTGTGGAAGAGCAACTTGATTACATATACAGGCGATGTCGTGCTTATGATAAGTCCGTAGGACCGCTAGAGATACGGGTGGTGGAGAATGGCACCTTCGAGGCGCTGATGGATTTGTTGATTGGCCAAGGGGGATCAATCAATCAGTATAAAACTCCAAGGTGCATCAAGTCTAACGCTGCACTCAAGTTGCTTAACTCCCATGTGAAGGCATCTTTCTTTAGTCCTAGAGATCCTACCTGGATCGCCTGAAACCTGATAGCTTTCATCGGCCATTTGCACCTATTTCTCCAGTTAATTTCAGTTATGCTGGTACTAGCTGCTGAATAAAATCCGACCTTAGTCTTTGTGTAATGTATTTCTTGTTTGAACTTATTACATGCCTGTCATCCCCCTTATTTTCAAGGGCAAGTTAGAACCTTCGAATAAAATCCGATTTTCCGGTTATGTATTTGATTAGTTTATTATAGAACATGAGCTGAATATGCAACAGCAATCCAAGGGCGCACGCACGCCCAGACGGATATTAGAGTGGGTGAGAGTGAGAAGATGTTAATGACAGAAATTCCTCAACAAAAATGGTTTTGTGCACAGTTTGTACCGATGCGAACGCCTGCCACTAGAGCAGATGACCACACGATGATCTAACGGGGAACGTTAGCCTCAGACAAAAGCTTTCATAAGGCCTGGCTCGGTCCCTGCAGAACTTTAGTACATGCTTAATAAAGTTGTTGCGTTGATTCTTCGCTTGATTGAAAATGGCCTAGATTTGCTATTTTATTTTCATCTTAGATCTTAGGTAAGAGTACGTAATTATATTTAACGAGACATGTAAAAAATATAAAATTAATTTAATAATATTTAATAATTTTTTATTTTTTTCTTAAATTTAACCTATTTTTTATAATTTAATAATTTTAATTATTACATATTGTGTCTATCAAATATTTCTCTTTCATCCCAATAATGTCTTGTCGTGCTATTTCTCCACAATGGGCGAAAAAGGACGTAAGGCCTTGGACTGATATTGTACACATCTTGCTGTTTCAATCAAATCCACGAGTACATCATCGTATTATTTGTTTAAAATAATAAAATTATGTAAATATACCTAATAAAGTACATAGAAAGAGAAAAAAAAAAAAACAAGTTTTTCTTTTTTTTTCTTTTTAAGGACGAGAAAAGCAAATTCCAGAGTTACTAGTGCCTAATGTCAGCTGTTCACTAGAAAAAAAAGGTTCATTGCAGTACGTTACTATTGGAATCCAGTGAAAAAGCCTGTGAGGCTATACGTCATTGAACACACTAAAATACAGAGAAAACCAGATTAATCGCATTTTTTGCCCCTGGATTATCTTCAGGCATCAAGTGCATGAGAAAAGCTTTACCAGGAATGTACTTTGCTTTGCTATAATTTATGCGAGACAATTAGATATATAGATAAGTGGATAATTTATGCTTTGCTATGATTTAGAGAGTCAAGTGGATAATATGCCACTTGATTGGAGACCGGCCAATCAACAATTGCCGCTGCATGTTTTTTTTTTTTTTTCAACATTGTAATAGCCAGTTAAAAATTAATGGGAAGGTAGCCGACGAGCAGTAAGTCCAAGACACGGCGGAGACAGTGTTTAGCACTCTAACTAAATGCACCAGTTAATGTAAAGGTAAACAGAGGCGAGAGAATTTGATCTGTGACTTTCCCCATGACGCAAAAGTCTCTACCTGGGTCCTTTTTTTGATGTGCTTCAGCTTTTGAAGTGCCCCAGACACCAGATGCCGACATGACTTCAAAAAGTCATCAACGTGACCATGATTCCAGGGTCGTAAAAGTGGGTCATTTTTCTGCGCCATGTTCGAGCCCCGACATGCGCATGCATTTTCCTTTTTGAATGCGGCTATATTTCCCTTATTATTATTATTATTAAAAAAATATAATTACCTACTAATTATATAATAGAAATAGTCTAAAAATTTTAGAATAGAGTTTAAATTTAACTATCGAGATGTATTGAAAATTGAAAGCAACATTTCTTCCTTTTATTTTTCTATTTGATAATAAGAAGGAACCTGCATGTAGTCAATTAACTAAGAAGCAGACAAAAGAGAATCAACCAAAACACTTGATACGATTGGATATGAATTATCTCCAAAGAGCAATAATATCTTGGAATTTTTCTGCTTCCTTTTTGATGCAATTATGAGATTTTGGCCTTCTTTTATGGAGGATAGGGGTGGGATAATTTGAACTCTTTTTCTCGCTTGGGGCAAGAAAGAATACATCGTTAAATTATGTTCAAGTTTTAGCAAAATTTTGGCTAACACCCGCTGGTAAACTACTTATTCTTTTTCTCCTATTTTTCGGCATTAACTGTAGAAATCTTTTTCGGAAATCTCTTGCTTTCAAGTTCAGGTCATGGAGTGACTCCACATTTGACATTTAATTCTTTTGATCCCCATTTTTTTATTTAAAAAAACCCATCTTTATTTAATGTTGCATGAGATACCAACACACATGGATTCATTAGAAACTACCAACAAGTGCTGATGCGGATGGAAGGAGTCCGTCACCGCTTAACCAGAGGTCTCAAGTTCGAATTTCTGAGAATGCAGTAGCATTAAATGCTTGCTGGGAGATATTTGCCACCTTTTGAGATCCTGCTCGAGTCGGTTCAGATTAATTAGTTTATTGGGTTGGATATTGAACGATCTCAGACAAAAAAAGAAGCAGGATTTGGGAGTTTCGAATTTGAATTGAAAGTGCTGGTTTCTTGTTTGGACCTCTGCCTCTCTTATAGACTGAACCATGCAAAATTTGGAAATGTCCAATTGGTTTTGGTGACTTATTAAGGTTATGCAACCTATCAAATAAGGTCTTTGGAGACTGAACATATTTAAATTTATATGAAAAAAGATTCAAATATTAGACTGAATGGGTGCAAATAAGATGATAAATTAAATCCACCCAAAAATTTAAACTAATAAATAAAAAAATTAATAAATATTATAAATTATGTTAAATTTTTATATTTTAATAATGAGAAGATGAAAAAAAATCTCCAAAGGCAAAGGCGCTCCCGTGTCGCGCAATGGATATTTTTGGTCTCACTTTGCTTTATGTCCCTAATGCTACCATTCCTTTACGGCATTATCCACGCCCGATCACACATAGTGCCGCCCTGAACCAATATTTCAACACCGTCAGCTTCAGCATACGTCATTGGCCGAAAAGAGAAACACCGGACAACGACAGTTTAACTGCTCTCGAGTTTCACTAAAAAGATATAAAATTTAAATATAAAATAATAATATAAATTTTTATTTAAATTTAAATTATTAATTATATTAAATTTATTATTCAATTAATTATTAAAATTTAAATAATAAATTCGTATTATTATTTTGTATTTAAATTTTATATTTATGTATTGTTTTTCCTAACTGCCCCCTGTATGTGCCTCTCGCAAAAGCGTCATCCATTCGCCGATAAATGAGCTTATCTAAGTCCTGTTTATTTTTTTATAGTTTTTAATGGATTTTTTTTTCGCATAATTGCATTGTGACCCTCACCCTCACCCGTCATTCACATATGGTTTGTGGCTTTCAATATTTCAATTAATTTCTCGACTGCTAAATAAATGTTTCATCTACTGATTTGTTCCTTTTATGACGTCTTTTCAGGATCATTTTCATAAAATGAAATCTTTTTCTTATTTTTTTAAAGTTTGTTAACTTGTAATCTACATAATGTGAGTAATTGTCTTTATTTTCACAAATTTAATATTTTTTTTAAAATTAAAAATCACAACCTTCAACATAGAAAGTCAAAATTTTAACTATTGGGCATCCTTTAATAGGGCAAAAAAAAAAAAGAAGAAAAAAAGAAATCCTTTGGCTTCGTAGAAGTGCACTGCAACCATGAAAGCATAAATTAATTAATTGTCATTAAGTTAATGTCTGAACCTACGAAAAACGCTCCAAGTTCCAATTCGTCAGTGATTGGGAAAAATGTAAATGAGCGAAGCTGCATGGAAATAAAGTTTATTATAGGCAAAAAAAAAAAAAAAAAAAAAAAGGAAGATTAAGAAAAGGGGGAAAAAAAAAAGGAAGAAAAGAAGTTGAGAGAACCAATGAGAGTGATCTAGAATCCAAAAAAAAAAAAAAAGAAATTTATGTGAAAATTTATGCTGCTTCAGTCGATGAATTCATAATTATGTAGGTAGTAGGCACAATTCATTCCAATGATCAATCTAGCTTATTTTGTCAAAAAAAGGTAAAGAAAAATACAAAAGAGATTAGGGCTAAGAGCCTAAGATACAGTTTGTCGATCAAATTGGAACAATATATAGTCTAATGTTGTCCACAAAGCTGAATTTATTAGTTTGACTTTGACTAGGTGCAATCGGACCATCGGGACGTTTGAATGTCAAATGCAATAATTAATACAGCCTTTGGTTTCTGGCCTCAAGCTTTTTCCTTATAAAGCTGAAAATAAATACTATCGATAACAGGTCTCACATACCAGAATGCACATAAAAGTCACATTTTATGGAGAAATATATTGTTATATTTTAAATAGAATTGTAAGTATAAATAATTTTACATTCTTGTCACTCGAATGAGTTTTAATGTATGATTTAAGGGATTTATAAAGTGGCAAGATTTTCATAGTTCTAAAAGAACTATATTGGAAAAACAAGGATACTGTATCATGAAAAACACAATTTACAAAGTTAGGCTATACCTGCGCCATGCGCAGAGTTCTTAATAAAAATTTGTATGTGAAATAGAAAAAAAAGGTTATATGATCCATAAAAAGAGAAAAAAAAAAAAAAAACGAGGAAAGAAAAATAAGAAGCGGCGCCAGTGGTGGGTTGGAGGGAGAGAGAGAGACTCAACGAAAAGAAAGGAAGACAAAGCGGGGAATAGAGAAAGAAAGAGTGTGTGAGAGCGAGTCTTTTAACGAGTTAGTATAATCAAAATAAATATCAAGATCAAACTAATTAAAAGGAATGGGAATATTTAGACATTGAAAATTAAAAAAAAAAAAAAGAAAAGTATCAACAATTTCGTCAAAAAAAATTACTCAATTAAAAAAAGTTCTAACTTTTAATAGACCCGACAAGGAAAATGAAATTTAACAAACTATTCCTATTACATAGACGCAAAAAATAAGATGCGAAACAAATGAAATTTTTTTTTTTACAATCCACTAGTTTATTTGTGTAATCACATACCTAATTTTTACAACGAAAAAATAAATAAAAAAAATATTCTTAAATTTTATTACAATAATTTAACACCTTATTGTACAAATAAATTAATTAATTATACAAATAAAATTTTCCGTTTTTTCCGAGCTCTTTTTACCCATCCACCTAAAATTGTCGTTAACAAATTATGCTAATGAATGACGGATAATGGGAAGCCAAATTGTACGCGACTAAAGAACGCTTCCACCTGTCTCCCTTAAATTGGACAGCTCGTTCTTGTACTTTTAAAATGGAAAAAAAAAAAAAGAAGAATAAATAAAAAGAAAAAAAGTAACGCTCTCCTCTGAGCCGGACCAATCAGAAACCTTTCGGTTATATGGATAAATGCCCAATGGACTTTTCAACATCAGAGCCATTCCTGCAAGCCCACAAGAAGAGGCCTAGGCTTTTGACGGAAACAAGACCAGCACAGAAATGGTCCGTAAGAATTATATTAATGGAGATTATGAGTATTAGTTCATATATTAATGAAGATTTGAATATTAGTTCAGGGGTCATCGATTTATTTGGTCATGGATATAGTCGAAAGTTTGACTTTCATCATATCTTTCTTTTTTTGAGATATCCATTTTATAAGTTCTAAACTTTTATAATTTTTTACATATAAGTCATAAACCTTTTTGAAATTTCATTTGAGTTCTAAACATTTTGATTTTGTACCAAATTAATTCATTTATTAACGAAAAGTGATCAATCTATTAAAAAAATGATTTTGACTTTACAAAAATTATTTGCAAAAGATTAAATACACTAATTAAAAATTTTTCCATCAAAAAATATATGCACTTTGCATATTTAATTTATATATTTATTAATTAAAAAAATATTTTATGTGCATATTTATTGATAAAAAAATTTAATTCATTTATTTGACTATTTTTAATAATTTTTATTAATTTAAATTCATTTATTAATGAATTGACCACTTTTCGTAAATGAAAGGAATGATTTGGTAAAAAAAATCAAAAGATTTAAAACTCAAATGAAATGTTAAAAAGGTTTAAAATTTATATAAAAAAATACAAAGATTTAGGATCAAAAAATTATATATCCCTTCTCTTTTCTTTATTGTATGAGTTTAACCTTTTTTTAAGACAAAAAAAAACAAAAAAAAATATTAATGGACCAAAAAAGAAATAATTAATTCTGTTTGACCAAAAAAAAAAAAAAAAAAAATCAATTCTAACTGCCGGTTGTGTGGTCTGAGTGGTGAAGGACTTGATCTTGTGATGCAAGTCACAGGCTCAAATTCTACTATGAGTTATCAGTGAAATCAAACATATGCAAGTCTTGATGAATTTTGAACAGTTTAATAACTTTTGTTATGGTATTAAAGTTTGCTTTTTTGAACATAGTATAGATTGCCCGGCTTTCCTGGTGCCGAGACCCCGCACAATCCTCCCTCAAAGGTTTATCCAATTTTTGTTAAACACTAGTAATTGAAAATAAGAGTCTAACTATTTTATTACTAGACTACATGATGTTGCACGATAGTGGGTATAAGTTACACCTTGAATTGTTACGAACAACTTTTGGAAAGTAATAAATTATTAGTTTATTTTAAGTTACAATGACCGTCTGATTTTTAATATGTTTGGGGTAATTGTTTATTCAATGTGAATGGAATAATTCTATTGCTTATGCATGAACTCGCGTAACTCTCCGGTATCTCTTTGAAAATGTTATTTATTCAAGATGACCAAATGCATACTTTAAATAATTAGGCATACATAATATACAATTATACATGTCATGAATCTGTGCTATCAATCAATAGTAAAAAATTTACTAAACAAGTATATATTGAATTTATGCTCAAGATTGAATCGAATGACGATGGTGATTATAGTTTTATAAAGACCATGTCTGTTGACTACAGTTCATAAGACCACGTCTCTCTCTCTCTCCCTTTTTTTTTTTTTTTTCTTTTTTGGTTCTTCATTTGTCATTTAGGAAATAGTTGTGATAAAACGTACAAAAGCTTACTTCCTGGTATTTAATAGATAGATGTTATTGCTAATGTGACAATGAATTTTTAGTAATTTTATTTTTTTTAAATTAAACCCTATTTAGGCATAGTGTTACCCAAAATTTTAGGTTATTAGCCATTATTTGTAAAGTTTCATGAAGAAATTTCCGTAAAATTTATCATTATTCTTTATGAAATGGTTTAATTGCTAGTAAGGAAAAGGTCGGAGTATAAACTCAAATTTCAACCTTTCTTGGGGGAAAAAACAAAACAATTGTAACTAGGAAGCTGTTCTAAAATAGGATGGATGGAACGAGACAAAACAAGTCGTTGAATTGATAATAAACAATTGCCAATTTTATCTAATTTGTCTAGATTAGAAATTTTTTAATTTGTCTCATTTTTTTAGATATGTCAATTAACTCAATGTTAAGCATGAAAAAAAATAAAAAAATTTGAGTGAAATAAAATAAATTTGTACAACATAAAAATATGTGTATATTAGACTTAAAGCAATTAATAAATATAATAAGCACGGATAGTTTACCTTCGTCGTGATTCAGCCAACTTGCTCAAAAATTTCAAACACAACAGCAAAACAAGAGGCCATGATGATTGATGAGTTGCGTATTATAGAGCGTTACCAGCTGGTGAAGCAAGATTACTTGGCCAAAGCCTGCATGCACTCGATAGTAAATTCCACACTGAATACGGGCTTGGAAGCAATTAACTCATCAACCATGTACGTGGGTCACCTTTTTTCTTTTCTTTTTTTTTTTTTAATTATTCTTTAGAGCCGATCGCTTAGTGGTTGGGTTGTGAGTGAGTCAGTTTATGAATAATTTTTTTTTATTATCTTTTTTGTCCTCTGCCATGATGTATATTATTCATATATAGGACTCTTTTAAGGCTTTGATTTGTGTTAATTGTCAACCAATTACGTATCAAATTAGTAATTGTTAATTAAAAAATAGCTTTATTTAGAGTAAAGATTTTACAATTTTTTTTGTACCAGATATTTACTATTATAATTTATAAGTAAACGATAATGTGGCTTCAATTGATATTGATAAAAATAAAAGGGTAGGATTTCGAAAACTTTTTTCTAAAATTAGATGCCTAATTTTAGAGGATCCAAAGTCAATAATTTTATATTTCCAGGTGTGTATTATTGTTCTCCTAATGTTGCTTCCTCTGTAAGTGTCACACTAACGGACCATCTAAGGAGTTTTCCTTTTGCAGAAACCATGGTTGAAACTTTTTTTTTTTTTTTTTTAAATTTTTTTGAGAAGAACCAAATGTTGAAACTTGAAAGCAAGTCATCGACGGAAAAGGAAATATAGGATTGGGTTGCAATATTATTATCGAGATTGAATCTAAGAATTTTGGGGCCACTTTCGCTGTCAATAATTTCGGGTGATGTCATTATGCAAATACTCTTTGATATCTTTATAACAAATCAAATGCTTCTGCAAGCTGGAGAGACCAATTCAATCTTGAAGATAAACCTTCTAGATTTTTTCTCCAAAAAAAAGAAGATAAACCTTCTAGATTTTAAAGATAAACCTTCAAATGCGAAATTAGAACTGCGATTTTAATAATTCTAGGGTGCAGGGTACTAAGCAACATGTTTACAAGTTATCTATATTTTTGTTTATATTAATCAAAATTCTAGAGTTTTCTTGCCATTCTTACGAAGAAAACCCCAAAGACAATAGTTAAAAAAATGTTATTCTATTTTTTGGGACTTCCCCAGTTAAACAATATGCTTAGAGATTTTTTTTTTTTCAATGGATACTATGTATTTATATTAGTGACTGCCATGGTATAGGTCAACCTTATCCGCAGGTGAAAAAGAGACCCTTGAACTTGAAATGAGAGAGCTCCATTGAACGAGATTTTGAAGTAACTTTGTTTTTTAACCAAGTGTCCAAGTGTTACACAAAAGAAAAGAGAGCCAACCAACTGCTTTTTGCTTGGAAAGGCGAATAAGAAGGCTGCAAACTTTAAAAAATACTCCTTGGGGGCCAAATCTTCAATTTAACGTAAGACACACATGTTTGATTAGATGTTTAATGTAAGACACGCAGTACGCACATTTGAGGTGAGACAGCCTTTTTTAATCACATTAATGTATATATAATCTATACAAAATTATATTATTAATTTTTTGTCATTTCGACGGACTTCCATTTAAATCTTCTTTTAATTTATATCCGGCGTTGATTGATTGAAGTGAATCAAATTAAACGATTTGATTTGATTAAGGAAAAAATTTTTATAATAGTACTTAATAAAATACGTAATGAGTACGTAATAATATAAATCGTTAGATTATAAAAAATATATTAAATTTTAAAAAATAAATAAACAAATTATTAAATATTATTAAATAAATTATTTATCTTCCACTAATCACTTCTTACATATCTGAATAAGAAGGTAGGCAGAGATTAGAATGCTAGCGGAATAAAAAGAGAGACGTGTGTCAAGCTTTTCCCAGCAAAGAAATTTATTATACTTGAGATACGACGGAGTACACGAAACATCATTGGCACAAAGCTAATGGAACGCCTCAGATTAGATATTACTGTCATCCTACTACAGCTTTATTTTCTTCCAAGCTACAATAGCTTTACCACAGAAACGCAAATGAACTACCAAAGCCACTTCCACACACATCTGTAAGTACAGCAGAACCACGAGGTACAAGCTATTTCATATACCATATATAAATTAAACAACAATCCGATCATAGTATAAAGCTTCAGGTTCAGGCACTCTAATAAAGAAAGCTCCTAGCAATATTGCCATTGCCACCCTTTGGAAGAAATCCACCAGGTTTGTGCTCGTCGCCTGTTTCATAAACAATCCTTAAAATCTGCGGTGGCGTGCGGGCATAAGACAGGGAATTGGGATCCGCCGATAAGATGTTGCTTTCTGTCCTGTTCTCGGCCCCGAGATACAGAGGTACGATGAGGCCTTCATCTTTGATGCCGCACTGGGCTAGGTTGTTCCTCAGCCTGGAGATTCCGATCGTGAACTCCGCCACTGTCACGTCGTACGGCCACACTTTCTCATAAGCTTTCTCGTATAGCAATGCTCGTATCACAGCATCTTGTCCAGACTCTACGCCCAATAGTGAAGCAACAAGCTGCAATACATATGTATGCATCCAAATAATAATTAATTACATAAAAAAAATTACAAAATTCAATATCAATTAGACTGCATGTATTAATGTATAAATCAATAATAATAATAATATTATTATTATTATTATTTCTAAAAAAAAGTAAGCGAGTGGTACTTTACAGACCCATTAAAAATATTTGCTCGAAACTCGATCATTATAATTCTACTGACTTCAATTTGTGGTGGGTGAGGATTTAGATGGTAAATTAATGAACTTACGGCACGAGAAGTGTAGTTGGCTAGGTGAGGAATGGTGCCCACATAACCGACTAGTCCCACGTAAGGAATAACGTAGCATGCTAAGAGATAGTTGATTGTGTTGGCATAAGGATTGAATGGAGGATTCAATTTGTAGCCGATTGCTTGGTCGAAAACTCCTGCAAAATTCTCAACACTGAGATTATATAGGGGCCTAGGAAGTCCACCGACTCTCGTTGTAATGGCCCTGAAAAAAAAAATTAACTAAATAATCTATAGAAATAAGTCATCGATCTAATTAATTAGTACCAACTTGTATCAAAATGGCAAACCTTAGATGACCAACTTCTTGGTAACCGAATTCTTCTATGATTCGGCGAACGAGGGGCTGAAGGTTGGCCTTCTGGGCTCCAATTGGTGGAGGACCACCTTGAGTGAGACTTGGAGCAATTATGTCGAGGCCATAGCCAAGTGCACCATACAGGAAAAATTCTGCTTCGAAGAACTCCAAGTTGAGAGCAAATTGTATGAGGTCCTTGTCATTAGATTCAATGGGGCCGCAGTAAGCAGCCCCATGGACGTTGTTGATCGGTGCCAACATGACAAGCAAAGCGCAGCCAAAGAAGATCACGGAACGTCTCATGTCTATATATGGAACGCAAGCGGCTCGTCGAAATATTTGAATTGATTTGATTCAAATATGTGAATGAAATTAAAGGAAGCGACGGCTGGTTTATATAGTGCACACAGCCACTGTGCTAGAGGCCTTTTTTTTTTTTTGAAAAAAAATATTATATTGTGTAAAATGTCATCTGACATGGATGCTCTGCAAATGGCAAGCGCACGTAAAGCGGGCCCCGTTGTATGCCAAATGGACCGCGAATTTGGTCCATGTGGTTAGTCAAAGCCGTGAAGGGAAAAATGGGTGGCCGGACACGCCTTGGAAAGTATTATAGCCACCTGCAACCATAAAATTTTAGAGCGCTTCGGAGTTCAGACTTGTAAATTCAATAAAACAATAAAATATAATTATTTATTAATAAAATATAATTATAGTTATAAAATATGAAATAAAAAAATTAAAATTTAAAATTATATGAATGTTACCTTAAAATTTAAAATATAAATCATATGTGATATGTACTAAATTTTTTTTCTAAATTTTTTTTTAAAATAAAGTATTAATGTGATTGTATTTTATTAGTAAACAGTTGCATTTTATTGCTTCATTCGAGCTGCAAAATTAGGGTCTGAAACTTTTTCCAAAATTTTATTTTAGTCATTTTAGTTGTTTTGTTATCTTTTAAAATAAACAAAATAAAATCCGGAAAAAGGGTTGCTAATATTGTGGCTTTCTTGTGGCTACTAAATGTTGTCCATAACATGTTTCTCTACAGTGAATTTGCTTGAGTGAATTGTACGCTTTTTTATTTAACACGCAAATTTGGCATGTTTGGTCCATTGTTTGTTGCAAAATCAACAAAAAGTCATCCTTGATAGTTATGTGGCTAGTCTTTGCCATGCAAGATTAAGCTTAAACAAGGGACGATGTCCAATGGGAGTAATTAATTTAGCGATAAATCTATCTAGTTTACGCTTTGCCAAATAAAGCCTAACATATCGGACAAATCCACAGCTTCTAGGTGCTTAATTAATGTGTATTGACATCCATTTTATAATAGGAAGACTTTATGTATTTTTGGAGTCGGTTTTCGAAGATTAACTGGCAATATAATACGGATAACATATGGAGATACAGAAAGAATGAGACGTAGAATTAATACATTATAATTGGTCGCTTTTTTTTGTAATCAGACATTTAATGTTTGCAACAAAAAAAATAATTGAAAAATACTTTTATTTTTTGTTAAAAACATTAAACATTTGGTTGAGAAAAAAAAAATAATAGATTGCAATGTGTCGGTTCTACATTTTACTCTTCTCGTGTCTATGTAAATGAACTCATATAATAAAGCCACACATAGCAGAACCAAATACGAGAGCTACATTCCCTTGCAAGTTTCTCCCTTGAGCTAGAGAGCCTCCCAACTACGAGTTGGCCGGACGGTAGTGGCTTAGGGTGCAGGCTCCAGCCTCCCATGTAGCTAAAAAAAAGCAGTTATTTGTACGCTCAATATAAAAACAACTTTCAATGGTTTTGTAGTTTTAGGTCATAAGTTGCTGCCCATGTTATATTTAGGGCAAGGCTTTTATAGGGCGAGATCCAAAAATATAATTAATTTATTAGAGACAAGATCTGAGGAAAGTCGTGAATGATTCACAATGTTACTTTTTATTGTAGTCATTATGCTTTTCATATGAAGTTATTGGAGACGTGTGGCTATTCAAATTAAATTGCGTTTCAACTTCCCAACATATACAAGTCATTGGCCACTGTTTCACAACTCATGTTAAAACTGTCACGTAAGCATTGTTTGGGAGATGTTCAAAAGCCAAGTGGCCTGAGCCTGTTAGACAGAAATGGCAATTTTTTCCCCCTTAAGGGAATTTGCTTTGAAATGGGACCAATCCATCGAAATCAGTGCACCAGTTGAGGTGGCACTAATATTGTAATATATTTTTTTAATAAAAAATTAAAATTAAAATTTAAATGAGTATTACCATAAAATATAAAGTGCAAACATTATATAAGATTTTCTATAAAATTTTTTTTTTCAAAAAAATTTTTTTTACTAATGCAATATAAAAAATGATTATTATATTTATATGTGTCCAAGTGTGTGTAAGTGTGTGTATAAACGTGTATATACCAAACATTTCTTCATTGAAAATAAGACAACTTTTAAATCATATTAGACAAACATATTTACGGAAAAGCAAATTAAAGGAGACATCAGTATGACTCAGAGATAAGTTTCTCCAAAGAGTTAGGATGAACAATTCATGAAGAGGCTGTTATATTCGGTTGATTTGAGCTTCACTTAACGTTGTGGGCTTCAATTTTGACCCCAATTATCAAGGCTTCTGTACCAAAATTGATTGACTTCCTTCAGCTTGAAGGTTTTGTTGAAAGTACCCACTTAACTAAAGGAAAAAACTAAATAGACGAAAAAAGGAGATGGAAAAGGGAGGCAAGGCGAGGTGGTATGTTGGTTTTACGTTTTTTTTTTTTTGTTTTTTTTTTGGTGAAAAGTTATGATATGAAGATGGTTTAGATAAATGTGTAAAAGGATAAAAAAAATGTGTATATAGTCATTGAAAAAGTTTTTACTTATTTGTCTAGTTATTAATAAATCTGTATGTACATAAGGCTACAAGTGAGCTGATATGTTTGTTAAAAGTTCGACAGGTTAGTTCGGTAAGAGCTTAGCTTGGGCTTGTTTCATAAACAAGTTGAGTTTAAATAAGGGTAGGCTCGGCTCGATTTAGACTCATGAACAACTCATTTAAAGTTTATTTAAAAGCTCGGTTAATGTGTCATTAAGAACTCGTTTAATATATGTCATTTTAAGCTCGTTTAGACTATCAATAAGACTTAATTGTATCTTTTAGCTGTTAATATAAAAGGTTATAAAATTTTTAGAGCTTCATTTTTTCACGACTTAACTCTTTCTCTCGCAGTCGCAGCCTTGCTCCAAGCGGGCGAATCCTGAACTCGTCGCCCCCAACCCTTCCTTAAATCTCGACCATATTCTGGACCAACGTCGCGTCGCGGCCCTCATCCACCAACGACTGTTGATGGTCCTTCTTCTCCTGCTCCTTAATTTTTAAACCTCAATCTCAATTCTTCAACCTCTTCTCTAGTTCTATAAGTATTCTTTTTTCTCTCTTATGCTTTTGATTTTTTTTCTTTAACACACTATAAAAAAGAATCAGTCGTATGGTCCCTTTCAGTGAAAGTTTTAATGGGTCTTGATGGTGGGTTGTAGAAGTTTATATGAAATTTCTTAATATTTTCTCTTGCTAGGTTTTTTTTTTTTTTTTCTAGCTGGAAAAATGAGGGTAAAGGTAAAATGGCGGTGAGTTTTACAGGTCTTTACACATTAGTTAGCTTAGTTTGAGACTAATCTAAAACTGAAGATTGAATTTGCTTTAAAAATTGGAGCTTTCTAGGTCTTCTTATATTGGCTTGAGCCAAGAAAGCAAAAATCTTACTCAGTGCTACTTTATTTGAAACAAGAGTAGGGATGCCTTGAACTTCTCAAAATATTTTGCAAACCATAATTCTACAACTGCTTGGCTGCTTGGTTTCTAGAGGGTTGTGGCTTAGGAAATAACTAAAACATAGCTAAGACAAGTGGTAAATGTTCATTTTACAATCGTTTTGCTTCACCTAATTGTTACTAATAACTGGTTGCTTCAATGAACCATTTGTGGTGTTTGTTTCATTTATTTGTGGGTATACTTTATAGGTTCTTTTTCAGATTTGAGCAGAGAAGATTTCTTTCAAGCCTTTGAAGATTTTGGATGTTTGGCCAGTAGATTTGAAGCCTCCCAAAGCCTAGTTGAATTGACCATTTGTTCTTTTGTCCTCGTTTTGCTTGTTGTGGAGACTTAATTGTTGGATTTGTATTTGTTTAAGTACTTTAGACAAGACCTACACGTGTTAAGAATCAAGTATTTATTATATTAATAATTGTTCTAGTTTAACGAGCTGAGCTTAGTATCGAGTTGAGTTTAATACTGAGTCGAGCTTTATATCAAGCTTATACCAAAAACATTTCTATCGAAAAAAAAAAATAATCGAGTCGAGCTTGAGCCGAGCCTGAGTCTAAGTAAAAATGTAACTAGCCGAGCTCAAGCCTCAATTTCCAAAGCTTGAGCCTTGAAAATTCTTAATAAGTCGAGCTTGAGCCTAGCTAAGCTCCGCTCATTTGTAGCCTTATATGCACATCCCTAATTAGTTGTATGCATATGTTAACGTTTTTTTCAAAAAAAAAAAAAAAAAAAGGCATAAGTCCTATGTGAGACTCACGCCTGTCATGTAAGCCTGTTTTCTCAGTTCAATTTCTTTGGCTATGTAATTGGACCTTTAACTAAAAATATAGATGACCAAATTCTCCAATCCAATTGCATTGAGTAACCTTAAGTTACAATTAAAATACGGGGTTACTAACAATGGGTTGGTTGGCTAAATTCCTTAAGTGAATTCACCTTATCAATGTGTAAAAATTTGAAACTTAGCAAAGACTTCTGTTAGAAGAGAAATCTAGCCTCTATCTCGAGAGTGGTCGTGCACTTTGGCTAACATTTTTGTTAACAAAAACAAAGAAGTATGAAGTTTCAGGGTTTGCAAAGTTTTCCCTCCTATATGCCTTCTCACTAGTCTTGGTTATTAAACTCGATCTCCTTTATGGTGAATTGCTACTCCAAAACTCACATCGGTTCCATTAGTCAAAAATCCAATTAATCAATTGACCTAGA
Source organism: Carallia pectinifolia (assembly GCA_037832335.1). Lineage (NCBI taxonomy): Eukaryota > Viridiplantae > Streptophyta > Magnoliopsida > Malpighiales > Rhizophoraceae > Carallia > Carallia pectinifolia. Next base: position 12,388,623 of record CM075447.1, on the reverse strand, counting down.
TTAACTAGGCCAACCCAATGGCTGGTGTTCGAGACTCATGTTTTTCTTCAAGCTACCCATGCTATATATAACCAAATAGTGACTGATAATAAGTAAAGGTACAACATAAGAAAATCTAATTTTTTGTTGAATTTGTTTTTACAAATCTATCTTCGCCTAGTCTCAGAGGAAGGCCCATAGATGCCATAAGAGCTTCTCTCAGGACAAATAATCTATAACTGCAGTAGGCTAGACATGGGGCAGCTTATTGAATTAAATAAATGCTTTTTTTTTTCCCTAAAATAAATGCATTTTTCCTAAAGGCAAAATGCATGTTTTTTCAGACAAAAAAAAAAAAAGGCATGATTGTGCCCACTACTATTGAACATAGTTATAAAACACGGATCGGTCAGACTTGACTAGTCGGATCGATGACTCAACCACTAGATCAGATCAGATTCGTTAAAAAACCGTTTAAACTTTTCAACTAAAAAAATCTAGTCGCCTCGACTGAATTTTTGAAACTCAGTTGATCCATTTTTTAAATAAAAAATTAAAAAAAACGAAAGATTTTAGTACATTTTAACTTCCAAAAAAAAAAACATAAGTTTTTCTTTTCTTTATTTGGATCTAAAAGAAAAATATTATAGGAATATGAGCTTATTCCTACGAATAAAAAAATTAAAAATTATTTTAGACATTGACTTGGAAGAGCCAACCATTAATCTGCTGATTGAACCACTAACTCATTAGCTCAGTCCTTCGTTTGAATTTAATTGCTTTGCTTTTGAACGTATCTATGGAAGAGTTGATGGACTGTTTTGGAGATTTCATATCGGATTGTCTAGGCGATGGCCTTGTTGTCGATTGTGGTGGTCGGCTTACAACCTGGCACAGCCGCCATCAGCAGCAACAGGAATTTGTTTGTCGGGATAGGCTTCCAATCTCTCTTTTTTTCTCATAAGAGTTTATGTGAGTAAAGGTTGTTCCACCTCCTCTTTCTAAACTTCAGCTTGTGTGGCGTAGATGCTATCAGTTAAGTGGACCTAGTCCATGTGGTAACTAAAGGTGCAGCCATGAGTTTTTTTGATATGAAACAGACGCGCGATCATGTATTGCTTTTTTTTTTTTATAGTTTTTTTAAAATTAAATTTTAAATATATTTAATGTTATTATAAACGTACTTAGTATTACTGTAAAATTTATTTTTCAAAAATAAATTTCCAAATAAACTAAATCTTGAAACATATATAATATTACTGTAAATTTTTTTTTCAAAAAAAATATTTTTTTCCTCACTAATGGATTACTTTTCTTTTGCAATACTAAGCAAAACTTATTACAATAGAAAACATTATGTTACAATACTAAAAAAAATTTTTACAACAGAAAAGCGTTATGTCATATTTAAAATAGATGGCGAAACAAACCGATTAATGATAGTGCATCGGACAGCGTAGCTATATAGTTTTCTCGTTAAACAAAATAAAAATGACTTTCACACTATCAAATTGAAAAGAGAAAATAATTGTGTCTTTTTTTTTTTTTGATGTACTAAACATAATATAGTTTTTACAATAATATTAAAAATATTTATAATAAAAATAATAATTTTTAATTTTTCTTATAAAAATTATTAATTTTGTTATAAAATTTATCAATCTAGTTGTATTTATTTCACTAATTGGTATAAAAAAATAAGCGCAGGTATCGATGTTCAATTGAACAATAATCGTCACACGGTTCATTTGACATGTTTTACTTACGAATCTCGACATTTTACTATTATTACTGTTAAACATACACTTCTTTTCTCCTCATTAATTGAGATTGAAAACAATTAACGTGAAAATAACGCAGAATCCCTAGTCTATACATAATACCTGTGTTGGAATTAAATGAATATATATATATATACACAAATTAATTAGTATAATAAATATCAAGATTTTAGACCTTTTGAGATTTTTTTAGTTGTTTAACTTCGACCAAAATTCAAACATAAGATTAGTTAAAACTTATTAATAAACTTTTTATCTTTTATGTGTTTGATTTTTTACGAGACTTTTTCTTGGTCGATGTAGGGCCGAAGCTCAGTTACAAAAAAGTCCGGTTACCAGGATTGAAAGAATTTCGGTACTTGAACCGGATTCCTAAAATTAGAGAGCTACATTTAGTCCCTCGCCCTTTACCTCCCACTCCATTGGTCCACGGTAACTGATCGGAGCCATTACTAAAACAACTTGCATTGCTAGTCCACTTGTGTGTGGGGTCAGAAAAGGAATGGAGGCCCATTTTGAGGAGATTTGGGCCATTTAACACATGCTGTAGTTTAGGCCCCACCATTTTTGGGTCCGTTTGATTATATCGTGATTAGTTTCATCCAACGGTTCAGTTTTTACTTTTTTTTTTTTTCTCTTCTTGAAATCTGGCGTAGCGGTATAAATTGATTAAATTCAGATCCTGCCACGGCGGGAACAGGCGGGGAGCACCGGTGAGGCAATGTGGCCGGAAAAGTTCACTGCGACCACCGCAGCGACCGGAATCATCCATCTTCTGAGCAAGTGCGCTTCTCAGAGTCACATCCACCAAATCCAAGCACAGCTCATCGTCCACCACCTCCACTCGGACACCACCGTCGCGCACCACTTCATTGCCGCCTGCCAGAACCTCTCTCTCTTGCGCTTCTCTCTCCCTCTCTTCCTCACGCATCTCTGTAAACCGCATACCTTCACTTGCAATTCTCTTATCAAAGCCTTTTCTCACGCTCAAGCCCCTCAAATCCCTTTCTCAATTTACGCGCACATGCACAAGAACTCCATATTTTCGAATAATTATACGTTCCCGTTCCTTCTGAAGTCCTTGTCTGACTTTAAGGATTTCAGACAAGGTCAGTGCGTTCACACCCATGTCGTAAAATTAGGCCATTTGAATGATATCTATGTCCAGAATTCTTTGCTGAACGTGTACGCGTCTTGTGGTAACATGGGGTTTTGTCGTAAAGTGTTCGATGATATGTCCGAAAGAGATGTGGTTTCATGGACTGTGTTGATTATGGGGTACAGGAATTCTGGGAAATATGGGGATGCGTTGATTGCTTTTGAGCAGATGAATTGTACGGTTATAGTCCCAAACCAAGTTACAATGGTGAATGCGTTGGGTGCTTGTGCGAGTCTTGGGGCCGTTGAAATGGGTGTTTGGATACATGATTTTGTAAGGAAGAACGGATGGGAGTTAGACGTGATTTTGGGGACCAGTTTGATTGATATGTATCTGAGATGCAGAAGAATCGAAGAGGGACTTAATGTTTTCAGGATCATGAAACACAAGAATGTTCTTACTTGGAATGTGGTAATTAAAGGGCTAGCTTTTGCTAAGTGCGGGCAGGAGGCTGTTTGGTGGTTCAACACAATGCAGCAGCGTGATTACAAGGCAGATGAAGTTACTTTGGTTAATGTGCTTACTGCTTGCAGCCACTCGGGCCTGGTTGATGTAGGTAGACAGATCTTTAGCTCATTGTTAAACGGAAAGTATGGATTCTCCCCTGCTGTGAAGCATTATGCTTGTATGATGGACATTTTTGCACGTGCTGGCTGTCTTCATGACGCTTTCAGATTCATCAGAGAAATGCCTTTGGAGCCTACTAAGTCCATGTGGGGCTCGTTACTAACTGCTTGTAGGGCTCATGGAAACCTGGAATTAGGTGAGATTGCAGCTAAGAAGCTTGTGGGTCTGGAGCCAGGTAATAGTGCTTATTATGTAGTTCTGTCTAATTTGTATGCAGAGATGGGAAGATGGAATGATGTTGCAAAAGTGAGGGAACTTATGAAAGTGAAGGGACTTAAGAAGGGCTTGGGCAGTAGCGTTGTAAAGCCAGAATATCAGGAACTTCAATGTGAATTACAATGGTAATCCCCCGTGTGCAATGCTAGACGTTTGAAGTGTTTAATGGAGCCAAATCAAGTGCCGTAATGATGGCTTGAAGATTTTGGAACCGATGGGTTCTTTTATTTCTGGTTCCCCTTTTTGTTGTGGTCAGTATTCGTAGACCCATGATGATATTGTTTGCGAAAGTGTTTTAGGAACACGATTCATGCCTATCCTTGGACACTGCATACATGGTGCTCCGTGCTATAGAATCTGGAAGCCGTGAAGGTGGCGTTCTCAAAGAATTGATCCAGGATCAGCCTCCTTTTCCTTTGATGGGTTGTTGCTTCAGCCCAAGCCCCAATTGTGATAACATGGTAGAACACAGGGATCCAAGTTGTGCCGAGCTGTGTAGATAAAGAGACCAGGCATGGCAAAACGATATTTGATGATAAACGGTGCTAGTTGCTCTGAGAATTGATGAGACATAGGGCAATGGCAAATGTTTTTGTTTCTAGGTGGTGAAATTTTGGGCCTATTCCTTGTGCAATTTAATTATCTGCACCTATCTTTTGTTGGGCAGGTGATAACGTATTCTCACCTGCGGGTAGAGCCTCCTAAGTCCTCACAACCGCGCTCTACCTGCTGTCAAACGTTCTTTGCCAAAAGTTATGATCAATTTTCAGTCTCAAAAAGCTCATCGAAGGAAAAATTGAAGAACACCCGTTGGAAATTACTCTGTTCATTTTGTCTGTTCATTTTGGGTTTTGAAAATTTTGGAGCTTTTAGCCACATATGCAAAGAACAACTACTAGACATTAAGACTGTCAAACTCGCTTAGACAGGACAATTTTAGCTGCAATCTCTTCAGATGAGCCAACTCAAACTCGATGGTTTTCTTTTCCACCTTAGGAATTGAAAATAGTGCAACAAATGGCATTCACTGGAAGCCATATTTATTTCATAAAAAGGGTAGCAAATCAATCTTCGCACAGAAGATAGAAGCAGCATCAAAAAGCAAAACAGAGAAAGACAAAAACAGGGCAAGCCATTTTCAACACAAGATGACACCAATGGTTGACGCAGACCAGCAATACTGCTTATTGCGTAGGATGCATGGCGAGGACCTTAGCCCAAGCCGGCCTTGCAGTGATATCAGCCACCCAAGCGCTAACATGGGGGCGTTCATCAAACAGTTTCTTGCACTGACTCTTCAGTAACAACACTGTGTTAGGGAGGTGGTGGAGGTCTGCCAAGGTGAAGTCGTCACCTCCCAGGTACTTGGACTGAGACAAACGTGCCTCGTAGATGTCGAGAACCTTAGCGAGCTTAGCTTCGTGTTCCTCGACAACAGCAGGATCTTTGTTCAACCCAAACATTTGCTTAAAAATCAGCTCCCAGTTGAGCTTTGAAGCCACTGGGTCAAATTGGTGAGCCTCCACCTCCATCCACATCGACACTATTGCCATCTTCGGGCCTACGGTTACCAACTTGGTTCCCTTATCAGGGTATTCGTGGGCGATGTGTTGCGTGATTGCCCTTGATTCTGCATATATACACACACAATAGTTAAAGGCTGATCCCAGTACCATAATAATATAGCATGTGAATTATGGTAGGCAATTGAAATTTCACCGAAGAGCTTCAGATCTCCTTGCTCAAAAGCTGGAAGTTGACCAAATGGCTGCATCAAATCAGAGGACCTTGATGAGTAGAGAAGTCAAATAATAGAATCCATTGATGAACAGACTTCGGTATATTCTTACATTAAGGGAAATGAAAGGCTCCTTCTTGTGTTCGCCAGCTAGCATGTTGACAGTAACAATCTCAAACTCCAGCTCTTTCTCGTAGAGGGTGGCAAGAACTCTCTGTGTAGCTGTTGACATAGCGTGTCCGTGGACCTTGATGGCCGCCATGACGCTTCTTCAGCCCTAATATGAACTCTGTGAAGTAAAATGGAATGAGAAACAGAATGGGGGTTACATGTATATTTATATGCTCGTGGAGATGGCCCATGGGAAAGCACAAAGCGGGCATACCTAGTTTCACCGGGCGATGATTTGTACACTTGCCTTTGCTTCTTCTTTGTCGATTTGAATGAACCAAGTGGGGTCTTTTATGTTGTTAGAATTTTGTCCTATTCGAGAATAATACTACCCTATTAAAAGTATATAAATTTGTACAGGTTCATTTGTTAAGATAGGTCCTAATTGTATTCCTAATTTGCATCAATTTCTTGATTTGATTCGGTCAATATTTCTTTAATTTATCTTGATTTTCTTTCCCAACTCAGATCATATGCAAATTAGGGATATACAGCACCGTATAGTAAATTGGATGAGATTATACTAAAATACGGAAAGGTTTTAACAAATATAATCCTATCCGATTCTAATATACCATCTAAGTTCGTTTGTTTAGATATGATTAATTATATTTTTAACAAGTTTTATTATATAAAGTAATTTTATATAGTAATAAAATGATTGTACAATTCATTTAATAAAGTGTTACGTCGTTTATGTAACGATTTTTAATAGTTTATCTTGATTTTTTTTAAAAAAATTTCAATTACAAATAATGCATACTATTTTTTTGCTAGGTAATATTTTTCATTTTTAATTTGCATAGGTCTCTTAATATGATTTTTTTTTCCTATATTGTATCTAAATTTTAATCTACTCATAATTAATGCACACTCAGTCATTGGCTTTTGTCGTATATTAAGCCAAGGCAAAACAAAGTAGCTTGGGGGTCACGCCCTTAACTTTTGCCTTGTGTGACTTTAATGAAGTCAATGAACTTAGGCGCACGGGCCAAAGCAATTTGAACGACTTGGCACCCGTCAGTCTTGCTTCAGGCTCCTAACAAGCACCACGCCACGTGCTTTCACGCACCGATTTCCTCAGTCCACACTGCAAATCAAGGAAGTCAACCACAATTGAATTTGATAGAAATGACATTTTTTTTTAATTACGTATTTTATATTCCGTAATTTTTATTTTTCTACTAAAAAATAATACAGAATTAGAAATACCATGTTCATTAACATTATTACTACTTGCTATATGTTCTAAGAATAATTCTATTATTAATATATTACTTAAATATTTATGATGTAGTTATACAGCCATATGATGCGTGTATGAAAAAAAAACACAATCCAACATTTATCTTCTATTATACAGGCGCGTTTAAACCTAGGCGACTACTACATGGAAAGTAGTGTATCATCTAAACAATATATGAATAAAAACACGAATATTTGATTTCGCCGATGAATGTTGTTCTAAGAATTATATATTAATGTTTAACCTATTAAAAATAAATTTAAAACACGATTGACCGAGTCGGTCTAAGCTGCCGACAAAACAGCCGCTGGGCGTTAGAAGAAGAACTGGGTATAATCGGCAGCCGGTACGCCATCCACACAATGCGCTAGCCTAAATACCTCCTGCCTTGGTTTTTTTTTTTTTTTTTTGGTACTACTATATAACGGATGTAAAAGACACATAATTATTTTAATAATTTATATATTTTTTTAATTTAATTTATTATTTACGATCTAATAATTCAAATTTTTACGTATAAATTTTATGTTTATTATTATATACGTACATAACTTTCCCTTTTTCATAGGTGGTTGTCCTTTTCTTTGTTTTCGGGATTCATCTTTTCTGTTTTCAATTCATTCTTCGTTTTCATCAAATTAACCTCTTTGAAAAAAAAAAGGTAAAAAAAAAAAGAGAAGAAGACAAATGCTGTATTCCATATAATGAGGACGGGAACTACGACAAATGGTGTACTGCATACAAGGGGTAGGGCTGCAAATGAGCCGAGCTGAGCCGAGCTTGGCCAGGCTCGAGCTCGGCTCGTTAAGGAGTTCTTCAGGCTCGAGCTCGGCTCGAGCTCGGTTCGAGCTTTGGAGGTGGAGGCTCGAGCTCGGCTCGTCAGAATATTACTGAAGCTCGGGCTCGGCTCGAGCTCGGCTCGATTTGTATTTTTTTTTTTAATTTAAGTTATATATATATATATATATATATATGCTTTTTCCATTTGATTTATTTTATTTATTTGTTATATATGTTATTTCTACTTTATATAAAAATAGAAAATTTATATAAAAAAATAAAAAAATAAAAAAAATAAAAAAATCAAAATTACTTTTTTTATATAATTTTATATAAAAAAGGGAAATATATATATGTAAAAAATGGATATGTGGATAAAAGCCAATTATTCATTCAATTGCTATTTGATTGATTGAATTCCTAATTGTATAACTAGCCACATTATGATCATCAATCAATTTACTTAATTGTATTTAAATTTTCTCTAATTTAAAAAATTTATATTCTTTTGCAAAGAAAAAATAAATATGCAAGTTTATTTTAATTAAGAAAAAATTCAAATAAAAAAAAGAGACAGGAGGAAATAATAGAGGTTGAGAGCATTTGAAAATAAATAAAAAAATTAATCTTAATTTTATTAGTATTTATATTAAAAGTTAAATGATACAATTAAGTATTATTAATATATTAAATGAGCCCACAATGATACATATTAAACGAGCTCTTAATGATACATTTATCGAACTGTTCACGAGCCTGTACCGAGCCGAGCCTGCTATTGTTCAGGCTCGGCTCGTTTATTAAACGAGCTTTGATTTTAGGCTCGTGTATCGCTCATTTAGTAAATAAACGAGCCCGAGCCGAGCCTTTACCGAGCCGAGCCACCGAACTTTTAACGAACGTATCGGCTCGTTTGCAGCCCTAACAAGGGGGAGGGGAACTTTGTTTGGGCCACGTTATTCTGTTGTTTCTATTGGACCCTGGCCCGGTTACTGGATCCAGATGAACCCAAGTTGGGCTTCCAGGGTTCAAATTTCTTTCGGTAATCACGCTGGATTGGGCCAGTATCATATTTTAACAAAAATTGCTACTCGGCTTTCTTCACTTGGGCTGGCCATCTCATTGACTAATTACGAACCATATTCTCTGGAAAATTCTGGCTCGCAATTTAAATTAAGGTACTAATTTGTACTAGAGGCTGTACAAAAATTGAGCAACCAAAAAAAATTGAGCAACCCGTTGAAAGCAGACTAACCTAACTAGCACCAATCCACATTTACAAAGCTATAAGGATCTGAATTAGTTGCATTTTTTCAATTTTAAAATCCCTCCGGAGTAGTATGAGTGCGATTCAGCGATATACTTTTGTCTGACTTAATCCACCTTTTTTTTATTAAACACTCTTTGTTTGCTCATGTTTACGGTGCGAAACTTGTTGCCATATTTTTGTAGAGTTCAATGTGGTTTTGCTGTTGGATATAGGAATATTTTGGAAAGATCTTGTTTCTCCTTACGGTTCTGGTTTTGTTGATTTGATCAGAAGGTAAAATTGACAAGGAAGTCCTGGAACAGGTGAAACCTTTCTAGGGTTGAAGATGAAGAGCTCACTGAGGCAAGCACGTTTCATGTTGTCCCTCCATATGATCAAGCAAGAGCCCTTGGCAAGCCAAACATTGACATCGAATCGTATTGCTGCCGGATTACCGTGTGGCAGCGAGGGATTCCTTTTGATGTAATCGGACAAAACCAATTCAATTTAATACGCAAACAATAAATTGAATTAGATAGATTGAGTGTGGATAGAAAATCGATAATAGATTAAATGTGAATATAGAAAATCGATAATAGATTAAATGTGAATATACCTTAAAACCGACAAACCCAACCCACAAACACTCTTATAATACATGTAGTATGCCCCTTATATACGAATACAATGATTAACATTTTTTGTTAAACCATGATTTCCTAAGCTTTTTATCATAAGTATCACTATTTCGCTCACATATAAGAAGGTAAAAGTGAATATACAGTTCATCTAAAAGTATCAAATTATTTAAGTTTTTTTTAATAAATTTAACTATTTAATAATTTATATTAGAATATATTCACTTGCACTTCAATAAAAATAAATTACTTAGTTTTTTTCTTTTATTATTCAAATCTTCCTTAGCTACATCATATTTGCAGTTCCTATACTTACGACTGACAACGAAAAAACACAGAATTCTAAATAATGTTGCAAAATTTCCGAAACTGTAAGTTAACTGTCACAAGATCAAGCTATCCTTATAACCGTCCAGTTGGTTTTTTATTTTATTTAGTTACAAACTACCAACTACAACCAAAAACACCTCTAGGCGTTTGATAATCCTAAGTTGTTTTCAATATTTTAGATATTTCTACTAATAAATTATCAGGAAAAGTTCCTGTGCCTCCAGAACTGTTCCCCCTTGAAAGAGGGAACAAAACAAAGGATCGTAGCCCTTGAACTTGCCCCCTCCAATTAGGGGGCATCCAGGCCGAGAATACTCGGTTTGGGCACTCATTTCCTAAACTATCAAACGCACAACTTTAAGTAATAATTGCCGATTGCCAGTCATAAACTACCATTTGCTAGCCAGTTAAGATCCAACTACTCCTTAAACCCAACAAATACTAGACCGGTGGCTTATGCTTGCAAAGTTAAATGTCAATAAACCAGTGTTGTTAAAACCGACTCAGACCGACCAGTCCGATCGGTTCAATCGATAACCGGCCAAATATTCAGGCCGGTTCACTGTTGCCCCTTAACTTGGACCGGTCAAAACCGGTCAAGAACTGGTAAAAACCGGTAAAAAATCGGACCCAGTTCAAACCGGTATAAAAGTTTTATAAATTATAATTTGAGTTTTTAATTTAATTAAAACTTTCAATTTAGTCCTAAATTTATCAAAACTTTCAATTTAATCCTTAAAAATAAAAAATTAATATTTAATAATCATGTATAAGTATTATTTTTTTAAATTATTTTTATACATATATATATTAATAAATACCAGTTCAAATACCGATTGGACCAGTTGAACCTTAACCCACTAACATTTTCAGTTCGATGATCGATCCAATTTTGACTACTTTGCAATAAACTATCTTCGCTGAGGAGTTAGAAAACTTATATTCCGTCATTAGTTGAATAATGCAGGAAAAAACACTTTGTGTTTGGGAGAAGGGAGAAAGATAGAAGAAATAGGAACATAGAAATAAAAGAATAAGTACTCATGTTTGAGAAATATTTTTAAGATAAAAAAAATTAGAGGAGAAGAAAACTAATGTTTCTTACCCACTAAAACAATTCTTTAGAAAATTGTGAAGATTTAAGAAGAAAGTCAATTGATTTTTCTACATTTTTATTATATAACTATGTTACCCTTACTATATATTAATAATTATAATTTTACTTAAAATAAAAAACATCTCTACATCCTTTAAAATTTAATTAAAATTTTTAATAAAAAATTGTACAAATATTATAAATTGATTAAACTAAATTTATATAAATATTTCATATATAATTTACAAATTAAGTATTTTTTTATATAATATATAGTATTTTTTTAGAGGATGAAATTAAAATTCTCATACATATTTTTTTTTTCTCCCTCATTTTTTACCCTTTCTCAAGTAAAAAATTGTTAGTTTTACACTCTCTCATCAACTCTTCTCAAAACACGAGAGAGGATGAAAAAATTTTTCTTTTCTAATAATCCTTTTCCTCACTTTCTTCTTATTCTTCTGTTAGAATTTTATTGTGTTTTATTTAAACACAATGTAACGGGAAAAAAACAAAAATTTCTTCAGCAGCTGTCAATACAACAAGAAATCACCAACCAAATCCATGAAGACTAAGAGGTAAACAGGCCTAGCTCACTAATGTTACAACATCAGGAAATCGAAGATGTGCCCCAAAACCCCGAAGCCACCCGTATTCCAAGTTCCAACACTCAGCCAATAAGGCAGAAAGAATTTTAAAACTTAGCACATTACAAGGTAGAAGGTTATTATAACGATGGTATCATGTAAGGATAAAAATTACAACATAAGCCAATACGGATCCTTTTTTTTCTTTTTTTTTGGGCCCACATCATTTACAATGCTATAATATTTACAATATTATGCAGTCATTTCTAGACGAAGTTGGGGAAAAACAGCAGGAGAAAAAGAGGTACAACCATATGTACTTAACATGTCCAAGAAATTAAAAAAGGAAAAATACCAAGGTGCCTTCAGAAGGTTGCTTCTGGCTTTAAGAAATTGTGATATTCCAGCTGAGTCATTTCTCCTCCATTCACTGGGTCAAACAGACACCGATAGAAGCTGCAATAAGCAACTAAACATCAAAAATGTTACCTTAGATGTATCAACTTGACAAAGCTAAATCTTAATCCGAAACAACGTAGTGTTGCCAATATAAATCCTCATATTCGATTTGCTCTTTCACGGGCAACGAACGAGAACTGTCAATTAATGAATAGAAGCAAAGAAAGTGACACTGAGAAGAAGAGTAAAAAGAAAGGAGGGAGGGGGTGGTCTTGCAGTAACTAAACCAATGTGGCAAGCAAAATGGTCCTCAAATAAGATGACATTCGACTCATTATATCAGCTAAATAATAAACAGCTGGATGAGAATGCAGCCCTGTAGGAAAATTCCGAGGGACCCAAGCCACTATTCAACAGAGTTGTTTCCCTTCTATAACTGTTGTCTGCATAAACTAATTGTTAAGTAGGCTGTATTGCCTGACGCAAAACTGCAAAACTTATAGAGAAAATCATGCCATCAAGAAATGTGATTGATACAGGAGCAACCACAATGTAAAGAAGAATAAAACAAGAGAAGCCCAAAACTTCTGCCATGACAGAAGGCTACTCTTAGCGCATCTGAAATTTTCATATGGTTTGCTTACCTCCCATCCATGCCAAGAATTACCACAGTGTTCTTTTGGTGACCAAAAGCAACAATGTATTGAGAACCCTCTAGCAAGCGAAACTGAGCCACTGACCACTCTGAGCTGAAATACTTAGGTAAAACACCTGCCGTTGTGAAAAAAAAAAAAGAAATAATAATAATAATAATAAGAGCAGTCGAAAGACCTGTATCACTCTTAGTGCAATGGAAAATATGAAGCACAAATTTTCCTCCATAATTTTTTCATATTCTTGGCGAATAAGGAGAATCTTCTAGAAGCGCACCATTTCCCTTCACCCATAATCATGAAGAATTCATATTTTCTTTCTACAGAAACATGCAAACACACTAATTTTCAGCCAAAGGTACCTCATGAAAATTCATCTACGTCTATTTTCAATGCGAGAGCTTTAATGATTCAATCATTTTCTTTATTCATGTTTTCTCTTTCCTCAGTTCCATCCTCCTTGATTGAGGTAAAAAAGAACCGCAAATTAATCGGCCAGAAAGCTCAAGAATAGTCCACATTAACTTACAAATTAGAGAATTTAACTATTTCAGAATGCCTTACTAGGCAGTTGAATGGTCCCATGTGGCTGCAAACATGATGTGCCACACAACCACAGACGTAGGAAGTCCTACAGAGTACAAACTGAGCTGTAGAAAATTATTGTGCTTGTGATTATATTAACCATGCATTGCTATCCTTCCCGCACCCCCTCCCCATTTTCTTTGTCTATTATCTGGAAGAGAACCAATAATGGAGAAACTAAAAAAATACCTCCATAGTTAATCACAAAACTACAACATATGCTTGTAGCAATGGCACTTCATACGAGCTATTAAAACTATATGACAGAAGGGATTGACAGATTTGGGCTACAGACAGCTTACCTTTGAAGAATGACAAAGAAGAGGCGGGTGATCCAACAGAATGATTGGAATTGCTTAAGCCCAGCGATTGTTCAGTTCCTGGGGAACCTGGATTAATCTTAAGGCTAAATACATGGACAGTGCCCTTATCACTCGAGACTGCTAGCCACTGTGCAGTTGAAGAAAATGCCAAACTATATATTTCTGCTCTGTCTGCACCCCTCCTTACCTGCATTAAACATTCAGCTATCTTTTAACAAGTTTGAAATTCCCTGACCCAACAACCAAGAAGGTACACTTATTAATATAAACATCAGAAAGGTCATACTGAGCACACAGAGGCAGAAGAACGAAAATCTGAAAGTGCTTTTTGTCCAGCACACCTATAAGGTGGCAATAGAAAGCCCAAGTGCATATGTAACCAGGAAATGCCATAAATTAATCTCTGGGAGAGCACTTCTAAACTAGAAAGCAAGCTGCAAGCCATATGCTCTATCAAGATGACATGGAAAACAAGCAAAACCAAAGAAAGAAAGGCATATGCCTAGGACAACTTACTTTAACAAACTAGAAAGCATGCCACAAACTGCATCAATATCAGGAGCAATCTACAATTTATACTTCAGATACTGCATTTGGGTAGTGATGAATCGAAGACCCCAATAATTACCTTCACTTCCCATGAACGACATGGAAAAAGAAGAAAAAAAAAGGGTTGTCTAGGTCAACATACCCAAAGGATAATAGAATTATAGAGTAGTAATGGCTGGTCTGTAATTGCAGTGAGATCCTAATGCAATTTTATGGATAATCCGATCCAAATTTCACTCATGTCGAGCATGAATTTTTTAAATTGTAAATATTCCCCAAGACAAGAAAAATCTTTGCCCATCTCTCATACCACAAGATTACATCAAATATTGATCTCAGTTATATTAATTTCGAATTCAGTGGAGAAACATAATGGATTACATAAACAATCCAAACAGAAAACGCAAAACGTACCTCTTGCAACAAGGAACCATCAGCTGTATTGAAAATTCGAACCAGGGTCCCCTTGGTACTAGCAGTGGCCAGCAACTGGCCATCCTGAGTAAGGGCAAAACAAGCAATCCTGGAATCGTGAGCCATAATGAACTTGGTCCGCTTGGAAGCATAATGCTCCACCCTGACTTGACCCTTCTGCAATCCCGGACAAACTAACACCAATGAAGCAGCACCCTGAGACACCGCACAGAGACCCTTGGGATTCGAGATCGTCTCAATCTGATGCAATAGCTTCAAATCCGCGAAATTGTACACAAATATCTTTTGCTCCAGGACCACAATAATCCGGTCCCGCCTAAGCTTAACGGATCGGACTTCCGAGCGGAAGGAAAGCTCACCGATGCACCGGCTCTGATGGTCGTCCCAGATCATGACCTTGTTGGGAGGGTACTGAGGATCGACCCCACCGCCAACAAGCGCCAATATATTGCATCGGAAAAGCATCTCAACGACTCCAACCCCGCCGCCGCCGCGATCGAAGTCCCTCCGGAAAATCTCACGGAAAGGGTCGCAGTTGTAGATCCGAAATCCGTGGTCGGTGCCAGCGGCGAAACATCCGAAATCCTGGTTGAAAGAGAGGTGGAGGAGAGAAATCAAAGGCGGAGGAGGAGACGAAGAATCAGGCGGAGAAGACAGAGGGGAAGAGTGGTAATTAGGGTTAGGGCCAGGGTTCGGGGGCGGAACAGGAAGGGGTTCAGCAGCCTGAGACATAACTGGAGTGTGAGATTCGAACGGAGATTGAGATTGGGAATCGAGCTCTTCCGAGTCGCCCTGAGAGGAGGACAGAAGGTTGGAATTAGGGTTAGGGTTCTGATTTGGCCATGGAGGAGAGGAGTAGGCAGAAAGCGTCGCCATGGTTTGAGGATCTAAACGGGTAATTTAGATGAATCTGAAATCTGAATTGGAGTGGGAGAGTTCGCCGTGGACGGAATTAGGAGACGACAAGAAATCCTTTTTGGATTCGGGCTTCCGTTGCTTGCTTTTACAATATTGCCCTTGTCAACGGGGGCACATTTGTCCTTTCCGGAAGAGCTCCGTTCTTTTATTTATGTTTTCATTAAACAAATATTTTTACGATAAAACATGTTTATGTATACTTTTAATTAAAAAAATATTAAATAACAATAATGTGACGTGAATTGTTGAATAATTAAAATTTAAAAATAAAAAATAAATAAATTATTAAATATAATTAAATAAATTATATGATTATTTTGTTATAATTTAAGTTTAGTAAGAAAATTCTTTTTAATTGGCTGTAATGTGCTTGCAGTTTTCGTTTGCTTTTTTAAATGATTCGTTTCTTAACGAACGCTTCAGCGTGAAGACGGAGAGGGTGAGTGTTTGCTTTATTGTCAAGCAAGAGGGGGCCGACTGATATGCCACATGGTAATGCAAGTATGCAACACATGGAATCGTTCGTTTCTAGATTTGTTGGGGCGGGTGTGGGGGGCCTTAAGCCTTAGTTTTTTGCTCTTTGGTACCCATTACTGAATTTCTGTTCAAAGCCTTATAAATTCTTTTCCATTAGCATACTTGATTTGAATCGAACAAACATATTTGAAGATAAATGGATGATGCCTCTTCGACCAGCAGGTGGATAAAATTGAATGATTTGTAGAGAGTTGGACTCCTCCATGATTTGAAAGCATATAAATTTGGCAAGTTGTCAAGTCAATTCCTCAATCGATTCAATTGACCAAAAAGAATGAATATATATATATATATATATATATAGAACCGAGAGTTACGGCTCAATAACCTACATTTCTTACTTTGACTCATAAGTGTTACCCTTGATTGTGAGATACCCAATATGTCTTACTCATGTTTTGATTAACATAATCTCATCTTTTGTTATATTAAGCATTAAGGTCTGTAATGACTGCAAATTTGAAGCACATTGATTTACATTGTTATTTGACAATAAAATATACTGATAGTCGCCAAGATTTCGAGCCATTGGGGAGCTTTTATCCAGATTTCTATTATCTCCAAGGATCCGTACTCCACTGATCACTTCAATTTTAAATGATGTTGGAAGATCTAGAGAGAAGTATGCAGTAACCAATGCCGTACAATCGGACAATTTCAATTGTAATTATAAGAATAAATTTAGTCTTTAAAAAATAATTAAAAATTTATTTTTTTAAACTAAACCCTAAAAATACTTAATATTTTCCTAATCCTTCTTTTTTTTTTTTGCTAAAAAACATTTTTTACTACTTATAAATATTTTATAACTACTTTTTATATTCTTCTAATTCTTTCATGCAAAATAATAACTTGCGGCTTATCCCTGTGTAGGCTTACCGAAGAAGGCTTTTGTTTGTCTCTTTGCAAGTGGAATCAAAAACCACATTAATTGGAGCCTGTCAATAGACTAGTTCGTGGTAGCCACGTCAATGGGGGCGACAGACACGGTAGATATTTAGACGCAGCAATAATGGCACGTAACCACAATGACTGTCACATAAACTATGTCAGAATTCAGTGTCTTCTGCACGGCATCTATCGGAATTTCACAAATGATTGCGAAAGAGCAAAACAGTGCAGGGTTTTTAAGAAATGAGACATGCTGATAGCACCTGAAAAATTAGTATTCTTTGCTCCTCTACCTTGGGGAGTTTGATCAAATACCCGCCCAGCACTGGCCAAATGAACTCGGAATTATCCCCTCAAAGATGAAATCAATTTTGTCAAAATTGAATCAAGCTACAGCCAAATTAAGAAAGCAATAAGGTCTTAACGTCTTATACAAATCCATCAACGATGCAGTTAAAAGAGGAGACTAGAAGCCATACTGTGCAGTTTCTTGTCCCACTCAATCAACTGGATAACCTTTTGGAATAATTGCGAGGAAGAGTGAAGCTTTATGAAACTCTAATAATTCTCCCCAACGAAGATTAGAGGAAAAGGTGCTATCAGGCTAAGACTGGGAGAAATATGCAGATAATGTGATGCTCTCGCCAGTTCCTATGATTCGAACCTCCTCCCTGCGTGAGAGTTCACAATTAAATATCAACCCATTAAAGTGGTCTTTCTTTGATATATAAAGTGGGATGAATTATTTGAAACTGCTTGGTTGCATTTATTGATGCTAATGCACTTATGAGACTTAAATATGAAGAGACTGGGTCAATAATTTTCCAAGCATCCAGATATAAGGCAACAACTGACAAAAGTTCTGAATGAGCAATTTTTTTCTTCTATGATATAAAAGAATGTCCTTGCAAGGATAATACATACCAAGGAGGATAGATGCGAATCAAATTACCAACTTCGAGGTCAACATTGCTGCAAACTCTAGGGGTGAATATGACTGTGCCCTTCCTTCGTCTGTCTTCCAATGTTTGGGATGCCTGCAGGCACTGGGAGTCCTGCAGAAATGGACATGATTCTTTATTTCCTAAACTCAGCATCTGCATTACTGTCATATGCAAGAAAGTTGTGGCATAATCTCATTTGATGAGTACTGAGGCGACCCTTGGTCAGCAATTTAGTGGTAAATACATGACAGAATGAAAGTTCTGGGCCTTCTTTATCCCTTTTTTATGCCATAATTGGTGGTAGACACCATTGGACTTGTTAGTTTTTTCATGTTACCTCTATGTTCTTGAAAAAAGAGCAACTACAAACTGTTAGCTTTGCATCCAGGTATCTTGACAGGATTTCCACCACAATGGAGCCAGCTTCATCTGTATTCAGAGGTGAAACTAAGATCATACAGCCACCCCAGGGGCCCGGGCCTGGGAGAGGGGGGGGGGGGGGGCAGCAAAATGAAAGATAAAATAAGGGTAAAGCTGAATATAATGGACAATGAAGGGCCAAAGTCAAAAATTGAAGAAGTTTGAGGGGCAGTCAAAATGTCTTAAAGAAATACGCCTGAAATTTAGAAACTATTCGATGGAGATTTAACAATTGGTGGGTGGGCCATGGCACCCCCAACGGCTAATATATTCCACGCCCTGTCTGTATTAAGCAAGCGCCAAAAGTGAGCAGCAGATAAATTTTCTCTTTGATATTCGTATAAATAAATTTATATCAATACCAATATCAACTCAAAACCGTAACCATGAACAAAAGGATGAAAATATAGAGGTTCTACCATTTAGACCAGCTCCCATCTGTAGCTTCTTCAAAAATTCGGTATCTCTTTCCTTTTCGTCCTGCTTGATCTGCTGCAACTTCTTAAACAACCCCATGCTGCACAGTTTGGCAACAGAAAAAAATAGGATATCCACTTTAGGTATCATGGACAGCATAGCTGATGATAGACAAAATATAACCCTTGCTTACCTTGATGGCTTACATGCTGTGACAAGGGCACCTCCATTACTCCAGGAGGTAGCAGCCAGAGCTTCCTGAAATCTGTCAGCCATGGTTTGCTTTTTCATCTCTGGCTTAAAAAGCTCTAGGTTTTGACAGATTGCCTGACTAGTACAAGAGTGTTTGGTGGAACATTAGCACTAGATGAAACAATCAGAAAGCAGTTACAGCAAAGTAATACCTCATCACCACTTGAAGACCCACTAGCCAGCAGCTCAGGTTGGCTTTCGCTCTCAATGATTCTATCTCCAAGTGGAGATATGCTATTCTTCACAACAAGCTGTGGCATTTTGCCTCTTCTTCTGCCATACTGGTGCCAATATTGGATAAACAAGCGAGAACAAAGAAAAAAGAGGTTACTGCTAAGAGGACAAAGCAAACCTGTTTTGAAGTTCCTCTCAGTAGAATATTCCTGTTCTGAAAGCCATCCAAAAGTTCAGCCATTGAATGTTCAACCAGCCTGCCCCTACAACCTTTTGCATCAGCAGGCACAATATCCGATCCTCTTATGTTTTCCCCAGGGGAAATTTTAAGGAGAGTAGGATCTAAATTGTCTGCAATTCCACATTCAATTCTATCTGATCTTTCCATCCCATCATAAACCTCTGATGGAATAGCATTTGCATAGAGTCCATACTTGTGTGACCGATAATGGAAAGAAAAATTTTGCTTGGATTTTCGCCCAATACCTACAGAGCAAAAAGAAACTCATAAACGAACGTATAAAGGACCATCCAAACTAAGGATGAACTCTGAGGGTGATAAAATCAAGCAACAAAACTTTTCCTATCAAGTATGGGCAAACAACCAACAAAGCTAATATTCACCCAATGTACACAACAGTTTTCAGGTTTATAGGCCAGTTGATTGCAATCTATTCTAACAAATAGAAATTTCACAAGCTGGACTTGCTGGGGGTACTTGCTTGCTTTTTTTTGCTCACAGCATCATTTGTCAAGATTCATATGAGTAAGAAGACAGAATAAAGACTAAAGAGATTCAACAGGGATGTTACGGGGACTAATTTGAGTTTACAGTTTACAAAATCTAAACAAACCAACCACAGAAACTCATATATAGTTTTAATAAGACAGAAGATGCTCCACTAACATCAAATCACTATGGTCATCTAGGGCTCCAAAAGTAGAAAAATCACACAGAACAGAATCATGAAAATGGCCAAATTGAACTGAACGTACGGAATGAGAGAATACCTTTACAATATTTGTTTACTTTGGCATGCACAGCAGAGGATGAATAATTTTCTTTCATATGAACCTGTACACCAGCTTTCACATTCACCATGGATCTTGCGCAAGCTCCATCTTTTCCACTTCCAAAACCATGGACATTCGTATCTTTGCGAAACTTCTTGGTGCCACAACTAACAAAATCCTTTGAAAAAGCACCATAGTCCTGTTTAAATAGATGCCAAAAAATCTTTATGTCTTGCATTATAGAAGCCTCACAGGAAGCTCAAATAATTTCAATAAAGAGGTAAGAAGCAAGACTACAAGCAAGAACCAGTATACCTAGAAGAAAATGTACCTCGTCGTCAGAGATGACTTCCTCGTCTGGCCGCTGCACGGATTCCGATGTTGGGCAGAAGATGAAGCCAGCCTCATCAGGGAAATCAGGCATTTCCACCTCATCTCCCACATACAAACTTGCGTGCTTCTGAAATTAGAAACACTATCACAAAAAACTATCTCCTAATCTGGGAAAAAGGCCTAAAATGATTAACTAATCCAGTCACCAATACACATGCCTCGTGCGAAAAATTCTGAATTTGCTCTCCAGTACTTAATTCATGTGCACCTGCGACAGCATTACGCTTAGAATTCACAGGCAAATTTGGTATTACATAAGAGTGAATTCCACTGCATACCTTTAAGTAATTCCAGCTGTGATTGGAGTTGCAATCCTTCCTGTTTTATTCATGCAAAAATTCAATAGCTCAATTCCAAGGGATATTATAGGACACTTAAGCATCTTATATCAATGATCACAACTGATATAAAGAACTCAAAAGTTTAAAATCAAAAGAAATTAAGAAAGAAAAATCCACGCCCAAAATGATAGGAAAGGGAAGGGGCATTGCTAACCTTTTTTCGCGTCTCCCCACTTAAAGAAACGCAATTCTCCCCGAAATCTCCATCAAACTCTTCTTCATCTGAAAATGTATTAAAAGTACTTCAATTAAAACGATCAAAAAACCCTAACGTTAACATAGCGAAGCACAATGTGTAATTTTTCTGCTGTAATCTTAAACATTACCAGAAATGCTCTGCTCAGAATCCGAATTAACCTGAAAAAAGAGAAGAGACAGCTTCAACATGAACTTTAGGAAACGGGCAAAATGAGACGTTTTAGGTTTGGAAGAGCGTGGCTCACCGGAAAACAGTTTTGCCGCCACATTTCCCGTCGCTGAAACAGTGAAACTGCGCGCAATCAACAGTTCCGCCGAAGCCTTGCGAGAACCCGCTTGTTGTGCTGCATGGGGCCCGGCACAAACAAAATAACAGTGCAAATCCAATCTCAGGACTTTTGATTAAAGAGGTGTTGGAAAATCTAAGATTTGACCCCCTGTATATTGTGGTGTAACAGTACGTGTCAATTTTGAGGTCCAAGTTTAAGTTTGAGTGAGGCGTGGGATGTGGCGGGTTAAATTTAAGTGTCTTTT
Organism: Carallia pectinifolia; assembly: GCA_037832335.1. NCBI lineage: Eukaryota > Viridiplantae > Streptophyta > Magnoliopsida > Malpighiales > Rhizophoraceae > Carallia > Carallia pectinifolia. Next base: position 12,367,049 of record CM075447.1, on the reverse strand, counting down.
AGTATGGAGTATAGACTCTACTGTACCATTCATTAATATGAATGGGAGGTCCAATATTTTTTAATTCGATTATCGGACATTACCCCATTCTCTCATTTTCTTCATTAAAAAAAAAAATCCAAGATTTGAAAAGAGTTAAAGAAAGCAAGAAGAGTCGCGCCCTAGTTTTAAACTTTTATCTTTCGTCCTCTGTTTGAATAATAGATAGAAAAAAAAAAGGGAAAAAAAAAAGAATTGAGGGAGAGGAAAGTGAGACAGAAAAAAATAACCAAAAAAAAAAATGAATGTTAAAAAGTAATTTTTTTTTTTTGAGTCACGTTAAAAAATAATCTTCAACTACTCTTGTATTTAAGAAAAAGTAATGAGAAAAGGCAAAACTAAAAATTTGTTGTTTCCAAATGGTGGAAAGTAAAGGAAAAAAAAATAATATGTATTATAATATCAATTTTATCATTATAATAAAAGTAATATATGCATAAAATATGAGTGATAGAGTCATTTAATAAAAGTAGTAAGTAATTAACAATTTTTCTCTCAAAATTGAGAGAAATGGATTTAATGGGTCAAGGAAAAAAAGGAATCAAAAATTTTCTTTTTTCTTATTTTTCAACATCTTCAAAACACAAGAATTCTTTATTTTTCTCTCACTTTTCTCTCATTCTCTCCATTTTCTCCTCTCTTAAACACAGCACAAAATTTTGAATTCTAATCTTCAAAAAGTTTGAAGTCAAAAAAAAGAAATCTTGAAAAGTGAAATGTAGAATTTATAAGAATTGACAGATTTATCTTTATGAGTGGGTTACAATTTTGAAGATGTCCCTGCAATAGTTTGATTTAGTGTAACTGTGACTGATTATGGTACAAGTGATTACCAATGACTAGAGTTTAAGTATTTCTTCTGAATCTTTTTTTTTTTTTTTTTACATAAAACGATCTCAAAAATTAAAAATTCAACAATATTGGGCCAAGTCTTAACCGACATCCTGATTATTGGACGAAGGCACGAAGCAAACGTAATTCCCAGTAATATGCAACAAAGGAGAAGCGATTCAGCCTTGCCTTGTTCACCAATTATACCTTACCTTTTCCCCAATAAAAGTAGGGTTCGACTAAATGCTCAGCCGACGGCATGCCATTTCTCAACAGGCACAGAATGAGCGATAGTTTCTGAGCTAATTGCAGAAGCGACAATTCAGAACAAAAATTTTTTCGATAAAGAATGAAAGCGAGAATCATAACAAAGCCCGACATTCCGACATGCTTATAAACCGTTAGAATTTAAAATTTAATATATAATTCATATTTTGATATTCTCTTAATAATAATTTTTTTTGTATAGTCAAGTAGTATATATTAGAATTGCGTTAGATTCACATTTAATTTTAAATTTATACAATTATAATGAATTTTTACAAGTATAATAAATTTTTTATCTGTTTTACAAACTTCTGACTTTGAGTGAGAAAGAGTGTTAAGGTGTGTTAGAGTGTTAGGGTACTTTATTTCATAAGATATGATAGGATAATATAAGTTAGAAACTAACTATTCCATTTTAACTTAATTTGATTGCTTAATAGGATAGATATAAAATAAATTAGTGTGAATTTATTATTTTATAAATATGAGATAGTATTATTCCTTTTATTCTCATAGACTTGTTTATCCCACCTCATGATGTAATGTTGATAAATTGTATATTTAATAAAATATTCTTTTAATTAAAATAATTTTAAATATTTTTAAAAAATTAATACAAAATAAAAAAATTATTTCTCTCTCCTCTTTCCTCTCTCTCGTCCTTCCTCTCTCTCACTCCTCTTCTCCCTCTTTCCTTTCTCTCTCACTCTCTTTTCTTTCTCTCTCTCTCTCTCTCTCTCTCTCGTTCCTTCATTTTCTTTTATATAATAAATTTGAAAATTTTTATGTTAAAATTTATTCAACTTTTTTTCTCAAAAAAATAAAAAAATGTTAATCTCTTTTCTTTCATATCTTGAAATTTATTTGTACAAAAAAAAATTAATGCTTAATTTTGAAAAATATTTTTATATAAAATTAAAAATTTATAAACAATGTAATGTACAATAATATGTAAAATAAATATTAATTTTATTATTTAATTTTAATTATTTTTAATAAAAATATTAAAATTAATTGTAAATGTAAATCAATTATTTTTAAGGGTAAAAAAATTATTTTGTTATACTATATTATTTTATCTCATATCACTCAAATATTAGATAGGATAACTATATACTATTTAAACACAATATAGACTAATAATTTATCCTATCTTATATTATTTTTACTTATACTATTTTACACTATACTATTTAGCCTGCATACTAAATACACCCTTAAAATTTAATATATAATGTATTATGAAGCTCTCTTATTTAGGGTGGAATAATTTTCTTGACACAGGCCACGAACCACGGAGTTACCTTTTCAATCCTAGTTGGGAAAAGAGAATCCAAAATGTAGGGTAATTTCCAAACCATAATCGCACAGAATCTGCCTAGACAAGGATAACCCCGTTCAAGATACAACCGTTCGGAATAAAACCCAAGACGGAGCATATATACCATGTTGATTGCGACGGCGTGGTTTTTGTCTGTGAGAGTGAGAGTGAGACTGTGAACAATGAGTGGTTCGCTCCCGTTTTTATATTCCGCTGGGTTGAATCTTGCTTACTCTCCGTATCGCCAACTTGCTAGACTACGCCCTTAAATAATTTAATATATACACATAATATACCGATTATTTTTCCACAATAATGCAAGAAAAAAACAAAAATCAAACGTTGTTTTCACTTTTTTTTTTTTTTTGAATGAGATTTCTAATTTAACTTTTTTTTTATATAACTAAGGGTGTTCGCAGATTGGATTGATTAATTTTGAGAGCATATTTGCATCCAAATAATTCTTCATACATACTCAATCTGTCATCTTATTCAATCTGACTAATTTAATCTGCTATTTACAAATTGAATTGGATTGATTAATAAAAAAAATTTCATTACAAATAATTAACTAATCCAAACATGCCAAGCCTTGGGATGGAATAATTAGGATAAAGACCTTGATGTTTCACATCCATGCGCCGTGATGATAGATCAAGCCAACTATGCCTGACATATACCAAAGCTACATTCCGTACTGTAGTTGAAAATTTTATTATAACTCCCAACGAACTATTTGAAATAGATTTTCATGGTCTTTTGAGACCATTGGTATGGACCAGAGCAGATGAAACATACAATCAATCTCAATCCTTGTGGAAAATTCAGCTAAGGATTGACAAATTCAGTATTACAATTGTAGCAAATTTCCACCCACAATACATATGAAATCATTCAAAGGATGCATAAGCCCTTGCCCTTTTGGCTTTTAGCCCTGTGCATTCAGGCACTTCAAATGCGTGCTTAATTAGACTATTCTTTCTGAGCTGATTTGAGGGAGAGACGGACGCGATTCTGTTTTGGCATTACAGAACTTTGAACGCATGGGTGGGGGCTGGCTCCGCTGTTTTTCAACTGATATCGCTATGTCTATGCTGTATATATGTGTGTGTATGTATATACTATAAAAGGGGTGGACTAGATTGGGTGAAGACAGATTTCGAAAAAATTTTAATTTGCACTCAATTTGTCTCTTACAAATTTTAAAATTTTAAAACCGTAAATAATTTAAACCTTCATAATTATAACAAATGCAAATTTTTGTAGATCGGGTTGATCAGTTTTTAGTAAGTTAATCAATTTTTAAACAACTCTAAATATAATTTACTCATAATTTTATATTATAAGAGTCTATTTAAATAAAAAATAAAAAAATAAATTTATATAATATAAAATTATAAATAAAATATACTAAAAAATAAGTAAAATTAACAATCTCATTATTTATCCATGTCATTCATTTGTTTTCTGCGAAAGAACATAACTGAGGTTTATATTGTTGTGACCACCGCGCTAAAATGTCAGATTCATTCTTCATTATTTAAAAATAATGAAGAATTGACGATTTTTTACGATACTTGTCGCTATGGCGCCAGTGGGGCCTGGTGGCAATCCAACTGGGTGGAAAAGGAAAAACAAAAACTGCTGCAAGTGAAGCAAACACGCAAACGACCGAGTTGGAAACAGAAGTCCTTTAGGGTTTAGGGTTTACTTGGTTGAAAACATGAAAGGAATTGAAAAAAAAACCCGTACTTTGTAGAAGTTTGACACCGTTATTGACAATTTTCAAAAAAAAAAAGAAAAATAAATAAATAAATAAATTATTTATTTATTTATTTACTTTTTATCAATCTAAACAATTATCTTTTATTTTTTCTCTCACAAATTATTATTCATTTTCTTTCTCACAACTTTTTAATCATTTTTTTTTTAATTATAATATCATTATTACTGTACTATTTTTTTAATTTTTTTTTTAGTTACTTTCTACTCAAATTCTTACTATACTATCCGATCACAGCATGAGAGATGTGAGATTTTAACATTTAACTTTTTTTTAAAATTATTTTACTCGCGTAACTAATCAAACCAGTCTATTGTTTTTTATTTTCTTGTTTTTCTTTACTGGCTTCAGTTCTACTGTCCTTGACAACCCGCTGGTTCAAGCGTAAGGTTGAAATTTACGATAAAAGCAAGTGATGCCTCATGTTTTTTCAATTCATTCTTGGATGGGTATAATGGGTATTTTAATGGATACAATGATTAATGTCTTCTTGTAGGAAGAATGAACTAAAGAAAAAGATAAGTAGATGTTTATATGTGAGAGCGTAATTAATATGTAAAGATCTGAATTATTGAATCATAAATATGTATTAAATTTTAAAAAATAAATTATTGAATACAATTAAATTAATTATATACAGTGACTCTCATAAACTAAAGTTTAATCACTAGATTGTTCAGAAAAAAGTTTAATCTGTAGAGCTGACCGACACGTTAACTTCTGAGGGGTTGGCAAAGTAGTTAGAAAAAAACAAGGCATCAAGAGATAAATGATGGTCTAAGTAAGAGAACGATAAAAGGGAAGATAACAAAAAATTTGTGCATATATACTTTTTTTTTAAAAAGGTATAATATTCGATTAGTTTTATTTTTCATAATTATTTGTAAAGTTTGATCGCGTACTAAATATAATTTAAAAAGTCAATATTATACCTTAAAACAATGCTTCTTATTCGCTAAGCGATCCTCATCACATCATATATTATATATCATATCTATATGTAAGTATATAAAGTCGAAACTGAGAGAAAATTTTAGACTTTCTCTCTCTGTCATGTGACAGCTTCTCATAAATTTGTGAGTTAATAATATTAAAATATTCTATAATTTTCAAATTTTTGTTACAATCAAGATTAGTATTTTTTAAATTTAATTATAATCAAATAATGATTCTATTGATTTTTTATAGTACTACTTCGATTCTAATTAAATCTTTTTAAATATAAATTTTTTATAAATTAAAAATATTATAATATTTTATAATTTTCAAATTTCTGATACAATCAGGATTAGGATTTTATAAATTAATTAATATAAATTTAATTGTAATCAAATAAATATTGTATTGATTTTGTATAGTATTATTTTGACTCTAATTAAATTTTTATAATTAGAAAATTTTATTTATAATAAAAAAATTTTAAAAAGAATAAAAAATTATTATAATATTTTTATTCTTGAATAAAAATTATTTAATATAAGAAAATTAAAAAATAAAAATCGATTTGTAGTCTTTCTCAGGATTTGAATACAATTAGAATTTTAATATATAAGATTTCTCAAAATTTAAATAAAATTAAAATTTTAATATACATACAGTCATTTTTTTCATAATATAAAATCACAAACATTTTTTGCCAAAATCCATATTCTCCATATTCTTTTATTTCTCAATAATCTTTTGTCTTCTCTCAACTATATTTTTCAATCATAGGTAATAATTTCTCATACGAATTATTATTGTTTTTTGGCAATCATATGTGTAGTCTTTTGTTATTGATTAGTTTCTCATGCGAATTATTTTTGTAATAATTTCTACATATAGGTTAAAGGGGATTAATGCCCAATTTTATATTGTCTTTTGTTCTTAATTAATTTTTCATCCGAATTATTTTGATTGTACATGTTGGTCAAAGGAGTTTAATGTCCAATTTCATATTGTTTTTTGCTGAGGTTGTTTCCAACTTTGAATTTGTTGTCTATTCTTTATGTTTGCTTCAGATTTGTTTAATTGTTTTTTTTTTCTACGTTTGTTAGCTTATGTTGATTGATAATTGTGGGTCTGGATTTTGGTTAACAATTTTCATTGTGTATGAATAATCTATGCTTTGAGGCTTGGTTATTTATGTTGGAATTATCTATCAAAGTTGGAAGAATCAACTTTGAATTTTTCTGTTGGCACGACCTAAAATTTTCAATTTTACCTTTTAACTTTTTCATCTAAATCAAAATTGGTGCTTATAATTTAATTATAGCTATTTCAGTTGTTTTAGTTTTTTAATTATAATTTTTTCTTAATTTGTTATTCATAAAAAAATAATAGTATACATATGCTTCTACAAAATGTGTAATCAATTAATTAAAAAATACTTATTAATCTTGCACATTACGCGAGTTATTTACTAGTATGAAATATAATAACGGAAGTCTTGAGAATATTCGCATGCTTATGTGGCACTCTCTGGTGCTGAAATTCTTAAAAGATCAATTTTTAGGTTTTTAAATTTTTTAATTTAATAAAATGTCAACAATTGTAATATTTTTTAGTATTCTAATAGAATTAAAATTTTAATAATGATAGTCTTTTTTAGTATTCTATTAAAGTCTTTCTTGGTGTTTCAATTGTAGTCTTTTTTAGTATTTTATTAAAATTAGAATTTTAGTTTCAAATACGAACATTATTCAATTTTCTTTTTCACACTATAAAAAGAGCATTAATATTCTTTATTTGTATTATTAGTTGCAGAATAATTATTGAAAGTGTTTTAAAAGCAACAGTACTTGAATCCACCACTTTGTTCATATTTTTTCTCTTACAGCTATGTCATATTTTGCACAAAATAATTACTTTTTTCTTTATTTTTTATTTTTGTTAACTCCTGCCGTTTAGCTTTGCACCCAAAAAAACCCACAGGTTTCTCATTGTATCTTTTTTCTGGTAAACAAATTGGATCTTTTAACTCTCTTCCCTTTTTTTTTCTCTTCCTCATGTTTTTTTTTTTTGTGTTAATTGATATTTCATATGCCAAAAATTTATGTCTAAAAATTTTGTTATAGAAACATTTAATTGGATTCAAATTTATGTTTTTTTTCGTGTTAATTGACCATACTGAAAATTTCTGTGTAAATTTCATATCCTAAAAATAATGATAAATCATGTCTTTTATTTCATGTATATGTGACCTCCGTTTGCACAAATCATAATTATTTGCAGTATTGATTACATTCAAACAAAAATTCAAAGAAGGAGTGCATTACAAAAATAACAAGTTTTTTATATTGATAATTATTTTACCGAAGCTCTTTTTTTTTTAAGGTATAGTACTAATGATTTCTTTTTTAAAAAAAATTAAAAGATTGATTTTTCAATTAATTCGGTTTCACATCTACTTGAGTTTTATGTGTTGTTTTTTTTTTTTGTTACACGACATTCACCTTGATAGTAGTCTTAAACATTGATTATAATTTTTTTAATAATTTTTTTTACACTAATTCTTAATTATTTTTATTCGTTTGTGAGTTACAAACCAGCTATGTACATTATTTGGTAGCATTAATTTTTTTGCATAAATCTTTCATCTTAATAATGGAAGAAATTGGATCATAGAAAAAATAAATATATAAATTATAAAATAAATTAAATGATAAAAAGTGTCAGACTGTTGGTATCATCCGTATTCCTTGCTTCAATTGAATTCGATTCCCAATTCCACCAGATATAATATCTCTTGATGTTCTGATTGGATAGTGTTGGTTTTGGTCTTATGTTCTAACTGACTTATATATTATTTATTTAACATATATGCAGAACATAGATCGTGTACTAATCAAATCTCTCACAACAGACCAAAAAGATGTCTGCATTAAATCACGCATTATTCGTCTCTGGAGATCAGTTATCCCAAGTAACAAAAACGATTTCCTGAGTATTGACATGATATTTGCTGATGAAGAGGTATCATTCACAACTTAAAACATATAATTTTGTAAGAACATGTATTGTACTAAATTTAATGTGTGATATATAGGGAAATACAATTCTCGCAACTCTCCCACAAGAAGATTCAAAGAATTTTCAGAATTTCTTTGTGGAGTTGAATGTTTACATGTTCGGTGGGTTTAAAGTAGAAACATGCAGTACAAGCTACAGACTAGTACCTAATAGTAAAAGGATAGTCCTTTTACAAAGTACAATAGTAAGACTTGTCTTAGAACAATGTGAAACAATTCCTTTCCACAAATTTTATTTTTGTGGTTCTTTGACGATAGAAAATCGTTACAATGAGTTCACCTATCTCACTGGTAAGTAGAGCCCAATTTAATTTTTAACTTTTATCATAACTTTAAACATTTTAATAAATTATGTCTTTACTAATTAAGATTTTCAATCTTTTAAATATCAATGGAAAGCTTAAATTTGTTGGAGAAAAAGAAACAGTTCTATTCAAAGGAAAAGAGACTCCAAAAAGAGATATTGTTATCACATTATCAGAGTATGATTAAAAAAAGTCTATATGTATAGAGCTAAATGTTTTACTTTAATAAAAGTTGAATAATATGTGCATTTTTTGTTTGTAGCTCAAAAGACATTAGGGTTATCCTTTGGGATAAGAGAGCTGATTTAATATCATAAGATAAATGCGAATCAAGTTGCAGTAATGTAATTGCAATAGTAACAGGCAGCAATGTCAAAAGAGACATGGGTAAATAGAATTTCATTTATGTAATCTTTAATTTTTATTTTTATTTTTTTCTCTATCCCCAGCTTCTTAATGGTTTATCATTATTAATTTAATCAGGTTAGTATTATTTGTCAACAACAAGTGCATCAAAGTTGTATCTCAATTTAGAAATTGTTGAAACCGAAGAATTGTTGCAAAGGTAACATTATTAACTCCCAAATAATAGTAGTATTGTTTTTTAATTATGTTCCTAACCTTTAAACAATCTCATATCACATACAGATTTCAACAAGAAAATTCCTCTATATTGCACCCACCTAGGCAACAAAAGATGTAACCACTTAAATCAAATGTTGCTGCCATTAATAATTTACAGTGGGAGACCAATGAAAAGGTTAGACTAACCATTCACATATTAGATTCTGCTTTGATGTTTCCCCTAAATATCAATCAATAATCTTCGCTTTTTACAGAAAAAGTATCTTGAGATAGATGGTGAGATTACAGGTGTCAATACAAAGTCAGGATGGTGTTATATAGGTTGTGCAGAATGCGACGTAAAGGTTGAACAAACAGAAACAAATTTCAGATGTGGAAGATACTAAAATCAATTTAAGCTACCTGTTGCTAGGTAACCTCAAAATTTTTTTTTTTAAATTCATATTCACTATTTTAAATATATACTAACAAAATCATCTATTTGAAATAGGTATAAAATTGCAGCAGAAGTCTCAGATGGAACGGGAATGGCATTGTTTGTTTTATTCAATTCTGAAGCAGAAAAACTTTTAAATCATACAGCTACAGCACTCTTAGCTGAACAAGATGGTGACAAGTACACAGTTCCAAAACTGATAAACAATCTGATCAATCGAAAGATGCGCTTCCACATCAAAGTTGACAAAAGTAGTCTTGAGAAAAGATGGTACAATTTTGCAGTAACCAAAACATCGTTTCCTCCTCAAACTAAGGTAATCTATTATTTTTTTTTTTGTAATTTGAACTTTCAATTTTTATAACTAAGTATGTGATCATTATTAGACGTTAACAAATAATACTTATTTTTTTCTCAAAATTTGATGGTTATATGTATTAATAATAAAAAAAACTAAAACACAATAAACGTAGTCATTAGTCCCTTTTGGTAGTTGATCCAGTTTTTGAGTTTCCATCTTATTTTTCGATAAATTAAAAAAAAGAAAACAAAGGTGGACTTTGTGGAAAGAAATATCTAGAAAACAAAAACTTCGTGCTTAATACCCCTATTACGATCTCAACATTGCATTTTGGTGCGGGGGTTATTTACTTCTAGGTAATTTTGTTGGATGCAGATTACACAAGATTAAATGTGAATTCGAAGATTCAACTACTATAAGGGAGTTCAAAATTGAAGACCTTACAGATGAAGAAACTACCAATATCACATTAAGAAAAATCTCAAAAGAAAGCATGCAAGTGAGGAGATTGAATAAAAGCATCGTATTATATAGTTGGATTGGATCAAGACATGTTTGGTTTCTACCAATTAGTTTCAGAATAATCTAATTCAAAATATTTTGTCTATTAATATTTTCTTATTTGTCCTTTAGGAGAATCATGCACTTAAGCTTTCAGTTCAAATATTTTATTATTGTTAATTCTTATGTTTTCTTGGTCCGTGGAATTTTGCAATAAACGCTCACGTCAACATGTGATTAACGCTTTTGGACATAGGCACTACATTATTTTTTTGAAAAAAATAAAATATTCTCTCTCTTTTTATTTAAAAAACTAAAATTTTTGAAATTTTTTTAAAAATCAAGGTACCATCAAGTATATTTATGGTAATCCTAAGCACTATTTAAGATTTAGGTTTGGCAAACAATTTTTTTAACAAAATAAAAATTTAAAGTAGGATTAAATATATTTAAAGTAATACTAAATACTACTTAGAATTTTTTTTTTTTTTTAAAAAGAGAGGTGTGAGCACCTATCCCAATTTGTGAAGCAATTGAAAGTTGAAATTGCCTTTTCGTGCAATTCATGTTACTTTATTGTTATTTTAAAATAAAATTTTAATTTTTTTTCCTGTTCTTATTTGTTCCTTCCTTTAATGGTACAAATTTTAATGCTTCGCATCGATCTTCTTATTGTCTGTCAATTAAAATTATTTAATATAACTGTCATACACAGACCTAACGAACAGAAAAAAAAAAAAAAAAAAGGCTTCGCTAGATCATTCAATAACATATCTCTAATCTAGATAGGATATGCTAAACTAATGAAAATATCGCGTGTAAAATTAATTATTGGAATGTCGACGCAAAAGAAGTATGCAATCACATATTGACACAAACACTATTATTTTAAATTATGCAAATAGCGTTGTCCTTGGAACCAGTTTTACCTTTTCCTTATCAGGATTAGGAAGATAAATTCTATATTTGTTTTACAAATCCTTGGCAAATTCTGAATATTTCTTTTCGTTTTGAATATGGATTTGTCTTATAAATAGACAAGATGTGATGATTTTTTTTCAACACAAAAATCACAAATAGTCTCACTCATTAATTTACTTCTTCTGCTACAGATTGATCCAAATTTGGTTATTCAGCAGGTTAGTTTAATCTACAAAAAATTGTAGTGTGCTTTTGGAAGTTTTATTGTTCTATGGTGTTAAAAAACAAATCAATATGAACGTATAGGAACTTTTCAATTTGATCAAATATGCCATAATCTTGAATTTTTTTTTTTAATTTGTAAGAATATACAAAAATAAAAAAATCCAGTCATAAAAAAGACTTAAAAAATTAGATCAAAGAAAGAGAGAATTCAACTTATCAAAATAATATGTACAAAAAAAAACTTATCAAAATAATTAAGTATTGGTTTTTTTGTACACCGGGTGTTATTTGTTATTTTAAAGAGAATTTTAATTTCGTGAACTCAAAACTTATCAACAAAATTAAGTGTTGGTTTTTTTGTTTTTTGTACACCGGGAGACGGGAGTTATTTGTTTATTTGTTTTTTGGTTTGATTTAGTGTACTCAAAAATATTATTTTATTTTATGTTTATTTATTTTATTTATTTTTACGATAATTATTAGCCTAATCTCACGTATAGAAATATAAGTAGGTATTATTGTGTGCACAACTCCTCGATGGTACTAAAATTTGAAAGGTAGTGACTTTAGAAATCAAAATAGTTAGGGCTCATATTACACAAAATAATAGACAATCCACTAATTTTTTAATTTCTTTTTTATTATCTTGATTTTTATAATACATATAATTGTTTTAGAAAAATTTTTAAGTTTCTAAAATTATTCTAATATGCTTTTTATTTTTTGTCCATTGTAGGGATTTCACTGGAGTTACCTATTTATTGCTAATATCCAATAATAGATTTTCAACAAAAAGATGCAACTGCTTCTTCTTATAACAATTTAAAAAGTGATTTTAATAGTGTAAAGGGGTGAATTTCGAGCCTATAACAGTTAAACTCGAAAATACAAAAATAAATTACAAATAAATATTTAAAAATAAAAGAAAATTTACGTGGGGTCGATCTCCGTAGATCCTCCGATTAGTGTTCCTTTTTTGACTCCGTCAAGGGCTGCACGAGCTTGATCTTGACAGAAATAAATTCCACAGATTTTTCTTGAACTGGGTAGACTGAAACCGGATCTGATTTGGATGTTTTGGCTACGGTTAAGAACCGCAGAGACCTGATCTGAGCCGATCTGGCTTAATTTCACCGAGGGTCGAAGAGACTTGTTCTCGGATGAACTGCCTGGATTTTGCTGAGGGCCGTATGAGGCTTAATCTCAGCCGGATTTGTAGTAATTTGATATTTTTAGATCTATATTCTCATAAATTCAGATCTAGGGCGATCCGAGAATATAAACCTAAAAATAACTTTGGAAATGGAAACAGCAAATTTTTTGGGGCTTACCCCTGAAATATCTCTCAAAAAGGAATTAGGAGAGTATACTGCAGAGTAACAGCACGTAAGAAAGGAGAAATTTTCTTGAGAGATTTTCAAAATTTTCTTTTTCTCTCAAATTCTCTGGATTTTTCTGTTTATAGATTTGCTGAATCTGTTTTGAACTGAGGGGCATGGGCCTATTTATAGGGTTTCCCCTCTCGTGTGAAAGCACGCGTGTGAAAGGCATAAGTCGACTTTTCCGTGTGAAAGGCATAAGTTGACTTTTCCGTGTGAAAGCACGCGTGAGAAAGGAATAAGTCGACTTTTCTGACTTTTCCGTGTGAAAGCATGCGTGAGAAAGGAATAAGTCGACTTTTCCGTGTGAAAGCACACATGCGAAAGGAATAAGTCGACTATTGACTTTTTTTTTTTTTCTTTTTTTTTTCTTTTTTTTTTTTTTTAATGTTTACAAATGCCCCCACTTCAGGGGTCGGTAAGGAAGAACTTTGCAGACGTGATCCGCACCGAGTCTTGAAGTCCAGTTTGAAACTTGGAAACGTCCTGATGAACATTGAATCTTGGAGTCTTCTATCTTTGACCATGCCTGCTGTTGTTGGATCACAATAGGAACCCGATACGATCTTGAGAAAGTTAGCACCCCAGCCAATATAAAAATTGATATTCTGGTTCCAGGTGCGTTCGAGCTTCCATAGCCCGCAAAGGATTTTTTATATCTCTTAAAGTTCCAGAGCTCTGGTGAGGATGATCCAGTAGGCAAAGAACTTCAACCTCCCCAAGAGAAAGGCTCAGGACCTTGGAACTTCAAGACCGGCTCACAGAGAGACTGACTGTAGTGATGATTTCCAAGTCTGCTTCGACGTAAGGAGAGTAGTTGGAACTTCCCTGTACGTCGCTGCATCCAAAGAAAGATTAGGATGATTGCAGCGTCTCATCCCTCTGTGGTAGTTGTGAACTAAGGAGAGTAGTTGGAACTCCATGACACCGATGGCGTTGGAGATTGAGTTTCGAGGGCTTTTAGGGATCCCTCGAAGAAGACTACTCCTTCTTTTCTTAGCTCGTGCGCCTCCAACTTCTTGATCGAAGAACTTCCTGAGACAAGTGTAGAGACTAGCCATTTTCTTTTGAGAAAGAAGAGCTGAGGGGTGAATATTACAACTCGGGCATGCAGGATATATATACAAATAATAAAGACTTTTTTTTTTTTTTTTTTTTTTTTTTTTTTGAAAAGTCAAAAAGGGTATGCAGAATCGGGTAGGGCCATCCACGTCCCTTTCCTGCATAAGAGACAAAAGAGGCAGCGGCTGACGCGTGTCACGAAAGTCGTTACCGTGTGTGGCAGAAGTCGTTGCCGTGTGCTGCGGAAGTCGTTGCACCTTATCTTGTCGGCCGTCCTAGCGGGGCCCGAGGTGCAACTCCAAGTCAAGCTCGACCTTGTCTTGTGGGCCGATGATGTTGATGTCAACGTCGACGTCGCTTTCCGGCTGGTTGATGCTGCCGGAATATTCTGGAAAGAGAGGCAAAGTTTCGCTGGAATGACTCCTTTCTGCTAGAAAATGTCCTCCTAGACTTAAGTACCTAGGAGGGATGAACCCTTGGCTGACTCCGTAAGACCACCAGGACCAGCGTGCATGCTCCCATGGGCTACGGCCTTGATGAACATACCGTGGAGAGACTATTGCGGTGGAAGAACTCGGACCTGCTTCATTTGACGGCGAAGTTGTACTGGTGGGATCTATCATCGGAACAGCAGACTGTTCTTTGGAAAAATCAGCTCTCAGTGCTGGTTTCTTCCTGCTTCTCCGATTCTGGAACCAATAAAACACATTTTTTCCTTCGATTGCCCCGAGTGGGCGCAATCGTGAGACAAGTTGGTAAATATGAGATGCATTAGGCATAATACCTCCATTGTTGTGGAAGACTTCCTCTAGAATTTGCAGTTGCGCCATGGTTGGTTGCCACCTTGTGCGGGGTGACCTTTCTTCTCCCTTGTCTTGAGGTTCTGCAACTGGTTCCATCTTTCTTGTGGTAGAGGAGCAAAGGTTTGGTGTGTGGTGAAGATCGATTGAGACTGATGCTGAGTTTCAGACTCAAACCCTCCGTCGCTTTTATATTTTTGGGCCGTTCACAGTTTATACTCATGCGGGCCAGGAGTTCGATTGGATTTTGAACTTGGGTTTTGGATTGTGTCTGGAACTTGGAATTTTTGGGTTTTGGGTTTTGGATTGGATTTGGGTCGAGTGTTTGGGCTTCTAGACTTGGATTTTTGGATTTGGGTTGAGTGTTTGGGTTTTGGACTTAGGTTTTGTGTTTTCTGAATTGGGCTCAAGTGTTTGGGCTTCTAGACTTGGATTTTTGGATTTGGGTTGAGTGTTTGGGTTTTGGACTTAGGTTTTGTGTTTTCTGAATTGGGCTCAAGTGTTTGGGTTTGGATTTTTGGGTTTGGATTTTCGCTTGGACTTTCAGATCGGGACTTCCGAACTTTTTTTTTTTTTTTTTTTTTTTGATTTTTTTTTTCTTCTCTTCTTTTTTTTTTTTGATTTTTTTTTTGATTTTTTTTTTTGATTTTTTTTTCTTCTCTTCTTTTTTTTTTTTTGGTTTTTTGATTTTTTTTCTTCTCTTCTTTTTTTTTTTTTGATTTTTTTTTTTTGATTTTTTTTTTTTCAAACATATTTACACATAATATTGTTTCAGAAATTTACCATTGATTGGGCCGATTCGGACGCCTTCTTGGTCTGACAGCATGTAAGCGTTGTGAGTGTAGGCCTCCTGCACTAAGTATGGCCCGTCCCATTTGGAAGTAAGCTTGTCACCAGGCCGATGCTTCATGTTGATGGGCCGTCGCACTGCAAGAACAAGATCCCCAACTTGAAAAGATCGAAGACGGACCCTGCGGTTGAACGTGTTGGTGAGCCGGGCTTGGTAGCACTCAAGTTGCTGTTGTGCTTCGAGCCTCCTTTCATCGAGAGCTTCTAACTCATCCAGACGTAGGCGAGCATTCTCCTCCTGTGTGAGTCCTTCCAGAACAGCCATGCGCAGGGATGGAATCTGTGTTTCCAACGGCAGTATTGCTTCGACACCGTAGACAAGTGAGTATGGCGTCGCCTGTGTTGGAGTCCGGTAAGTTGTACGATACGCCCATAATGCCTCCGGAATTCTGTCATGCCAATCTCTTTTGGATTTAGAGACTACCTTTCGCAACAGGTTGCATAAGGTCTTGTTGAATGCTTCAGCCAAGCCATTTGCTGGGGCATTGTACATGGATGACTTGTACTGCTTGAACTTGAATTTCTCGCAGAGCTTGTCAATTAAGCTGTTATAGAACTGCTTACCATTATCAGTGATGATGAATCGAGGGACTCCATAGCGATAGATCAGCTGAGTCCGGATGAAATTGGCAACATGCTCCTTCTTTACCTCTCTAAGTGGAATGGCTTCAGCCCATTTTGAGAAGTAATCGGTTGCTGCGAGGATGTACAGGTGACCTAGGGATGACTTTGGCAAGGGCCCCACTAAGTCGAGACCCCAAGCTTCAAAGGGCCAGGATGAGACAGTTGGATGCAGTGGCTCCGGTGGTTGATGTATGTAATTCGCATGAAATTGACAAGCTTGACAGGTTTTAGCAAACTCAATTGAATCACGTACCATAGTTGGCCAGTAGTATCCCATCCTTCTAAGTTGGAAGTGCAACTTAGGCCCTGATTGATGTCCGCCACAAACACCAGAATGTGCTTCAGTGAGAGCCTGTTTTGCCTCTTCATTGGCTAGGCAGCGAAGTAGAACTCCATCAAAAGACCTTCGATACAGAGCATCCTTGAGATATATGAAGCGGGGAGCTCGTCGTTGAATTTCTGTCTTATGACGACGATCTTCGGGCAGCTTCCCGTGTTGTAGGTAGTCAATGATTGGTTGACGCCAGTCCTCGTCCTCCGCGAGACGTACAGATACAATGTTGGCTGCTGTAGTTTCTTCATCATCCTTTTGTGGCACTATCCATTTCTGGCATACGGCAACAACTGTAACCTGGATTTCTGACTTTGCAAGAGAAGTGGCCAGGTTAGCCAACGCGTCTGCCTGAGTGTTTTCTCGTCGAGGCACATGCTCCAAGGTGATGCTTTCAAATTCATCCATTAGCTGTCGAGCAAGTTGATGGTAAGGTGCAAGGTCCTCTTTCTTCACATCATACAATCCTGTAAGTTGGTTGATGACGAGCTGGGAATCTCCATGGACTTCTATAGTTGGAATCTTCATATCGACAGCCATTTGAAGACCAATGATCAAAGCCTGGTATTCAGCAACATTATTTGAACATAACTCACCGAGTATGATAGCATATGGTAGTATTTGTCGCTGAGGAGTGACAAACACTATACCGGCACCAGCACCATCACGCCTTGCTGCACCATCAAAGAACATCGTCCATGGTGGCAGTGTCTCAATGTAAAAGACCTCTTCATCTGGAAGATCATCTGTGAACTCCCAATCGGATGGGATAGGGTGATCTGCAAGGAAGTCTGCTAGAGCTTGTCCTTTGACTGCTTTTTGAGGCACATAGACAATGTCGTAGCTTTGTAGGATTACTGCCCACTTGGCAAGTCGTCCTGACAAGATTGGTCTAGATAAGATATATTTGACAGGATCAGCTCTGGCAATGAGACGTACCGTGTGAGCCTGCATGTAGTGCCTCAGCTTGTCAATGGCAAAGAACAGTGCTAGACATGTCTTTTCAATGGGCGAATAACTCAGTTCCGGACCGTTTAGTGTTCTGCTCAAGTAATACAGGGCAACTTCCTTTCCCTGCTCGTTTTCCTGTGCAAGCAAGGCTCCCAAAGATCTTTCCTGCGCTGCAATGTAGAGAATCAACGACTTTCCTTGAATTGGAGCTCCCAGGACTGGTGGATTGGAAAGGTACTTCTTTATGCTCTCAAAGGCTTTGCTGCAAGCTTCGTCCCACTCGAAGTTGACATCCTTCTTCATCAACCGATGGAAAGGTTGACATCTACCAGCTAAATTGGAGATGAAACGGCGAATGTAAGCCAGCTTTCCTTGTAGACTTCGCAGCTCGTGCAGGTTTTTAGGTTCAGGCATCTTTTGAATTGCCTCAACCTTTGACTGATCAACTTCGATTCCACGATGGCGCACCACGAACCCAAGAAACTTTCCTGATGTGACACCGAATGCGCACTTGAGAGGGTTCATTTTGAGCTGATGCCTCCGAAGTCTTTCGAACACTGTCTTGAGATCCTCGAGGTGGTCTTTGCGCTTCTTAGTCTTTACAACTAAGTCATCAACATAACATTCTACAATCTTGTGCAGCATGTCATCAAAAATTTTTTGCATAGCACGTTGATAAGTGGCGCCAGCATTTTTTAATCCAAACGGCATAACTTTATAGCAGTATATACCTTTTGGGGTGCGGAATGCTGTCAACTCCTCGTCTTCTGGTGCCATTCTGATTTGGTTATAGCCTGAAGAACCATCCATGAAAGACAATGCTTCGTGACCCGTTGTTGCATCGACTGTGATTTCCGTTATGGGCAACGGAAAGTCATCTTTCGGGCAGGCCTTGTTAAGATCTCGAAAATCAACACATACCCTCAACTGTCCATTCTTCTTTCTTACCGGGACAATGTTGGCAATCCACGTTGGGTAGGTGACCTCTCGGATGAAGCCAGCATTGATCAGCTTGTTAACCTCCTCTTCGATTTGTGGAATGAGTTCCGGGCGGAACCGTCGTTGTGGAAATGTAGGTCGGGGATCTTCCGGAGAGCCAAGATTGACCTCCTTGAGTTCATCAACAGTTGCTTGGCCACCATCTTCAAGTTCCGGGGGAGCCTCCTTCACTTCACCGTCTGATGAGTCAGACTCAGCCTCCTCGCTAATTGTGACATGAAATGTAGAGCCTCTGACTTCACCTTCTTTGTTTGATTGGATAAGCCTGTCTTCGAAGCACTTTTGACTCGGGTTGGGTATGTCCTTCCTCCTATTTAAGATTAGTACAATAATAAAAAAAAAGGGCAAAGGGGGCTAACCTTCTAGACGTCGTGACTTCGACACATAGTGTAGGAATGGGATGGTGCTTGCAGATGGAGCCTCCTATAGGCAAAGTTCGGCAGGCTGTGGCTGCTTCTCACCTGTTAAGCTCTGCATTGTTGTATTATCGCCTTTTATACTCGTGCGAGGTAGGAGTGTTGAATTGTGGTGTCGCCTTTTATGCTCGTGCGAGGCAGGAGCGTTGAACTGTGATGGATTGATTATCGCCTTTTATACTCGTGCGAGGCAGGAGTGTTGAACTGTGATGGATTGATTATCGCCTTTTATACTCGTGCGAGGCAGGAGTGTTGAATTGTGGAGCTGTTCGCCTTTTATACTCGTGCGAGACAGGAGTATTGAACTGTAATGGATTGATTATCGCCTTTTATACTCGTGCGAGGCAGGAGTGTTGAATTGTGGAGCTGTTCGCCTTTTATACTCGTGCGAGACAGGAGTATTGAACTGTGATGGATTGATTATCGCCTTTTATACTCGTGCGAGGCAGGAGTGTTGAATTGTGGAACTGTTCGCCTTTTATACTCGTGCGAGACAGGAGTATTTTGTTGAACTGGTGAGCTGTGGAGCCGGAGAGTTGGTGAGCTGCTGAGCTGTTGAGCTGCTGAGTTGTTGAACTGTTGAGCTGTTGAGCTGCTGAGCTGTTTGGTAAGCTGCTGAGCTGTTGAGCTACTGAACTGTTTGGTGAGCTATTGAGCTGCTGAGCTGGACTTTGATTCAGGGTTTAAGTTTTACCCTCGAATCTGGATTTGGACTTGGAGTTTAGATTTGGGTTTTGAGCCCGAGTTTAGCCGAGTTTATGTTTGGCTTTGAATTTTGTTGACTTTTGAGTCGGGATTTGAGATTTGCCCCCAAATCTAAATTTGAATTTTGATGAAGGGTTCTGACAATGCACAAGAACTTCAGACATTTTTTTTTTTTTGGCCTTTTTGTGCTTCTCTTTTTTTTTTTTTTACCCCTTTTTTTTTTCTTTTTTTGAATTTTTGGCCCCCTTTTTTTTGTCTTTTTTTTTCTTTTTTTTCTTTTTTTTTTTTTGAGAATTTTTTTTTTCTTTTTTTTTATTTTTTTTTTAATCTTTTTTGATTTTTTGGGATCTTTTTTTTTTGCTTTTTAATTTTTCTTTTTTTTTTTTTTGAATTTTTTTTTCTCTTTTTTTTTTTGAGAATTTTTTTTTTTTTAACATAACAGTAATTTCGAAATTTACCTGCTTTATTGGGTCAGGTCGAAATACATTTCTGACCTGAAAATATGAAAGCATTTTTTTTTTTGAGCTAGACAGGACCCATTCCACTTGGAAATGAGCTTGTGGCTGAGTCGGTACTCTCGTCCTTCTGTTGGTCCGATTGGCTAAAAATTGTGCCCCCAAATCGAGATGATTGAGGACGATCTTCGCGGTTGACTGCATCAGCGGGTTGGGCTTGGTGAAGCCCTTTGTTGACGTCATCTATTTGCTGTCTTAATTCCTTCATATTTTCAATCAACTGTGCATATCCGCTAATCAGCTGTGAATATCCGCGGTTTAAATCTGCAAACATTTTTTCTATTCTGGTGATGTTGGTCAGCCTGACATCAGCAGCGGTAGATGGTTCTCCACGGAAGACTGTTGTAGAGGGCCCGTCGGATCTTTCCTGACTTGTTTCATCACAACGCGTTGGATTTTGCTGTTCAGCAGAATTTGATGCTCTATAGAAGACTGGAGTAGAGGGATCTTCTTCTTCCTCTGTGTTCGTTTGTGCAGAATAGGTCGGATTCTGTTGTTGGGCAGAATTTGATGCTCTACCCCTAACTTCGGTAGGGGTAGGTGATCGACTCCTCTGTTTAGTGACAGAGTCACGTGAGAAATCTAACTGCTGTGTGAGCTGCAAGTCCTCAATTTTAACTTTGTTGGTGGCGAGGAACTTTGTTCTTGCGCGAGTCTGTGGACTCAATTGAGTGGCAAGAAACTGTGTCCGTCCGCGGGTTTGTGGTCCTGCGTACCCGGGTAGGGTAGTTGATGCAGGCAATGAAGCCGTTGTCTTTTTTTTTGTGGCAGCAGTTATACTCTTTTTTGGTGCCATTTAATGTGCTGAACACCTGTAAAATTTTTTTTTTTTTTTTTTTTTTACTTTTTTTTTTTTTACTTTTTTACTTTTTTACTTTTTTTTTTTTACTTTTTTTTTTGTCTCTTTTTTTTTTTTGTCTTTTTTTTTCTCTCTCGGCTCCCCTTTTACCTTTTTTTTTTTTTTTTTTTTTTAAGAAACAAGAGATGGGAGGTGAAGATGTCCCACCGAGCGTGCCAAAAATTTGTAAAGGGGTGAATTTCGAGCCTATAACAGTTAAACTCGAAAATACAAAAATAAATTACAAATAAATATTTAAAAATAAAAGAAAATTTACGTGGGGTCGATCTCCGTAGATCCTCCGATTAGTGTTCCTTTTTTGACTCCGTCAAGGGCTGCACGAGCTTGATCTTGACAGAAATAAATTCCACAGATTTTTCTTGAACTGGGTAGACTGAAACCGGATCTGATTTGGATGTTTTGGCTACGGTTAAGAACCGCAGAGACCTGATCTGAGCCGATCTGGCTTAATTTCACCGAGGGTCGAAGAGACTTGTTCTCGGATGAACTGCCTGGATTTTGCTGAGGGCCGTATGAGGCTTAATCTCAGCCGGATTTGTAGTAATTTGATATTTTTAGATCTATATTCTCATAAATTCAGATCTAGGGCGATCCGAGAATATAAACCTAAAAATAACTTTGGAAATGGAAACAGCAAATTTTTTGGGGCTTACCCCTGAAATATCTCTCAAAAAGGAATTAGGAGAGTATACTGCAGAGTAACAGCACGTAAGAAAGGAGAAATTTTCTTGAGAGATTTTCAAAATTTTCTTTTTCTCTCAAATTCTCTGGATTTTTCTGTTTATAGATTTGCTGAATCTGTTTTGAACTGAGGGGCATGGGCCTATTTATAGGGTTTCCCCTCTCGTGTGAAAGCACGCGTGTGAAAGGCATAAGTCGACTTTTCCGTGTGAAAGGCATAAGTTGACTTTTCCGTGTGAAAGCACGCGTGAGAAAGGAATAAGTCGACTTTTCTGACTTTTCCGTGTGAAAGCATGCGTGAGAAAGGAATAAGTCGACTTTTCCGTGTGAAAGCACACATGCGAAAGGAATAAGTCGACTATTGACTTTTTTTTTTTTTTCTTTTTTTTTTCTTTTTTTTTTTTTTTAATGTTTACAAATAGGTTACAAGCTCAAAATTTTCGACAAAAAAGACTGAGACGAAGAATTATTCTAAAAAAAAATAGAAAACAATTGTCAGCAACATTGTCCACCTCCCTATTGAAAGAAATTGCTGCAAATGAAATTGCCATGAAGAATAAAATAAATTTCATCAGGGACTTTGAAGCAATAGCTTAGCAAAATGAAAAAGATATGAAAGCAAAATATGATCCCATTATTAGATTACTACTTTATGAAACATGCAAACAAATTACCTCTTTCATGAATTATTGCACTAAACTTCTTATATTTTCTATCAGGGAAATGGATCACTGACTATCCTGAGAAGTTATCTGAATCGAGTGCACAACCTTATCAAGTTGATGCAATGGATGAAGAATCAACAAATCAAAAAAATGACGATGAAAACACAACAAAAAATCAGAGTGACAACATGACTTTTTTTGCACAATATAAGCAGTAAGAAATCATAATTCAATTTTCTTCTTTTTTTTTTGGGAATATATAAATAAATCACATATCACTAAATCATTAAACAAAGTTGTTTTAAGTTGACAAGAGAATTGTTAAATTTTTTAATTAAAGACTTAGTGATTAATTTTCTAATTATTAAAGCTTTAAATTACTTTCACATCAATTTATAAACCAACTGCAAAAATGACTTAGTTGAATTTATAGTCAAATCATCTGAAGTTGAACCAATGGATGAAGATGAAACAATTCAATTTGATGTTGATGGATAAACATCACAAGATCAAAATCGCAAGGGTAATAATCTAATTTTTTTGTGATCCACTGTTTGAAACATTTTTTTTGGTGGCATAACCTTTTTTTTAACATTCTTACTATCTAGGTACAACAACAGAGGTCTTCTTTCTCGGACCACCATCCTCTGTGTGTGAATATTGTGGGGCCATCTTATGGTATCACGACAGAACATTGAAGACAAAGTGTCCACACAAGCCTAAGTTTAGTATCTGTTGTATGCAAGGGAAAGTTCAACTACTACTATTGAAAAATACACCATATCCATTGTCCAAATTCCTTAATCTGTCAATTGGAGGTGAGTCAAAACACTTCAGGGAAAATATCAGAGCACACAATTCTATGTTTGCATTTTCATCTATGGGTGGATTAGTAGAGAATGATATCAAAAAAGGATCAACTCCGTATGTATTCACAATTAGTGGTCAAAACCACCATCGCCTCGGTTCATTGTTGCCTTTGGTTACAAACTTCAGTTTGCTCAACTGTACATATATGATATAGAGAATGAGGTTGACAATAGAATGGAAGCATAGTCTTCATCATCTCAGTCATGCAAACTAAAGACACATCATTGAAAAATTGACAACAATGCTTAATAAGCACAATCCATTGGTGCATTCCATTGATCTTTTTCAATTGTGAATTATGATTCAATTAATTTTATACTTTACTTTCAGAATAAGTCAAACAGTAAATATGAAAAATATAATATTTAAGTAAAATATAAAATTAAGGCACCAAAAATAATAGCCAATATATGTATAATAATAGAATACATAATTAAGCAACTAAACTAAAAAAAAGAAATTTACTAATCTCGCAAATCACGCAAATTATTTACTAATATAGATAATATTTTTTCTTTTCAAACATCGGACCAAACACATCCTAAAAAAATCTTCATTCTTGACTTTAAGGTATCCTGAGGGTACCAAAACCTTCCACTTTTCGAAAAGTTTTGGGAAGTGGACGGCAGCAGGACAGGGCAAGTCGCCCTCGCATTTCTTCCCACTGTCCTAAGTTCCTTTGCATCATTCATTGTGTCTTGACTCTTGACTTGAAGAAATTTAAGGAGTGCATAAATTCGGTACAGCTTGACAACAATAATAAACTATTGAGCAGTGTTTAAAAATCATATAACCTACTCAACGACTCTTCTGCTCTTTACATTTATGCATTTTTGCGATTTTACCTCTTTCATTTTCTTTTATTAAACTTTACCCTTCAACGTTTTTTTTTTTTTGTCTACTACTTATGTTTGCTGTTGTTAGTCAACTGTTATTTTTATTATGTAGCGTTCAATCAATTGTTACGTGTAATTTTTTTAATAGATCAGCATGTCAACGTTAGCAAATGTTGCTGCGCATGGCATTTTCTTAAAATCAAATTTTGTTTTTTTCTTTAAATTTATAATTTTAGTATATGATAATAAGAAAAGGGAAAAAAAAAAGCTAAAAACTATCGGCGCCGGTCATTGGAAGAACAACAACAGCGGCAACAATAACAACGGGAACAAGAACAAAACTTAGATCTGAACGATGATGATGATAGATCGGAACAACAACAACAACAACAACGAAATTTCAAGTTTTTTGCCATGGAGAGAGATTTCAATGAAAACAACAACAACAAGACAAAGGCGGCGCTGTAAAGGCTTTTGCCACGGAAAACAACAACAACAACGAAATGGGAGAAAAAACAATAAAATTGATAAGAGTTAGCGTTTTGTGTGTGGGTATGCGAGAATGAAACAAAATAAGAAATGGTTTTTTGTGGGTATGTCGGTGGGGTGGCGGCGAGCCTCTAAACCATGGAAGGGTTCTGAGATTGGGCGACGGAGACCGGCCGGGATCTCGCCGGAGGCCCTTCAACAGGACAGAGAAGTTTTTTTTTTGGAAATACCCAAATTATGTTTTTTTTTAAGAACAAAATAAAAAAAAAATATGATTTTTCAATCTTTTGTTCTTATAAACTAAAACCATTAATTTTCAGCAAAAAAAAACAAAAAATGGAAAAAAAAAACGACCCCCGGGAAAAAAATCAAGCAATCTAAAGTTATTTTTCTAATGAATTTTTAAAAATTGATAAAATGCCACATTGACATCATGACTTGTCAAATTAGTCACACATGACAGCTAATTGAGTGTCATGTGATAGAAATAATGATTGATTAATAATAATACATATAATTAGTGAAAAAAAAATTAAAAGGTATAGTTTAATAAAAAAGTAAAAAAATCAGAGAAATGCATAGATATGAAAAATAAAATCTTATTTTAAGCCTTTCAAAAAGTTCTGGGAAGTGGAAAGCCGCAGGACAGGGCAAGTTGCCCTCACGTTTCTCCCCACTGTCCTAAGTTCCATTGCATCATTCATTATATCTCGACTTGAAGAAATTTAAGGTGTGCATAAATTATGTAGAGCTTGACAACGTAATAACTTTTGAGCAGTGTGAAAAAAATCATATAAACTATTCAACAACTCTTATAATATTTATTTTATTATAAATTTTATAATTTTTTATTAAATTAAGTCATATTTATTAACGCATATCAACACTATTATTTTTACTGCACTGCTATTAAATTTTCCTGCATTATTTAATGGTCGTGATTCTGGATACCGAAAGATATTCTCGATGCCTCCAAGGTAGGGCCGTAGCCGTAGGGGCAATTAGGGTGTCCTCTCCTTCCAAACGGTCATGAATTTAATTATAATAGTTGACGACTTCACGGTTGACTTTGTAAAAGTTAGAATTTCACATTTTTCTTACTGAAAGGGCCGAAAAAGAAAGGGCCCAAAATGAAGTCAGCATTGTGACTTGGAGGGCGCCTTCCGTGGTGCTGCTGCAAAAGCAATATGCACGAATTGCACGTGTCGACGACTATATTACGCACGACGTTTATATCTGTCGCCTGGTTGGCTTTGTTGAGTGAGGTTGGTCAAAACATGACAACCTTAACCTTTTTTTTTTTTTCCACAGAGGACTGCTAAAGTTGCTGCCGTAACTTGTGAATCTATTATTTGCTTTTCCATTCAGCCTACTTTTTGGCCTTTAACTACTAGCTTTCTTCTGTTTCTATCTTTTCTTAGCATTATATAATTTCATTTCATAATATTTAATAATTTTTTTTAAATTTAATTATTTAATTATTTATATTATTTTATTATTAATTTAAAACTATTTAAATAAAATTACAAATCTTTTCCTTTTCTTAAAACATAATTTTTTTTTATCAAATCTTTTTTTTTTCCTTAAAGCATAATCCATCACGCTACAAACTGGGAAGTAGGAATATGCTTTCATACGGCACTTTTGTAATAGTATCTTTCATCGACAAAAATCTAAGAGCAATCACAAATCCAAACTGCTTTGAATATAAAATACCCCTTTATATGACACCTTTATGCTATCTTCGTATATATTGACTTTTTTTTTTCTATAGGTAATTGACAAAAATAGTGTATTAACTATCATAAAGTTCCATTTAGCGGTATCTTTATTTTTTAACACAGCAATTGTCAAGGGATCTTTAATTTATCCAATAACTTAATGGGAGCATTGCTTTTGTTTAACTAATTTGGCAACTTCGAGTCTCATGCTTGGTAGCTTGCATTGGCAAGCTTCTGGTGATTTGATTGATGTTCGGGTTTTTTCAAGATTACTTTGCCCAATCGGATGCTTTCTTGATTGACCATTTTCAAAAGAAAATCTATTTTTACTAATGGAAGAGCTTATTTATATATGGAGCCTTAGCTCCTGTAATAACATAAGTCATGCACAATTATCATTGTAAACTTCGCACGTCACTCTAGTTTTTAAGTAAATGAAATTCCTGTCTCTTACTCTAATGTGTCATCAATTAAATTATTTTCTCATTACACTTGGACGTATTTTAATAGATATGCACGGGGTTAAATATTTTTTAAAACAAAATGATGATAGTCAGCTCGTGGTCACAAGGATGATAGTCAGTTGATCAACTTAATTATTGCGATACTCAATCCTTGATTTGTTGCGTATTAATAGTTTCTTGTGTTTTTAGTGAAATTTAACATAACAAGAACGGAATAAAATTTAAAACACGATCCCTCTTTTCATTAAGTTACACAAACATGATCTCCTGGTAGTGACGTATACATGATCGGTTGAATTTGGCGTATGTACGGCGTCTATCTTTGTTGGAATATGGTAATATGAATCTTGTTTAGCTTAACTCGAAACCCTAGTCCACTAATGATCCGGTTGGGGTGGACTTTGGGTTTATTAGTACACATATATATTGTTTTTTTACCAGTTAAGATTTATAAAGTTTTACTCAGTTGCTACAGCCTTAAACTTTCCATTATACTCTTTTTCGATTTAATAAAATTTTTCCTTTTTACCCGTAAGTTTTCCACATTGAGATTTTTTACATAAAATTTGTATATTCTTGTTTTTGTTTCTTTAACAAATTATTTTTCACAACAATCTATTATTTTATAGTTACTTTAAAGTAATAATTAAATAATAATGAGCTAGTGCTCATCAATAATTATTAATTGGCCGAAGTTAAGGCCTTTATGATGAGTAAATTAGTGGACAAAAACTGTAACAAAAGGGCGAATTTTTGGCTAATTTTACATTAAGAGTAACATGAATACAAGATTAAAAATCTAATGATTTTTTAATAAAATAAAAACACAACCAACTTGTCTAAGTATGCTTTGAAAACCTCAATTTTTAGAATTTTAAATGAATAGTTTTAACATAAAGACGATATCCTAATTCTGTAAAGTGAAGCTGTTACAATGGAATATGGACCAATCTAAAAGCTTTTCTTTTTTTTTTTTTTTTGAGAATAATCTAAAAGCTTTTCAAAGAGTGCAAGATCCTTCTATTTGAAATGTTTTTCTGAAAAAAATAAATAAATAAAAAGAGGAAAAAAAAAACCAAGAAGAAAAAGAGAGCCAATATATTGGGTTGGGGAAAAACAGTAAAAAGGCCGTGTGATAAAAGCACTGCTCACAAACATCTTATCAATATCTTATCTTGCAATTTACCTGCCAATGTCCTTGGGTGTCATTGGAGAGTTCACACTTCAAACGAAGTCGACAAAGTGTTTGTTTTTTCTTCCTTCCCATTTTAAATCGGAGTGCATCATGGGGCCAGAAGGCCCCAATTATAGAAGGATCATGGGCTTGATTGGAAGGAGGCATAATTACTTTTTTTTTTTTAATTTTTTTTAAAATTAAATAACAATATTTAAACAATAAAATGACAGTAATAAAAAATGTAAATTAATAAAATTGTATATAATTTTATAAATAAATAAAATTAGAAATAAAGAATTACCTTCCCTACTATAATTTTTTTTTTTTCAGAAAAATTTCTTACTACAATATTTTTTTGTATGTATTATTATATAATAAATACTTATTAATTTTTATTTATAATTTATTATAAATATCACTTATTTATAATTCTATACAACGCTTAATAAATGTAATCTAACAGTAAATACTTCGTTCGTTGGCCGCGACCGCAATGTGGGTCCCACTTACCGCCACATTTTCTCTGTCCCGTCTCTCTCTAGCTTGTGCGGCCTCCTTCCTACGGTCTTCCCCTCACGTTGATTTATTGGATTCACATGGCCGTATTTGCGGAATTGCAGTATAAATATCGGCCATCTCCAGCAGGATTATTATAATCTTTTCCATACCTCAAGAACTCCTTTTCCTTTCTTATAGGTATCAGTTAGAGAGATAGAGAGTATAATTTTTAGTTCTGTCAAAATGTCGACGGCCGACGAGGTAGCACCGGCTGAAACCAGTGAATTAGATAGCCGACAAGAATTTTATCCACAGCTCGGTGGAAAGAAATTTTCCTCTCCAAAGTTGCGCCGTTATGACTCCTTGGAACTGGAGTCCGGCAGGTTTCTAGGGCATCACAGACGAGGCTCCAAGGTCTATCGCGGCCTCGGGCCCTTTTTATTTCTACTTCGCATGCTCATTTAATCATCATCACACACTCACTGTTTAAAATCTTAATCATCATTTATTTTCGTCTCTCACTAATTATTTTATATCACGGGGTTATTCCAATTGACACTGAATGACTTTGATAAGATTTGTGGTTATTCCATTCTCATCATGAAAGAAGCTTTTTCACTTTGTTTTTTTTTTTTTTTTTTGTCTTTCATCAATTTCTTTCGTTTTGAGCAAAATGGAAAGTTTATATTTTTTGCCTATACTAATTTTTGTGAAATATCAAAATTAAAACTCATATTTGTAAAAATTTGATACACTTTGGTTCCAACGCCAATATTTCCCAAGAATTTTACTTTTATATAACCAACGAAACTAAATATTGTTCTTTGTTCTTTTTTCATTTTAATTAACTGGGGTTTTTGGACCGTTGCTTTTGTTTATTAATTTTTAGGAGCTAAGTTGGTCGGTGATCTTACAACTAGCGTTCCAGAGCATTGGCGTGGTGTACGGAGACATCGGCACGTCACCTCTGTACGTGTTCGACGGCGTTTTCCCATCCGGCATCAAGAACAACGAAGATGTCCTGGGTGCACTCTCGTTGATTTTCTATACTATCACCTTGATCCCTCTGGTCAAGTACATCTTCATCGTCCTGCGTGCTGATGACAACGGCGAAGGTGCGTATTTAAATTAGTTTGCTACCCGTCAGCGTCTGTGTCTCTTAAAACGAAATAAGGATGCTAAAATAAATATAAATAAATCTTACTGACCTCACATATATCATTTTGACATAATAATAAAGTATTATAAATTATTAAATAATATTATGTTGTTACTTGATATTAATTATTTAAAATTATGTAGTGTTAATTAATAAATATTTTGCCAGCAATTCAATCACCAATTATTTTAGTGAGGATGAGATTTTTTTTTTTTTTTTTTTGGGTAAATTTTGGCTCAACTGACTAAAAGAGCCCACTTAGGATGTAGGGCGGTGGCGGAGGGGGCGCGGTGAGGCACATGGATGAGATTTTTTGACGGGTGCAGTGGAAAATTATTTTTGATTTCATTTTTTTGTCTACATGAACATAATTTATACAGTAATAGTAATATTATTTTATTTAATAAATACTAAAATAATGTTATTTTATTGAAAAAAATAATTATGGCCATTGTTCCCGCCACCTGGTCATTTTTTATTCCAATCCACTTATTATTTTGTATGTTCTCTAAAAACTCCTATTGGTCTTTTCTTTTTTTCAGCCTCGATTAGAAAATCCAAAATTATTTCATATAAGACTATTTGTGAAGATATTTTTTAGGAACTCATTCTTTTAGGGACCCAAAATAAATTTTCTATGGAATAAATATAATAAAATATTTGTAACTCCATATCATCATTTTTAATTTTTTAGTCATTTGTTCTATAAAATTTTGTCACTAGAATCTACGACCAACTCAAACCTGCATTCAGACAAAAACATTAAAGTCAAACTGCCAGGCTTTCAAAAAAATATTTTTTTTTAAAAAGAAAAAAAAAAAGAAGCCACAAAGGTTCCCTTCTGTCGCCAACCGCCAATGACTCGCGAGTGCAATCACCCGCGGATCAATTGGGTAGGGAGAGACTTAACCGTAAACGTCTAAAAAATTCCCTTCATTTGAGGTCCATTTTAAGCTGACGTAACGGTGGACTTTTGGTCGCTAATTGCTCTCTTTCCTGCTTGAAAAGTATTGAGAAATGCAGAGGTGCGTACTTGCCATAAGACTGATAAACACTATGGTTTCTTTGTTAGATTAATCAAGAGATTTTCACAATAATAAAATATTAAGAAATAACAGAGGATTTGTAAATGTTATAAAACCACGGTTTCTTTCTTCGATTCTGTTTAAATTTTAAAGCAAGATTCTTACAGTGAAACGACATCAAAATAAATGCATAGTATTATTGTAATATAATCATTGTATGTAAGACAGATATTGCAACTATATTATAATCTTATCTTGGTTGTAATTAAATCTCTTGTAATCTTAGGATTGTGTGACAGGTAGGCCCCAATTTCACATGATTTAAATAGGGAGATAAATTATGAGGAAAAATTTCTGTCAAAAAAAAACAAATTATGAGGAAAAATAAAAAAGAATAGAAGATAACTTTGCTTTATTGCATTTGATTGGAAAGAAAAACTAAAAAAATAACTAGATTTGAAAATAAAAGAAAGGTCAAAGATGACGGCTGGAAGAAATTTTGAAACTCCCTGCCTTAACACATTTTTGTCCGCGATCTACATAGATTGAAGAAAAATCAAATACTTCCACTTTTCTGTCCTAATTTTCCTCACTTGGTTTACATTCCCAAACATGCCATGAGTGTTAATTACTTCTTTGGTCAGAAGCTTGGAAAGCTGGAATGATGGGGCTATTAGTAGCAAAGTAGCCCATAAGCGATATAAGCATGACTATGGAGGGTAGGTGCCTAAATAGCATCAAAATTGAATGATTCGTTGCCAATGCCGGCAAGAAAAGTCAGGCTCAGTAAATGAGCAAAGTCATCTTGGTTTTGTCGTAAGCTGAAACACGGCCACCACACCAGTAGCAAGTTTTGAATTTATCTCACAACGTTTTGATTTTATTTCTTGTGTTTGTTGGATTCGTATTTAATCATGGACGCAATTTTTTATTTTCTTGTTTTGGTTTTTTATCCCTTTTCAAACTACACCCAAGAATTCAATCAATGATGAGATTAGTAGCAAACTTATTTTGCATACACTTATCGGTTTCAGTATATAACTTAATTTTAAATATTAAATAGTAATATAGTTTATTTAATGGTATTTAACAGTTTGTTTATCTTTTTTAAATCTCTATCATCTAACGATATATATTCCTTTAATCTTATTTTGATCTTATTTAAAGAATATTACCAAATATTTCCCTTATTTTTATTGGTGATGGTATACCTAAGGAATCCCAACTGTAAAACTACAACAGAAAAGTACAAAATGAAAATAAATATGAACATCCCCAAGAAAAAAAAAAAAAAAAAGAAGAAAGAAGAAGAGAGGAGTAACATATGTAACGTGAGAGGAAATTTGTGGCAGGAGGGACATTTGCACTCTACTCGCTGATATGTCGATATGCTAAAGTGGGCCTGATTCCAAGTCAACAAGCGGAGGACAGCGAGGTTTCTAATTTCAAGCTGGAGTTGCCAAGCAGACGTTTAGAAAGGGCAACAAAGCTCAAATCCAAGCTAGAGGGTAGCCAATTTGCCAAGTACTTCTTGCTTTTTGCCACCATGCTCGGCACTTCCATGGTCATTGGAGATGGCGTCCTTACCCCTTGCATCTCAGGTTTACTCATTTTTCTTTATTTATTTATTTATTTATTTATTTGGGTAAATTGGAATTAATCAATCATTATATTTTGGGTGCCCTTTTACATAATTCTATTGATTTATTTGAAAATTACAAATTAGCTTCCTTATGAGTTAAGATAATTCTATTTAGTTTATTACCTAAGTTTTTTAAGGATACATTATCTAATTTGCTTTTTATGGCAGTTCTCTCGGCTGTGAATGGGCTCAAGCATGCAACAAAAAGCATGACCGAAGGTAGGTAAATTTGCATTTTGGGTTCACACACAAATAAATTTTGTAAATGAATTTTTAGCATCTGCATAATGTACGTGGCAACTGGTCGTTTTCACCATAAATATTTTTTAACTATTTTATTGGTTGTAAGACGTGGTTAGAGAATTTGTTCTAAGACTTATTAGAAACAACTAATAAGAATAACGTTCTTAAAATTAAACCAATTTGCTCAAAATCAAAATATTTTCATGAAAGCAAAAAGAAAAAAAAAAAAAAGTGCGATTACCCTTTGCTAGTCAACACCCTGTTCTACCATTTGACAATATACGATATGTTTCAACATCGTGGGACATCTCCAAATTCAATATAGAATTTGAGGATTTGATTGATACAGGTATATAGTTTGTTTAATACATTTTCTTTGCTCTGTTGCACACAGGGAAGATCGTTTGGATCTCGGTTGCAATCTTAATCTGCCTATTCATGGTTCAAAGCTTTGGAACCGATAAAGTGGGCTATACTTTTGCGCCAGTTATCTGCGTTTGGTTCTCGTCAATCGGAATCATTGGCATTTACAATTTTGTCAAGTATGACCCAAAAGTTATCAGAGCTATAAATCCAAAGTACATAGTGGATTATTTCCACAGGAACAAAAAAGATGCATGGATTTCCCTTGGCGGTGTCGTCCTTGCCATAACAGGTTGTTGGCATTGCATGCATTTTCATTCATAGAGCAATTATGCTGTTCAATATTATGGGGAATTTATGTTTGTACTTTAGAAAAACACAAATTGACAACTTTGAAAATGCAGGAACTGAAGCGCTATTTGCTGATCTTGGCCACTTTTCAGTTCGGTCCATACAGATAAGCATGTGCTCCTTGACATACCCTGCACTTATATGTGCATATTGTGGACAAGCTGCCTTTCTTCGTAAGCACAACGATGCTGTCGGAGATACCTTCTATCAATCAATTCCAGGTTGAAATATACAATTCCTCATGATTCCCTTGTCCTGTTCTTCCTCTTCTTTTGTTTTTCTCCTTATATTAATGATGTCTGAAATTGATGCAGGGCATGTGTATTGGCCAATGTTTGCCGTGGCCGTATTGGCAGCAATCATTGCCAGTCAAGCAATGATTTCAGGAACTTTCTCCATAATCCAGCAATCCCTGGCTCTCGGATGCTTCCCTCGCGTGAAAATTGTGCATACGTCTGCTAAATACGAAGGACAAGTATACATACCTGAAGTCAATTACCTTCTTATGCTGGCTTGTGTTGTAGTCACTCTTGCTTTTAAAAACTCTAACAAAATTGGCAATGCATACGGTAACCACTTTTAAGGACACTTTATATTCTTTGATGAGGCACATTATCAGCCACCAGCCACTAAATTTGCGGGTTTGTGTTTGTTTCTATATGTACAGGGATAGCGGTGGTGTTTGTAATGACTCTGACATCAGGGTTCCTAGTACTCATCATGCTAATGATATGGAAGACCAACATATTTCTTGTTATACTCTACGTGCTTACCATTGGCACGGTGGAGCTTGCCTATCTGAGTTCGGTCCTTTACAAATTTGACCAGGGAGGATATCTGCCGTTAGCCTTTGCAGCAGTGCTAATGTTTATAATGTATGTCTGGAACGATGTGCACCGGCGGAAGTATTATTACGAGCTTGATCACAAGATTTCTCCAAATAAGTTGAAGGAGATAGTTGTGGAGAACAGTTTCAATAGACTTCCTGGACTCGCTTTGTTCTACTCCGAGCTTGTGCAAGGCATTCCACCCATCTTCAGTCATTATGCCGAAAATGTGCCTGCACTTCATTCAATCCTCATCTTTGTCTCCATCAAATCGCTGCCTATCCATAAGGTTCCAGTGGAGGAGAGATTCCTTTTCCGTAGAGTTGAGCCAAAGGAGCTCAACGTGTTCCGTTGCGTGGCAAGATATGGATACACCGATGTGCACAACGATCAAGAGCCCTTTGAAAGAATGTTAGTGGAAAAATTGCAGGTATTCATTAAAGCGGAGTGTGCGACATCCAAATTAATGACCAATGCTGATAAAGATGGAGAAAGAGATGATGGACAGACTGATCGTGAGGAGAGGATACAGCAAGAGGAGGTAGAGAAGGAAATTGATGAAATAAACAAAGCAACACGCGTCGGGATCGTTCACTTGATTGGCGAGAATGAGGTGATTGCAGGCAAAGGATCAAGCATAACGAAGAGGATCCTGATAGATTATGCATTCAACTTCTTGAAGAGAAATTTGAGGCAAAGTGAGAACGTATTTGATATTCCTCACAAGCGCATGCTCAAAGTGGGAATGACTTATGAGCTTTAGAAAAGTCAGTAAAATACAAAATTAAGTAAAGGAGGGTAGGGGATCAGCTTGCTAGTTGCAAGTTTTTCTTCTTCTTTTTTTTTTTTTTTTTTTTTTGGTGTGGTACATCTGATAAATAAAGAACACTAGCTTCTTAAAAATACTACACCATGGTTATCACCATCTAATTGCTAGTAGATTAATGTCCGGAGAAGGACAATCTAAGACAGACTTCCCCAAAGGCACAAGAGGAGCCCTACTGTCCTCTACTTCGGTTTTTCGTTCCTGACTTTACTTACTTTTCCAAAGCTCATAAAGTCATTCCCACCTTAATAACTACGGCCAGGTTGTTCCACATCTAGGATTGTTCCTCATTAGTTCACGTTGTGAAGAATGGTGTATATATATAGCTTATCGAAATGGGCAATTTTGATTTTTGTTTTTTTTTTTTAATTTGAGAAAGTGCTCTTTATTGTTTTTAGTGCGTGATATATGATAATTTCAAATTTTCAGTCAACAACGTATGTATTTGGTTGATTGGTTTTTAACATGATATTGACATTTTATTACTGAGTAATCTTATTCAAATTGCTATATCCTCACATTCAATTGTGAATTTTTGATAAATTTATTGCATTTTTGTTCACATTTTTAGTCTAATAAACTTTATATAAGAGAGTGTATCAGTGTTCAATGAATGATTTATTCTTTAATCCTACCCAATAACTTAAAATTTTCAGGTGTAATAGTTTTATGGGCGTTGTTAACTTGTTATTACCACGGATTACAAAGATGTGCAAGGATATGCATTACATTGATGGATACCAGCAATTCTCGAAACCAACGTTATGTGAATGATTCGCCGAATCCCACCCACCCCTTTTCGATGTCTGCAAATTTGGTTATTTTGATATGAAGGGACTTAATCTAGGGTTTAAAGGTGAAATTAAGAATGCAGGCAACTTACTACTTAAAAAACTCCAGATGACCAGTGGTTGCTCTATGTTTTATTTCATTTATTTTGAAGATTTTTTTTTTGTTTACTCATACAAGTGACCGACTTAAGAAAGTTTGTTTATTCATACAAGTGGAGCCTACGTTATATGCAAATTGGGCCACCACGGAGAAGCGCCGAGTGTTTGAATTTATATCAAGCATGGGCCTTTCAAATTTCAATACTCTCTCGGGCTGGCCACTTCCAATTGGATAAAAGAAGCACGACACCTCTTAGACCCCTGGACCCACTGGCCGCTGGGTGAGGGGAGACTTAAATAAGCTTAGCTCATTTTTGAATTGTTGGTCCGTGCACTGTATTGTACAAGCCCAAGTGCCCTCAAGATACAAGCAAAAACATATCAGCCATGTTTGTTCGTTGGAACATCTAGTCTCGTTAGATCAAGTAAAACAGTGTCCGAATTTTAAGAGAACTACACAAAATAAATAGCAGAGTATTCCACAGAAAAAAAAAAAAAAACCAGGATGTGCCTCTCCACATTCATTTAAACTTATGGGTCTTTTTGATCAAAAATAAGCTAATGGCCCATTCCATCTAATAACTATTCTCTGCACAAACATGGCCTTTCCCATTTTTTCTATAAAACTCAAATCCAAATTAACCACCCATGGTCACGTTAGCATTGAGACTAAATTTGAGATTTGTCTCAATTATGTACACACTCTCAAGTTTGAATCTCTTTTAGATGCATTCCGTATATCAAGTGGAGAGCCACGGTGTTAAGATATCATACTAGATTTGTCTGAAAAAGAATCATTCACCATAAAAAAAAATTGATTGAATTCCAAGTTATTCAATTAACAAATAATTTAGAATGCATTTCAGATTAGCTATGTCTTACATAAATTCTTCTTATCATTCCATTCTATTATTTATAATATAAAAGAGAGAAACAAACAAATTCATAAGCAGAGAAAAGTGAACCTAGCAACTTTGGAGTTCGGTACGATAATTGGCAAATTAATGGGCCATAATGAATGAATTAAAAATGCAAAATTCTCCATTTTCTTGGCCTTTTCCCTCTCATCGAACCAAAAAGGGAACCTAGAGTGGTTCAAGGCTAAAGGTTTCCTCACAACATAACCGACAAAGCTTAAGAGCAAGGCCGCCGCATTAGACAAAGCTTAAGAGCAAGGCCGCCGCATTAGCACTTTAATTGCGACTAAAACGTGGCCCAATCCAAATTTCAAGTTATATTTCCACACCTGGAACTAGACGGCGATTACTTGTGTAATTGAATTGAATTCTACCGTGGGACCCTTCTGAATTGATAGGGCGGTTTCATTATTGGAAAAGGGAGCAGGCAATTTTCGCATATGCCGTGCGTAAATAACAATGTTGGGCGAGAATTTGACCGTCATATTGATCGAGTTCACACTAGATCTTCATATTGCTTTTTTTTTTTTTTAAAAGGGCGTGACAGTGTTTCACAATTTTATTAAAAAAGATTGTTAGATTCACACTTCATATTGTTAAAATAGCATATTTTTTTTATTTTAGTTCCTTTCACTAATCAAAACATGTCTTTATCCACGGGAATAGAAAAATGCAATTGATGTTTCATTTAATAAAACATCGTTTTCAATTTGGGTTTGATTATAAAATACGTCTGTGGAAAGGGATATTAACTAAGACCGTTTTTTAATATATGTTGTGTTATGTTATGTTATATCCCTAGGGTCCTTCCTTATGTTTACTAGCGACTACATTAAGAGTCTTTAACTTTAAATATTGTGGAAGATTTAGCTACGGACTACCATCCAAGCGCTGCTTAGTTTGTCTTATTTTCGGTTTTATCATAAACAAAATCAAGAAAACCGCGTCAAGAAGGTTAACGATATTTCGGGTGATGTTGTCATATTTCTGTTTGTGTTTGAAGTTCGCTTCATTCTTGGGTCTCATCGACATTCAATTCTTCTTCGGTAATAACAAAGCAATGCACTTTGTCGCGATCGCTAGTTGCTATCTATTATAGAAGCATCAGCTTACATAGAAAACGTTGCAAGAAAATCATCCTGACTAGAGGTTCTATATTTTAGCCTATTGTTTGGTATTATAGTTTCTGTCTCTTCGTTGTCGACCTCTTATAGAATGCTGTTATTTTCTCACCATGCTTGCGCAAGTGGTAACCTCATAATATTGAACCCGATTAAAATGCACTGAAAACAGTTTTCATACGAATTCAAAAGGGATTAAAGAGTGTAAAGAAGAAATTGAGAGCTGAGGCCCCTACAAAATTTGCATGAACAAGGCCAAAAATGAGAGAGGAGAGTTAATGAAGAAAAATGACATATAAATATTCTGCAAGAGACACTTAAATGATTAGAACTGTAGACTCTATTTTAAAAGTCTTATATTTTAATCTTAGAAAAAAATATGAGTTTATAAAGAGAAAGAGAGTTACTTTTCTTATATAACTAATGATCAAATGAGTTTGATAATCTCTAAATTAATTAATAATACGTCGTGTATCTAATTATATGTTTTTACTTATAATTGTCCCTTTGACCGTGATTATATGGTTAACTTGAGAAATTGTCCACAATTCTGATACATAACACAATTGCTCATCTCTTTAGCTTTCCCAAAATAACTTATCTGCCGTGTTATCTCCTACCCATAGTTCCCAACATACGAGAAAAGTTGAGGGGAAAGAGGCAAAGAGATGGCAAGAGAAAGTGAGAAACAATAGAAAGAAACGAAGAAATTAATTTAACATCGTAGAGATGGCAAAGCGATAGATTTTTTGGGGGCAGATTTGTATTCATTTGCTCGATCCAAAAGTAAAATAATCCACACAAATTCATCCTACCATTTCCATTGTGCATACAAATAATCCTCAAAACCCGGGGGGAAAATACTTCAGTCACTCTATTTTTTGAATTTATCATAATTTTCTATAACAAGAATTTCTCTTAAAGGAAAAATCTATGAGAACATAGAAAATAGTAATAAAATAATTACAAGCAGTATTTTTAGTAAAACAAATTTGATAAAAAAAAATTTGTTTGAAATCAAGGTTTATAATAATGTTAAATATATTTTGAATAATACTAAATATATTTTAATTTTAATTTTAAAATTTTTTTTAATTATTTATCAAATACTAAATTTATTCATATAGCTATTCTACGACTATTTTTTATATCTTCGTAGTGAAGCTCTTTCTTAAATACTATCATGCACTATAAATGTATTTTCGTAAAATACAACGTTTTCAGTAACTTCATATTGTGGGATCTAGGAAGCTGAGATACACGTTTATGTGAGGCTGTTTGCGCGACTCAAACATGTAATCTTCGAAAAAGGGGAACCTGACTTTTCCAGGATGCAGAAAGCTTGACATGGAGAAAAAGAACTGTGGTTGGTACGTACCAAAACTTCTGGGTAAAACAAAAATGCAAATATAAATCAACGTATATAGACGTAGCTGTCGTGCGTTACTGTTAAATTGTACGTAGAAAACAAAGCGGCAATATCTTTTACGCCATCAATTAACTTGATTAATTTGCCGTATAATTATTTAGCGGAGCGAAAGTGACCCGTCCAGTTTCCCTCAATCATGTGGATCTAATTAATAGGACAGAAAGGTTTTCCGCACTGCGCGTCCAATATCCATGAGGACTTAAACTTGTTAATATTGTTGGAGTTTGGTCTCCGCACCATACAAAACTGTCATATTAAAAATAACAAACGCAACTTTATATTAATAAAATATAATTATATTAATAAATTTAAAATAATAAAATTAAAATTTAAAATTAGATGAGTATTATTTTAACATTTAAAGTATAAATCTTATATGATATTAAAAAAAAATTCTCAAAAAAATAATTAATGTGGTTACACTTTATTAATAAGTAATTACATTTGTTAATTTGAGTATCACATACTGATATATTTGTCTTGTATGGGTGCCAAACTATTCTAATATTATTATTTCATTCAAGAACCCATTTGGGTTGGAATTAGCCCATTCAGGTTGACAATCTGTTGGTGAAAAGAGAGGCTTCAGGAACAAATTGATACATTTACAATTAATTTTTCCGAATCGCCATCTTATCATTCTCTTCTCAGAATTCTTGAGGTTATTTAATATTTATATTGTCAATTTGAGTTTTGATGTCAAGGTAGAAAAAAAAAATCACCGTTCTTGGAATGCTTTGGTAAGTAGACATTGAGAGTGATATTTTTTTTAGCCTATTACTTTTTGGGAAGGGCGGGGTGTCCTTTAAAATTACGAAAATGTTTGCTACATGCATAGAATATACTGAGCAGTACACGCATAAAAATATGATAATATTTTTTGTTGTGCTTTCAAAAGATTTCAAAAGAATTTTTTTTTTAATGAGTCTCATATCATATTTATGCTTTATAACATTCATTTAAATTTTAATTTTAATTTAATTAAAAAATAAAATAATATTTTATTTTTACCACGTTAACTAGTGCACCGACTTGGTAAACCTAATAAACGCCTTAAAATTATACTATTTATATACTGCACGCACTCGAACTCCTCCAGGCCTTTAAACTTGAAGTTTAATTTTTGACCTTTATTGAGTGTGTTGGACATAAGTTTCGGTTGCTGCTAGACTCGTATGCATTTATACAAGTATCAAAAAGTTGGGTTGAATCGGGTTTAAGTTAAAATTATTTTTTGTTTAGGTTAATTTTAATTAGATTATTTTCAAGTCACATTATATTTAGTTTGAATTCGCGTTAAATCGTTTCAAATTTAGATTGAATTCAAGTCGAATTCAAACTGAACTGTTATTTTTTTAAATTATTTTTTATTTTAAAGTAAAATATTTTAATTAAATTTCAAATTCATCTGTATAATGACCTAAATGTTTAAATTTAATTTTTTTTGTCATATATGTATCTATACTCTACAAAAATGGTACCAATTAGTATTTAAAAAAAATAAGTTAAATGAAAAAGGTCAAAAATCTTTCACTATTTTATTTTTTTTTAATTCAACGGGTGACCCGAATCCAATTTGCTCTAACCCGAATTCTTCGGGTTATTTTCGGATTCGGATCACTTTTATATTTAGATTGAAAAATCGGATTATTAATCCAACTTTTCCGGATGAATTCGGTTGAATTATCAGATCAGGTCACTTTTTGGTGTCTCACAAGTTTTATTTATTCAATTTCAAACGATTATTACGTGTCTTTTTCCCTAGCAACAGTTGAGTTTTCCTTAATGAAGCTCAGATAATGTTGTGCCTTGTGAGGCAAAAAAAAAGAAAAAAAAATCTGCCTCGTGAACAACAAGATTTAGGATGAACGAGTAAATTGTCTCATGCTTCAATTTTTTTTTTTTTTTTTTGAGGCACCTTATGCTTTAAAATTAAGTGGCTGTGGTTTTGTGCTGCCGCACAATTTCTCTTGCTTTTGAAAGAGCAAAACAAAAAAATTTTGCCTTATGTCCTTTTCTAAAAATTTCAATTTCTTTCGCTATTTAGGGTGAAAGCTCAAAAAGCTAGATGTATGGTGGAATCTCATTGATCACTTAGCTCGTTGCCGGTCTCCCCAGCTATTGATTGTCAGTATTTAGCCAAATCAATAAGCTTATGATCAAATAATATTTCTGCTGCTATAAAAAAAAAAAACAGTATTCTATTATCTGTCAAGTTTTTGAAAGTGTAACAAAATCACTAACACAGCCCAAAGGATAATATGTCAATGGTCACAATTTTTTTTCACTTTTTTTTTTTAGCTATTTGCCCTTGAGGCAGTGTATTTATGATTGCAACCGTCACATGTCAAGCTAAACGTGAATTATTTGTCTATCTCAAAGTAAGCCACACTCTCACCCTGTCAATTAGCCGTCTTCTGAGAAGAGTAACAGTACAAAATTCCCAATTTCTCAAAAATAACTCAATCCTTAATTTAAACGTGAAATTTGGGTTCGAATCCCAAATTTCAACCGAAATTTCAAACTTTTTATCTATAGCCATTATTCAGAAACCATGATTATTTTTGTATCCTCTAATTGTCCAATAAATATTTTTAGGAAAAGAAATATTTGAAGCAATAAAGAGGTGTAACAAAAGGCTTGTAATCTTTACTGATTAGTAGAAAGTAATTTAGTAAAGAATCCTACATTAATATTAATTGTCTAATGAGTGTTGGCCAAATTATAAGTTTTCTTTCAATAAACTATTATTTACAAATAGTTAATTACTTCACAGTTAGAAAATATGTATGGTAGTAGCAACAATTTTTTAGTGTGAGATTTTAAGTATCTATAAAAGCTCATATATCTATAACAGAGATCTTAAGTTGATTAAATTTTAAATGTATTGTGAGATTTATAGAGAATAAGAAAGTTATGATTTACGAACTAACAAACTAAACAATAGAGAATATTAAGAAAAAAAAAAACCTCAAGCTTCTTCACGCAATAAAAATTGATTACTTCCGACCCATCAACTCAACCGTAAAATTGGTCGGACAGTCCCATAACACGTGAAAATTGTATAGAATGGCAATTTGTTTCAATAGCCCAAAACTCTAGGGGCAATTATGAAACATTTGTGTCTTATCGGTACTATATATAAGTACATGAGGCCAAACAAGAGCAGGCTCCAAAGCTTGTCACCCTTTCCAAGTGAGAGCAAACATCTGGTCTTGGTATTCATCAAAAGATCACAAAGCCTTCCCAGTTCTTCCAACAATAAGAAAGCGAAAGGAAAGAAATATAGTGGTCGGAAACTAGACAAAAAGGACCAGGATATCCAAAGGATAGTTCAGCAATTATCTGCTAAGAACAATTATTTTGATATTATTCCAAATGTCAAATATAACAGGTGATGAAGGGAGCTTCTCTTCAGGGAACACTGGAGAGGAAATCCAGCAGCTTCAGGAAAATCAGCAACATCACTTCCAACAGGGTTCAAGCTCCGGACTTTCCGGTGCTACTAATAGCAATGGCTCTACGTCCCAGCAGCAGCAGCAGCAGCAACCCCTTAAGAAGAAGAGGAGCCTACCAGGAACTCCAGGCAAAGTCCACTTTATACACATATATATATGTCCAATGTTTATGATTCTTCTCTATTTGCAGTCTTGGCCTTAGGGACAAGTTAAGAAGAAACATGTTTCATTCTGATAATATCTTAGTAACAAAATTACAGAATCCATGCAGCTACATCATTAATGAATTTACATATTCATTTGTTGTATCAATTTGGTTTGACAACAAAAAGATTGAATTTGAAGTCATCTCCATCTTTATCAGGACTGTGCCTTTTTTTTTTTAAAAAAAAAAATGGATTTGGGTTTGGGGACTCAGCTGGGAAGTATGGTCAAAGAATTGGGAGTTTCAATTATTGTCAGATTACAATAATTTTTAAAGAACTATTAGCTTGACTCCCCTATGTTGTCACTTCTATTTTCTTTGCATTAAATAATCAAAACGGAAACTATAGTTTCTCTAATTTCTTATTCAGTAACTCTGAATTCTTAAGGTATCTCATGATGTTTTTTTATCAGAGAAATTTAGGCCTGAAGGGAAAGAAAAATTAACATTCTCGTAAGGATTTTCAGGAGAATAGCTAACATAAATTGTATACATGGATCAGATCCTAGTGCTGAAGTTGTTGCTTTATCGCCAACAACGCTTATGGCAACAAACCGGTTTGTGTGCGAGATATGCAACAAAGGCTTCCAAAGGGACCAAAACCTGCAATTGCATAGAAGGGGCCACAATCTTCCCTGGAAGCTCAGGCAAAGAACTACCACTGAGGTGAGGAAAAGGGTGTACATATGCCCCGAGCCAACGTGCGTCCACCACAGCCCTTCTCGTGCACTAGGAGACCTAACTGGCATTAAGAAGCATTTTAGCCGAAAACATGGCGAGAAGAAATGGAAATGTGACAAGTGCTCCAAGAAATACGCGGTGCAGTCCGATTGGAAAGCTCATCAAAAAACCTGTGGTACCAGGGAATATAAGTGTGATTGTGGAACCATCTTCTCCAGGTCAGTAAAAGAGATTAGTATTCTTTGATATATATATATAAGAGGCATGAGATCCAGGGAATCAGGCAGACATGTATATATAGACGATCCAATATTTATTGAGGTAGCCCTTATAGCTTAATTATCTTATGAATTGAAGTTTGAAAATTGAATTTAAAATTTCTTAGTTTAGATTCAGATTGCAGACATGATCTCTCATAAATAAGTATTAATTTCATTGAAATAATTGACCCCGATGCATATCTTTTACTAATGCAGAAGAGATAGCTTCATCACACACAGAGCTTTCTGCGATGCACTAGCAGAAGAGAACAACAAAGTAAACCAAGGACTGATGACCAACATGGGATCAAACGTGCAAAACCAAATGTCAGAGCTCACATCATCAATGCCGTCGAGCACCAATACCAACACCTCTACTGGAATGTCCGACTTCAACAACTTTGACCCCAAAAACCCTCTGAAATCACTTCCTCAGGAACTGGTGCCAATGCCATTCAAGTCCACCAACATGGCAGGAGGAGGCGGCGGCATGTTTTCTAGCAGCACAGGCACACTCTTTGGTGGCCCAAGAGGCATATCCTCATCAGCTTCCAGCCTACAACTAAGTTCCAATAATAGCTCGTCATCTGGGTTCAATTATCTCCAAGATACCAAAAACGGGAGCCATGCCCAAATTTCAGGTTCACCTCACATGTCAGCAACAGCCTTGTTGCAAAAAGCTGCCCAAATGGGTGCAACCGCCAGCAGCAACGGTATCAACTCTCCCATGATGCAAAAGAGCTTTGCAAGTAGCATGGCGGGTCCTGAGCAGCTCTCATCTATC
This sequence comes from Carallia pectinifolia, assembly GCA_037832335.1. Taxonomy (NCBI): domain Eukaryota; kingdom Viridiplantae; phylum Streptophyta; class Magnoliopsida; order Malpighiales; family Rhizophoraceae; genus Carallia; species Carallia pectinifolia. Next base: position 12,322,452 of record CM075447.1, on the reverse strand, counting down.
AGACCCCCACCATCATCCTACGAGGGAATTCAGCAACAAAACACCGTCCCGTACGATCAATTCTCATCACAACTTGATCCCCATCATCTTCAAACGAACATGGTTAGAATCAACAGCGGCGGATTCATCAACCAGACCCCAATTCAGAAAGGCCAACCAGAGATCATCCCACCGATTTTCGACCCGACAGGAGGAACAGGCAGCCATGCAGTGAACGAAATGGGGATGTTTGCTAGCATGTTCGTGGGTAGCGACCAAAATCCTGGATTCGTGAGAGGGATGGAGCATGAAGACAGTGGCACTGCTCCCAGTTTGCTACATGGGAGGAGTGGAATGGACAGGAACACAACGGCAATGTACAAATTCGGCGCCGGGACCGGCGAAATCGGTGACATGCACACGCATGACTTCATGGGGATCGGAGGCCAAAGGCACGCAAATTTGCACGAACAGCCGCACCATCACCAGCAGCAGCAGCAGCAGCAGCAGAGTAGGTTGGGTATAGAAGCAATGGGGCAACAGAGACTGCCGATGATGAATAATCACTTTCAGCAATGGGATGTTTGAGAATTGTGGCTTTTCAGAAATCAAATCAGATGATTCCCGTTTCAGCCGATGGAGGATCGAGCTGAATGTGCTTTGTTTTGCCTCGCTGATCTCGGAAGTTGACCAATGACATTGAGCAGTTTGGTGGGCCGGAAATTGGGCATGGAAATCGTATCGTCAACCATGGGCCGATCCTTCCATTTTCCATGTGGACCGTTCTGCACGGCTCTCTTTGTAATTGCAATCCTTGAATGTTACTCTGAAGTTCTATACTGTGTCTTTCGTTTTTGGTTTTCCTTTTTCAGATCGTATTCCCCCGGGGAAACGTGGTAATATAAATACTGTATCTTTTTTTTTTTTTGGTTGAAGGTGAGTTTTTTATTGTGCATTAGGGTTTGGAATTCAATGTTAAATTATTATTGCGGTAATCTCTGGAGCAACTTGCTCCCATAACAATTGCCTCAAGTAGGAGTGCTAGTTTTTATAGGGATAATAAAGTAAATTGATAATAACTTAGTTCAAGTTTGAGAATGTATTTTACGTATTTAATGGGATAACTAATTTTTTAGACTTAAATTTTTATGATTTTTTATATTTGAAATCTAAAACCTTTAAGTTTTTTATTTAACGTCTAAACCTTTATTTTTTTTTTTATTCAAGTCCTTTTGTATGATTTACCGTTAACTTTTCCGTTAGATCTAACGGAAACAGAGAGAAACATGATTAAAGGTGACGGTTTCATTGTAAAAAGACTTGAATAGAACAAAAAATAAAAGTTTAGCCTTTAAATAGAAAATTTAAAAAATTTAAGTTTCAAATAAAAAAAATCACAAAATTTTAAGTATAAAATGTTGGTTATCTCTGTATTTAATTTAAGGTGATTTCTTCTTTCTTGGTTGAGAGTTGGGAGTTTATAATTAAGAAGATCGCTGAGTGAGCAAGTGAGTGTATAATTGAAATATATAAATAGATATGTAGTTCATTCGATGATATTTTTAAAAAAAATTATTTTTTTATTTTTTAAATTTAATAATTTAACAGTTCATATTATTCTTATTCCACTTTAATTTCACATAATATTTTTCTGTGTAAGACCAGTTAATATAGTTTTGACCGTTTAACTTATCTATTAGGAAAACAAACTGATGAAGTGATTGACAAGAGCCAACCTTACAAAATCTAACAAATCACACGCACAAAAAGGATGGCCGTAGCCTGGCATCAGGCTTTTGTTTTGGATTTCTTTTGTTTTGGATTGGGGACATAGAAGACAAGACAAAGGTATTGTTTAAGCATACTTTAACAACGTAAATAACTAAAAAAGCACCCAAAAAAAAAAATGTAAATTACTAAATACTAATGAGATTCATTACGTGAACGTAGCAAAATAAAAGCAGCCCAAATACAGTTAACGTAAGCTCATTACAATAATTTTTTTTTTAAAATTTAAGTTTTTCTTCAAAAAGTCACATAATATGAAAAAAAAAAAAAGGAACAAAAAAGATTAAATGTACAAGTATGACAAAATGTGCAACAATTTGAAATTCAACATATATCACTATATTTGCATTTTTTTATATAGCTCGAGCACGTTTTTTCATTATTGTTATACATTTTATAATATTTATTGAATTTTTAACCAAAAAAATTAAACTTTAATAGAAGTAATTTTTTTAATAATAATCTGCTGCTTGCTAAAAAAACAATAATAATAGCCATGCTGACGTTGGTCACGTCTAGGTCGCCTAACATTTCGTTCCAAATACTAGTAGATATTCGCATCGCAGGTGGTCGGAAAAATTAGTGGGCCAAATACCATGTGGGCTAAGTGGCCCAAAAATAACAGCGTAGAGTACTGAGAGTGGGAAAGGTGAGATAAGGCTTCCTCAGCCATGTTAAGGAGAACATCCATGTGGATCCACAGAATCAGCTCAGATGTAATTATTATTGACAGAAATAATCTTGAGAAAATTAACAATAATAATAATAATAATAATCTTGAGAAAGAAGGGTTTTTTTTTTTATTATGAGTAATGAGACAAGTAAGAGATAAAATTAAAATTCGAATCTTAAATTTATTGAAAGTACATATTTTCAATCATTCTAATTAAAGTGAATTTTTATAGGGTTTATTATTTATCAAAATAGGAGGTGCGGCTTGTGGGTTTTGAAGGAAAAAAGAAAAATATAACTGATTTATTTTAAAATTTGTAGTCTAACAGGTTCTATACTGAGATATTTATATTTTAAGTTCTAAATTTTTATAAATTATTTTAATTGAGTTCAATACTTTTTTTACTTTTTAAATGAATTCTAAATCTTTAACTTTTATTTCGTTCAAGTCCTTTTTGACACAAACTTTAGTCAAACTATTGTGCATAACGGCCGACTAATGAATACACAAGTAATACTTCAAAATATATTATAAAAATTGCAAACATTAGTTAAAAAAGGAATTGAAATAATGTTAATATTCTCTATAATTACTTTATCTGTGTTTATCATTTCCTTAGTACCTTTATCTAGACTCTCTCCAAATTTTTTTTTTGTATGTTTGTCATTTTTTTGGGTCTGTAATTTTAGATTATTAATCATGTATTTGTTAGTCAACAAACGTTTGTGTGAAAAAGGACTCGAAATAAATAAAAACTAAACATTTAAGACTCGTTTAAAAAAACAAAAACTATAAAACACTTAATTGAAAATTTTATAAAGATATATGACTTAAAATGGGGTTATTCGGTTCTATAACCAATACCCGCAAGCAGGAGCATCATTTTTGTTGCCAAAAAAAGTTTGCCCCGAATAATATATCTAAGAAAAAGAAATTATAAGGGGTGTTTTTCGTCATTTTTCAGGCAGACTCAGAAAAGACAAAAACCCTAACCCTAGCCAGGACGCATCAACCGGTTCTAAAAGGCTTTATAAACGCTGAGGTAACAGCCGCCGAGTACTCAAACTCGTTTTGTCTGCAATCCGACAGAGGCGAAGCGAAAACTTGATGTTCTCTCTCTCTGTCTCTCTCTCTCTCGCACACACACACACACACACACACACACACAAAGAGACACACACAGAGGGACGCACAGAAACACGGTTATCTTTGGAATTGCGAAACTTGAAAAGGGAGAAAGAAGAGTGAGGAGGCAGTGATGTTGAAAACTACCTATTTTATGAGAGGGAAATATATTCTTATTTATTTCCCATTGTGATTATAATTCACACCAATGGATCCTTCTGAGCCTTTACTCTCCTTTCTCCGTTTTTTTTTTATCTTTTTTTTTAATTTCTCTGGTCCTTTTTTTTTCAGTTTCTCTCTCTCTCTCTCTCTCATGTTTTGGTTTGGTTTCAAGGTTTTTCAAAATTTTTTAGTCTCCGTTATTTTTCGATGTTAATTAATTTGAAGATTTTTATATGTTTTTTCGCTTGTCTTCTAAGCCAATGATGTGATGATATTGGTGTCGGAATCATTGAGAGATGTCGACTAAACAATCCCAGACTACAATTATCTGATCACTGGCTCTGTCTTTTTAAACTATTTATGAGTCGTTTTAAACTATTGATAATTAATTAGGAAGGAAATGCATTTTATTTGTATTTTGCAGTTGGGGCTTTACTTTACTGGGTTTTTTATTTTTTTTAATTTGGTTATTTAGTCTTTTTCTTATAAGTTCTTTACTTTGTTTTATATGATTCCCTGCGTAGAGAAAAGATGGTTTAAGCAAAATAAATAGAAAAATTTCCTTACATAAACGTACCATATATTTGTTGTACGAGCATATGAAGATAATTTAGTCCCGACTCTCGCTCGAAGGATCCTTCCGTCAAAACCATTGTCTCAGGTGTAACACAGTCAAAACCCAGTCGTCGTATTCCCATTGTTAATAGATGACAATCGTTTCGCATACTTTCTCCTTGTTAATCTTCATACAATGTGTTTGTTGAGGATTGATCATTAAGATGCCAGACACATTCGATTCCAGTCTTCTTTTTCTAGTGCAACTTTTTTTCAACCTACAAACTGTCCCTTCGAGAGGGAAGGGGCATAATAAAATGAAGATAATCGGGATGGAAGCATCGTAATAAAATTTTATGCCCGTAATTTCCTTCAAGAAGCATTACGTGTCAACTTCAATTCCAGAGTTGTGGGCACTGGCGCGACGCTAAAGTTAATATTAAAAATATTATCAATTTTATTTAAAATAATAAATTTAATATATTATAAAAAATTTTAAATAAAATTTACCTATTTTAATAATATAATATTAATTTATATGATTATCATATTATTGAAACATACATATTTATATAAATTTATTATTAAAATTAATAAATTTTATTTATATAAAATTATTACATATCAAATTTATTACTTAGAAAAAATTAATTACATTTTTACATATTAACCATCAATAAAATGGAGCTCAATGCATGCATATTTCATTCATTAAGAAAATGGAGCCCCATTATCCACCGGTCTCACTTCATGACCTCTTGTGCCAATAGAAAATGATATGATCATGCAAAGCAAAAGATTTCGAAACAACAATACTTGGGGCAAAAATCCTAACGTAAATCCCAGAAAATCTATACTTGTACTTGAATGAATGTATGAGCATTATATCCAGTGTTCACCCCTTTTTTCCTTCTTTGCGCCCACAAATACTACTGATTTACTACACCTTATTAAGTGCTCTGTGTTTGATAATTACAGAGGATACAACTAAATTCGAGAGTTGTAAGTAGTACCTAGCACTGAGTTCAGTAACCTCTTCTTTCTCTTTTCTTTGCTTTCCGCACTTACTTTTGGCCTACATTGTTCTCATTACCAATTTTAAATCGCCCACCCCAACTGCTTAAATTTGAAGTCAGGGCCCGCCACACTAGTCGCAAGTTGATGGCTACCATTCGCATGTTACATCCATATTATTTCTGTTTTGACTATTATGTTATAATTACTACTATGATTGTCCTCCAGCATCATTAAAGGCACTCTCAAGATACCCTGTTATCAACCGATTGCATCGAGTGAACATGAACACTCTTGTTCACCCCAGCTGCGTACTGATCATTCAAGGCCCAACTTGGGGATTGGTCGCCCCAATCTTAGTTGAAAGCTGACATGAGAGCTATCAGGCACGCCCTTGAAGATTTCCTTTTCCGCTTCTTTTGCAAGTTCCATTGCATCCCTACAAGGGACAGAACAACATTGAACACTTGCCCAACATGAAACTTCTGCAAGAGTACGGTCATCAAGTTTAACGTACATACCGAATTAGCATGTCATGGGGCATGACAACTTCTATTTGGAGAATTATCCTGCCTTGCAGTGAGTGGTAAGTGATACGCTCAACCTCCATTTTCTACAATCCAAACCAAAATCAATGTGCATGATAGAAACTGGAAACAGTGCATGAACTGCATTTGCTACAAGTCAGACATAATTACTGTCTACCAATTATTAGCTCGACAATTTAAAACAAGCATCATATAATGCAAGAAAGTGGAAGACTATGCGCTGACATAGTATCACTGCCTCTTTTAATCAGTATCAAGATCCAGGGTCCCCACCTCAAAACTGTGCTCCAAGTAGAGTTTCACAGTATACAGCCATTTTTGGATAATTAACCTGGTCTAAATATATTTCTGCCAGGAACATCCAAAAGCATAGGGTTATAAACCAGCATTCAGGATCCCCTTTATTCAGTAGTTGGACCTACAGTTTGCAGTACTGTGTCATATGAAGCCCAAAAGGCTAGGGAGGCACAACGCATTGGCCAACAAGAGACAAAAACCAGCATCATAAATAGGGGCCCTACGCTTGTATTTACGAAAATAGGTGAGACTACCTTTGGAAACCTTGAGGAGAGTATTTCAGAAACAATAACTTTAAGGATAATGATACAAAGCATGAAGCTTTTCATGCAAAGCTTCCCAACTATTGTGTCTCATTTTTTCAATATAAAAACTAAATTTTTACAAAAAAAATAAATCCTAAGTAGTATTTAGTGTTACCCTAAATGTAATAATACTTAGTGTTATCTTTAACGTAGTCAATATTACTCTAAATCATGATTTTAAAAAAAAAAAAAGTTTGGTCAAAATTTTTTTTTTAAAAAAAGACTGTCACTTAGCCCACGTAGGCCAAAAATTGTTAGTTTTGAATGAAATCGGAAAGATTCGGGAGGGCAATTTCATGTGTTTTATCATTTTCCTAACTTCAATACCCCTTTTTTCAGTATTTAGACCTACAGTTTGCAATACCGTGTCATATAAAGCCCAAAAGGCAAGGGAGGTACAACACATTGGCCAACAAGAGATAAATACCAGCATAACAAATAAAGGCTCTACGCTTGTATTTATGAATGTATACAAGATTACCTCTGAAAACCTTGAGGAGAGTACTTCAGAAACAATAACTTCAATATCTTTGTCCTCTAAACAAATATTTTGATTCTGTCTAGCTGTTCCTTCCAAATTTTCATGCCTGTCAATTGTGCTCAGGGAAAAGGATAATTTTGCAGGATCTGCAAAGAGATCAGAAAGGGTAAGCCAAACTATCCAAGAAAGTAAGCAATGGTGCAACCAAAAAGGCATACTATCTTTTCCATCCCCTAACCCCTAATCAGTTTCTTTTGTAAGCCAATATGTGCTACTTTTATTTCCAACCTTACATAACCCAGAGAATAATTCAATTGCTGTAGTTGGCTGATTCTTGAGGAGGACAAGGTAAGTACTCTACCTATGTGTACATAAATTTCAGCTATTTGGGGATATGAATTGTGAATTTTCCGACGGACTCTTTCACCAATTCCATGAGCAGCACTGACACTACAGAACGGATCAACCTGCAAGTCAGAAGTAACAACCATGACACTCCAACAAGAGAAATCGTCTGATAGTCAAACTTCTCAGGTGGAAGAATTTTCCTTTGAATTTTCAAATTATACTGCTTTAGCACCAAAACAATTCAATATCCAGAAGAACCCACCTCAATGTGCACATCAAGGAATACATATGAACCAGCCCTCCTCCCTCTCAAGCGATGAACTCCCTGTAAACAATTCCAAATGATTCTCAAGCATTCTCTTAAGGCTTGAAGACCTAAAAAGACTAGCCAAAATTTCGGCGGCCTTGAGCCACTAAGGCCTGTGTACAAACCGGACAGTCTCCATATGACGAAGAATAAAACAAATAAAACTTCTGTGCTTTTGAACTTACTAACAGACTAAGCATTTAAAGATAACAACAATTTAGATTCAAAAGGTTAAAAAAAAAAAGGAAGCCTCATTTCCTGGGAAACCAAAAGCCCATGGGTGTAAGTACTCAATCATCGAAAAACTTCAGCATGTTTACAAACCTTCACCCTGTTGAATTTGTATAGCCTAGCAAATCAGCAATTTTGAAATGAAATAATTGGCACAACAAATCTTAAACCTACCTCGACTCCCTTGACTTGCAGTATTGTTTCCTTTATTGAGTTTAAATGCTCCACAGGAAGTGCAGCATCCACCAATTCCAAGACACTAAAATTGGTCCACAACAGCAAGTCAACAAGTTGCCAGAAAACATAACTCATCTCATGCTCTGTAAAACGTTAACCAAAACTTGACAACATAAAAAACAAAAAAGAACATGTAAATGGAAAATCAGATCATTGTTGGCAGTCATTCACAACAGTACAAATAATTGACATGCAAAGTTTATTCCAGCAATCTTTAGCCAAGGAATTATATATACATGCACTGGGCCACATAAAACCAACATGAGACGAGGACTTTAGTTGATGAAGAAGGCTCAACAGAAGCTGGATTCTTATTTTCCAAATAAAACTACATCAAGATATCCCTATCAATGTACATATACCTAAATTTATGTATTTAAACATTTCAAGAGCCCACAAAGCTCAAAATAGAGGTGCATAAAAAAAGGAGCGTACATAGCATACCTCTGGTACCCAGTTTCCAAACCAGCTTTAAATATCATGCCTGACACAAGAAGCCCAGCAAGAGGATCAAGAAATTTTACTCCAAGGATAGAGCCGCCTGAAGTTGTGAAAGACAAAATCATAGTCAACTTGTGTCCATAAGACCAAAACTAATGAGATTACATTGAGAAAATTTTAATTAAGAAATTAATTAATTTGAGGCGGAAAAAAAAGAGAGTTAATAGCAATTCAGATTTTTATTTTCTCAATCAATGGAGAAATCACAGATCTTAATCGCCTAGAACTAATTATGCTGGTTTATAGGGATACCTTGTGAGAAATTAGCTCCATGTTCAACACAAATCAAATCTAATGCATACTAAACATGAACTAAAGCTTCTTACCAACTCCAATAAGAGCAACAACAGATGAAATTGCATCTGCACGATGATGCCATGCATTTGCTTTCATAAGTCCACTGCCTTGCTTTTCCCCTGCTCTTTTTGTTATCCAATAAAGCCTATAAATAACACGAAGCACATATGATGACGGTAAATTGTCAAAGAACCCTTGACTACGGCAGAGGAGGAAAACCACGAGAAAAATAATAGCAAGGAAAAGAACTGACTCAGATAAGATCAGCCAAACTAGCTAAGATAAATCAGTCACAAGTGGGACATCAACAGCAGGATGACAAGGAAGACAAATTCAAGTATCAAGTTCAACAATAAAAGGAACAGGGGTTTTGTACTAAATGTAATGGCATGAAGGCCCGAAAAGGAGAGGTTGCAAAAAGGATTCGTCCAAACAGGTGAGAGAGCACGTTTGTGTCTTTTTTTGCCTAGTTCTATATTTCAATAAGCATCACAAAAAAAAAAAAATGTAACAATGAAAACAACTATTTTCATTGTAATGGAATGAAAAATAATTAGGATATCATCTATACAGAGGAGACAAAGACAAGATAGTTAAATACCCTTCTTTAACAGATATAGACAAAGCAGTCATGCTCAAAGCAAGGATGGGATGTTCCATGTCAATTCCATGATGACGTCCACCACCTCCATGGACATGATTTTGCATGTTTTCAAGAGGTAAAGGATGGTTTGCAGCTTCAGGTGATACGGACCATACTCCCTGCATATGAGAGAAGTTCATCCCCATTCGGGATTATTTCAAAATTACTTAAACTCTCATGATTGTTGCAGATCTAAAAGAGGAACTCACTCAAGAATTAAAATCACATTTCACAACATGGTGCTACAATGACGAGGAAGAAGGAGATAGTATACGAGGAAAGAAATTATACAATTAGAACATCAAAAGCATGCCATGCAATACCGCCAGACGTAGCCAAAAGCATGCATGAAATTCCAAGGGCCCCTAGACTCTCAAACTTCCCATGCCCTGAAGAGAGAAGAAACAAAAAAAGAAGCAAGTAAGATAATATCAATTACAGAATCTAGGATCATGATGCCCGTTCGTACTTCTTAAATTTTAAAAAGCATGATATACTCTGATTCTTTTCCTCAATAGTGCATCCATAATAGCATTCAGAAGATCAAACATCTTTTGAACAGTTAAATACATCAACAACCATGGTGGGTTTATGAGAGAAGGCGTGTCAATACCAAATATCAACCTTGTTAAACAGGCAAACAAATCAAAACCAAGCAGGATCATAAGATCTCTATCCCAAGACGGACAAAAAGGCATAAATTTTATCTCCAATAATCGGGTTCACTTTAAGCTCTAGGTTCTCCATAACCATATCTAAGTTTTAGGCATACATATAACCTAACCCATGATCCAAAACATCCTGACCGAAATTCATAAACCTAAGAAACCAGGAAAAACCTTAAACTCTACTAACAGAGAACCCTTTTTGCAATCAGTAAAACAAGCTTTTGCAGCACGTAATGAGAAATGCTGCAAAATTTTCCCATCACTGAAAATCTTAACAGCTCATCAGAATCACTCCTACCACATAAATTGAACTCACAAAGGACACGGCATTATGCTTAATTAAAGCCCACAAAGGGAAAAAGGAAAAAAAAAAAAATTCCCCATTCACTTCATTAACAACAAGGCAGGAGTACCCTATGACGAACCTAAAGCAAAAGGGTGGCATCAGATTAACCGCAAATACAAAAGATGATATGAATTGAGTTGAAACATGGGCTTAATAAGCACACATATAGATGAATGGAGTGGCAAGTCGGTACAAATTATAAGTGACCATATGGGTGTTCTTTGTCTTTGGGAGCCTTCCCAGCTTTGAACGACAATAAAGCAACTCCACTTAGGACCTGCAAAAGGCGAGTCGAAGCAGATGTAATATACAATACAGTTTCCAAAGCAGAGAAAAATTTGATGAAGCCTCTAGTGAAAAATATATATAAACATATAGAAGTATTATTAAAAAAAATTATTAATATAGTTGTTTTCATTCCAATAAAACAAAAAAAAAAAAAAACCATGAAGAAAATAAGTAAGCCTATATATATATATATATATATATATAGAGAGAGAGAGAGAGAGAGAGAGAGAGAGAGAGAGAGAGAGAAATTTTATATAACATTACAATGTCGGAGAATGAATGGGCGGCGTCAGCAATAACGGCAGTGCTTCCAGATAGGTAACCAGTCAAGGCCTTTCCCGTAGCCAAGAAAACATCGGCGGCGAGGCCCAGACGGAATACGAACTCACCGTCCTCGCCATAGGGTCGCTGCTGCTGCTGCTGCTGCTGCTGGTGGCGGCTGTCGGAAGAAGAAGAATGACCGAAATGCCATCTTCTAGGGATACTTCTGTGATTGGGATTGTCATGCAAAGTGGCGGCGGACGGCTGCTGGGACGAATTGAGGGATTGGAATAGGAGGCCGCCGACTAGTCGGCAAGTTTTATAACGCCAAGAAGAGATTCCGGAGAGAAGATAGGGCTTGCACATGGGATTGGAATTGTAAAATCTGAATCCCATTGCTTTGCTTGTTTCTGCTATATAATTTTGTTTTGGTTTTTGGTTTAGGTTTTGGTTTAAGGGCTATTATGCTTTCTTCCTGTTTGTGTGAGTTTTTCCTTCTAGAGATTCCAAGAACCGCGGAAATAAATCACAGACGAAAGGAGGCTGTAGCCGAACTCGTTTGGTGGTGCCCATTGGCATTTGGCAGTGTGACCTGAATTCTTTTTCCCTTTTTGTCTTTTAATTTTTTTTTTCAAAAAAAAAATTCTTTTTTTAATCATATTTCTTTTTTTATTAATTACTCCCGATATTCATTAAAAAACAATTTTTTTTTTTTTTTGGTAAAACCCAAAACAATATTGTTTTCTTTTCAGGCTTGCAAAAGGCTCAACCCAGAACGGCCGACTAGGACCAATTATTTGATTGAGGCCTACAGATGGCACGACGTTGGCCTAAAGTGCAGAAAATACAGTATTTACAAAGATATAAATAAATTATATAATGTCCCTAATTAATATTTTAGTAGTTAAAATTTAAAATAAAAATAAAAATATAAAATTGAGATTTAAAGCTGTAATAAAAAATTAAAAATTTTAAAATTTAATTATAAAATCTTGTACGAATAAAACTAATTTTTCCTTTATCTCGTGCTACTACTACCACATTTGATCGTTGTAACTGGCCAATTGGCCATAATGGTTCCAGACGCAGGTCTGGGAAAGGAACATGTTCAGGAGAAACATTACTTACGACTTACGAGGAAAGACCAATGTTTTGAAAATTACACCGATAATTAAATAAGAAATTTACATCCTGCATCATTTATTTTAATGATAGTAATAAACCGTACTGTTAATTTTTAAATGTAACATCTTACATTCCAAAGTTTAATTATAGTAATAAATCACACCCTTTGTTAGAAAAGTTTAAAATAATTACAAAAATATTATTATAAATGACATACTCAGATTAAATTGTCCTTTACTATATACAAAATAAAAAAGATGTTAAAAAAAATATATGAAAGTTAGAATAACAGATGACAGTGTACCCTCAATGCCTTTATAAGGACATTTTCTTAACCATACAATTTTTTTTTTTTTTTTTATCTATAAGGAGTCTTATTGGACATTTGGGAAGGGAGAAATGAGATTGGTGAGATTTGAACTCCTCACCTACTGGTTGAGAGATAATCTATCAACCAGTTGAGTAAATATTCAACATCTTAACCATACAATTCTAAAATATCTCCTACAATCTCATTCAACACACGGTTAAACCTAATAGATAAATAGTACCACAACCATCTTTAGCAGTCATAAAAATTGATATCATACCACAATAGAAAATTAACAACATAGCACAAATCAAATGAGCAAAAGAAAATATCTTCGTTAAGTGTTAATAATGATGGATTGAAGAACTGGCAAGGAGCATAAAACATTTAATTGTCATATTAATATATTTTAATAATTGTAATACTATTTAAGAAATAAAAAGAAAATTTCTAAAATGTGTGCATGGACTCATTTGTGATGTACCAAAATAAAGCATCCCAACATATTAACTAGTTTTTTTTTTTGAACTTTTTTTTTTCACTTTGTATATATAGAAAGGTAATTTAGTCTGATTATGTCATTTATAATAGTATTTTTGTAATTATTTCAAATTTTTTTGATAGAAGGTATGATTTCTTACTGAAATTAAATGTTGGAATGCAAGATATTACACTTAAAAATTGGGGATGCGGCTTGTTATCGTCCTTAAAATAAGGGGTGCGAGATGTAATTTTTTCTAATTAAATTGATAAAATTAGTGGTTCAATGTTTAATCAGTTTAATTCAAATTCGAACCAATAGAACCAATATTCAATAACAATTACATATTTATAAAAATAGTTGAAAAAATAATATGATATACTTTCTTAAAACATAATTTTTTATAGTTCAAATTTTTTAACGAAAAAACCTATAGAAAAATTTGACTTTATACTAATTTTTTAGTTTTCATGATTAAATTAGAAGTTTTAATAACATTTATAATCAAATTGAAAATTTGAATTACATTTGGGGCACAACTATAATTTAAATAAAGTTTTGGGATAAAATTATAATTTTTTATTTTTGTGACTTAAACCCAAACCATTTCAAATTTTCTCAAATTTTTAGACACCCCTTTTTTCGGCTTTAACAAGTTTTTGTCCGGTTTAATTTCTACCTAATTTTTGGATCAAAGCAAACAAATAATTTGACCGGTTCATAATTCAACAGATTCAACTAACCAATCCAATCTGCTTTTAATAACTTTGAGAAAGACTTGATTTCAAATGCTCACTTCTAAGTCTTAATAAAATGCGGTTACGGAGGGATAGTGGGGGCAATATAATGAGAAAAAGGTATGATTTATTAAAAATTTATGTAATTGTTCTCACTGAAATTTATATTTTACTTCACTAAAAATTATATTTTATATTTTTACCTCGACTTCTGCATTTTTATTTAATATGTCCACTCCTTTATTCATTGCTCCCACTGAATAAAATGTGGCTCCCTCATTGTTAGCATGAATACGTCAACGAAAGGATGAATAAAATTCCAAATCAAGGCCTGTCTCTCGCTTCCAGCCAAGGTTTTTGCATTTATACGTGAGGGTTCGTACATATAGGAAATGGACAGATTGAAAAATAAATGTATAGTTTGGAACAATGGTCAAATGGTTTTCATCAAAATTCAATGTTAACATGCTTTTCAATGGTAATTGCAGTTAGAATGTACCGGGTCCTTGCACTTCTCATCACAAATTTCGATTACTCATTCTAAACCAACCGACGGGGCCAACCAAAAGCCAACATTAACAACTCAGTTCGATTTCTCCTATCAACGCCACCTTCTGTCATCATGTCTACTTTGGCCACGATGCTTGGGAATATTTTGTTGCCTGGACCTATTATCTGGCCTAAATTCCCATCCAGAATTTAATCTGGGTCCCAAAGTGTTTCTTCCTGTAACGTACTCGGATGACCTAGAGGGACTATTCTCCGGACTCCAAGACTCAAAGACCTCATCGCCCACAAATTCATTTCTCTCCCAAGGAGGACCTGATCGCATTTGAGGCTGCACTGGGCCTCCGTGGGATGAATGAAAATTATGTTGGTTAACTCTATGCTGGCCATTTGAAGCTAAACCGCGCCTAGTCATCCACGAGTCAGGCATTTGACTGACATTCCCCGTTGATGATCTAGACAAGTACATTGGCTGCGACTCAGTCATGTGGGGTGGCTGCAGCTGTGAGCGTATGGATACTGGCATAGGCGTTGGTGTTGGTGACGAGGAATGCAACGGATATGCAACTCGTCCCTTCTCTGGATTGTTCAATGCAAAAGATGTAGATGGAATGATTTCAGTTTCAAATCCCACTGGAGGCCCAGTTGCAGCAGAAATTTTTGGTAATATCATCGAAGAGGCTGGCATTTGTGTTATTGAAGAATCGGAAGGATGAGTATGGTGTGACGAGGGCACCTTGGAAATCTGTAGCTTTTCGGGTATTATGGTACTTGTTCGAGGCACTGGAAAAGGAGACGTTGATGCTGGAAGTTGTTGCAAGGGTAATTGCTGTTGCATAATTCTGATATTAGTCGCTTGAATCTGAGGCTGCCTGTCTAACGAGGGAGTGATAGCGGGCACACCATAATCAGGGTAGGCAACTCTATTCTCAACTGAACTGTGCTTTGAGAAAGGGTTCTTGTCAACTTCTGGTTTCCATCCACTCTGCAAATTTTACAAAATTTTATCAAGGGAAAGAAAAAATTAGTACAGCTGAGTTAAAGCTCGACAAGAGTAACAGTAATTACATTACAAAAGCAAAAACAACACTAGCGATAGGACTCGCTATTTTAGCAACCGAGAAGACCATCTTACATTATATTTTTTATTTTTCACTTAATTGATTCTGAATAAAACTTAAACTCGATACCGTCAGTCTTAAAGACAACTTCAATACTAATTGAACTATAACTCATTAGTGTGTCACATTATCGTGTATGGCCACTCCAAACTACAGAAGATCCATTAATCGTCAGTGAAATTGTCCTTCAATTATATAATTAGTAGAAAGTACTAAAATAGCAGCATCCATTGATATTAGCCACATTTTCCACAGGTAAAACTTTCCAAGATAGGGACTGTTCCGTAGTTGAACCC
The DNA here is from genome assembly GCA_037832335.1 of Carallia pectinifolia. NCBI lineage: Eukaryota > Viridiplantae > Streptophyta > Magnoliopsida > Malpighiales > Rhizophoraceae > Carallia > Carallia pectinifolia. The sequence goes on along the minus strand of CM075447.1, from coordinate 12,306,821 downwards.
AATTTTACCCCAGAAGACTGAAAAGTGTTCAGTGAACTTCTAAGGAAAAGTCCCGACAATCAAAACTAGTTATGCACATAACTACGTGGAGTCCATTATTTCATTTGACTTGTACTCAGAATTTGGAGTTGGTTGTTAATAGAATTCGCAAACGTCATGCTCCCAATTTCAAATGAATACTTTTAGCCTTCTTATATCTGGAGAGCAAAAAGCTCAGACCCTAATAAGTTGATAACAGCTTAATATGTGGCAAAACTTGCAACATGGGCAAACACGCACCGTTCCAGGGTTGCTTGAGGGAGTTGGAGAAGGAAGAGAAACTTCAACTTTCTTATCTACTTCACCAAAGCCGTTTGAACCACCCAGTAGACCTGCCCCATCCTTCTTTATCATGTCAAGCAACTTCACGGTTTGCTCACTGGACAAATTGCTAGCTTGGCCAGAAGTCAATGCAAAAACTAAATCCGGATTTTTGAGGAGTACAGCGAGCAATTCAAGATCTGGTTCGGCCACACTGCCATTACCAGTCTGGGGCAAGGTGGATGCCGGTGCTGCTGTCGTGTTTGCATTCTCATTATGGGAAACCTGTGCGTCTGCATTATCCATATCTGGTTGCTGTTCAATGGGAATTTCGGGGGTCAAGGAATCATCATAGTCCATTTCAAGGTCCCATGGTTCCTTGGGATTAGGTGGTATCTCCTGTACCGAGCGATAGGTGGTTTCCATCTCCCTACGGTTTCTGTTTTTCTGAATGTCTACTTCTTTGCTATTCTCACCAGTGCCTACCCTCCAGACATCGTTGAGTTTCATTTCTGCATAAAGGAAAAGCATAAAAAACTGAAATTCCATACTGATTTTGCACCGAAATAGATGAACAAAAGGAAACCCGGAAGCAAAGCAGGATTGGAGGAGTAAGCCAACATAAAACTAATTAGTTTCCACATTAACGTCCCATGCGGCAGCTGCTTGATCTCGAAAGGGTAAAAAGGGAAAACGATTCAGTAGAAATGGATATATGGTCAAGTCCCAGTCAGTCTGGGCATCCTCTAAAATGTGCCCCTCTGAGCTTATCTGGCAAACAGAAAATGGCCCAAAAATCATGGTGACTACGCCGATCAGCTATTGTTGTTCAGATCAGCTATTGTTATTCAAGCAGATTCTCTAGCCCATTGCTTTATGCAATTTCAGATTCAAGATCAATAAAATCTCTGGTTGGTAGTTTCATGGCAAGTGTAGTACAGCTATGCTTTCTGGGTCACAAACACCGAACAAAATCCTCAATTTAAGATGAAAGCACATGAATCTTAGACAATAATCTCCACCATTTGGCACATGAATCCAAGATCCTGTATCCGGCTGCTGTGGATTAAGATGGTTGATTAACACATGAAAGTGCAGATTTCCGCTTAAAGTTAGCTGCATTTCTCATTAGAGCCCCTCATTTAAGCATGGTCCCCAGAGGTCCAAATATATCATTACAATTTGAAGTTTTTAGACAGGAGTTTTGAGCTAAATGAGGCCATCTGATAATTCAGTAAGAGCATGGTATGCTTGGGAAAGAATCAAACATAAAGTACACAGAATAACATTCACAATCTTATCCCAAACCATTGCCTAATCATGGTAACAATGTTTCACGTGAATGGTAAGAAACAGACTTTGTTGGGAAAATTACCACATGGCAGTTCCAATCATCTTATTCACAAGAAGCAACCCAAAATGAACATGACATTTCTTTTTACAGGTAACAGTAACAATCAACCTAATAGCATTAAAACCAGTTTCAAAATCAAGGTTCCACAACAATGAGTGTGAAGGTTTACCAAGCGGCCTAAGTTTGCACCTTTTGCGCCTAGCGGGCAGATCTATAGCTATAAGCTATCCAATTGTACAGAAGGTCAGTCCGGCAACAAAGGCAATCAAACTCAAAATGCAGCTTAATCATGCAGACACAGATTCAGCCTTAAGGAATCATTATTTCTGATAGAACTTTTGCCGTGGACCCAAAATTATTAAACATTGGCAGACATAAAAAGTAAAAAAAAGTGGTGTTGGAAATTTCTAAGAATAGGGTACACAACAGCAAAGGATGTCCGACTTATCTACTTTTACTTGAGTGCGCATACAATAGACACATAAAACATATATCTGTCCTATAACAGTATAGCCCAGTCAGCTCCACTATGGTAAAGCTAACAGTGTATGACATTATTTTATTGTTCTCAAGTGACATATCATAACAGCCTCTTAGCTTTGTTAGTCTGCGTCTATGATATATTCATTTTCTCATTTTAAAAAGAGTTGGTGATAGTTACATTTGGAAAAAAAAAACAAAATTAGTGACATGTGAGACCTACAAATTCTTTAAGTACATTAAACAGCCATCGCTTATTACAAAATTTCAAAGTGATCGATGAATGATATCATGTTCCCTCACTCCTATATTGAAAACCCTATTTCTTTACTTTACTGCTATTATCCACTAAAAAGACAAAACCCGAATACCTTCTACTTACCCACCCCATGTTTCTAACAAAACATGACATAACCCTGCGTGAAGTCCACTTGAATAAATAGAGCCCACACTAGAGTTTCTTCTCAATTGAGAGGTGAGGGGTTTTTCATCATGGTTGGCCAAAATTAATTACTTAAAGGTCGAAACAATAGACCAGCAGAAGAGTGACATTTGACTTGTACTTCCAATTTTGCTAACAATAACGAACTATCGATGATATCGAACATGTTCATGGCCTAGTCCTGAATTTGAAGTTCATAAATTTTGGCATGAGCTAAAGCAATCTATATTATTTTGTTCAGAATTCTAAACAACAGAGAATACCAAAAGTCAGTGAATGCATGTAGGTAAAATGATGAGAATAATCATAATGAGTTATAGCTAAAGGCTATCATCTTCTCTAAGTCTGATGATCACAAATCCTTCTTGGACAACAAATACTTGTCTATGTTGCATATTAAAGACTGTATTTTGTGGCTTTTATATATTTTAATATAATAATATTAAGAGAAATGCATGTTAAGAATAAATTTAATTATCAAAAAATTCAATACTGATCAACCTGATTCTAATTGGCAGCAATGGAGAAAGAAATTTTTTAAGGATGCTATTTGTGAAACTTTGCCAAAGAAAAGCATAAGGAAGTAGAACATAGGGGAACCGAAAAAGAAATCCGTTTACACAGAAACCAATATTCAAAATGTTTCTCCATTCTTTTCCATATAAATAATTCAAAAACCAATACCAGGACAGGGTCAACGCAAATAGAGATTAAGATTAAAGGTTATGCGTGTAATTACTCCTTCGTGAAATATATGTCAGTATCATATATAACTCTATATTGAACTTTCTAAATTTGTCTTCCCTCATTCAATCACTAGTCAAGAATGACAGATATTTCATATTTCTATGCTAGGATTCGTGGATAAGCTGAAGAGACTAAAGAATAAAGGCCAAAAGCAAATGTACCTGGCGCTTTCTTCCAGGGGATTTTGACCTTGTTAAGTAACTCTGCCAATGGCTCCTTACCTATCACTTCCTGCTTTAAATGTTCACTGTTATTAGATATTTTTGGACCAAAAGTCATAGGTTTCTTGATTTCCTCTTTCTTATGCTGAACAAGAACTTTTGATGCTGGAGGAAAATGGCTGGACGAGGCGCTCGGAACTCTACCAAGGCCTTCAGTCTTTACAACATTACTGCCATTAGAAGAGGAACCATTTTTCCCATGCTTTCCCTGCATGTACAAGGCACGCATCTTTGCTTTTTGGATATCATCAGCAGACATTGGGCGACCCTGACCACTGGATACTGCTTTTGCGGAGTGGGGGCTTCTGCCAGCTGTTCTCTGGCCTGGCTGTTCAACAAGCTGAACTTTTCTGCGTTCTCTTGTGTCTGTTAATAGTTAAGGAATGCATCGAGAGCAAAACTATACAAACAAATGGTGCCACAATTGCAAAGAAATAATTTACATGTTTTATTTTCAAAATGGAATCAGTTACTAACAATTCCCAACAGACAGTATTAGCTGGGAGTTGTCAGTAGGCAGACCCAACTTTGATACAATGGGTAATTTGGAAATCAGCAAAGGCAAGCAGATCAAAGGAGATATGACAGAATGGAATCAAAGTTTATTCTCAGTAAGTACCACAGAGATAAACAGACAGCAAAGAGAGAACTTTAAAACTAGGTGTAGAAAAAAATTATTAGTCAATTGCCAATTTGCCACATGGGTAATTGAACTAATAGTCATTCCCAAGCTAAACTCAGACCTCGTAAAAGGGTAATACAAGATCTCAAGACTCGGAAACCGTCAAATTATAACCAATACTGATATCCCAGATTACTATTCCCATCTACCTTAGTTACTGCACATATAAAGGAAAATGGCAGAATAAATATAAATTTTACCAGTGCCACATGGGTAATTGAACTAATGGAGGTTCCCAAGCTAATCTCAGACCTCGTAAAAGGGTAATACAAGATCATTAGATTGTCAAACCATCAAATTATAACCAATACAGATACCCCATAATACTATTCCCGTCTATGTTATTTATTGCAAATATAAAGGAAAATGGCAGAATAAATTTAAAATTACCTAGTGGCATTTCACCGTAATTTTGCAGCAAAATGTCAAGTTAATCAAAATTTTGATCATCTTTACCAATGAGCTGATATTAGTTCAATCCTGAACACAGGCTTTAATTAAAGTTTCAAAGGTGCAAGGCAGATAACCTCCTGCCAGTAGCTAACTCTAACCTGCTGACATAATTTGATTCAATAGCACGGAAACAGAAAACCAAATCAAAATCCAAAGGATACGAGATGAAGAAGCACCTAGGATGTGCTTCCTACTTGGATCATCTGCTGATGCCGGCAGTAGCTTTAATGGTTGTGAAGGTTCCATTTTCCTAAACAAAACATTTATGGTCATTATGTTCTGTGCCCAAAATAGCAAACGCAAAGAAAAGGGGAAAATTTGCACCACAGAACGAGAGCAAGAGCAAAAAAATAATAATAACTACCGGATGTTTTCTGAACCTTCAAAGGGGAGAGCCAGAACGTCTTCCTGCACAGCAATAAAAACTATTAGGAGCAATAATATGACTCCGTTGCAAACACATTGCTGACTCTGCGTAGAACTTACAGGAGTAGCACTGTTGGGCTGCCACAATTCATCACCCATGATTTCATTGATGCTGCATCCAGTTTGAGTCGAAAATGAGACCAATGAAAAACTACTGGAAACATAGGACGTGAAGTCAGACTTACCTCCGCTTTAGTATCAACTCCTGTGCATCAGTGGAAGATCTCAAGCCATTGGGACCTTTAACAGCTTGACTCCGTGCAAATATCTTGCTCCATCTTGATAACAATACCTTTGCCCTGTTTGATATGTCTGATCTTCAAATCAGATAAATGAGATTCAAAATTACCGTAAAGGAAATACAGAAGTACGGCTAAAGCAAAAAGATATATCTCAAAAACGGAACACAACTATAAAATAGACATAAAAAATGGAATTTAGTTTAAACAATATAGATAACCAAAAAGTTACAAATGCAACTGTTCCAACTTCCATAATGGTTCTCATTGTCAAACAACTATATTTAGATTTTCTCCAACTAGAAATGAACACATGACGCATTCATTGCATTGGTATTCAAAATATATATATTTTTTTTATGACATCCAGAAACTCAACAAATTTCTTCATTTTGAAATCCAACTTAAACTAGTTCAAACATGCCCTTTGTAATCCATGTTAAGATAAACTCAAAAACTCTTTGTGCACTGCACAAACATTTTGTTTAAGCAATGAGAACAAACAGCAAAAATGACAACCGGAAGAAACTAAAGAATAACATCTGCAATAAGACATAAACATGAGAAAATGAGAAAAAAATAAGAAAGCAAAAAAAGCAGACAAAAGTCTCCAAACAAAAGTACACCTGATGCCCTGTAAGAACGCAGCCTACTGACACTGTGGAGAATGGCTGACATATGTTCAGGAAGAGCTTTATGAAGAGGCAAATGACAAAGGACCTGCAAGCAGATAATGATCTCATCAAGGCACAAGGCAAGATAGTAGTAAGCAAGATGCTAGAAAGTTGCATCTACCTTGAGGATGACAAGAAGGACACTGGTTTGTTCTTCAGCTGCTACTTGACTTAACCAAGTTGCCAAAATCATCACACCACCTTTACTTAAAAACCTACAACATACATGAAAACCCAGTGAATGCAGACAACAGAAGAATTGGCCGCTTGCTAAATTCCTTAAGTGAATTAAAGGAAAATACCAGTCCAGAACAGTTGGGTTTTGTATTTGCAAGATCCAATCCATTAGTTTCACTTGCCCAGAAAATGTTTCTTCTTTCCGAAGTGAACTAAAAACATTCTCGACAAAATGTTTCTCTAAGTCATCTAAGCCAGGCAATGAATCATCCTGTGATAAGCAAGATGGTGCCTCTCCAACACTGGAAGGACCAATAGAGTCTAATGGAACTGGGGCAGAGCCTACAGAATTCAAGGGGATGGTATTGGGAACAACAGAGTTTAAGGACTCCAAATGAGCACTGACAGAGTTCAATGGAACTTGATTACTAGGTATCGACATATCAGAACTGGTTGGGACCCCATACTGAAGTTCTTCACATAACTTATCTATAAGTGTCTTCTCCCTTGATAGCCGGACTAATTTCCTGACTCTCGAACGCTGGCTAGCAAAAAATTCCCGAACCTACATATAGCAATTCAGTAGGGAAAAAAAAATAGTAAGCATAGATTTATTTAAATGAAAAACTAAGGACAAAACAGAGAAAGAATTGAAAAATAAACACTGGAAAATGGAAAAGTTCGTTATAAAACTTTAAAATGCCAAAAGAAACAGAATATGAGATGAAAGATGTTGTCCAGAGTAAAAAAAGAAGCAAAGGAACACCTGTGTGACTGTAACACCAAATTGAGCACTAATCTCACGTGATTCCTTCTTACTAATTGCATCTTTTATGGAAAAAATTGCTTGCATATACTTTACAGCCTTCGCGTTTAGCAAATCTCTAGGCCTTTTTCCTGCCAAAATGACAACATGGAAAGACATCACCCAAAAGCAGAAGAAATGCAGAATACGTTGAGACAAAAGCAGGATAATCAAAGCAAGAACAAAGAGATATTGTTTGAAATTCTCTCAATTAGTCAAAATAAGAAATAATTGTACACTGAACGCAATACAAATTGATGCTGCTGACCCTCTTCGCCTGTTTAATCCTTGTGCTATCACATGATCGTGCTTAGGGTCAGTACATGGACATATTCATAGATTAAATATAAAATGTTACACCAACAGTTGGATGCATGAAATTGCATCACGGTTAAAATCACGGGATGGTAAAGCCCAAAATACACAGGATAAATGAACCGAACCAATACTTGAAATATCTGAAAACCATACATCCAAACTTACCAATATTTATTGATAAGGCTCCAGCCGCCTGCACATGATTCACAAGAATAACATCAGACAACATGAATTGGGGAAGTGGGAGTAGAGAGGAAGATCAGTACATTTGGAGACTTCAACAAGAAATGCCTTTAATTCCAATCAAAAAGAGAACCAAAATATTATGAAATCGAACCCAAAAATATGAATGGTAATTATGCAATTTAAACCAAAAACAAGCAATAGATACTCACAAATTTGTTTACAATCCGCTAATGATTGAAATTAGGATAGAAAGGAGATACTATAAACCAAATAAAAATAAAGGACAAAGATTTACTTATGAAACTCCAGAAACATAGGAAACTCGTGTATCAGACCTACCCATATCTTTTCGATCACCAAACTTGACGCTTCATTTTGAACCATGAAAGTTAAAAAAGAACAATAGTTTCACCATGTAGCTTAACCTCAAGTAGTAACAAAGTAGCCAGAACAGTTTATCTAGTTTTTCTTTTTTCAAATTTCAATCATCCAAAGGCCCATATCACTTTGTTGCTACCTAAATATTGCTAACAAGTATTTCCCAAAAAAAAAAAAAAGGAATTAGATCCTACGGTCCCCCCAGAACCAAAACCCTTCCTCAGAAACACAAATGTTAACTTTGAAATGACAAGAAAATGTCATTTCTGCTCAATCCCACGCATTTTCCCTCACCGTTGCATAGCAAATTAGGCGAAGGATTTTAATTCAACATCAAACATAACTTTTATAGCGCAAACGCAGACTGACAGTCTTTCAAGACTTAAAAAAAAGAAAGAAAGAAAGAAAGAAAAAAGAAGGTGGAGAACAACCGAAATTGTCGAAATGTCAATTAGAAATAAGCCTCCAACTCCACAAGCTGAACACAAACTCGAGACAGGTAATCTTAAAATTCAAATTCAGAGAAAGCAATATCGCGTACCATCTCTTGAGAAAGAGGATTGACGCCGGTGAGTTTGCATTGAGTGACGACGATACTCTCGAGCTGATCGATCTGGCTGTGGAAAAGCTCTTTTTGCTGATCCAGAAACGCTCGAAGCGACTCTACGTTCGCCCCAATCTCTATCTCCTCGAAGTTCCCTTTCAACGCCTCCATTATCGAACGCGAAGATTGGAAAATCGAGCCTCGATGTACCACTACAAAGCATTACAAAAGAGTACAAATGGAATTGAGAGTTTCGGAACAAAAGGTAAATCAATTAGAAAATAAAAAAATAAAAAATCGGGGATTTTGGGGTTAGGGTTTCGGGAAGAGTAAAGAGTGAAAAGGGGATTAGAGATAGCCACGCATAGAAACGGAGCAGGTAAGTATAGCCCCAATTTGGCTCGCGAAGAGAAAATGAAAAATATATATATATTTAGTAATTATAAAAATGCTCAAAAACCTCTCATAAAAGCAAGTCAATGGCTGCGATAGACACGCAGTGATCTGTACAATTACACTGTATTTGGGATGGGAGAAAGTGAGGAGAGAAAAAAAAAAAGAGTAAGAGAATTAAAGTAAATTATTATATTGAGAAAATATTTAAAAAATGGGGACAGAAAAATTTCTAATTCCATTAATCCTCCTACTCCACCAAAACCAATCCCTCAAAAATAGAAGAAAAGTTGTTAGTTCTCTTACTAAATTTATTAAATGACTCAATTACCCCTCACATAATTTAAAAATTACAATTTTACCTAAATAAAATACTTTAATAAAATTTATTATAGAGGATAAAATTATTATTTCAATACATTTTATGTTCCTCTCTCTTACTTTCCACCCTTTTCCAAATAAAAGAATTTATAATTTTCCTCTCTCTCATCACCTATTTCCAAACACAAGAAAAGATAGAAAATATTATTCTCCTCTAATGATCTTCTCTTCTACTTTCCTCTCTCTCAAAAATTTTATTCAAATACAGTGTTAAAGTATAAGTAATGTATTAAATTTAAAAAATAATAAAAAATATTAAATATTATTAAATTAATCACGCATATTTCTCATATGTCTTATTAAATATGTGTTCACTTAGTTTAATATATAAAAACAATTTTTTTGTCCCAAATTTTTGGTATTTAAAAATTTTATTATGTCCCGATCAATTTAGAGTAGAGCTGGAAAATATCCACGATAGGGATAAATTTCTTTCAATATCCATTTTTTTATATATAAAATTCGAATTCAAAACTTTACATAAAAAAAAAAAACAGAACTCCTTATTATTCGGACTAGCAAGTGTTAGCCTAAAAATAATTATTTAGTAATTGATTAATCATTAATTCTTTTTTTTTTGTTAAAATTAATCATTAATTCATTACTTTTTTTTTTTTTGTCTATAGAGAGTCCTATTGGGTATTTGGAGAGACAACCCCTTCAAACAGTTGAGCAAATACTCAACCTCTTAATTCATTACCATTGTTGGCCATGGCCAATCTTTTCTTCCTCGATATCTAGTCGCCTCTAACAATGGAACTTTTACTCTAACATGTGTTCCATCAATTGCGCCTACACAGTCCTATTTCACAAAAACATATAGTTATTCGAACCACTAATTAAGAAGCACAGACATCACAAAGTTTGAAGTTAGAACAAAAGAAACTTTGTATTACCTTAAAATATGGGTAAAATCTAAGATTATTGAGGATTTGCGATGAGACCTCTAATCCACTTGGTTTCCTAAAAAAGTCATCCTCAAGTGAGATTACAGCTCTCAAGACATTATGAAATTGACGACTCAATGTCTCGCCTAAACAGATCCAATAAAATGTAAGTGCATGAGTTCTCCAGTAGGGTCCAATATGTGCAGGAACTTTGTAACTTGTTCTTCGACGGTGGCATTTCGAAACTCTTTTATTTGACCTCTATGTCTTAATAATTAACAGAATTGAGCAACGCTTGAGGACTCATGCGTAGCATAGAGCGACAATCAATTTCATGATCAATTAGTTGTTGAATGAGATGTTGTCGACTAGGAGTTTTGTCATGGTGGGCATTATTGATTAACGGCTTATCGACGAACATTTTGTGAATGTGTATCAAATGTAAGGCATGGACAACATAAACAATGAATTGCATAATTGCAATTCGACGTTGTCGTTCTAAACGTTCTCTAACATCGTTGACAATTTTTAGAGTTTGGTGGACCATGCCCGATACTCCACCCATATCATCTGAGAGAAGATCATCACTTGCCAACGACATGCCTTCCACATTCTGTGCACCCTCCATGTACTTCAAAGCAGGAAAATTAAGTACATGCTAGTGTACGAGTTGGAAAACAAAAACTCACCTATCATTTTCTATATGAGAAGAAGTAACCATAATATGTAATAGAAAATTTTATGGCTGATGGTGTACCTTTTGAATGGCCCAGAAAATTTCATCCACGAGCTCAAAACTCACACAAAGACAAAGGAAAAAATAATATAAAAATTGCATAAGGAAGAAATCAGCTCCACATGAAACATAATTAAATAAATAAAATTTATCAGCACTAAGGAATGGAAAATCTATAACCATTAGCAGTCTGAGAAGGTAATAGGGCTTTAAAAATGGAATGTATTGGTTGTAATCACAATGCTTACATACTGGACAGTTCTCCTTTTTTTTTTTCTTTAATTTTTGTTGTGAACAACATGTCCTTATAATGATTTTAAAGGAGCTGACTATCTACTTCTGCTTTCCCTCTCGGACCCCATTGAAAGGGGATAGTAGGGCTTTAAAAAACTTGTATATGTTCCAACAAAAAACACAGTAGCTATAGATAACACTTTCGTTTAAGTCAGCAAGTTGTTGCGTGTGTGCGTGCATTTGTGTTTTCATCCCTGTATCTGTTGTAAGCTTGTCAAAATATGATAGGTTGTTTCAAGGCTTGTTGTGACATGTTATTTTGCTTTCTATTTTGTCCAATAATTTCTTTTACTGTGATTAAGGTTATGTGTGCAATTCCAATTCTTTTTCTTTACTAATTTATATTCCCATAACTGCTGTTACGATGATGCCAAGGCATGGACACATATAATTCTGCTAAAGTTAAAGTTTGAGAATTTTCAAGTACTTTAAGTATAAAGTATCATCAGCATTAATGGTTCCCCCCCCCCAACCCCCCAAAAAAAACGTGACTTATACACCCCTGACTTATTAAAAAAAAAAAAAAAAAACCCTCTTCATACTGGAGTGGAGGCTATCAGTCAATAAGTCCTTAATAAATGAGTTGTTCGGCGATTTTGTCAACTCGAGGGGGGTTTGCAGATTCTGGAAATGTATAACTAATACGTCAAACATTTAGTTTTATGGGAAACACATGTTCTTTGGCCTTTGAAATGAGAAAGTAAGATAACATTACAAAGTTTTGTCCAAAAAAATTACAATTGTGTGCAAAAAATATACGAAACTGAGTTTTAATCATTTTTTAAAAAAAATGCTAACCTTTAATCAAAAAAAAAAAAAAAAGGACAGCTCCACCATCTACAGAGAAAGCCAAACCCCCACAAGTTGAAAGGAAACAGCTTTAGCCTACTTTCAGGTTTGCGATCTAAAACTTTAAATTTTGTTCATTTTGGTCGAAGTTGCTCTGGGAAGACAAGGGATTGGTAAAGTTTAGAGGCTCTTTGGTTTGATTTTTGGAACAGACAGACTCATCTTTCACGAATCTCAGTTCTTAGTTAGTTTAACGTTGGTCATTCTACCCATCTGGGTTATTGGTTTCCAATAGCCAAAAGGAAACTAATTTTGTCTAAAATTAACTAAGCAACTTCCAATTTTCATGAAATAAAAAGAAGAATCACGAATATAAGAGGCAAAATTACAAAGCAGGTGACACTTCCATAATTAACTTACCATATTATATTGTTGTTTGTGTAAGGCTTTGATTATATATTCCCAATGACAGGGAAAATCTCATACATTTTATTTTGAAGGGCAAGTCATTAATGATAAATATGCAAGTCATTTCCGTGGGCTTGACTCTTTCAAAAATGAGTTAATTACATGACATTTTCTTTATTGGCTCCATAGGTTAACTTAACGCAACACCAAATTTTAGTCAGAAATAAATTTCAACTTAACACAGCACCAAATTTGAGTAACAAAAAAGATTTTAAGCAATGGACCCTCGTTAGAGGGCACATTTATTGTTGAGAGCTTGGATATTGGTCCTTTCGTGAAGATGATGGATTTGTGGTTAGACGATGGAGAACGGCTAGGGTTGTTCAGGATTAAAGCTGATTCAGTGTTTTACGGAAATGACCGAGAAAAAGAATTGGGTGGGTGAGATAATGGGTTAGGGTATTTAAGTAATTTTCTTTTTTTTGTTCAAACTTCTGAACCTATTTTCTTCAAAATTTTATGTTGTACTGATGTTTTACAGCGATCCCTACCATTTCATTTCATTTTTTCCAAACAGCAGAAATTGCTTTGAAATGCGTTAATTAGATAATGAGAAATTAAATAAAAAATTAATAAAAATAAATAAATAAAAAATAAATACAGTAATAATAATGTTATAATTGATAAAAAATAACGATTAAAAAATCGTACGAAAGAATGTCAATTAATTGTTTAAATTGATAAAAAATAAATATAAAAAACTAAATAAATAATATTTTTTCATTCATTTTCGTTTCTTTTTCTTTTGAAAATACCCAAACATAGTGTAAGAGATTATTAGCACCAACTAAACCAAATGGGTCCTAAAATGTTACGTGCTAACGTTAAAAAATGGGTTCTACTGATAAATTGTTGGAAATCACATGAAAATAACTGGACAAGGATCATATCCCAAGCAAAAGAAAACATTGATGTAAAATGTTATAAATGAGCCAAAATGAATGAAAATAAGTGTTCGAAGAAAGTTTTCTTCTCTAATTTTTGTGATAAAGGGTTTGAAAGCAAAAAATTCAACAAGCGGACTTGCATTATCTAAGTGTCAAAACTTGTTTACTGCAGTCAATGCTGAATGTTGAACAAAAATCAGTAGCACACACCTTTTCACTTTTTCTTTCGTTTTTTTTTGAGGGGGAAGTGGGGAGGAGGTACAGGAGGGTTTCAGGGTTCACGATCCTATCTTATATGAACAACACTATACAACAGCTGTCAGGAAGCAGAAGTAATAAAATGGCACACTTAAGAACAAACTCCGCGTAGAACCCAACCTGACTACCATTGCAACTAATCCACCCAGTTAACCCGGAAGGTGGGATTACTACTCGGATGGCACTTAATCCGATTCTAACTCAAAGCCATAGCCCTCCGGTGGCTTGCAAATCGACAGGAACGAAAATGGAGGCAGAGGCATCAATCAAAGAGATGTCCATTAGGCTGCTAGAAGAGTACCTGTCTTCATAATAAAGAATCCGAATCAGAATGGCAATCAGATATTTCATAAATAAGATTTCTCCCTATTGCTTTAGCCTGGGAAGTGAATTACCAGGTAGAATAAAAAAGAAGAACGTAGCTTCATATTCCTATCAGATTTGGAAAGAATCAGGGAAAAAAGTAGATTCACCTGCGAAATTTGCAATTGCCATCTGATGGTACGATATCGACCCCTCCCCCAAAAGATGAACATGGCTACAGATTGCCCAATCCCTCAAGAATAACTGCTTTCTATATATACATCATAGCCACTGCCAAATAATGAGGAATATAGAAATTAATATATTGTAAAGTAGTAATCCATTCACCCAAAGTTTAAAATTTAATGATATGCTTCGAACCTTAAAACAAGAATGGTCAGAAGATCTCACACAGCCACGTAATTATTTTCCTGCTATATAAAACGTTAACAAGTTATTCCTACTCGTCAGTATCAACAACAGAACAAAATCATCCCCACTGCAATTATGAAGGTGACCTGCAGTAAGTATACGATGAAATCAAACTCAAATTAGAGAGGAAGTTTAGAAAAAAAAAACCGTGCTAATTAATGAAAAAAAAAGCAATTTGACCTGCAATTGTAGGCAACCCGAGACCTGTCATGTAGAGCTGAGGTTATATTTTTACAGCACATGTTCTGCACAGTTTCCTTCAATGTCTGCGAGTGGGTGTATGATACATAAAGAGGACACCAAAACCGGTAGTCCATGTGGAAAACACGACTGCCTGTAAGAATATGCACACTTTGGGTCTTAGAACTCTAAAAACCACCAAAGATCTGTAATCAGGCTCTCCATCTTTATTGATTTATTTCCTCAAACTCAATCCCGTTGGAACAGGAAAGTCTATTGTACATTCTCCAGTTGTTTCTGCAGAAATATTGAGAACCATATTTCTTCAATACCAATCCTTGAATGGAATTAACAGGGGTCCTTCCTTCCTGCTGAAGTATGATACATATATACACTTGAATGTCCAAACTATTCTGTATAACACACTTGTACAAAGGGCACTGAGTTGGCGACAAAGAGTCCCCAACATAGCTGTTGTTGCAAAGATCTGGGCAACCCTTCTTTTAAATTCCTAAAAGTTTGAACCAACCAAAGAGATGCTTCCTCCCAGGGTTATATCATCTTATATAACATGACTCTAGCGGTTTATAGCTTCAATCGCCAATCGAACAAGACGTAGCAATCCATCTACATCTTGGAAGTTAAAATCAAGAGCCGTTTTAATGGAAGCAATACCCTCCTGACCCTGGGCTTCTCCTAAACTTACATTTGCAGCTGCAAAAGCTATGCACGATTTTCTTGAGGCTTCCATCGCAGAATTCACTTCCTGTGCCTGAAACAAAGTCACTGTTTAGCTGCTAGCAGTGAAGCGACAAGTGGAGTACTGAATACAGAAAGTTATAATACAAGCATTTATGAGTTGCTTCAGCATAATATTACAACGCTAAGTGTCAATCCATGGCAATACAAGTTAAGTGAAACTCAAATTTTGAAAGGGAAATACATGCTAATATCAGACTCCAACATCACATTAAATTTTTCAGAAGGTCGAGCATTTATGTCCAGATACCAAATATATTGTCATGCTTGTGCCCAGGACTCCTGAAAATATTTCCATAGTAAACAAATTGAAGCCTTCATACCAAATACAAGTATACTTACAAATTTGAGCAATCGTGCAAAGCTCAGGCGATTTCTTGCAGTATTGATATGGCCTCCGCCCAGTTGAGGGGAGCCAACACCTTTGGCCAAGGGAACCTTGTCCACTGAAGCTGGGTGGTTCAAGTTGTCGACATCAGAGGCAGAAGAGGAGGGTGACTCACCTAATTATGTTGTAGAACAAAGATGACATCACATTAATTTCCCCAGTTCCAGGTGGAATGCCCCAATTATAAGTTGAGAAAGCCAACATGAAATGGAAGAAAAAGTATTTGTGGAATAAAGAAGAAAATCAATGCATCATCATCTTGTAAAAGCACACAAGGTCATTGCATTGGTACATGCCTTCACATAGGAATGGCCAATCTGCGCTTACCCTAAGTACAAACTACATAGATATGATAACTTAGGGAAGCTGTTTGGACAACTGAACAATCGCTTCTTGCCATGGAATATAGAAACATATGAGTCAAATATTTCAAGCATCATAAAATGCATACCAACAATACAACTTCATTCACCACTCGGTACACCCCGCCTAGATGCAGTGATAAGTGGAAAAGGATAACTACTTTAATTTTTTGTTAAAATCTAAACGTTTAAAGATTATATGTCATTTGGGTAGAATGCCATTCTCTTGTGTCAGAGGCCAAATATTGGGACCAGAGTTCAAGCCTCAATCATGACTAAGATCAAGAGTTTCCCAGCAAAAGACTTGATGAACCAAAACCTTAGGACTGCAAGCAAACACACGAGTGTCGGTCCAGATTCTCTTTCCCACTTTCTATCCTCCCATAGAACAAGGATTAAAGGACTGAATGTTAATATAAGCAGATAACTTGGTTTTTTATTATTTTTTATTTTTTGGAAGGGTGAGCCTCAGTGTAACAGTAAGATTCCATTGTGACCTAGCGATCACAGATTCAAGTCATCGAAACAACCTCTCTGTAAAAACAGAGGTAAGGTTGCATTTATCTGACATCCAAGCTTCGATCAATTTGCAAGCAGAGTTATACTGACACAGACAAAAAGAGTTTTGATAGCCTAGCTTTTTCAAACAACCTGGGGGAATCATTTGTAAAGCCTTCTGCAACTCCAGCTGATCTCTATTTGCATTGGCAGAGGAGGAATAAATTACCCTCATGTATGCCACCTCCGTGCATTTATAAGCCAGAGCTGCAGTTGCCATGTCTTTTAGTTTCTCGTATTCACGGCCACAGAACCTAAGATAAAAGCAAGTTAGCTTTGACAGCAAATTATATCCATTGGAAATGTTTTCATCCACATAGGATGCACAAGATATCAGAACATCATGAAGTGTCTGATGTGCTTGATAAGGAGCCAAAGAACAGATGAAGAAAAGCAAGGAGAGAATGCAGCTTCCAGCCACAGTTCATCTTACATGCATGACAAGCAAGCTGTCAAAAACGTTGTTTTAAGCAAAACTGACAATAAGATATTGGAATACACAAAACATTTTTGGGAACATATGAAACCTTTGGCCGTCTTTAACTCTAAAATGCCAATATAATGACAGACCCAAGGGTGCAAAACGTTCACACTTGAGAAAAATAATCTAATTGTTGCACTAGTACTTAGCATATACGTGGTTACTTAAGACTAACCAAACAGAGTAATCAGAAGATAAAAACAACCAATTGAGAGGAATAGCACAATAGAATGAATAATGACAACAAAGCAACATGTAATCTTCACCCTATAAAACAAGTGCCTTCAAGCTTCAAATTTCAACTTACTCGCAGAGTTTTGCTGTGCTACTGTACATCTGCACTGATTGAACTAATTCTCCTGTTTTGGAACTCTCAAGGCTGCAGCTTTCCATCAGAGCAGCTCCATGAAGAAATTTGAGGGCTGCCTCAAAATAAAGCCTTGTGCTCTCATGGTGTAATCCAGAGTTCTTCGAACGATTGCCAAAATTGCGCAGAGTTAGTAATAAATAATACTAACAAGTTTCAACTACAATATATGCCAAGAAATACCTTAAAACGGTCAGCCATATGTTTCAGACTTTTGGCTTCTTTTACAGCACTATTTGCAGCCTGACTGGAGGAATCCTTTTTGACTGGACTTGAGGCATCATTGTCTCTGATTCTATACCCATTAGACATCGAGCTTTTTGTGCTGTTGTGGGGAATCCCATTTGGTAAGTCAGCCTTCCCGATTTGTTTTGCCAATTTTGATTCATTATCAACATTTGAGTTATCACCAGTCAAAATATTCGATCCATTTCCTTTTTGAGACTCCGAAACTGGTAAAGTGCAGTGAGCCAGTACCTCATTTTGGGCTCCTCCAGAGGATGCGCTGAGCACCAACTTCCCTTTCTCAGAGATCATCTCAAAATCTGGCTGCTTATTTGTGTCATCGCTGCAAATGGCACCCACTTTAACATCTGGGCCACTGTGCCCTCCAGAATTTGACTCACTCTCTCTTCTGCCAGTATCTGTTGTCGATAGCCCTGCAGAGTACCTCGTTTCAACATGTCCATTTTCATTATCAGAACACTCCATCCCAATCTTTTCTTGGATGTTGTTTTTAACATCTGCTAGCTTCACTTCGTAACAAGGTTCCTGGTCATCAATAGAATTAGAAAACCTAGTTTTATCATTGTCACATTGAGGGTTGAAATTCCCGTTCTCCTTTGGTTGTGAAGAAGATACCTTTTCAAACTTCCTAGAACGAGAACCATTTGCAGGGCAATGACTTTCATTTTCTCTTTCATCATCGAGGAACTGATCAGAAGATGTTGCTTTATTACGGTATCGAGTGACTTGGCCTGAATAATCTTCACCACCATTAGCACAGTGGTGATTCATGATATCTGGAGAAGGTAAGATCTGTGCTTTAGCCTGACCACCAGATACAAGGCTGAAGTCCTTCTCCTGAAAATCAAGTACAGAGGATTCAAGGGACCCTTGATGAGCCACATCATATGTTTTTTCCTTTTTTCCAGTCCTAGATCGATTGTTCTGACCATCATCTTCACCTGCCAAGCATCTTCTCAGACCACCTTGGGCTATAAAACCAGTATCAGATTCATCTTTCTCAATGGTGTCCTTTCTTGTCAATGTAAGTTTATCTGGTTTTGAAACTTTCGCAGGTAATGATGAAACTGATTCTACTGGTGAGCCTTTCACATCATGCAAATTGGCTTTGGCTTTATGGGAACCAGAAACCTTAGAAGAGCTAGAAGTTGCTGCCACAGAGGGATGCAGAGATCCAGAATCCCTTCTTGAAGAATCTACACCGTCCAGGCTCCGTTGCGACACAGTGCTCCCTGGGTCTTGCCCCAGTTGCTTGTTTTTTCCAAGACCACCTTTTCTACCAGTTCTGCTATTGCCTTTACAAGTGCTGGACTCCCTGGCCTCAGACCTGGATACCCTGGCCTTCTTCCTTTTTGTTTGATCACTCTCACTGAACTCTTCCCTAGCCAATATCCTGCCGTCCTGGAGATTCTGTCCTGTGTTTGTAGAACCCAAACAAATTTCGGTATCATGACTTTCCTTCATTTTCCTCTTCTTTGTATTATCTCTATTATCGCAGGTCCCAATATCCATGGTTCCATCATCTGAGGAAGCCCGAACTTTGTCCCTTGTTTTTTTTTCAAATACTTGTGGCTGATCCTTTTGACCATACTTTGAGTCCTTAGAAGAGTGGCAACTGTATTTAAGCAAATTCTTCTCCACTGACATGGCAGGTAAACCATCACCTGTCGTCAGACCAACTTTTTCAATGGCCCCAACTTGGTCAGACTCTTCTCCCAAATCTTCAGTCCGCAATTTCTTAGAGGCTCTAAAACAATCTTTATCATGATCCTTCTTGCTTTTCATTTTTGATTGCTTAACAGCACCTGTGCACACAATTCATCAATGAAATAAATCTCATAAACTGGTAGCAGAAATTTAACAACCTTAAAATCGAACCACATCAAATGCAATACCTCCACCAGAAGAGGTTTCAAGTACTTTATGCTTGTCTTTCTGCTTATGACAGTGCTTCTCCACAGCTAGAATTCCTGACTTGCTCGGTTTCGGAATGTCAGTCTCTTTAACCATAGGGGACTGATTCATGTCACTTAGTCTTCCATTTGCCACCGATGCTTGAATGTTCTTTCTCGCGGAGTTGGACAACTGCAGAGAACCATCTTTTTGCATTGAAATTGATGACTCTTTTAAACTATGGTTTTTCTTTGCACCAGAAGACACATCTGTCTCAATATGCTGAAAGCTTTGGTCAACGTGATTTCCAGCCAGGGTTACTTTTGGAGCAACCTCGCCAGGGTTGCTTTGCAGAATAGTTTGACTCTCTGGCGCAGGGACTTGGTACAATGCAATAAGGGCATTTTTTGTTTCTTCCTCACTAAAAGTACATCGATTCATAGAAGGCCTAAACCATCAACAATAAAGCTATGAGAACACTCAGACATAAAAGCACTAAAAACAAACGTTTTTTTTTCTCTGTTTTATATATATTCATAAAATTTTAAAAAAAAGGTCTGAAATTTAAAGAGGTACTCGATTGAACTTACAGCCAGTCAAGCATGCTACACACCCACTTCTCTGGTAGGTCATTAGGATTTTTACCAATTGGTAAAAGCCGCCAGGTCTGGCACTTGTCACAACAGACCCAATTTTCTTTTATTAAGACAGGAACTGTTGCTGACGGCACAGCATCTAACATCTGCCCATTTCCAGAGTGGAAAGCACCACTTGGAGCTGCGCCAGCGTATGCCTGAGATGTTTTGTTAGTTTTCTTACTACTGGAACTTCCCTTTAGCATGTCAGTTCCACGTGTGCTCTTTTCAACCACATTACAGTCCTTCAACTTATCCCTACAGCACATTTCTGGAGGACTTATCTTGTTCTCCTCTTGTTCTGGCTCCATGTCCCCAAAAAATTCTCTATACTTATCACTGGATTTTCCAGTAGCCTTTTGTAATTTTAAGTCCCCTATTCCTCCATTAGCTGCATACTTGTTTGCATGGGTGCTCTTCTCACTTTTCAATACCGAGGAAGGATCAACCTCCAAGTTCGCTTTATGTATTTGTGAAACCACATCATCATGACTTTGGCTCCCTTTCGTTTTCTTTTTCCCCTCAGGCAAAGAAGACTCTTTCCCAGAATGTGATTTCATAACTTCTTGCTCAAGGGATTTAACTTTCTGAGCAGCCTTCTGCTTGGGATGATCTTTGGGTTCAGTGTTTGGAGTCTTCCGTCCTGCCGAAACATCTAAGTCATTTTTGAATGAGTCATCAGGTTTTTCCCCTATGTAATGGCCATCTTTTCGTGGATAGATTGAAATACTATCGGTGGAACTATCTTTTTTGGCTGCCCAAACCTTTCCGGATGATTCACCATTTTGATTCTCCATACAAATACCATGGTGAGTCGATGTGGGTGCCTCCAATTCTGCCTTTGATATGTCAGAGAAACCTTTTTCCCTCATCGCAGCTTTTTGCAACTCTTTGGATCTGTTGGGCATGCTACCTGTGCCTTTTGACTTGTCAGCAACAACAGAATAGGAGTTTGATAGAAGTGGAAGCTTCATGGTGTTGGACACAAGCTGTTCACAAGCCAAAGTGTCAAAAGCTGTCTCTTTGTTAGAAATAGCATCGATACTGCTCTCCCTCTTAAATTCACTTGGTAATTCTGACGAAGTTTCATTTAACTGTAGTGACTTCACTTTCTTATCTCCTAAAATTTTCCTATGAACCTTCACAAAATCAGATCCATTTACTACAGTGACGGGTCGATCTGGGCCAGCCCTTGAGGTAGGCAAGGAGGAAACATTGTCATCAACAAGCTTATCCTTTTCTGTAAAGTGAATGAGATCTTTGGGGAGAGGCGACAGCAGTCGACCTCCATGCACTGGTGAGGAAGTCATTATCTACATCAAAACAAAATCAAATGCAAAAATGTCTCATCAACTCTGACAAGCTTTGGAAAAGGAAGTCAAAGATGTAAAAGTTCCGCTGAGATGATTCACCTGAATAATTTGAGCAGGAGATTCAAATGAAGTTTCTTGGTCATGAGACATCCCTACACTTTCAGAGGGGCTGTCATCCAGTGATGAAGATGGTGAGACATCAAGGCCAAGACCGCTATAGATTGCAGCATTTTTTCGTGTCGACAAGTTATCAGAACCCACTTTGATTCGAACTTTCAACATTTTTGGGTCTATTGAATTAGTGGATATCTTGTTTTTGGGTTCATGACTAGAAGCAGATTCCTCAGCCCTATAAGTGGATGGCATGTGCAAATCTTTTCTGACCGAATCAATCAAAGAGGATGACACTTTTGACACAGGTAATGACATTGCATTTGAAGGAACAGGTTCAAGTATTGCCGACTGAGGTGCAATTGAGGAGGATGCATGGCTAAGATGGCCTACCTATGAAAACAGAGAGTGCTTAAGTGAGATAGAAACCCCCAAATCGACCAAGACAGCGAGATCCAGTGGAAGATTTCTCCTCCACATTTAACTGAACAAAAATTTGTTCGTAATATGCTCAACATTGAGTATATTGTATATATAAACCTTTCTATACTTATATTATATTTAGATACCTCAGTCTGCAAATTTTTTGGTGATCGAGAAGAACCGTAGTGCTGAGATCTCTGTGGAGTCCTCTGATGAGACCAAACAGGAGACCGCTGATAAGCAGGTAAAAAAGAACCATAACCACCAAACATGGCTCCTGCAAACATTTAAATGTCCACATATAACAAATGCAGGGAAAGACTCCAATGCAATATCAGCTGCTCAGGTTATGACAACCATAACTGCGTTCTGTTTTGACTTACCCAAATTCTCCGCTGAAACTCCACCTTCAAAGCCTTTTTGGAAGTGTCCCAAGACATGTTGTAGTTTCTCATCCTTCAAATTAAAAATTAAAGAAAGTTTTGAAAACAACACCCCAGTTCTGTGTCATGAAGAAGTACGAAGCATATGAAACGGGATACAAACTGGTGACAAGAATAACCAATGACAAACCATTGGTGGAAGAATGTATCTATCTCTAGTTACCATGCCGTTTATCTAGCTACTATAATTCCTAGAACCAATTACGTATAGGATCACAACACAAGTGAAGCACAATATCCAAGTTATAAAGTTATAAGAGCAACTTCAAATTCCCACTATCAAATTTCGTCAGCCATAACAAAAAGCCAAGGGGGAAAAGGCGAAAATATGGAATTTGTTATCATTCTAGATATAAACAGAAATAAAGGGGTCGAAGACAACACTATTCAAAGGACACTTTTCAAATTTTGAGCACTCTAATGCAGCAATTTTATAATTGTCAGCAGATTTTCCTTTTGTTGATTGGGGTGGTGGTTGGGGGGAGGGAGACAATGCTCCCATTTAGCACTAATTACTTGATAAATTAACTTCGGATCAGTGTTTTCATAACCCGGACAATCCAATCAACGTCTTGCATTTTGATGATAATCAGCGAGCCAAATTCAGAGTCTTTAAGTATCCCTTCGGCAAACCAAAAACCATCCTCTCACTACTAAAGCTACCAAAACTCATTCAGAATCATAGGCTTCTTTTCTTTAATTTTCCTTGACACAGGCAATAATAAGGTAGTAGCCAAAAAGAACTGATCGTCCTTGTCACTACAAACAATCAAAGCTATCACTCAAAATTCCATTTATATTCCTAGCTCGGATCTATAAGATAAAACCAAGACCCCCCCCCCAAAAAAAGTCAACATAGATATCTAGCACCGTCACCGCCAAACTTATGGGGGAAAAATTTACCTAGTCCAGCTCAATTTAAAGCAAGAAACAAGATTTCCAAAACAAGGAATAAAAAGCATACTATGTAAGACAGAGCATCAGGATCCACGCTCGCTTGGCAACCATCATCATCATCGTTGTTATTATTGCTGTTGTTGTTGTTGTTGTTGTTGTGGTGGGAAGAGCAAGCCTCTCCTTCCTCAAGCTCAGTTTCCTCCATCTCTCTCCCACCAACAAACCCTAACCCTAGCTCCTCTCTAGCATCTCTTCTTCTTCCCAAAGAAATCATCTAAAAAAAAAAGAAAGAAATTTTCAAGAAAAATCTAAGCCCCAAAAGCTCCTCACAACTCTTCCTCCACAAATCCAAACAAGAAACTGAACCCGACCCATTTACCAGAACCGAAACCCCATCAAAATCCCCCAACGGATTTCCAAAGAAACGATCAGAAACCGACGATCAAACCCCAGCAAAAAAAAAAAAAAAATTCCAAATCTGTACCAGAAAACTTAAATTCCCAGAAGCAGATTAATTTAAAAAACAGATCTTTTTAACCAAATTTTATTGATTTAATATAAAATAAAAGGTTTTGGGGTTGCTTCATGCCCCGATCTCTCTAGCTGTAAATCAATTAGCAGAGAGCCCCTCTCTCTCTCTCTCTCTCTCTCTCTCTGGTTTTTGGTGTACAGAGCAGCCGCGTTTTTTTTTTTTTCCCCGTTATTTTATTTTTATTCTTTCTTTTTTTTTTCATTTATTTCCACTTTTTTTCTTCTCTTTGAAATTTGTTTAACCTGAGGACATAGAGAGAGAGGGAGAGAGAATAGGAGGAAGAGCATTTACGTGGGAATATCTTTTATACTTTTACATTTTTACCCCTCGAGTTTCTTTTTTTACATGTTTACTTACTGCACTGACCTCCTGCCTGAAAGATACGTGGACGGCTGCATTACCAGGCCCACATTTTGCGCGTGCAAGTCACGCTTCCCCTCTCTTGGCAATCAATACCTTTTTTGAGTTTAACACATGTGCTGTCGTGTCTTCTTTACGTTGATCATGGGACGATCATTAAGTAAGGGTATGTGTTTTAGGATACAACTGCATATGCAATTTATTTGATAATATTTTAATATTTAAAATTTTAAAATTTTAAATATTTAATAGTTTATATTATTTTTATTTTACTTTAATTTCACTTATTATTTCTCAATCAAAGTATATTAATAATTAATCGTCACTTACACGATCGATCATAAAATATAAAATAATTTTAGCATCTAAATCTTTTCATAATTTCACAGCATGTTTTATTAATTGATCATTTATTATGCAGTTTAAGAGCACATATCCATATTTAAGACATTTTGATCCATTATCACGCGTATTAATTTTTGATTACATAGAATTAAGAGTGATTCTCAAGCATATTAATTATTATTATCTTTCATTCATTAATTTTTAGCTCTTAGTGTATAAATCAAAATACATATCATTATTTCATTTCACAACATAAAATCTTTGATCATTTTTCTTTAATAGATGATTGTTTAAGAAAAATAAAGTTTTTTTTTTTTATATATTGTGCTTTGTAGAGCAGTTAAAATAATTATTTATTCAAGTATTCGTAAACTCAAGCACGTACTCTTCTACTTATATTATCAATGCGCTAATCACTCTTGTATTCCCTTATGTAAGGAAAAACATATCATTATTTGAGTTTTATTAGGGAACTACATTTTTTTTCTGTTTGGTCCATGAAAAAAGTAGGAAGAAGGGAGAGCTACATTTTTTTGGTTCACACTTACGCTATACAAGATTTTTTTTTTAGCATGGGAGTCTCCAATATAAAAAATCCCTCAAAATAAGTCTTAAGTAGAGAAAAGACATGACTTTTTATCAAAACCATAATTATTTTTATAGCTTCACTATACAATTTAATTTAAGTAAATAAAAAAATAATTATTCAATTAATTTAATAATATATAATACCTAATTTTTAAAAAAATATTAATAATTTTATAGTATATATTACTTTTAATTCTACTTTAATCCTCGCTAAGGAGTCCCACTGAGATTTTTCTTTACTTTTATATGACATAATGATTATATACACACATTTTTATTCATTCTTAATTTAAGCAAATAGTAAACAAAAAATAGATAAAACATACGAGAGTGCAGGTTCAAAGGTTAGCTGACAGCGCGTGGCGACAATTCTTCCGAGAGGAGGGTCATCTGCTTCACAGTGACGGTAATCCAAAGACAGTTGAATGTTTGCCCAACATGAAACTCGTTTTTTTTTTTTTTTTTCTTTGGGGATATTTACATCTTGTTATGACTGCCCCTGTGAGTTGTACCATTTATGAAGAAAAATTAATGGTCAAAAAGTGGTGGTTAGAGGAAATATTTAAAATAATAATTTTTATAATAAAAATAAATTAATAATTTATTATATTATATTTTATTAATTTAATTATATAAATAATAAGATTTATTATATTCTGAATATCTCTTCTAATTACTAGTTTTCAAGTACGTACTGATTTCTTGTGAGTTTTCTCTCTCTCTTTTTTTTTTTTTGGTATTTAAATCTTGTTATGAATGCCACTGTGAGTTTTTTTTTTTTTTTGAGGAGGGGGGGGTGGGGTTTGGATAATTCCAGAGCCAACTATGTACCATTTTATAAATTGGACAAGTCTGAAGTGAAATTCCGCAGCTGTTCCTAATTGGTTAAGGGACAGAAACAGCTTCTCAAGCAACGTCTTGGTTGACCCAATCATGCCCTTTCTTTGACCAAATTACCCTTCTGGGTTTTTTGTGGCTGTGGGTGATGATGATGTGCAATGCAAAAATTCCTTTTTGGGTTTTTTTTTTTTTTTTTTGGGATATTTTCGTGGACTTCAAAGTTTGCAACTTGCAATATTTGTCATGTGGTGGACCGCATGGATTTGTGATTGTTTTTAGCTCTGAATTCTTGTACAATCTGAGCCGTCCGATTCTATTTGCAATCCAATATTTTGGAGTCACCTGCACCGTGCTTCATTTTTTTATAGTTGCAACAATTTTATTTATTTACTGTTGAGTAACTTCACGTAACAATTTATAAATTATTATTATATTTAATTTATCCCTTTGATTCGACTGAATTACTTATGTAAATGAGGTAATAAATTAAGAAAAGAAAAAACAGTGATGAAAATATTTATTTTCTTTCAGAATGAATGTTGATGAATTGAAAAGGAGTCGCCAAAAATGTTGGCAAATGGCATTACCTCAGTAGACCCACTAGGTTGGACCTTATCTACAAATTATATACTTCCAAAAAAAAAAAAAACCGACCCCACATGGCAGTAGAGAAAAGCCCGTTCTGCCAAACCCAGGACAATACAATGGTTGGAGCACGGGTTTAACTTTCCCCTTTGGGGCTGTGAGCTAGTAATTGTTGTTTATTTAAAATTTTAAAAGATATAATTTTTTTAAATATGTGTAAACTCATAATAATATAAATTATTAAATTATTAAATTAAAAAAAAGAAATAAATTGTTAAGTAACGTAACATATATTATATGTCTTCTTATTCTTCGTTAAAAATAACTATTTAGTGATGCTTTTATTTCTTATTAGTACCTTCTCTTAATCTTAAACACAAATGCATTTTTTTTTTTTGACCTTATGGTTGTCACGATTCTTAAAACACCAATCAAGTTGTGTTTCTTGCCGGGGCGCATTTTTTACATTAAAATTGGATACATCTATACACTCGAGATTCTAAAATTTGTTAAATAATCTTATGTGCATATCAAATTTAAATATTTCAATTTAAGAAACGATTTCAATATTATTTTTGGAGACCGCTTCATTTGAGATTCTTAATTTTGGTCCCTAGCATCAACCCTTGTTGTCGAGGTAACCACGATCCGATTAGATTCGATTTTTTTTTTTTTTTTTTTCAAGGGGAAGAGGCATTTTCATTTTTCTACTTAAACGGTATCAATGTCATTAATTTCAGTGTCACGCTTTGCATTAATGCTTCATTAATTTAGTTATTCTTCACGCGCTCACTGCACCTTTTAAAATCAGAAGCAAGCCGAAATCACCAGTGTTTATAAAAATTATGCATACTCGATTAAGATTGTTGCTTAATTTGGATTCTGACAAAAATCTGACATATCTCCATTATGTCTCTCAATTTGGGGCACGATATTACTGTTTTACTTAAGGAAGTAAACACCTTTTTTCTTTTTTGTTTAAAAATAAAATAAAAAGGTAGAAGTTGTGAATCAGTTTATCTCGTTGGAGAGTATTATGTCAAGGATCAAAGTGAGTGAGAATAATTTAGATAGTTATGTTATAGTTCGCATTAAATTTAAACGTATGTTTAATCTTACTAATTATCTCGATAAATAATTTTTTTTTTTTACAGAATCTCGATAAACACTTGAATTTAAAATTTTTGATAATATTTTCGCTGCTAAGCCACGTAAGGGCAGCGGAAGTCGATCCATTTGGGAAACTGGGAATTTCACCTTGAAACTCAAGACTAACACTCTGAGACCTTATTTTTCCTTGCCCAAAAACGCCCACCGTTTAAATTTGGCTGTCTGACGTTATATGCTTCAAGTTTATCCATTGTCAAGAAAGTAGTGGACCAGTGGGAGATCCAACGATTCATCTTAGGCGAGCTTAACTGCTAAAGTTTAGTCGGTGGGCTTCTATAGGTCCCACGTCAGGTTTAAAAAATCTTTTGGTGACTGGTGTCCACCTGTTTTCAAACAAAGATGCAACAAATAATGTCGTTAATCAAATATTGACAATTTTATCCTTATGCAATCAATAGTTTTTATTGTATTTTTTCGCGCTCGAGTTAAAATTTTGTTTTTCTACAGTAGCATCCTTATGGTTTTGAGGCGATAAGAGGAATCAATTTTTTGACATCTACCACAATTCGACAGCGTGTTATTGGAGTTTAACGGTGTGTTTGGATTGTTAAAAAATTGTGAAAAAAATAAAATTATTTAGAATAATGAGAAAGTTGTGAGAAAGAAAATAAATGTAATTTATAAAAGAAAAAATAAAAGTTTATTATTTAAATTGATGAGAAAGTTGTAAGAAAATAATATGATAATAGTGATATTTTTTGATAAAATTTTTTAATTATTTTATTTTTTCATCAAATTCTTTCAAATCAAACACACCATAAAAGCCATGTGCGGTTAGATGATCTAATATATTAGACGTTATTAAAAGTCTCAAATAATTAAAATTTAAATTTAAAATTTAAATTTTTTTTTGTTAAAATATGTTAGTATGTACAACAAATATGATAAAATACGCAACAAGTTCAATATATATGTGCAACTATATATTAAATAAGTTCAACAACGATGGTAATAGAAATTAAATTCACTTAATGTCATAGTTATTGTACTTTTTACACCTTATTACATATTCTATCATATTTTTTGTACATTTTATTTTTGCTTTACATTTTGTTGTAAATTATTGTTATGTTTATTGTACATTTTATTGTGTTAGTTATCCATTTGATTTTTTTTTAAAATCTTTATGAAGGATCATAAAAAAGAAAAAAATTAATAAGAGATGAAATTTGAATATTATTTTTCACTCAAATATAATATCTGATAACTAACTAAACTACACAAAACAAAACTGATTGTCATCCTTTCACAATGGAAACTTAGACTTTGATTGTTCATTTGTGGGACTCAAAGTCAAAGTTTTCTCGCCGGCCAAGAGTGAACTTTGGCCCTTGGAATTTAGCCTTTTTTTTTTGGTTAATTGAATTTAGGTTTTTCATTACGCGTGCACGTTGATTCTTCAATTACTCTGCCAAGAGCCGACAGTAACTCTTTTTCTCTGTTTTTTTATCCCCGTTTCCTTTTTCAGGGCCACAAGAGAGAAGTCCGAAACAAACTTATATATACAAGAAAAATAAAGTCCTTTTGCCAAGAAAAAAACAACTGCGCAGCAATTTTTTTTTTTACAAAAAAAAGTTGGGGGACTTGTTCACAAATAAATAAATATATTTGACGAAGGCATTGCACTTTAGTTAAATACATTATGTGTCTTACATGACTTAAAAAACATGAGGATCACGAGACGGCCCGAGACCCATTTCTGTGCGGGAGTTTGTTGTTTATTACGAAGATCCTTTTTTTTAGGTAGCCACCCTTTTACCCGCTTCTAGCAATCAAACGCAGCCAGATACCAAAATAATAATTAAGAAAAAAAAAAAGAAAAAGAAAAAACGCAAATAGAGGAGATAACAGCTAAGGAATTGCACGTCACCCAGAAGGAATATCTCCATTTGCAAGGTTCTACATCCTAGCATTTTTTTTTTTAAAGTTTGCAATTAATTAGTTAAGTATTAAAAAGAAGAAGAGAAAATAAGTCCCACTAAAATTACAATGGTGAACTGCAGGCCCTTGGTCCCCCAGCCCCCTCAAGCGGACAGTTGGAGCTGGTGGGATCCAACCCCAAGACCTTGGGGCGAGTCTTGTTCATCCTTCCAATACTGTGTGTTTACTTACCATCACATCAAAACTCGACCAATTGGGATACCTTTTTACTCAACCGCAAGGGTTGCTCAAAGAAGTATAAATACCATGACAAATGGCTGTAAACCCTAATTATTTGATTAGAGGAGAGATAAGTCGGGAGCAGAAAGCATATATGATATATTCCTCCCCGAGTTCATTATCGCTAGTTTTTTTAGCACCGGATTGATGTTTCCAAAATGAATAAAATATTATGCCGTAATTTACATCGCTACGGATTCCAAACTTTGCCGAGTGTCAATACAATCCTGGCGGCTAAGTTAAACCACCCCGTTCAGAAGTTTATGTTTTACAGGGAGGTTGCTGTAGATATTCACCTGACTAAATTGCAGAATATACTATTACTATTAATATCCTCCCCTCATGGGTCAAACCATATTGCTGATTCTTTCGTACTCAGCTGCTTTGGTAGGAGAAAATATTAACCGTTGTTAAAATCAACGAAGACAGCGAACCAGACCATATGTACTTCTCCAAGCTTATGCAATTTCTTTCGTGGTGGCACCTCGCGGAACAATGTATTGATGGTAGTACAGAATTCTAAGACAGTTTGCTAGGAATTCAGTTTGATGCCCCTTCAAACTGATCTCGCAAAAGCTCGTACTTCTTAAGCTCTGCCATGGAAAGGGAGGGTGATAGTTCTCTCAAAACCTGAAAGTCAGGAGATGACAGTCAGATACTTCCAGTAAAAATATAAGATCCCAGATTACCTTTTTTTTTTTTTTTTGAGGGAAGATCCCAGATACCATTTTGGAATACTAATGTTGTCAATTTCTCTAAATGATGATTATAAAGGATAAATATAAATGGTACAGGCAAGACAAATAATAGCATTTTGTCACATCCAAAGGGCATAAATTGCTTTAAGTAGCTTTTTTCTTTTTTTTCTTAAATTTTTTTTTTTGGTCCAAAAAAAAAAATCTTGAACACAATAGCTTTGCATATCCTAATTTTGTTGATCCTCGTACTATGTATCTGTCATGCTATACAGCTAAATGTTTCAATTGCAAATCCACTCCACTGATAGCTTAAGTAATTTTTCTTGTGCTGTCAGTGGCTTACCTTTACAAAATCTCTATGTTCAATGACGACGGTGTCAACTTGATCTCCTGTGGACAATTCTGAGTCCGAATTCAAAACCTATGCACATAACAACAACAATGACACCTTTTTAGAGCACAGACATCATGATGTTTTAACAAAGCACGGTGCAATAAATACGGTACAAGCAAGGGTATTAAACTTGTAGCAAGTCATCGAGAAAACGTTGCAATTTCTTCTATGTCATGATTGAAACCTATACCCCATCATGTTGCCCAGGCTCTATGGGCTGCTCCATACAAAAAGAAACAGTCCATTGCTAACAGTTATTGTTCCTTTTTTCCCATCAAATTGGAATCCCAAATTACACATGTTGGTTATCATTCGATGACCCCAAGAGTTATATAAACATCATGGCAGCAAATATGGATAGTGAGAACATCGACTGACCTTCCGCTTTGCAGCCTGAAACCAAGCATCTGCACATAAGGCGTACATGTCTGCACCAGTGAAATTTGGTGGGCATTTCTTTGCTACTGAGGACAGAGAAACATCTTCATGCAATGTAAACTTTCGGGTAAGCGCCTTAAGGACCCTGGGAAGGAAGGAAAGTGGAATGTGTGAGAATGAGTACATCTGTCCAAATAAATTATTAATGCGACACAGACAACACTAACCGCTCTCTGTAAGATGCATCAGAATTAACACCAACATATAGCAGCCTATCAAAGCGGCCAGGACGGAGAAGTGCTGGGTCAATAAGATCTGGTCTGTTGCTTGCTCCTATGATAAATAGGTCCTACAAAAGCAGGAAATTGCAAAGAAAAAGCAATACACAGTAGCTCTCAGCTTTAAGATAATAAGCAACAGAAAATTAAAGCGCTGGAAGAAAACTATAATTGTACTTGTAAAGCGAGTGCATTACCTGTGTAGAATCACTCAGGCCATCGATTTCTGCAAGCATCTAATGAGAAAAGAAATTAATCACATCATAAAGATGGAAAAAATTCTAGAAGATAATCTGCCAAAACAAAAGAAAATATATCTTCACCTGAGAAACCACTCTGTCCATAACACCCCCAGAATCTCCTGAGGCACCCCGAGCTGGAGCAAGAGAATCAAGTTCATCAAAGAATATAACACATGGGCGTGCTGATCTTGCCTGCAAGAAATTGTTTGCTAAATCTAAAAATTGCAATAGATGCAGAGTCTATTAAGTAACGGTAGGTTTTACCATTTATGAAGACATCAAAAATTTAAAGGGGTGTAAGCTGGAAAGCCAAAACCATATGTACCTTCTGGAAAATATCCCGGACGTTTTTCTCTGACTCTCCTATGTACATGTTGATCAGTTCAGGCCCTTTTACGCTTAGAAAATTTAATGAACACTCTGTTGCAACAGCCTTTGCCAACAAAGTCTGTAATTCACAACAAAGATGATGGGGAGATCTTATTGAGTAAACTTTTCCCCTTATATTTCATACCATTTGTAACAAGATAGAAAATTCGAGAGATTATACAGCAATTGCTAATATCAGAAACTCACTTTCCCAGTTCCAGGAGGACCATAGAGAAGAACACCAGAGCGCTTACGCAACCCAGATGAAAATAGATCCCTATGCAGGAGAGGCAACTGTAAAAGTGCAAAATACAAGAAACGTGATTTAGATAAAAAAAAAATAATAATAAAATGAAGCTAATAATAAAAAAATGAAGATTATTTCCTGTGACATAATCCAGATTACAAATATATATATATATGTGTGTGTGTGTGTGTGTGTGTGTGTTTTAA
Organism: Carallia pectinifolia; assembly: GCA_037832335.1. Taxonomy (NCBI): domain Eukaryota; kingdom Viridiplantae; phylum Streptophyta; class Magnoliopsida; order Malpighiales; family Rhizophoraceae; genus Carallia; species Carallia pectinifolia. Next base: position 12,274,119 of record CM075447.1, on the reverse strand, counting down.
TTCATTCATAACTGACAAACTCTAAGAATCTCTAGATTCATTTTTTTTTTTTTCATGAATTAAAGATGATGGTAGCGATAAAGTTAGGGCGTGCTTATTTTGCACTGTACAGTTTAACATTGGACTGAAGACATATTGACACATTGTGGTCAGTTCATCAGAAACTTCAAAGAAATATGAATTAATCTTACAGTCAGCAGAGAATTCAAATGGTATCGTGGAGAAATCTCCTAAATCTGACACAAGGTTCAAGTCTTCAATTTCATAATATGGTAAAAATAAAATGGAGATGTAGAATTATGTTCCTAAAGCTTTACTCAATCAGCTGAGCAGATAGAACCAAAGGAGGAAGAAGTAATTAGGGTTGATAATGTCGGTATTTTAATTTATAATGCCACTAAAAGAAAACACAAGTGCAAAATGGGTAAGGGCTAAATGCCAGGAAAGGAAAGCCCACCTGAACAGTATCCAGAATTGATTTCTTCACATCCTCAAGCCCACCAACATCGTCCCATTTCACATTAGGAACCTGAGTTAAAAATGCAGATCAAAAATTTTTCTGACATCCACAAAATGCTCTCTAAGAATCGTTGCCATGATGTACAATATTTCCAAAAAGGAGAGCGTAAAATAATTTCTATCAGGCAGAACACAACTCTCTGCACAAAATGTGTGATATACAGGTTTCGACTTCCATAGGTTCAAGTTGCCATCAATGAGCTAATTTACCTTTGGTGTACCCAGTGCTGAAGCATTCCTCTTTTTAGACCTATCCAATGCTTTGGCCAGATATTCTTTCCCCATAGCATGAGATACAGCATTGCATGATTGATTGTCATGCAGTATTTGGCCTTTAATAAGGCTATCGGATTTCCCAGGCTCAATGCCATCAACTTGAACATTGCTCTTGGATATTAAGCTTGCACCAGCATCAGCAACTAAAGCACACAGGTCTCTAGGGAGGAAACCAGATGTCTGTGCAACCATATCCTTAACTTCATCTTCTAATCTGGTCTGAAAGAAGCGCAGATTTGAAGGAATTGAAATGGAAAAAGGAAAAAAAAAAGCAAAAACAAAAAAGAAGATTTAAATCACAAGAGAACTAAAGGACAATGTAGTAAATGTTTTCACAAGTCCTTGTTGCAATCAATCATTGAAATAAACTGGCACAGGAATCCTACTCGGCTACTCAGAGCTTGCTCTCACGTACATTAGAGAGGAGATTAGAACAACTTTGCAGAGACTGGGACAGAATTTCAACCCTTTGCTCTTCAGTTAGAGGACCCATGCCAATTTCATGGCTGAAACAGCGCCTAACAGTTGGTGGTAGACCCTCAGTGCTCTCAGCAGTTGCAACTAGCAGCACCTGATGCCCACCAATTCTTTCTGTATTCTTGACTGGCTGCAAATGCATAAGAGATAGCTCCTTGATGAGCCCATGCAAAGCATAAGTTTTTTTGCTCAAAGAAACTAGCATGCAATTGTTAGTTTTTCCTTCCATTGACCTGAATTTGATGTCACATGTCATAATTTGATAAAATGATGGACCTTCATCTCACAAATGCTATTGCTAGACTAACCATAAATGGAATTGAGGTAAAGCTTCCACAAGTAGATGCCTTCACTTTATATAAACTCCTGACCATGAAATTTTACAGTAACTCAACAGAATTTTGATCTCATAGTGACTGCTTCATCATGCCATGGTTTTCTCTCTATTTCATACTCTAAAATCTCAAATAACAGATAACTAGAAATGTTGATGACGCATCAAATCAAATAGCAAGAACAATGGAGTAACCAAAACTTCTCTTACAAAATCACCATTAGAGATTTCCTCAGAATTGTCATCTTCATCCATAGCATCTGGTTCAGTGAATTTTCTAATGACTGATGCAACTTCAGAGGACAGACCGACTTGATCAGTTTGGGAGCCCTCTTGCGAGCCCAAATTTCGAAAAACATCAAAATGACGGAGAAGAAGTATTGTGGGTGAGTATCTGTCACAGGATCATCACATACAAACAAATATGAAGAGAGTTGCTGGATGGAGATGGAATGTTTGACAAAATTAGATTAGTAGAAAATGTTAACAAAATTGCCCATTCTGAAGTTCTAAAATCTCACAGCACTAAGTGTAGGGATTCTGAACAAAGAAAATACAGTCACTAATGTAATACTGACAATAAGAGGTATCACAACACCAAGATATTGAGACAATTCATAGGTGTGATAGGCAAAGCTTCACCTTCGGGCTGTTACGAAAGCCTGAGCAAGTGCAACAGATGTCTTTTTATCAGAAGATGCCATGAAATTGTGACAGCTAAATTCCACAACATGATGACCCAAGCAACGGGCAATGTGCCTAACAACAGTCTTCTTCCCACACCCTATCAAAGTGCACCATACGATAATATGAAAAATCTTGTTTTTAGTTAATGCAATAAACAAATTTCAGTTTTAATGAGTTGAAATCAAACAATTATCAACAAATACCAATCAAAGAACTTCTTTTGTGAAAGTCACTAGAAAGAAAATGACGAATATCCTAATGCCAACAATGAAAAAGGAAAAAAAAAAGAAAACCAAGTAACACAGACCTTCCAAACCATGTAGTAGGACAGCAACTCTGAATTTCGAAGAAAGTGCTGTTGGGCACAAAGGAGGGCAAAGTACGGAAGCCAAGATCTTCAGCGTGTCCCTTTGCGAAGGCACAAAACCTTTGGGCCCATCAATTAGCAGATCAGGAGGAATAGCAGAAGCAACAGTCCCTCCTAACACAAGTGCTGTTTGGGTGTGATTGACTCGAAGAATTGCTTCATCTGAGGGCTCCATAGCCATGACCTGAATTGAAGATATAAACCACCTTCAAACAAAAGGCTGACATGTGGTGGCATTTCCATTGGGCATGGCTCCATGAAAGAAAGATAAAAGGGAAAATAACCTTAAAATAGATGATTTCATCACTTTTATTTTGTGTCCTTTGTCCACATGGAATACAGAAAGTCGAATTGCAATTCCAATGGATGCAAATGCTGAAAATATCACCCCTTGCTAGAAATCTATCAACTTCAAAGTACCTTGTTAACGATAAATCAATCATTTCTTGACGATGTTCAGCTTCAATCGATGAACGTCCTTTGAGAGATACAAGGGTACCACATTCTGGTATCTTAACAAAGGAAACCCTTAAATGTGAGGCATATCTTGGCAACCGAGTGAAGGGTTCCAATCCTACACTGATAACCGAACCCTCACCAACATGTTTACATTTCTCATCATCGAATCTAGATTCAAAAAGAGACAATAAGGTCTCATTCCCTTGGCGAACGAGCAACTTCAAACACGATACATGCAAGCCAAGGTTAAAAGCTAAAATTGGGGACAGGTATGCAATCTCATGGTCCAACAATGAAGAGTCGTCCGAAGGAAAAGTACATGAAGGAAAGACAAGCATTGTACGAGGACAACAGGAAATGGGCAGTTTATCACCAGACAACAGTTGATTCTTCCCGGGAGGGTCCAGAACAACAACCCGACCAATTCTCCGTGCACTTGTCTCAATGTTATTGACGAGCACCTTGCATCCAAAAGAATATTGAAGACAAAACAATATAATTAAACAAAGTACGATAAAATTTTAAAAAAAAAACTGCCCTGCATCAAAATTTGACTAGCTCTGTTCCATAGCTTGAAGTCAAAACTTTAGCCAAGTGTTTATTCTTTCCTTTTTTTTTTTTTTTTTTTGATAATTACAAAAACAGAGTTAGGGAGAAGAAAGCGTACAAGTGAACCCGAGGTTATAGAAAGTCTTTTGAGAACGGAAGTGGAAAGGCCGACTAAAGCAGAATCATCGAAGTGCTCTGCAACACCGATTTTGTCCTTCGAAACCCTGAGAATCCCCGCCGGAAGCTGCAAATCCTGCAACAAGTCATCGCCGGGCGGAGTGTTCGCGGCGGATGAGTCTCCTCCTCCTCCACCTCCCGCGAGAGGCGGCGAATTCAGAATGGAATTGATGAGGATTTTGGTGGAAGAAAGCACCAGAGGCTTTCTCCTCCTCTCCACCATTATTGCTGCCCCTCTCTCACTGTAACGCCAATAGTCTTTTTGCCTGAGAAGGTTTTGCTGGCTCTCCTGTACTTAAGAGTTGCAGAAAATGTTTTTCATTATGGCTTCTGTATATTATATTTTGATTTTATTTTCTTTGCCTTCTAGTCGCCGAAGCCAGAATAGCATCGGTTCCAACTTTACCAGAACGTCCTTCCGCGACTGCTACCCAAGGCAACAACCAATTTCGGCATGAGAATTTTTTTATTTGGTGAAATTTTCTAATAAAATTAAAATAATATAAATTTTTTTTTAATTAAAAATTATTATTTCTAATTATTTCATTATTCTAACTATTATTGAATCTGTATTATAATAATTATTTTTTTTAAAAGGGTTACATTGCAAAGTGTGCCCATATGCTCGTCGTCAGCGTGATGGTATTGCCGGGCTGGGTCCTCCGAGCCTGTGAGCCTACGTGGGACCATTAAAGATGGATGGCAAAAGGTATGAATGCGCCTACGGCTATGGGCACCATGCCCTTAATGGGCGCACATAGGTCAGGCAGACGCTCCTTAGGCTCTAGGGAGCCCAGAATTGAGGGAGCGCCCATAGGCCCAACCCAATCATAGACTTTGACAGCCATCTTTCCGGTTTTTCTCTAATTTGTTTATGGGCCATCTGCCCCATAGCCCAGTGTGTGTCTGTGTCAGACACATATCTAAACACACCTCACTTTTAATTTTTTGCCGTATCTTTGCGAGCCCATAACATTTTTTATAGCGTTTGTGGATTTTATACATGATCGAAATTGTGAACATTCCTTTTTCCATCTATAATATGATTATACATTGGGGGCAATACTGCAGATAACTTTTTTTTTTTTTTCCATAACTACGATGTTAATTGCTAAAAAAAAATTGACAAACTGTAAGCAGTGAATTCTAGTAATCAGAAAAGAAGTATTAGCGTTGCAGCTAATTGACGTATATCCCTGAATGCGGATCACAGGCAGCGTGCAAAAATTTCCTTCCTCTCGCAGTTTTCCAGTATTTCAGCAATTCCAGGTACTGCAGTCAGCCAGCTTCGGCACCGATAGACTCCGCCAGTTCTTCGAGCAGTTCTTTCTGCTCCACAGCGGCACAAGCCTACAAGAGGCAGGCATTTCCAAGGAAATCCAATTCATTAGAACCGGAAGAAGACCTCGAAAAAAAAAAAAGAGACGAAGAAAATTACTTGAACTGCGGGCTCTATAGCACCATCAAGAAAAGACGTGAGCTCAAAGTTCATCTTCAACCGGTGGTCAGTGACCCTGTTGTCCTGCTCAATTACATAGACAAACTTTCAGTTATTGAAGGAATAACAGCGTACAAAATATAAGTTCTTACAGTCTTGGAACGTTTCTCAATTTTGTGCCATTCATAGTCCACATCAAGCAATTCAGTTTCGGTAAAAGCAGAATAACAAAAAAAAAAAAATATATTACCTTGTAATTGTATGTTCGAATCTTTTCTGCACGAGCACCCGTGCCAACCTGCACTTTGAGAGTATAACATAAGACACTAACTTAAATATCTTGGCTGATCTTCACATGAGTTTCCTTACTCAAATCCGACACTGCCAACAGACTTCCAAAATGAAGGCAGAAGTATGTAACAAATGAAGAAAATAATCAACCATAACATTGTTGATGCTCATGCATCCAAAGAACTGATAACGTACATCATATTCTTTTCGTAACCAAGTTCACGTGGTAGAGTTTGCTCAAATTCACACAAAGATCCATCAACCATGTAAGTCAACAAACTGAACTTCAAAATCAGGATTAAAGACTCCGGGGAAAAACTAATTTGTATCCCAACTGGGCGAGCTACCACCACAACTGCATGATTTTATCAAAAACAAAAGAATACCTGAGATTTTCGCTGATTCCGTATTGATTCTTGCTGCTCCCTCACTTTCATCTCATACCTATCAAAAATTGAAGGATTGTGAAAAATCTGTTGCAAATATATAACTCAAGGGGTCAAAACTGCATCTCAGTCTATTAAACCAGATCAGTAGTGTGTAATAAAGAGGAAAATAACACTATATGGAATGAAGGATTCCTTGACATGCAACTTTGCTCCTTCAAGTAGAAGCGCTTGTAAGTGTCAAAAAACTAAACTCTTACGGAAAGTTCGAGAAATGAGATAGAGAGGACACATTATGCTACTCACAGTTTGGCTCGCAAAAGTTGAAGAGCACGGTTTTTGTTCTGAAGTTGTGTCCTTTCTTCAGTGCAAAAAATGCGGATTCCCGTCGGTTTATGGAAAAGATCAACAGCTGTTTCGACTTTGTTCACATTTTGCCCTGGGGGATTATCATAGAAGATGTTCATAAAGGAACCTCTTTTAAGCATATAGGTTGAGGGGGAGGAGTGACAGCATGGAAAACGAATTCAGTTTAGTAAGGTGTAGGTGTAGGTGTGACTTAAAAGTGGGCATACATACCTCCAGCACCGCCAGACCTTGCTGTTGTAAGCTCTATATCTTTTGGGTCAATTACCACTTCTACTTCATCAGCCTGAACCCATATCAAGAAGAGGAAATAAAATACAGCTGAGATAGCAAGGGAAAAATCAACTAGAAGTCCACTCGACATGGTTACTTTGTCCGGTAAAAGCATGTCCAACAAATACTAGGGAAACTGTTTGTGCATGCAGACAACAGATTGATTTGTCAACCTAGTCCATAAAACAAGAATTTCCCCAGATTGTTGACCTTTAATCAAACGTTTCAAGTTGAAATTTGTGGGCATCACATGGAAGATTTCAAAAAATCGCAGTCAAACAGGAATATCCAGTATTGCATCCTAGCCTAATAAATTAACATGTATTCAGCACAGTCAACTAGTCCAGGATCCACAAAAGCAAGTAGGAACATCACAGTCCAAGCATTTCTAACACAGTTTTTACCAAAGGAGGTTGGCATGGCTATTTGGACAAAATAGCAGATGTAAGAAAGATGTAATCCATCCTTAAAATACACTCTACCTCAGGCATGATAGCTACAGTTGCAGTTGAAGTGTGCACACGTCCTTGTGTTTCTGTTTGAGGAACCCGTTGAACTCGATGGACACCAGATTCATATTTCAGTTTGCTATACACACAATTTCCTTTGATCTCCAACACACAGGTTTTGTATCCACCTTTTTCAGCCTTACAAATAACAAAGAAATTTAAAAGAATAAATTACAAATGAAAGAAATTGTGCTGTTAGTACCAACAGCGCTAGGATGCATGCTTTTGCAGGCATCTTCACACGACATACCTCAGAACTTGAAATGAGGGAGTATCTCCATGAGTTTCGCTCACTATACTTCTCATACATACGAACCTTGATATTGGAAAAGGGCGAAGTATTAGGATGTTTGGACTTCAACTGCAAATTCAGAACAAAGCCTTCTACTGCAGCACAAACTACTTTTTCCAAAATTTTTGCAGATCATTTGTTTGGGAGAATCAAAGAGGATATGAAAAAATATGAAGAAGTGCAAGAGCATGGAATTATTATTATCTATTCATTCTACCTCCAGAGCCACCATTACCTTCATAGGCAGGTTAAAAATTGCCAATCATCCCTACATTAGCAGGTTACTTACAGCATTCTTTCGGCCTCAACCAACAGCAAGCTTTGGAGAAAAGCTTGGTTTCTAGTAAAAGGCAGAGCTGGCTCATTGAACACGCATTAGTACTATTCTATCTGAAAAAACTGGGCCATTCTACATTTCTATCTTTTCCCAGAAAAACTTTACCCATCACGTTATTAACCGGTGTCAAATTAAAGATCAGGTCCAATATTGGCTTTTAGGAAAAGCTTGGTTTCTAGAAAAAGGCAGAGCTGGCTCATTGAACACACATTAGCACTATTCTATCTGAAAAGACGGCGGCATTCTACATGTTCCATCTTTTTCTGATTCTCCTTTGCAGAGATGGAAAACATGATGCCTAGAGCATCACAGCAGATTTCATCTGTAACAGTGTGACATGAGATACTTATATCCTGTGTATTATCAAGCAGATCAAAGAAAAAATAAAATATGACACCTCGACCCCTCACTTCACCTTAAAGTGCCTGTTTTTAACACAGGATATTTAGGCTGCAAGATCTCCTAAACAAAGGACCAAGACATGAATGAACACCAGGAATAGTCAATGTGAGGAGTCTGTAAACAGAGCCAGTGACATTTCAATCCTGGAACTTTTGCTTGTTAACCCAGAAGGAAAATTCCTTCATTCCAGTTTTACAATGCTTTATTAAGTATAGAAAACAAAGACATGACAGATTTGGAAGGAAAAATGAAGCATGTACCTACAAGATCACCAGCCCACAGACCAGCTTCATCACCACCTGTCCCTGCCCTTACTGCAAATGAGATGGAAAACCAAGTCTACACAATCAGAGATAAGTAAAAGAATTTTGGGAGAAAAAGCACCAGGATTTAAATTGTGAGCAAAGAAGCCTGTCACATTTAGCTGCCAAATAACAGAACAGGAGTTACAGGACTTGATAAAATGCAACAGTCCAAAAGATTTATGCAATAAGAATAGGGTATATGATCAGGTCCATAAATACATTAAGCAAAAGTCATAATCACACTTTGTTTATCGAATACAATGTTATTTGCTTATACCAAACATCACTCAACTTTGGGTATTTCAAAATTCTACATCAGTGAATTAGAACAAATATCATAAGCGATCACGGACAAGAAATGTTTGTTAATATAGAGACGTGTTGACCTGTATGTCATGGGAGGACATTTTAACAAAATTAGATAGTTTACTTTAGATAAAGTGAAATATGTACCTTCAAGCATTATATTTCTTGCATCAAGAGGATCACTAGGAAGCAGCAGTAACTGTCAACACAAGAAGCAATGTCATGATTGTTTGCACAAACTAGTTAAAAGTACTAAAGTGGGGTACATCAAACAACAAATGTGCTAAGCAAGAATAATTCAATGACAAGAATAAGGTCATGAGTACACCAGTTCTTTGGCCATTGCAGGGTTTGAAATTGATAACGTGCATTTGAAGAACAAGTTAGTTAAAAATATGGCCCAAAATCAAATCAATGGTACTAATTTTGGTTCAGCATGTAAAACAAGTTCCAATATAACTTTCGAGCGTCAAACAAGAAGAGTACCAAACCACAAATCATAAAATTGCTTGACTTTACAACCAATAGCACATATTAAGAGGCCGAGAAGTGAGCACGACAATTTTAAAAGGGATTATGAGAAGAAAATTAAAGTAAAAACCTTAAGTCTCTCCTCAAGCTCTTTGATTTCATTGGATAAAGAAGCAATTTCTTCAGCTATCATCTCAGCCATATCTTCATCATCTCCATCCTCTTTGGCCAAAGCTGTCATAATTTGTAGCAGGGATGACCGTTAGCTTGCTCCTCCAATCATCAAGGGAAATTAAAAAAGAAAAATTAAATTTGGGCCAAACCTCTAATCTCTTCCATCTGCTTCTCACAATCCTTGAATCTCCTAAAAGTTGCAACAACCTGTTTGTACAAATACAATAGGAAACAATAAGCCGGCACACAAATTAAAATCAATGCATGACAGTGGTCTGGAATGAGAAATGGAAAAATCAAAACTGCAAACCTCATCAAGCTCTGCCACAGATTGCGCTAGCTTTTGGTATTCGCTGGGATTCGAGACAACATCTGGATCAGCCAGCTTGACCTGCATTTTACCTTATGCAGGTCAAATTTAGTGCATCAAAATAAAACTAAATAGAGGACCAGCCCTAGGTTAGCACCTATGACAATTACACCATACATAAGAACAATGCCTTTTCACTACATAATTATGCTGAAACTAGAAAATCTATGACAGCAAAGACAACAGAAAGCCTTTTTTTTTTGGTCTAGTTGGAGTGGGGAGGGGGCATTTTTAATGAATAAGGACTAAGGTTCGAACTTCAAATCTCCATTCCCAAATCCTAAGTTTGGTGGCCACCAGGCTACACCTAGTGGCAGAAGCCAATAGAAAGCAAATCTATTAAAAAAAAAAACTCATTCTACAACCGCACACACTATCTAGGGTTCCATTCATGACAGTCCAAAACAACCATCAACAAAAATTTATAGTCACAAATCCAAATTTCGACCAATGCACTTCAATGAAACGTTGCATCCAATAAAAAAACCTACCGATAATTCTTTCCATGTCTTCTCCGCCGATTCCAGCTTCGTTATCAAATAAGGCTCCTGGCACACATAATAATTTGAAATGTTCATCATGCTCAAAAACACGTCTAATCCAAGAATTTATCAGTGATATCCAGATAAAAGGCCTAGCCTAATCTCATAATGAGAACTGATACTAACAGCCTCAAAACTGTCCCTCATTTTCTTATTTCTTATTTTACTTTCTCGGCAACCAAACAAACAAAATCTTCCTCTTTTTTTTTGCAATGAATATCGGGAATTCTACTCACCGCCATACAAACTATTCGCGAAGTCTTGCGGATGGTCAAGGTTCTAAAATGAACACGACTACTGATTCCGGAGCGTTCGGCGAAACGATGTCGTGTTGCTACGTGATTGTGAACTCTCCAAATTTGAGCAGTGGAGCTGGTTGTTAAGCCGTTCATGGTTTATTGTGTTCTTGTGAAGATTCTAAGGACGAGGGGAAGAAAGAGAGGCCAAAAGTTAAAAGCTACGTGATAAGGAAGGTGTTTGGAGATGCAAATTAATTTACCCGGATCGGGTGATATCTTATTCCTGAACCGGATTTACAAACTCGTGCGGCTCGTGATTCAATATTTGCTTTTTTGAGCCGGTAAATGGGTAATGCAAGATTGCATGAGGACTTTCAAATTGTCATCGACATAGTCGGTTAAATAGATAGAAAATATTAGATAATAATATTTAAGTAGTAATTTTTTTTGAATAATAAGTGGTAATATTTAGGTAATAATAAAATAATATAAGTATTAAATTTAAAAAATATATTATAATTTATTATATATTATTAAATAAATCGTATAATTATTTTATTATTATTTATGATTAAACTGCATAATAAAAATTTAAATAATTTATGAGGAATGGGCTTTATAGATTCTTGCATCAAGTAGCAATTTTTCTTAGCATTGCATTGAGTTTCAACAACAACGACAACTTGTATTAGAATTTTCAATAAAATTAGGATTTGCAACTAATATGTAGATCTCACTCATGAATTTATGTTGGTGTGATGCTTGTTTAGAATACTAAAATGTATTAATTCACATAATACGTCTGAAGATTTTGTAAATTTTTTTTTTCTTTTATAGAAACATATAGTGAAGATAATAAGAGTTCTATTTTTTAACTATTTTATTTTTTAATAAATTATCACATTTTTCACACGCAACGATAGAATTTATTTAATTAGTATAAAAGGAAAATTTAGAGAAAGTTTCATCTTAATTTATGTTGTCACGTGACAAATTATGTGAATTTTTTTTTTAAAAATTTTGTTGTTTTTTAATTTACTTCATTTTCAGTTTTTCTCCCTGTATACATGTATTAACATTTATTATTAATAATAGCTAAAATTAGCATTAACTATTATAACCAGCAATTATCTGAGCATTAAATAAAATCGTAATTGAAAATTTCTAATATCAATAATGGTCAATGAGGCGAGAAATTAATGACAATTAGTTAACAATTATGCGAGTATTAACAATATTTTTTCTCCTTGCATGCATGTATTAATATTTAATATTCATAATAACCAAAATTGACATTAACTATTAAAACTAATAATTGGCTAAAACAACAAAAAATTATAGACTAATGATTATAACCGAAATTTGCATTAACTATTAATCATAATCTAATTTGAAAACATACTTACTATACAAATGAGTGGAATACCATTTGGAACTTACAGGATAAATTGAATTGAATGACAAAATTGCACATAAGTTATAATCTCTAAAAATTTCATATAAAATTGCATGTGTAATTATTTCCATTCTAATTTTATATGTAATTGTTTCACAGTTCATTTGAATTGTAAAAATGGAAATAATTTATTTCTACTTATTTATTTCTTCCAAATGCAGACTATGGAATTCCAATTGCTCAAAAATCATCCAAAGCGTGTGGAAGTTTGGACATATTGTAACTTTACATGGCGAGGAAAGGTCAGCAGCTTCTGTGCCAGGGCATGAGGATTGCCAACATTTGTGAAATGATCTGTGGATGTAGAGTTAAACCAATCAGACACGAAAAATTAAAAATGGTGAGATGCAGTGTTGTACATATGAAGACATTTTAAAAGTATGATCACATTTTAAAACTTGAAATCTACTGTTGTCTTCTCACAGTTTTTAAGAAGAACAAACTGGCATGTAAGTGAAAAACTATTAAAATTTGGAATTATTGTAATTATTTTTATTGGATTTATTAAATAAAAAAATACTTAATGGTACGCTTTAACTAAATCAACAAAGTTATTTTTAAACACACGTTTATACTCCTCGTACACGCAGAACTGAACATACAGAGAAATTTCAACATATCTTTTACTACTCTGTTTGAAATTAAAAACAAAATGAGAATTATAATTTTCTAAATTAAATTTTAATACACAATTTTTTTAAAAAACTGAACAAAAAAAAATTCATAACTCGCGCTAAGTACTGGTACATTCCTTTTTTATTTTTTTTTGTCACATAATAGGATTTTCAAATCCCATTGGAGCAAACAAATGGCAAACGTACTGTTGCTCAAACGTTTTTTCTTTTTTTGACAGAAGAATATTGGAACCATTGCATGAAAGTCAATAACAATTAATTTCAAGGACAAAAAAGTCAATTCTTTTAACAAAAATTCCATACCTATCAAATTTTATAGACTTAAATAGATTTAAAATAATTTTATATTATATGTAAAATATTTTATATTATATTATTTTTTTCTTAAATTTTAAATAAAATATTTTTAATATAAAATATATAATAACTAATATTTTTTTATTTTTTGTTTAATTTTTTAAAATAATACATTAAAATTACCAAAAAAATTTTATTTTTATTAATATCTCTCCAAAGTTCACCTAGTCAGTAGTCCTCTTTCCATATGTACCAAATGGGAAAGCTCTTGGCAGGAGTAGCATTGGGCAGTCCTTTTTCTCTGATTGTGTTGTTGCTGGAAGGTCAGGCATATATATAGTACAAGTCTCAACCTCTCTCTAATCTCTCTCCAGATTTAAACTCTTTGTCCTTTAAAGAGTGTATCGTCCTCTCTAGCTGACGGTAGATAATCACTACTGTCAGTCAGCCATCTTTGTTCGTCATCTCACCTTTATTCTCCATTTCCTCCCCTTTTTGGTGTTTGCTCCCCTTTTCCACCACTTCCTTTTTCTTCTTCCTCTTCTGCTCCTTTGCTGTTTATGTATTTTTTTAGCTTTTTTTAGATCTTGTTCAAATAAAGACACATATGACGCTCCTTTCACTGGATTTAAGTTCCTTGCAAGCTCGTAATCATGTTCGTCATTTTTTCCATCAATGTTGTTGTTAGCTGCGGCTCCGGACCACTTAGTTCCAGAAGAAGATGGCTTCACAGGGGCCGTCGTCGCAGCGTCCACTACTGGAGTTGCTGTTGACGACCCAACAGCTACCAATTATGCCACTGATGTTGGCCCTCTAGCCTCTGTTGCCGTCGAGGGCCTTTCTGCAACCACCACCTCGAGGCAGCCTGTATTACTAGAGACGCGGCAGCTTGGGTTGCCAGAGTTCGCATCGTCGTAGCCATTCTCCTCGCCCTCGCTGGCCATTTCTGCCGTCGCTGGGACTGCCGTGTGCCATCACCTCCTCTGAATCAGTTTGTTGTTGCATTTTGGGATGGACTGTTAATTGTGTTTGGTTATCTTATTTTGAGCAGACTGGGTGTTGTTTATTGTGTCCGTCCGTAGTTTAATTTTGGAGAAAATTATTGTTGGGTATACCCAGTCGATTTCCGTTACAGGTCTGTCGATGTGCGGTTTGTACTGCTGTCTGCAGTTTGGTTTAACTAAATTAGATTTGTTTGAATATAATAGATTTAACTTCAATTCAGTCTTTTTCTCTGTTTGAAGAACTTATCAAAACGGGTTTCACATCTTGTTAGGTTATGGTCAGTTTAACCATCTTGTTGTAGGTCTCGCTTGATCGTCTTTTATTCCTGTCGGATGTGAGTGTATTCAACACCTTTACATTTGGATATGTGTGCGAAATTGTTTGATATTAATACAATATTTTTCTTTAATAAAAAAAAAAAAAAAACAAAAACCAGAGGAGCATTGGGCATCAGCTCTCATGCTCTATGGGTATGGCTTGTAATGAATGCTCAGTGGCGGAAAGTGTAAACAGACCAAACTGAATTTCCATCTCAAAACCTTGGCAGTCAAAGTCCCATTAACCTTCCTCAAAACCTCCGCAGCACTCGCACGCGTGCCACGTCATACCCGGCCCAATCTCTAAGGCTATTTTAGTAGATTTTAAGCACCATTATATTTTCAAAATTATTTATTTATTTTTTTAAATTACAACAAACTTTTTATTTTTTTAACAATAATTTTATTTTTTATAACAAAAAAAAGAAGACAAATTTTTTTTATTATAAAAAAATAATCGTTACAAAAAATAAAAAATTCGTTATAATTTAGATTTTAAAAAATTAAACAATAATTTCTAGTACTATACTTTTATTGGTTTTAATTGGTTTTAGTAATTAAACGCAGGAAGGACCAACCAACCAACAAAACAACGTCGGTTTCAATTTATTTAATTTTTTTTTTTTTTGGGTCCAAACCGCCGGTCTGGTCACAATTCGGCGGGTACGAAACAAACAGATATCAGCGTCCAAAAATACTGAAGTTCAAATTGATCAAAAATAATAGTGGTACTCATGAACGAGAAAAACCAAAATTCCTGAAATCAAACAAGACCGCGTTGCGGTACCTTCGGTGGCTGATTGAACACTATTGGCATTCATTTTTGTCGCGGTTTCCATCTGGGTGTTCCATTTTGTGCCAGTTTTATTGTCAGCCTTAAGAATTATAACTGTTGTCCAATGGCTCGCATAATTTATACTAGTGAAGCAAAATGTTTGGTACATTTGTGCAAAGTTGGTATCTTGTAAAGCTGGGGAGTTTTTTTTTTTCGGTGTTTCTCTGTGAATGGAGATACTTCTTCATTTACAAAGAACATGGGATAGGATAAGAGCAAACTGTGAGAAAATTCATGTTTTATATGATCTGGGCTTTTGGGAACTGCAGAATTATCTGCGCTATGTTGGTAGGTAAATCAGAGGTTTTGTCTCTCTGCTGACAAATCTTGCAAAGCTCTCTGGTTTAGATGTTTAATGATTTTGTTCTTATTGGCTATCTGAAGCCAGCACGACCACTAGCCATAGTTGGGTGTATTATATTTTCTTGGCACTGACAACTGCTTAGGTTGAGGCAGCTGTAAGAGCTACAGGGGAATACCCAGAACGTGTGGGTGAACCCCCATTTCAGGTGAATATATGGGGTGCTGATGTTCCAAGATCATGTCAAGCTTTGAAAAGACTATTAACACATTTTTGATTTCTTGATCTGCAGTTTTATTTAAAGACTGGAACCTGTAAATTTGCTGCATCTTGCAAGTTGCACCATCCGAAGCATGGAGGTGGATCTTTGAGAAATCTACAATTAAATACACACGGATACCCAATACGACTGGTTCGAGTCCTCCTTCCCGTTTTTTGCAAATCGTAAATATATGCGTGTTCTTCTTACGTTTGTATACGACTATTCTTATCAATACATCCATCAATCAGTTTATCTTTATGTTAGAACATGTGTGCGTATATATGGGTGTATATATGTACAAACATGGGTGAATGATATATCTACCATTGTTTTGTTTTATAAACTGCTGTATAATAGTTTAATATTAACAGGGTGAGAAACAATGCTCCTACTATTTGAAAACGGGGCACTGCACCCAATTTTATCAACAGGTGCAGTCTCCTTCAGTTCCTATGCCTGATCAATATGGGCCAGCATCCGCCAGCTGGGGGGTGAGGCCTCCTCTGTTACCCAGTTAATACATGCAAGGAGCTTATGGCCCTCTTTTGCTTTCCCCTGGAGTGGTTCCTATTCCGGGTTGGAATCCGTACTGGGTAATGCTGTCGTCTTTTGTGCTTTGAGATGGTGGAATAATTATAGCACATTCTCAAACTCTCTTTGGCCTATGTGTTTCAGGCACCTGTTAGCCCTGGGCTATCTCCTGGTGCCCAAGCTGCAGGTGGAGCTACATCTTTATATGGTGTAACACAGCTGTCATCTTCAGCATCGTCACTTGCAGGACCTTATCCCTCCTTAGCAGCATCTGTTGGACCTTTAAATAATACAGTGAAGGAACAAATTTTTCCAGAGAGACCTGGGGAACCTGAGTGCCAATGCTGGGGAACCTGTCAGACAGTTTCTTTTCCTTGTGGACCATGCTGAAGTTTGTTGATCTTGATTGCAGTCAGCTATCCTCGACAATAAGTGCAGAAATTTACATTTCCATTGTATTTCATTCTTCTTGAATGGCAAGTGCAATAGATTGCAGTCATTATGCAGCCTCTGTTGTGGGTATGTCTACCTCCCTCCCTATCTCTACTTGTCCACAAAAACATGTGGAGGTTTTTATAGAGTTACCTTCGTTATTTAAAGTTATCTCAGGCATTGCTTGTCATTTGTGGATGCCAAACTCAGACGTTATTTAAAGTTGACGTGTTTCCAACCTTTTCTTCGTTTGCTTGCATGCATGTCATCTATGTAATTTCTCTTCCACGTGCATTGCATAAAAATTGTACAATGTAAATGTTATACTAGGTTTTTGACTCATTTTCCTTTTTATCTTTTGAGCAGCTTTTGTACCACCTGTTCGACCTTGTTGTGAGATTGAGATGCAGTCTCAATGCATGATCGCATGCTTTGTCCGAGAACAATCTTTAATTCAACGTGTGTTGATGCAAAATAGGGAGCAAAATGAGATACTCCCTATGCTTGTCTCCATTTTTAATGAGTATCAATTTTTAATATAGAGATGTAGTCCCATGCGTGTCTGTACGCTTTGTCTGAGGAAAACTTTGGATATGACTGATTTTGCTGTAAAACAGGGAGCACAACCTTGTTCTTTCTACTTGCAAAATGAGCACTGCAAGTTTGGGTCCACTTGCAAATTTGATCATCCAATGGGAATAACGAGATACAGTCCATCGTCATCGTCTCCCGCTGAGATGCCAGTTGCTCCATATTCAGTTGGATCTTTGCTGGCTACTCTGGCCCCATCCTCCTCTTCTTCTAAACTGCAATCTGAACTGATCTCAGGCACCAAAAAGGATCCTTATCGGAGCAGAATTTCTTCTTCTGGAAACACAGTTCAGTTGGGTTAATTGTCTCTCAGACTGGATCTATTTTGCTTTCTGATTTGCAACTTCAAAATCAGAGTTCTGTTCCTTTAACAAGTGGCAGAAGCACAAGACAAAGTGGTGAGGTCCATTGTTCGAGCTGATGTAAAACCATAAAAAAGGTTTCATTTACTATCTTGCCAATGCGATGTCTCCAGCCTTAGTATATATGGGGGAGTAGACTGTAGGTTCTCAATCCGAAGGTTAATGGGGCAAATCTGATTTAGAGGGACCAGAACCATATTTATGCTCGTATCATTTTTGTGTAGTGCCATCTATATCTCAGTTCTCAAATAAACTTCAGCAGCAGTCACCAAGTGAACGTCTCCACATCAGCTGCAAATAACTTGAGCAAAAGGCAAATGAACTTTGGATGTTGTCTATACTTATCTTTTGATTATTTTTGTGACGGAAAATATAAGTGAATTTCCAAATATTAGCCTGAGTTCACATCTTTCCCCGAAAATGCGGGACATGTTTCCAGTTTTGTAGTCTTGAGTTTTTTTTTTTTTTAAATATCTTAGATCTAGACCAATTGGTGTGGGAAAAAGAAAACAATTGAAGAAATTGAAGAGATTTTTCTTTTACTGACATATTATTACTGTTATTTGAGTTATAAACTCTAGTACTGAGTTCCAATGTTGATTTCCGTTGGGATGGAAAGTACTTTCCTCTTATTATCCTTCTCCAAACACGGAGAGATTGAAACATTTTTTTCAATTTCAATTTTCTTCTCCCTCGTTTTGCTCGTTTCCTACTTTTTTTTGTTTTCTTTTTCCAATCAAGGTATCAAGATTCAGTTGTTGGAAGATTGAACAAAGGATGCCAGCCTATTATGTCAACTCGGCTCACAAGTCAACAAATTGAAACGAAAGAAATGGGAAGCCCGGCAAAAATGGCTACGCCCTTTTTGCCAATGGATATTTTTGTGCATCGCACATTTGATAGATCCAAATGTTCAATCCACTTTTTGTTCTTGCCGATTAGAGGTGAGGCCTGAATGTGAACAGAAAAAGACTTGGGATTAGAGTTCGGCGCCTAATAAAATTGAAGGCAGCCCAAAGGTTGAGCTGACCTGAAGTCCTAATTGCACTCTGAATATTGTAGTTGCAAGAACCTGATGATACCCTTGCAAGCCCGTGGGGTAATTATCCTTAATTTTTTATTTTTCAACTAACAAAAAAAAAAAAACCTGCGGATAATGTCAAGTTAGAGAATTTACTTCTCACTCAAAAATAAAAAAGAGGAAAAAAAGAGAATTTACTTCACATCAAAAAAAAGAGCTAAAAGTTTGAGGCGAATCTTAATTTGAGCACAATTACGTAGTAACACAGAAGAAACTACTTGTAAGCACCAAAAGAAAATACAGTAAGTTTCTTGTTTTCAACTTCATTTTTTCTATGCGACTAAATGAAATATGATTGATTCTAATTTTTGTTACTTCCCTGTATCGTTTTTCTCTTTTGATTTATAGCTCCATAGATGCTACTCTTGTCATTGCTACAAACAAAATTATCAGATGGACAGACAGGCAGACAGCCTCTACTCTCAAGTCTATTCCAACTTCCAAGTTGTTTCATGCCGAATTGATCGGGTCATAATTCCAGCAATCCATACGCTGGTAAGTCAGTTTAATTCAAACGGGTAAACAAATAAGTTAATATACAAAAATATCACTAATTTTAATTAAAAAAATAAATTTAGTATTAATTTTAAAATATAACAAATTTAGTACTAATTTTACTTATTATAATAAATTTATCATATTGTAAAATTTTTTAAATAATATTTATCTGTTTTGATAATGTGATAGTAATTTATATGATTATTATATTATTAAAACAGATTTGTTTTTATAAATTTATCATCGAAACTGATAGATTCTGTTCATATAAAATCATTGTGTGTGAGATTTATTATTTTAAGTAAAATCGATATTAGATTTATTATTTTTTAAAATAAATATTAAATTTATTATTTTAAATAAAGTCGGTGATAATTTTTTTATATTAATTTTAAATAAATTCAATGCTGTATATGATTATGAATATGATATGGCAAGCGTGGAATTTAAAAACTGGTGGGCTACTGGGCTCACATGTTTTCTGTATACCATAATTGTAGCCACAAACCTTTGCATACTGGACACCTGTATTAATGATCAAAGGTCCCCTCCAGCCTCTGGGGACACAGTTAAATAATATAAGATTGGCAACAACATTAATTTAAAATTAAATTATACTAATTTATCTTATATTATCTTATTTTATTCAATATATTTTCATTATGGGTTTTGATAGTTGGATGGGTAAATTTGTTGTCGTGGAGAGAGACTGATACCCTTTTTTTGTACTACCTTGATTTTTGTGTAATTAACAATTTTGATTTTATGTTTTATGGACTTTAGTCACCCCACGAAAAAAATTTCGACATCAAAAACTCGCATAAAGCTTTAAATATAATATACAAGACTCCCAATGTTATAATTCATTAATGTTCACTAATTCGCCATGGCCAAATAGTAATTAGAAAATTACGTGAATTGGTGATTTAGTGATAAATTAATATACTTTTATGTTACGAGTTTTGAGTTTTAATTTTCATGTCTGTTCTCATACTTGACTAACCAATGCTAGAGATCTCTTTGAGTATAAATAGTAATGCTCAGTATTAGACTTAAGTTTGTCTATCAAAACTTTAGTGATGAAATTACATTTAACCTTATTGATATTCGAGAGGTAGGTCGATCCCTTCTGAATTGTTGAACGAGATTTAAATAAACATAAATTATTCTAATCTAACTTAAAAATTCTGAGGATTGGCGCGTTTAATAAAATTTTTTTTTCTGTTAAAAAAAATGGTGATGAAAAATGGTTGGGACGAAAAAGCTCTACTCACATCATTTCATAAAAACATGCCGCCTTTTTCTTGAGGCAAGTTTCATATTTAAATTCTTCAGGGCGGTCTCATCATTTCCCCTAAATACTGAAAAGTAAATATCCACACAATATACGATTTAAAATAGTAATTCAGTGGTGTTTTGATATATATTTTTTTTCATTAACTTGAATTTAAATTTTTACATCACTGCCTTTCCTTCCAATGTGGAGATTGTGGAGATTGTAAGAGTGCTTTTTTAGATGTTAATTGGTTCTCAATTTGTTAACGTTAATTCTAGTATTAAGAAAATTTATCTGAACACAACAATACTCAAATAAAAAATTTACTCAATAACAGACGATTAAATGTAAATATTAACAAGTAATCATAAATTTAATTTATATATATAATAATTAATATATTTATAATATTCTTTTTTGTCGTTTAAGAAAAATACCCACATAATGTGGACGGACATTTGCACGAAATTAAGCTCTGTGACATCACTGTGTCGTAAGAAGTAGACAAATTTGGCTGCCTTTTACAAACATGACTGAAAGCTTTCGTCAAAAGTAGCAAACAAGATGTGAGTTGATCTTTTTCGTGTCAACAGAAATGGAAATTAATAGTTAAAAGTTGAGGAGCATGTTTAAAGAATAGTGCATATTTGAAAAGCTAATTTTCGGTTTGTCATTTCGTGTTCCATTAGAAAATTCATTCCGCAATTTTAGGAATTATTGTTATCAGATTCGAACAACAATACAAATTTATATGAAATTTTAAACACATCCAGCTCTTTTTTTTTTTAAATTATTATCATACGCATATTATCTATTTATTGAATTTTAGACTAAATAAAAAGTATTCTGACCTTTTTTATTATAATTATTTTGTCGCGTCTAACCTATATATTTTAAATTCAAAATTTTTAATTTAAACCTTAGAATTTTTAACTAATAAAATATCTTTTAAAGCATATCATAGGATTTGGAGTCATCCACCGATTTCTCAATCAAAGGAAAAGGTTTAAAAATTAACAGGAGAGAAACCCAAGTTCTCTTCCTTCTCTCTCTCTCTCACAATTTTTCCCTTTGTGCGTGGCTGCAAAGCCTACATTGCAGGTGCAATTGTCTTCAAAGGTTGTAGCTGTATGTAAAGTGGGGGAAAAGTTGGGGAAAAGCAAGGGATCAAATGATCTTTAACCAATTGATTAGCGAAACCTAGTTACCTAGGTGTTATCAGTGGTATGCTAGGTTTCCAGCCGCATAAAAGCCACGAATTGATGGGATCATCATTACCATCTGATCGTGGGATCCCAACCCATGATTAATCCAACAAGCATCTCAAACTACAGGATATGCACTAGTCATGAGACGTACTCAATATGGATATTACTAGATAGTTTCGTCAAAATAATTTTGTTCAATGAGCATTAAAATAATCATAATTTTATATAATTATATTTAATATTTACTTCTTTTATATTTTGAATTCATATGTTTAACTATCTACATCAATTTAAAATTATTGAAAACTTTTTATGCAAAATTCCTTTTTTTTTTTTTTGATGGGGCTTACTTGGTTTTCTCTTTTTTTTTTTTTTTTTTTTTCGCCTCCACACACTTTTCTTTTGGACCTATACGTTCCCTTGCACAAAAAAATATTTAATATTTTGATTATCTCTAGAGAATTTTATCTTTTTGGGTAGTAGCTGAATGTGATGTTTTGGGCCTTTTCGCATAAATGTCCCAACAGATGGTAACAGTTCGCAATTTCTTGGCATAAATGTCCCAGTATATGCTAGCAATTCTCAATTTAAGAAATTCTCTTGTAAGTGTGTGGACACCCACAAAGTGGATTGCTTTCTCTCAAAAGCTTAGATTTAATTTAATAGTCTTTACTAATACCCCCATACAAAGCATCTTAAGTTGAGGGCACTGTGGTTCTCATTATAACATGTAACACAGCTCAGCCTCTTAGCTTCCACTTAGGTGTGCTTTCCACATAATAAAGGATTAAATTAAGCTAATCTTTATGTGGGTTAGTTTTCAGAAACCATGATTACATCAACAAAAAGCCCTGCATCCCTGCAGGATTCCTGCTATTCCCTCAAAACAAAAATCATGCTCAAAGGCCACTCTTTACACTACCTTTCACCGAAAAGTGCACCACACCTTCAAATTCTCAAGACTTTAGATCAAGGCAATTATAAACATTCATTAAAGTATGCAAAGTCACCACCACTCTATTGGTGCATGGGTTCATGTGTCTTTTACCTCACTCCTTCTTTCTTTTTTCCACACAGAACCTAAAGGAAGATAGAAAAAAAAAAGTGTGCCTAAACAAGAACAATCTGCCAACACCAGCATTACACAACCCATTTTTGGCTTGCAACTGATAAAATATGTATGGTTGTTAAAACAGTATGTTGGAAATTTGCAGACGCGAAACACGCGGGCTCGCTCACACTTGATCTCCAACACAGTTGAACCCCAGGGGAACGACATTTGTTGGTGAGGCTGGTGCTACAGAACTTTCCAGGGGAAATCATAGGTTGAATTGCCAGGATTCTTTTTTTAAGAGAACATGGGCGTTGTCACCATTGGTGAATTGAAGCCAAGTATATCAGGGAAGAGATCATTTCGTCCAAGTTCCAGTATAAGACATGCAACTGAATGGTAATCTTCTTCTTCTTCTTTTCCTCTGACTAATCTCCATACAATGCAGCTTGATTTTGGTCCGGTTTTGCTTATGAAGAGCATCCATCTTGTATACTGTCTAATATTACATATATGTACTGTATTATTTTCTTTTTTTTTTTCCTTTTCAATAGGAGGCCGTGGCATAGTGTAGATCTCTCTATTATCTTAAACCTTATACCCATTTTCAGGATTAGAATCCATGACCATGGAAATAGATGTCTAAATTCTTTGAAAGCTGAAGTTTCTTTCTAATTTTCTGCTCACCCTTATGCTGCCTCATCTGACTAATATAGAATAGAATGAAGCTGGATTGAATTTTTGTCTTTAGAAAACTTGCTGTTTCTGTAAACGTTGAATTGGAGTCGCCTTTGACAAAATTTAGCAATTTGTATATGTTTCTTGAACTCTGGCAAGAGTCAGAGTCTCTAAATTGTTTTATAATTGACCACTAGGTTCTTTGTATACACATGGTGCAGTTCAATAATTGGCCTTTTAACAGTCCCCTCATTTGCGAAAATTTTGTCTTAAGATTAGACAAAGACCATGATCTTGTAAATAAACCAGCGGTTAATTAAAAAAAAAAAAAAAGCCTTCCATTGAGACGTGAAATTATTTTCTAGGATTTTCCTAGAAAATTCCAGTACCAATTACTACTCCATCTCAGCTACAGTTACTGCTAATGAATGGGAGAAAACAGCACTTCATGCTCCACAGTGACCTTGCAAAGGTTCCGCTAGAATGAGACTTCCTCATCTGGCGTTATCTATGCCATGGACTGCTATAAATGTTTTGCCGGCCAATAATTTTGCCTGTTTTATCTGTCCATGGACCCTCCAGACATGTACGGAAATTGCACAACATTTGGTGTTGTCGAGTACGAATAAAATTAACTTAGTTGAAAAAATGTAAGAATTTTATTTTTCAGGTCTTGATTTCTAGTTCTAGAAAGATGTGTGAAATTTACAGAAATGAGAAGAGTTATTTTTATTAAATAATTTAGGTTGAGGGACCGACTAAAGGAAAAAAAAAAAAAACCACGCCTACAAACAAGTAAAATAAGGACCCATGTAGCAGTCAGGATATCCATGCTATTTGGGTTGGCCAAAAATTCCATACCCTTTGCATCTTGAAAAACTGCAATCTGTTCTGCAATCTTTATCACAGTTCATAGCAGTAAAAGAAGGGCAACCCTTGCTGGCTATGATATTTCCTGGAAATTGTAGTCCCACTGATTGTGTAATAATTGAATTGTCCCTTTCTTGTTTTCCCTTGTCTGGGCCATCTTTGTCGATTCATGAAATCAGGACTGATCCAGACTGAGAGCCTGGGTGGTCTCCGTATGATTTGCATTAGAACCACCTGGTCTGTCACTAAGACACTAAGTGTTACTGCTATTGAGTGAAGGTGTCTGAAAAACATGGTTTCAGATATGAGAGTGAAGGTCTATAGCAGAAAAGCCGACACGGTTTCCAAATTACTGGGACTGACAGACATGTATACGGTCATATAGTTTGTTGCTTTTTGCGATTTTCTTGTTTCTGTGCTGTTCACTTCAACTGTTCTGCCATCTTGCAGGCCAATTTCTGATGTTTCTAGTGATCTCACGGTTGAAGTTGGAGCATCAAGCTTTGCACTGCACAAGGTTTGGAAATACTACATTCGGCCTAAGTTTGCCTCGTTCATTTTTTTTTTCTCACTTAAGAGATTGCTTAAAGTGACAAACTAAAAGAATCTGAATGGATTTTCTCATTATTGTATGGTAGTAAAACTCTAGCCAAATGGATTTTCTCATTATGAGAGTGTAAATACATAAAAAGGAGAATAAAGATGAAAAGAAAGAAAGAAATTTATCAGAAATCTCTACTCTTTGCCCAAAAGTTAATTTCTTTTGCAGTTCCCTCTAGTTTCTCGAAGTGGAAGAATCCGAAAATTGTTGTTGGAAGCAAAAGAATCAAAAGTTTCTCGTATTAGTGTCACTGCCGTCCCCGGTGGACCAGAGGCCTTTGAGCTTGCTGCCAAGTTCTGCTATGGTTTAAACGTCGATTTTACACTATCAAACATTGCTATGGTACGCTGTGCAGCCCATTTCCTGGAGATGACAGAAGATTTTGCAGAGAAGAACTTAGAAGCACGGACTGAAGCTTACTTAAAGGAGATGGTGTTGCCAAATATATCAAGTTCGATAACTGTTCTTCATCGTTGCGAAACACTCGTGCCCCTAGCAGAAGAGATCAATCTGGTTGGCAGGCTTATCAATGCAATTGCGAACAATGCATGCAAGGAGCAGCTTACCTCAGGCCTGTTAAAACTGGACCACAACTTCCCTGCAAAAACTATGCCCAACGTGGAACCAGAAACACCTTCAGACTGGTGGGGAAAATCACTCACAATTTTAAGCCTAGATCTCTTCCAAAGAGTTCTGTCTGCAGTGAAATCAAAGGGTCTGAAACAGGATATGATTAGCAAAATTTTAACAAATTACGCCCACAATTCCCTTCAAGGCCTTGGACTAAGAGAGGGTCAATTGGTCAAAGGAAGCCTTTTGGATCTAGAATCGCAAAAGAAACAAAGGGTCATTGTTGAAGCAATCGTTGGTTTGCTACCAACCCAATCAAGGAAGAGTCCAGTGCCAATGGCTTTTCTCTCAAGCTTGTTGAAAACTGCAATAGCAGCAACAGCATCTACTTCTTGCAGATCTGATTTGGAAAGGAGAATTGGGCTTCAACTGGATCAGGCAATTCTTGAAGACATCCTAATTCCAGCAAATTCACAAGGAAACAGTCACAGCCCCATGTATGATACAGATTCAATTTTGAGGATCTTCTCCATCTTTCTGAACTTGGATGAAGATGACGATGAAGATAATCGCTTGCGAGATGAAAGTGAGATGGTTTATGATTTCGATAGCCCTGGATCTCCTAAGCAGAGCTCGATTCTTAAGGTGTCCAAATTACTAGACAGTTTTCTTGCAGAAGTTGCACTGGACTCAAACTTGATGCAGTCAAAGTTTATAGCACTCGCTGAACTTCTTCCAGACCACGCCCGCATAGTCAGTGATGGACTGTACCGAGCTGTGGACATCTTCCTGAAAGTAAGTAAATCACTCCCAGAAAAATCTCTTCCCTTCCATGAAATCAGCTTAGGATTTTTATTATTAATTTGTCCCAAAAAAAAAATAAAAACTATATTCAGGTTCATCCGAATATTAAAGATTCTGAGCGTTACCGACTCTGCAAGACAATCGACAGCCAGAAACTATCTCAAGAGGCCTGCAGTCATGCTGCACAAAACGAAAGGCTACCGGTCCAGATGGCAATCCAAGTGCTGTACTTCGAGCAGATCAGGCTCCGGAACGCAATGAATGGGAGCCACAATCACTTCCTATTCGGAGCAATAAATAGCCAATTCCCTCAGCGCTCGGGCAGTGGTGCGGGAAGTGGAGCCATTTCTCCGCGAGACAACTATGCATCGGTGAGAAGAGAGAATCGAGAGCTAAAACTCGAAGTTGCGAGAATGAGAATGAGACTGACCGACCTGGAAAAGGACCATGTGTCCATGAAACAGGAGCTGGTGAAGACCCATCCTGCCAATAAGCTGTTCAAGTCATTCGCCAGAAAATTAAGCAAGCTCAATTCCCTCTTCAGAATTAACAGTCTTAGGCCCGTAGGCGGCGGCAAGGCTAATTCAGAAACAACAAGGTTCTTGTTT
This sequence comes from Carallia pectinifolia, assembly GCA_037832335.1. NCBI lineage: Eukaryota > Viridiplantae > Streptophyta > Magnoliopsida > Malpighiales > Rhizophoraceae > Carallia > Carallia pectinifolia. Next base: position 12,247,304 of record CM075447.1, on the reverse strand, counting down.
CAGAGGAGAAGGCGGCACTCGGTTTCATGACTCTTTTAAGAATTTGTGTGTGAATTGAATATTATGATGCATTTTGTATAGTATACTAAAGTATAGCGTGATTTTTGTCTTACAAATACTGTCAGCTTCTTTTGTTTCTTTTCTTGAGTGTTTATGATGAGTTTGCTGTAGTGTCTGTAGTGTTTAGCGAGTTTCGACCACCCTTGAAAATTTACGGACCCAGGAAGCTGGCAGGCAGCAAGAAATAAGATCAAAATTTGTACTACTTCTTGTGTTTTTGTAAGGATATTCTTATTACGAAAAAAGTTAGGTGTGGTATGCACATTCAGTATTATAATTTTATTTGTACCTTCAAGATTTTTTTTTCTGAAAAAAAAAAACATTTCCTTTTTAACGAATCCCATATAATACTTATATTTTAATTTTTAAAATAATATATATCTAAATTTAAATTTTAATTTCAACAAAAATAAAAAAATTATCATTTTAATAACTCGAGTACTATTCGGTGTATCATCACCTAACAACACCTTTCTTATTATTAAAAAAAAAAAAAAAGCATGTCATGATGATGATGAGAGAGCACTCATCTCAATCAACTTAATAAAAAAAAAAAATGTAGAGTGCTCTCCTACTTGAGGAGAGGAGTGAAGAGCATGTGACTCCATACCTGAACAAAATGTATAAAATTAGACACATTTCACATCGCCTCATAATGCTCTCTCTTTGGTTTTTATTTTGGCTCTTCGGGTGGAAGTAATTTGACTGAATTTGAAACTAGATGGATGTGGATGGACATTAGTCCTTGCGATGGCATACAAATGAACTTTAAGAAGAGGATGAAAACTTAAAAAAAAAAATCATTGGAAAAAAATTGTTAGTAAAGTCTTGATCATAATTATCCTAAGCAGCATTCGTTGCTGTTTAATTAACAAAATTTCTTAATTTATCTCACCTTTTAAACAATTTAAGTTAATTCAATATTAGAACTGAAAGAAAATAAAAAAATAAAATGAAACATAATTAAAAAAATGATAATAAAATAAATTTATGTCATCCTAAAATTACTATAATATAAAAAGGAGACAAAATTTCTGAGTCATCGTCAAGCGGCGCAGCGCAGATGGAGGAAAAGAATTTCCATTTTTTTTTTTAAAATAGAACGTCACTACAAAACGATGTCGGTCTTCTAGAAAAGCAGCTAACCAAACGATGGCGTTTTTGTAATACAATTTTTGTTTTTCATTTTCCTGTGTTCCAGTTTCCACTCCGGTGAACTGTCTAGCAACGATGTCGTTTTGCTCCTTGGTTCTGGGCTGAAGAAGGTGGTCCGTTTTAATTTGGAATCTGGTGTGGAGGAAAGACGAGCTGCGGCGATTTCCGCCATTGCGTCGCTCGGTCATCTTCTTGAATCGTGTTTTTGGTGGAATCGCAACATTGAATCCGTCCGATAGCGCGTGCGATCTATAGCGAGGAAAAAAGATATGCGCATAAATTTTTCTGCGCTTGGAAACGTCTTGCCCTTCCCAAGAATGTTGAGGTAACAAATGAAACTATTCGCGCTTACGTTGGTATCTGTAATTTCAGATGTTCTTGTTCTGTTTTGGGCGTTTGTATTTTTTGTATTGTTTGGGGAAATTTTGTTTGAGCATCCCTAAATGGTAAACCCTAGTTTCGCTTAAATAATATTAAAATAATAAAATAGTGTGATTTAACGATATCTAACCGTTTATCTAATCTTATATTTTTCTGCAGCCATCGGAAGCTGTCAAGGTTTTTTGTGTCTGTTTTTCTTTCCTTTATTTTCTAACGATGATGATCTTTTTGTCATTTGATGTTGTATAATCTTGATTGCTTTTGGTGCCTTGTAGGCAACTTGAACAAGAGATGGAAACCGTAGTTAAGGTTCTGCAGCCTGGACCTTTGGGAATAGTAGAACACAAATTTTCTGCGGAGGAAATACGTGAAGCCAACGACGTTGTTCGTACAGCGGTAGAGAACTGGCGAAGAAACGCAAATCTAGAGCGGAAAACTGGAGTTCTAAACGATTATGTTGATACATGATGATTGGGGGGTGATAAAAAGTTGTTGTTTTGTAGCTGCATCAAGGTTGGTGGGTGTTGGAGTCATGTTTACATCAAACATCTGAGCTAAACCTCTTGAAATATTTTCGAATTTTTTCGAGTTATGGAATAATTCTCCGATTAGTCTCCTTATGAGTTCTTTGATCCACTCAATTTTTTTTTCTCCCACGAGAACTGACTGATGATCTTGTACTCTAATTTCATTAACTGTGGTGATTTGTGAACGACAATTTTTTCGTTGCCATTGGATTGTTTCTTATATCCAATGCTTTCAAGTCTTCAAGCATCCGGATTGTCCCTTTTTTTTTGGCGGGTGTTTCTGATTTTTCACTTACCTGCGCTGTGCAGATTCTGAATCATTATTCTTCCATTGTCGTTGTTGCTGCTGCTACGGAAGGGAGAAAGTTATTGATTTAGGAATTAGAAATTTAGAATAAAAGAGGAGATAAGAATTAGAGTCCTAACATTAGAGCAGCCAATATGTCTCGTCTGTTGCAAAATAAAAAAGAAAATATGGCAAGGTTTGCAGGAGAAAAATGCCTACATCTGGTATCCCCCGCTCCTACTCCCAGTCACACAAATCTTGATTATTCTGGAAGATCTTCATTTATTAGGTTGACGATTGTTGGCCAGACCTGGTAAAAACCCAGTGGGCAGGAATTTCTGGGTTGCTGAGGCCTTCGTTTCTAACATACCTTGTCAAGTGGTTTTCTATTCCATATTTTGTTGCGTGCTCTCAGTTTTTATGAAGCATTCAAGGGATCGACTAACAATACGTGCTGGTGCTGTCACAGCTTGTAACTTGATGTGGCTTCTGCAGACAATTATCTAAATGACAGGATTTGCATTAAGAATTGTACCTTATTGAGCATTTGACGAATTTCCATTCGCAGCAACCGTTTCTGCTATGTATACATATCTTTATCCTTACAAAATATCACTCTCCTGATTATCCATCATGTAATGTAACCAATCTTAAGCTGTTCATTGCTGGCTTTTTGATGAATGTGGATTAAACATCGAACTATTAGCTACTCTGTTTCGTTTGATCACATTCTAATTTGTGCAACTGATCTGAGTTATGACGGGCAACAATTTGGCGACACAACAAACCAGTTAGACTTGCCAACGAGGTGAATCCGGGGACAGGAAATAAAACAAAATCGAGCTTTGCAATCAAATTGGAAACTCGTCTCCCCTTACCTTAAGCCCTTTCAGTTGCTAATGAGACATATCATTATTGCAAAAGAAGGTACAGTTTTGTTCTCTTCACACATAGAGATTAAGCAAATAGAATGTTGCCTTTAAGCAGGTACTTTATCATAAAAAGAGTACAGTTAGAAGTACTGATTCCAGATAGAAGTCTGTAGTCAGGAAGAAAGATTGATCCAGCAGATCAAAACATGCAAAAAGGACACAATGCAGAGGCTCTGAGCTCTTTTTAACTACATAATAGTGATACCATGCCTCTAACCATTATTTTTAAGCTAGTAAAAAGGAAACGAAATTATAGAGGAAAATGCAGTTGGGAACTTCTACTTCCAAATCCACATAGCTCCAGCTTCCATGAGCAGTGGCACAAGCTGGTTCCTAACGTGGAGGCTCATCACCTGCCTCTCACCTCCAATTAGCTTCTGTCCTATGAACACAGCAGGTACACTGGGTAGGCACCCCTGCTGCACCAATTCCCTCTCAATTTGATGTCCATTGGTAATCCTGTCGAGCTCATACACGGTTGGAGATGCTCCAAAGCCACTAATGAGTGAGTGAATGGAGTGGCTCATGCAACAGTTACTCTTGGTGAAAATCACCAATGGCTTATCCTTTACCAACCTGTTCACTGCATCCATTGTTACAAGGAACTTCCAGGAAACGAGTGCAATAAGGCTTATTGAAAGAGATCTTTTTTTCCAATGCTTTGCTTTGAAGAACTTGATGAAAACCTATGTGCTCAGGGCAGCTATTTATACAGGTCGCTCAGGTGCAGTGGATCAAACAATTGACCAAATAAAGATTAAAAAAATAGGAAATTTTGCCATTAGATTCCACATTTACTGTTCAGGGTCACTTGAAAAATACCCTTCTTTCACTTGAACCATACCCTTCTTACCACATTTGTAGATAACAGCGCACTTGCATACTGATTATAAGCAAAACGTGGCAATCATATGATGCATATGCTTCAAATCCTTTCCGTTAATATTCCTTGAAAACAAGTGTTTTTATTTTTATTTTTTATTTTTGATGTCAATTACATGACATGCACAAGAATCATTTCTTCATTCACTCTCCATTAATACACAATGTTTAAGGAAATAAACATTTTGTTTGGGTGCAGTTGAAGTGTGAGAGGGAGAGTTGCGCGGGATAAATATATGAATAAGACTGTGTACATTTGATCATTTCTAGATTATATATTTTGAGTCTCCTATATTGAGACATCTTCTTCTTTCTTTTTTTTTTTGGTAAGATGAGACATCTTCTTTATGTGTTATTACAAACTCATTTTATAATACTTTTAACAAGCCAGCGACAATCGTTAGCCTCCTCTAGGGGTCTTGACTCATCTCTTCCTCCAAATTGTGGTACTGACGCATATACATGCTTAAGGACCCACATTCACGTATGTTGGTTTCCTAATTAAGCAAGATAAAAAAATCTAATGCCATGGAGTAATCAATTAATTTTTGTACAAAATTATATTTTTGTATTTATGTTGTAAACAGAACACAGTCCTATCTAAAAATATATGATATTTGTTTATATCTATTTTTATTATGAATTCAATATATCATTTTATTTTTTTTGGAAGTCAAAAAATTTTTTGTCATTTTTTTTTAATACTTTTTCTTCCTCTGCTAAGCATTGAAGTGCTGGCCTGTCTATTTAGAGGCATCTGCTCACGTGGGGCATGACTTGGACTTTATCCAGTTGGGTTGCCACTTTCTCACCCATGCAAAGATTCGCGCTAAGTCCAATTCAAGAAAATCGAAAAGATTAAATAGAAGTCTTAGTTTTGAATTTTGAAAAGATAGACATATTAAATACTTATTAAAAAAATTTTACCGTCTTTTGAAGTTTCACTTAAGTCAATTCAGATTAGTCAATCTATTAAATTGAATACTAAGTGATTTAAGAAAAAAAAAAATCGAAAGCTTTTAAGGAGGAGCCGCAATTTGGAAAGAAATGATGCTTTTATAAAGGCCATTTTGCATTAACAATTAACATACATACATCGTGGCAAGATCAAAAGATGACCACGTATCGTCCGTACAACGAAGAAAGAAAGTACTGGATACTGTGAGGACCCATGACCTTTATCTATTCCTCCGTCTAAACCATTCAAAGATGTTCCCATCTGATCATGAAAAGCTGGTTACTGCACAAAAATTTGATTAATTATCATCACGCTATGGTTGACGAAATGTCAATTTTACAGTCAGAAGCAGCACATTGGTTAAAAGAAAGTACAATTTCCAAAAGTACGGATTCTTTGAATCAACAAAACTTCCTGAACTTTCGATTAGTCAATGATTGCAAGACCCATTTGGGGGCATTGTTATCTGTTATTTTGCTTAATGCTGCAGGATTGTAGAACTTATCAGAAAGGAATAATATCATTAATAACAGGACAGTAAATCGCATTCGTATCAGGGGAGCCCTTTTCCTATTGCTTCCGAAAAAAAGAGTCTCTGTATATTTATATCCAACTAGTTTTGATACACAGACGTGAAAAAATGTGATGCAGAGAAAAATACAAATATTTTTTTTATATATTATCAATAAGTTCGTTATAAATCTACTGTAGTTGTACTGTATATTATAAGTTTTCATAAGCTTTTATATATATTTTTTTTATTTTTTTAACTTAAGATGTGTAATATAACTACAATTCACGTTGCAACAAATCTATTGACAATGTGTACAAAAACTATCTCGATCTCTCTTTGCAGTTGCTTCTGCTTTTGTTTATCATTTTTAATTTTTTTATTCACCATCTACTTTGAACTGCTATTTCATATGAAAGTTACCAGAAAGGTAATCTAGAGGTTCGAATGGAATTACTATAGCTTGGAGGCTGAACGAGACCATTTTAAATAGAAAAATGCTACAGATAGCTAAAATTGAGAGTACTATACTATTTGTTGTGTCTGGATTTCATTTTATATGGAACAATACCTTGTCCCCACAAAACTACTTCCTGCGCATAATCTTATAAATTCACCATGCCAGAAGATATTTTCCGATTTCACATAGATTTTTGTTTGACTTGCCGCATCACAAACGTGAAGTCAATTTTGTATATTGGAAATTGATGAGATAAATTGATGGCATGCCAAAAGTTGAGAATTCGAGCACATCTGTAATTATAGGACCAGCTCATGTCGGCGTCACATATCTATCTGGCTTTTCATAAAATTGAATCCCATGTGTCTCTTTTGCAAATTATCCTTACACGTACAGAGGACACATTATTGCATCGGAAAAGTTATATGGCCAAACATCTTACTGACCAAACAATCTCTAAATTTTCATTTTGTACAATAAAAAATTTGTTTTGTGAATTATAACAATAAAGAATGATACTAAAATATGTTATTATTTTTTCTAATTCATATTTTTTTACTTGTGATTACACAAAAATGATTATAATTACACAAATTCAATGAAAGTTGGATAAAATTCGGCCACTAAAATCTGACCATATAATGGTACTCTTATTGCATTGCATGTACCAGGTGCTGCCTTGCGCAGGACCCAAAATGGAGGCTGAGCTTGCAAAAACAGCTTTACAAAAAGGCAGAGGACCACCACTTATGCTGGGTCACTTGTACTATATGGTGTCCTTCCTCGACATATCAATGCACATCTGAATCAGTTAATTTGCCAATTGTAATAGCCACATGGCTATACCATTGTATTACATCAACTTTGTGGATAAAATACTAAAGCAGAAAGCAAGGACGGTTCCTGGCATCACACATATTGATTAGATTTAGGTTCCTGCGATTTTGTTCTTTTTAAAGCATCCAATTTGTAATTATTCCCACAATCTAAGTTTTTCAACTATTTGCGATATTGTCACTTCAAGAACAATGCAAGATATGCACTTTCACTAAGTTCCTACATTAAAGTCATTTCGGATGCAAGCACAAGATATGAAACTCATGCAAAACGAGAAGATAAGTCCTCTTTGCTAAGAAGTACTGTTATCAAAAGCTACAAATTATTCTCCGTGTCCCCGCTAACGGGCTGGATCTCAATGTCGTGGAATTCCCTAGATGGATGGCGCGGCATCTGTGAGCCTGAGCCGTTGTTTTCTTCTTTTCATAATCAAGTGGTTCTGTATTCCCCTTGATTTGAACAATGGGCATCAAGTTTTTAGCTGTTCATACTATGCTTTTGGTAACTGGTGTCGCTGGCTGCATATCACTTTTCCAGATCACAATCTGCTCAAATGGATAATCTGGGCCTAGAAAATATTATCTTTTCACAGACCAACCATCCAAGATTACATAGAAATTGATGAATGACAATGGGGACACAGATTTTAGTAAGAGACAAGCTACCCAAGTCCCAACTACCGGTTTGTGCACATTCTATGATCTTAAAAAATGCCTGCAAGTTACTTGCTAAATTGAAGAATGTCAACTTGATCCGTATATCACAGGCAAGGGGTTAGAGTTAGCAATTCACCTCTGGACGACCAGTCTTCAATTATTGCTATAAAATATGGAAGGGAAAAGAGGAAATCCCCCAGCTGTAATTGGTACAAGAACAAAGAAGATGCATAGATCAGATTATTATCAGAATATAGTTCAAAATATAGTTCTTTCTAATTAAAAAGCATGTTTCTGCTATATGCAGTCCGAACTCTGAAAACCATCCATCGATCCTCTGGAAGCTGATGGAACCTAATTTGTGGACTGTCAGTCTACCTTTTTAACGTGCTTCTTCTTTATAACCCATCAAATGCATAACATTTTTCGGAACTGAAATCAATGCATTATCCATCGAGCAAATAAATCTGGCACCTTTCATTGAACTTACCCCCTCCCCCCACCCCCAAAGAACATAAAACAGACCCCTTCCACTTTCGATCTCTCTGAAGCAATTTTTTTTTTTTGTTGATTAACTGAGGCAATTTCTTATTTTTTTCTATTTTATTATTAATAATTGCATAATATTTTTGGAATAGAGGAATTCATTTTTTAAATTTAATTTTTTGAGTTAATTTATAAAAATATCACTGACTTTACTTAAAATAAAAAATTTAACATTAATTTTAAAAAGTAATAAATTTCACACCAACTTTATCTAAAATAATAAATCTATTATACAGTGAAATTTTTTAAACAGAATTTATCTGTTTCGATAATGTAACACTAATTTATATGATTATCATATTATCAAAACAGACATATTTTTATAAATTTATTATCGAAACTGACAGATTTTATTTATATAAAATTATTATGTGCTAAATTTATTATTTTAAATAAAATTAATATTAGATTTGTTACTTTTTAAAATTAGTGTTAAATTTATTACTTTAAGTAAAATTGACGATATTTTTATATATTAATCTCAATTTTTTTTTAGCATGGTGATCTAATGTGTCTCTTCTAATATTGATCAGGTTCGAGTTTTATTACTGACAATTTTCTCAAATTAAAAAGAAATTTAAATACGAGTACAGTATTAAATTTTAAAATCGTTAGGAATGTGGTCGTTTTTTAAAAGATCTATTCAGACATAATAATAGTTTAGTACTTTATCATCTTTATAAAGAGATTGAATAAAAATGTCAATTAGTAACCCGACTTCAATTTATAAATATAATAATTAATATACTTGTAATTGAATTTTTTTTTTTAATATTTTCTGACCCATATCCTAACGCAGCACTCACGCAATAATCACAAGCCTTCGAATGCAAATTTTCCCTTCCAATTCCAATGTATGATGCACGAAGGATTTTTTAAATTCAAAGCCTCAGCGCAGACACAGCACCACTGCATCCCTGCAAGAAGTCTATTTGCAGCCAAAACTGACCCCAAGAAACGACGATGGCCATTGCCATTACCGGAGAAAGATGGATTTCCGATCGTCGTTACATGAGCATTCGAAGATGGATTTCACACGAAAAACGCACGAGCCATTTACAAGAGCATTCGAAGATTCCCCAAAAAAGACAAAGCTCAAAGAGGCTATTGTCATCATGGACTACGGAGACCAACAGGGGGATTCTTCTTGTGAACCCAACCTCCTTCCGTGCTCTTGTCGCCCTCTTGCATTTAATCAAAATTCAAAAGTCTTTGGTTTTCGCCAAACAGGTAACTGGATGTTGCTCAATGGATTTTTCACTTTGAAAAATAAAAAAAGTCATTGGAGACAAGCGGCATCCCCGATATTGGCAAGATGGGATGATCCGCTAAAATCCATCCGGAGGTTGACTTTTCTTCAGTTCGGGCTAGGACAGTGATTCTCCTGCTCAGCAGTCATTCCTATCCATAAATGATATTTTAATGCATTAGGGCAAGCATGTGTTCAACATCCTTTTATGTTTCAATTAAGAGGGAAGGTTGGAAAAAGGAAGGAATGGAGAAGAAAGTCATTAAAAAAATAAATTATTTGTATAAGTAAAAAAATTGTGAGAAAAAATATATAAAAGAATAAATAATAATTTAAGAGAAAAAAAGTAATAAAAAAGTTATTTATATAAATAAAAAAATATAAAAAATGATATAGTAATAATTTTATTTTTTAATTCTTTTTTTTACTTTCTCTTGTAAAATAAACAGGCCATTAGTCTGAGTCCGACATCACCATAAAGATTTTTAAAAAATAAAATCATTGCTTAGAACAACAGGAAAGTTATGGTGTGTAAATGAAAGTTGTGAGAAAAAGGTTGTAAAAAGAAAATGATGAGAAAGAAAATCAAAAAGAATGTTGTGAATGAAAAAATTGTGAGAAAATAAAATTGTTGGAATTGAATAAAAATTGATGAGAAAGAAAATGATAAGAAAAAAAAAGTGAAAAAGAAGGTTGATATTGTGAGACAAAAATTGTGACCAAAGTAAAATTATTTAGATTAATAAAAAATTAGTAAAACAGAAAATAATAGAAAAACATAAATTAAAAAAATCTTTAAACTATTTTCTTTTCTCACTATTTTTCCGCAAAATCAAACAAGCCATTAAAGTCTCTGCAAAATAGAAACGACAGACAAGAAGGTTATAGTTGTTATATATATAATAATATATATTTCCATTTTTTTATGGTCCACCAGTTGATGCACTTGATCTGTTGTGAGTAGAAAAGTGTTTGGGTCAAATTTATTTTTGATGGGTCACTTGTCCATAAACATGAGTCTTTTTGCAGATACAAAAAATATTTAAACTAAATTTATTTTTAATTAATGAAGTTATTGTCTGTCATTTAAGTCTTTTTTAATTAACTTATCCAGTAACTTATATTCCATTCTTTTTCTATATTTCATCCAAACTGGGATCATTTCTGGCAATAGTCTCGATTATATTCGCACTTCACGGACTGCACTAACGATGTGAGAGAGATACTTCGGCCGGAAAATTCATTTAGCACGGTTCCAGTTCCACCAAGAGACATGGATAAATTCCCTTCCACTTAATGCTGTGATGGGCTCAGTGGGCCTTGCCTGGATTTTTTTTTTTTTAAGACCACTAATAGAAATAGAAGCAAAAAAAAAAATAAAAATAAAAATTTAGATTCTTATAGGTGATATTCTAATAGTTAAAGTTCAGATTTTCTTTTTAAAGATTTTAGATTTAAATCTTGAGAAAAGAGAAGTGAGATTTATAAGAGGGAAGAACTATTCTTATTATATAATTTATAACTTAATAAACATTTTAATGGATTCCAAAAAAAAAGTTCGTGTTAGAACTTCAATCCTACCTCTCATTTTCTCTTTCTTCTTTCTTCTTATGGATGAGCTACCATCTTTAATGAACAAAGAAAAAAGAAATAGAAGTATTCTTTCAATAATATTAATATTTAGTCTGTGCTTTTGAGAAGATACGTTGTTAGAGATTGTTTTGATCATGTGCTAGAATTCTTGCAACTCTCTTCTTATTTTTAGTCTTTTAGCTAAACAATTGTAATAAAAAATAATATTTAAGACCCCTTAAAATTTTAAATTGTAAATTTTATACTCTCAACTCATGTTAACTTTTAGTTATGCTACTATTGCTATAAGATTCAAGGGGTGTTTGGTTTTATTATTGGTAATTATTTATTGCTGTTATTATTATTGATTACAGATTGCTTTTGTTTATTACTGTTACTGATAAATAAAGTAAAACGATGGTGTTTGGTTAAATTAGTACTAACTGTTACTGATTAAATAATTAAATGATTATTTTAGACATTCTATTTTTATTTCATTATAATATATTTTTTTTATTTCTAATTAATCTAAACTAGTTTTATAAAAATATATTTTATATATTTATAAATAAAAAAATATTTTACTGTTTTTATAAAAAAAGTGAAGTTAATAAAACTATATTTACATACCGACCTACCGTTACCTACGGTGTCAAAATAACATTTTTTTTTTGGGTGGTGTTAATATTGCCTTTTTACTGTCTATTAAAGTTATATTGAAAAAAAAAAAGGTTATATTGGCTTTGGTCGGCAGTGTCATTTAATTTGAGCACTTGCTCTTTTTTTTTTTTTTTTGGGTACAGTATACTCTCAGCATGTGCTGTCTCGCTTTTTTTTACTTGGAAAGGGTAATTTTATAATTATAAAATGTGTCAGTAAGTGATAAAAATAAAAAGTAATTTAAAATTATTCTTTTTTTATCAGTTATTTTTAAAGTGTTTTATCAGCAATCAGCTATTGATATTTTTTTTAACCAAATACCTAAGTCCTACCGTTTAGAATAGCAACAGTAACAGTTGTTCTTAAATGTAAAACCAAACACCCCCTCAGTTAAAGTTTTCTTCATGAAAAATAATGAAATTTATGGCATCATCTCTCCTTGTTCAATTGGCAAATAATTAAATTCCAAATCATTAAAACCCGTAATTTTTTCCCAGTGATTGAATAGAATTTGGATGTATAGACAAGTGATTGATACTTATATATGTACACTTATAATTTTGCATATTTCTTACTTCTTTAACAAAATTTCAGTAGAGTTAGAAACAATTGAATAGTTCATGCACCGAAATTGTGCAACTAAAGGTTTAGAGGAACTATGGTAAACCTTGTAGCTTCACAAGCTCTATGTGACTTAATTTTTTCTTGAATGAGGTCATTCTTGTTCACCTGAGATAGTCGTGCTAGTTATTTTAAAATTTGTCTCTGAAAAATTCTTTACAGAAAAGAAAATATTGGTTCAACTCATATTGCCCTGCGTTCAGCCAAAACTTATCAAAAAGTGTCGTGACCAAAGAGGAAATTAAACCATGAACTTGATTATAACTCTGCGCATAATTCATTAGAAAGTATATTTGATTTATTTGATTTTTTTTTACTCATTTTTCTCTGTTTTGAAATCATAAAGGCCCTGCTTGACGTCATTTGGAACCTATGCCGAGGTGGAGAAGAATTTGGGTTTATCCACTCGTGTCAAGATTCTCAAAATCTCAACTCAATTAAATGATCCTCCAGCTGAGAGTAATAAGTCAGATTAGATTTTTATACTTTATTAATATGAAATTTATACTTTTTAACACGTCTTTTTGATATGTATTAAGTCTGATTAACACATGATATAAAAAAATTGAATTGAGAAAGTAAATTAAATTCTAATATTACGTAAAAAAAAACTATTACATCTAAAAGTTTAGGTTTTCTAAGTAGGAAAACCCCAAAATACGAGTGATGAAGAATTTCTAGTTATTTGTTCTTCACAAAAGACTGAGAAGTTGTAAGACTCATGTTTTGTTTATCTGAGAGCATTATTTATTAACGCTTGATGTAGTTACCAAACGTGTTTTGGTAACTTTTTAATAATGGAAAGAACTCAAACTTCTCTTTTAATTAATTAGGTGGATCAATCAATTATAAATGGGTAATCATTCTAATAATAAAACTAACAATAAATCATGTCAAACCTTTATATTTTATTAATATAAGATTTTGTATCCGCGAAATTAGTAATATTTTAGTATTTCATACATATACTCTAAGCATTTCAAATCCATATTGCTCCCGCATTCTTGAGCAATGTGCTAAGCTGGTTTTTGACTTGTAGGCTCATAATCTGGCTATCACCACCAACAAACTCTTGCCCTATGAACACAGCTGGAACGCTTTGTTTAGTTCCACCCAGCTGCTGCAGTGCTCTTTCAATTTGCTGTCCATTTGGAATTTGATCGAGCTCATATACGGTAGGATTCGCTCCATAGCTGCATATCAGTGCCTTGATAGAGTAGCACATGCAACAGGTGCTCCTACTGAAGATCACCACCGGCCTTTCAGCAACCAATCTTGCCACCATGTCCATATCTGATCCTATTATTTTATTACGTACAGAAAGCTTGTTGAGATATTTAACTAAAACAGACTTTGATTTGGTGCAAGGAACTTGGCACCCTTGAAGCTCTATTTATAGATGCCTGGTGAATTGCACTGTTTATTGCATGACAGCATATATCAGTTGAGGCCTGAAAGGGAATAAAAAAAAAAATTTAGGATGTGTGATTTGATTCCAAAGTATCTTTGATGATTACTTTGATGTAGACCTCTCTATCTGTTGTTAATGAAAACCGAATAATCGGTTGCTATCATAAAATCAACTTGCATAATGTGACAAGCAGCGTTTTGAATAGTGGTTGGCCCCTGCAATTATGACATTACCATTGTGGTAACAGGCATGGTAAGGCAGGTATTGTGATACTGCTTTGGTTGTAATTGCAATTGCACCCTAGTATTAATATTGACTGCAAGGCTCAGTTTCGCTATAACTCGCTGATTACAATTTGAAATTTTTGTTAACAAGCGTGGATTTTAGGTAAAAACTCCCACGTAGAAAGAAAATATAGAGAGGAAGCAGCATACAAAAAGTAATAAAAGACCTATTTTTCAAATTTTAAGATTTTAGATAATAAGTGGTGTCATAGAGGTTCAATTGATATTGCTTGTTATTGGTATCAAACTTAAAATGATCTTAAAAGGGCCTCTAAAAAATAGACATGGCTGTTTGAGAAGTTAGGACCCTGTGTTGATGTGTTGGAGAAAAACAGGTAAGCCTAATTGGGATGGGATAATTATAGAGACACAAGCCTACTAAGTAAAGGCTCACACTGAAAGGAGAGTCCCGATTGGAATACAATAGTTATGGAAAAACAAAGTTATTGACTAAAGACTCACAGTTGAGAGAGAGTCTTGAGTAACAAATATAAACAAGAAAGTATCCATAACTCAAACCTTATAAGATTTGAGGTAGTTTTGATAAAATAAGTTTACTGAGTAAAGACTTGCACTTGAAGGAGAGTATTGAGTAACAAATGTAGGTAACAAAAGATCGATAACTTAAATCTTAAGGTTTGGAGTGACTATGGTGAAACTAACCCACTAAGTGAAGACTCACACTTGAGAGAAAATACTGAGTAACAAGTTAGAAAAAATAGAGAGCATGTAATATATAAAGAATAATAAAAGACCCATAATTCAATATTTAAAGTTTTAAATAAAAAGTGATTGTCATAAAAATGTAATTTGTTATGATTTATAATTTTTAGATAGTGTTTTTTCAACTCTTCCTTTCCATCCATCTTTTCAAGTAGGGGCTTTCTTTAATTAATTGCTATCTGAGTTTAGGATTGAATAATTGAATATATCCCCGTCCCATGCATCTTTTTTTTTTTTTCAGTTATCACTTGAATTTTGGTCATGGAAATTGTGTTTAATGCCATGTGAGGCATCTGGATCTTGACATCACTATTACCTGTGGGCATAGTTCAACTAATTCCATTTTCCACTTTTCTTATTTTCTGAGTATTTCGCTCCACGGACGAACCCTCTACTCTGTTTCTTTGGGAGAATATCTGCTGAGGGAATTTGGGTTTATCTATTCTTGCCATTCAAAATATTCGCACAATTTCAATGCAAGAAAACCGAAAGCTAACTAGTGAAGAACCAAAAAAAAAAAAAAGATGCCTATGCATAGTGATCTGCCCTTGATCAGAAATTTGAATAGTAATGTAACAAAATGAAAAAAAGAATGGCAAAGCCATCCGAGTGAGCGTGGAACTATGAAAAGAGAATACCAAAACCATACATTGTCTTCTCCGCATTAAACTCATTACAACATTAAATTCTGCTTATCAGCATGGTCTGCTCAGTTTTTATACAACAGTTTTGCGTTTTGTGGTCGTTCATTAGTCATTACTTTTTTTTTTATTTTTTCTCCTTCTCGCTTCGTAGTATATATTCGCATAATTCCTGATGAGCGCTGACTTGAACAGCAAAGGCATATGCTGCTGGCTACAATTTGTTCAATATATTTTTTTTGAACAGAAATTTGTTCAATATGGCTTCTATGTTTATTGCTTCATCAATTAATTTATATCATCAAAGCATAACCATCCATTTTGTAATAGTGGCACCAAATATTTCAGAGACATAATGATCTGATCTATGACAATTGTTCTAAGCTGACTGTTGACATGATGTTAGCAGACAAAAAAAAAAAAAGGAACTAAGAATAATTTTTTTTTTTTGATCTTTTAAAACTAATAACCCAATAATTATAAAATAGGGAGTGAGGATATGAACATGAAATATAATCTTCATAATAACTAAACTGAAATCTCAAAAGAACTAAAAACTACCGCTTTACAAGGAAACAAAAGAGTAAAAATTTGAGACGTTCAAATCACCATCATCTCCCAATTTCAACTTTTCGCTTCCTTTTGAGGCTTCCATCACTTATTTGGCAATGGCGCATCTCCTTTTTTTTTCCTTTCGTTTTTTTTTTTTCTTCTTCTTCTTTTATGGACTCGGGAAACGTCGAAAGTTGTATGCATGTGAAGGCATAATAACAAAACCTTTATGTTCGAGATATGTCCACGGCCTTTTCTGTTGCGGGTTGTAACTGGAACAGGGTCGTAAATAATCCATTACCCACAAAAAAAAATAAAAAGGGAGAGATTTTTGCTTGAATCCACTCTACGTCATAAATCCAACAAATAAATAATGGCAAATTTCTTTTGAGTTTAACAAAAAATTTTACAGCAAACTATATTTGTACCCAAAAAAAAAAAAAAAAACCGATGATGTAATTTCATTTGTTAGGTCGAAAACTTTACCAAGGCATTTTTGGCCCACGACTTGGGGAAGGACCAGTCGAATTGGCTTTTATTTATCTCCCAGTTCGCCCCATTTTACCGTTCCTATTTTCTTCCTCCTCCCGGCCTTGTCGCTGTCCAGAGACATCCATTCCACCAATCTCTCGGAGACACATAAGCCTGAAGAAAAATTTTCCTCTTTAATATCAGGAATTCTCCAAATCTGAATCTAAATTGCGGCTGCCTTAATTGGTTGAAACGATCACATTGGAGGGTCCCGGACCTAGGAAAGATAAGAGTGCCCCTGACCATGAAAAATTGGCACCTACGTCAGGTAGTGGGTACAGCAGCAGGCGAGCACGCCAATTTACTGAAGCACAAGTGAGAAAAGCTGAAGGGCCATGAAATTTCAAATATGGGTGAAACGTATTGTTCAAAATTGAATGCTACAACATAACACTCATCTAGATAACTTAAAATCCACAGCTTCAATTATACAAGTTTTCAAAGATGCTAATAATTTAGTCGTCAGCCAACCTGGGAAATGCAAGTTCTAAGATTTGTCTACAGCTCAAAACACATTCTTTCCTTCAAGACAAAGCAAAATATTAGATGTGCAGGCCTAAAACAAAAAAAAAAAAAAAAAGGTCCACAGTTAATTTAGCAATACCTATCTAATTGAGCTTGGCACTAAAGAGTTGTAGTGCTCCCCCTGACCGAATGCATGCTTATGATATGACAACATAATAATTGCCGTAGATGAGCCCAACCCACCATCAGGCTTATGCTCCTTACCCATCTCCACATCAGGGAAGGACCATGAAAATATCCTGATGTGCCTCCCCAAACAGTGAGATAAAGCACCGAGGTCTAGTTGTCCACCCCATGCCGCTGTAGACTCAATTTCCTTGCAATAATTTTCAAACCTGTCAGTCAGTGAACAAAACCTTCTTCTGATGGATTCTCAGACAGGAAAAAGGGGATAAAGTCAGAGGCATTTTCCCTCATATATGCAGCCACCATTTCCCGAAGCTCTTGGTAAGCGTAGGGAGAATAACCACCAGAAAGAAGGGCTAGCTGATCTTCAACAGCTCGATAGAGGCAGTGCCCGTCTGGCTTTATTTCTTTAACTGTCAATCCGAGGGGTTCAAGCTTTGTTTCCAATTTCTCGTCTTTGATCATTCGATCACTTACAAGGATGCTCTGCTCTTCCTGGATCCGTTTTTCTCTTTCTGCTTCTTGCTGAGCTCTCTTCCCCCGCTTCTTAGCACCCTCGCTAATCTTTACGCGTTCAGTTTGGTTGGTAACAGAAACACCAGCTATGGCCTTCACTAAATTGTCAAGATTACTTTTCTCATTTCCATTACTGGTACTGCTGTAGCCTAATGAAGCAAGTTCTTCTGCATGTTTTGCTTGTAGCTTTGCAGAGAGGTGGGAGATCTCTTCCTCAACCTGCTTCTTCTTAGCCTTCTGTTCGGCCTTGCTACCCTTTTCTGCAGCCTTTTTAAGCTCATTCTCTTTGTTCTGCAGCTGTGCTACCTCTTTTCTGCACAAGATGGTATTTAGAGACAAAAACCATTTTAGCAAAATTATTCTGTATTCGCGTGAAAATCACAAGATAGGGACAATAAGTAGTCATATAAAACATGAACAGATATATTACCTGTGCCTGAATAGCATTTCATCGCGAGTTTCCTGCTGTTTTTCAGATGCATTTGCTGGAGTCCCTTCAGAGGGCTTGTCCACGGTTTCCTGAATGTCTGTCATTCACGCAAACCTAGAACCAAATACAGACTTTATTTCATTACGCAAGGTAAAGGAATATGACATTGCACAAAAACGAAGACAAGGGTGAAAACGATGACCGATAAACACAAAATAAACGAAAAAGAAAGAGACCCCAGAAAAAAAAAAAAAAATCGATTAGAAAACACAACATTAAATTTCAACCTTCTAGTACATGAAATACACCATGTTTAATCCAAGCTGCGGAAACATATTAAAGTGAATAAGATCGTCGTTTTCAACTATATCCTCCAAGTAACTGCAAATTAATTCAAATCCATAGATGGCACGGTTCCTTTGTCTGAGATAGTTAATTATTGACATTTTCCCACTAATTGAAGCAACATAAAATCCAACATAATTTTTGAAAAAAAAATTAAAATTTTTTTTTTTTTGAAAAATATTAATCTTATTTTAAAATTATCAGTTTTAGTTCATTTGAGGTACTAAATTTCAGTACATGTATTAGTACTTAAAAAAAAAAAAAAACAACACCACAACCACAGCAACAACAACAATCAGAGAAGAAGATAAGAGAATAAATAGACAAATAAATAACTGAATTGGACTACGCAAACGAAATTTACTAAAGAAAAATTGAATTTGGATGGCAAAAAAAAGAAAAAGAAAAAAAGAAGAAAACTTCACGGCTAAGTGCCTCGGAGTTTCCTTGGCTTTCTTACCAATCCAAGCTAACCTCGAAACGGTGCGTCTTGTCTGCCGCAGGAAGAGAAAAAACCTCGGAGACAGCTAGGAACAAGCAAAACATGATCGTCTGAGGGGTTTAGTTTGAGTCCAGCCCATTATCAGTTCCTCGATTAGTTCCTCAATATGATCGTCCAGCCCATAATTGCTCCATTTTTGACTCAAAAAAAAAAAAAAAAAAACAATGCCCTCCATTTGAGTCCAGCTCATAATCAGTTCCTCTGATCATTCCTGGCCCAACGTTGGTTTGCTTCTGGCCTTTACACGGCTTTAGCCCATAAATTTAGGGACAATGCTATTTTTCACTAAAGAAGTCATGAATTGGGCACGAAAAAAAATGTAAAATCGAAAAGAACCAATTAGAAATTTCTCTGTCTCTCTCTCTCTCTCTCTCTCTCTCTCAAAGATTCCCTCGGCCCTCATAAACGAAGCTTGCTGGCCGGCAACGGTGACCAATCACCTCTGCGGCCAGCCGCATAACCCTCCTCCTACATGGCCTTCTTCGTTTTTGCTGTTTGCCCTTCTGTTGTGCTGTTTCTCTTTGTTTTCTCACCCCCATCAGGCCCCCAAACATACTGTTTGGGGCTTTTTGGCTTGATTTCAATCATTTTGGGCCTTAATAATGCCACCCAAGGCCATTTTAGTGCCAGATCTAAGTTTTTTGGCAAGTCTCGACCTGTTTCGCCTCTCCTGGCACCGACGCCACCGTCGCATCCCCTGCTGGCACCACAGTAACAATTGCCGACGACCACGTCTCCAAAGCTACCTTCGCCCCTGGCTCCGCAGTATTGCCATCGGTGCGGGGGCTCAAGCCCACGCTCCCGGAGCTTGACCTGGCGGCGCCGAAACCACCCCCATCACTGCACTCCCTGACAGCTCAACCCCCGACTCAATTCACATCCACCATGTCGTCAACCACGTCTCCACAACCGCCGACGAGGCCACCGTTGGCGGCGTCGCTGCTCACCGTCACTGGAACTATTAGAAATGGCTTCTGCTGGCCTTTTGTTGTTTGGGTGCTTAATTATGTTTATGTTGTTGCTTGTGTTGTTTATGTTCGTAGTTTAGCCGATTCGGGATCCATTGTCGAAAGTACTGGAATGATCTCTATTATTTGTCCGCCAATGTGTGGTTGGTACGTTGGTACTGCAATATGCAATTTAAACTGACTAAATTAAGTTTAGTTAGCACTTCAAAATTGAGTAGGCCTATTTACAGTCTGGTAGGTGATTTTAGGATTTGTGTCCTGTTTTGTAGTCAATGTGATCACATAATTTGTAGGCCATTTGTTTTTATCTGTCTTTCTACGTTACGTAGGTATTTTCGATACTCATGCGTCGTCTCTATGTATGAATTTAATGAATACTAATGCAACGATTTGGCTTTCAGTCAAAAAAGAATTAGGCACGAAAAGACTGTTTCTTTCACAAACGGCTACTGTTGTTCATCTTTTTTTTAGTATGAAAATTTGTAGTTTTCTTAAATACATGAGAGGGATATACTAAAAAAAAAAAAAAAACATGAGAGGGAACAATTTGTTTAAAAAAAATATTTGAGCAAAAGCATTATCCTAAATTTAGTTTGTTTGATACACGAGCCTGAAAAAATAGGTTTAGTGTTATCGTTTGTAGTTCCGAGTACTTTTAATCATTTAATTTTATAATATTAATAAAAATAATTAAAATTAGTAAAATTTATTGATATAAATAGATTAAAATGACAAAAAATTTTATTTCAATAAAATTAATCAACACAAAAGTAATTATTTAATTCTTTTTTTTGGTCAAAATTATTTAATTCTGTTGTGTGCGTATGACTTATATAAATTTAAAAACAAGTCCAACAAAATGAACACGTGGACTCGTTTGGAGTCCTGGCTAGAACATTTTATCCCTTCGGGACACGAGAAATATATATATATATATATATATATATATATATATACATGCTAGTTTATTATATTTGTTAAGAACATAGGCAAATAATTGTTAAACTAAAGGCATATTGTTAATGTTAGAATCTTTTAATAAAATTTGATGTATTAAAATTTAAAGAATTAAAATGCTATTTTCATAAAGTGATGAAATTAATATCAAATACTATTTAATTAAACTAAATAATTAGAAATATAACATCATACAATGTCAAATTATTTTATATTTATCTCATTACACAAAATTTTCAACAATTATTAATTGTTTAGATGAAATTCTAATTGGTAACTTACAATATTATTAATTTTCAACAATTATTTATTTTCAAGTGTAAATCTTGGTGTGAAAATAGTATTATAACAATATATAACTAAATAACTAAGTAGTATTATATATTGTTAAATTAATACATGCAATATTAGTATTAATACTGGTTCCATAAATTAGTTAATATCACATATTTTCTCCGCTTAATGTTTTGGTTTGGCTTATTGTGCTAGTATTACATTTATTTAATGTAATATATATGTATGTTTATATTATTATTTTTTATTAAATTATTAACCATGAGCATTAGTAGTATTTAATTGTTGTTCTTATTTCTTTTTTAAAAATTTAATTAAGAAAAATTCATCTGCTTGACAGCTTAAAAGCCCAAGGATGGAACACATTAAATAGACGAAATTATTAGATTCAGCACAAGAGCACAATATGAGTTTTTCATAGAGAAAAGCTTCTTGCGCGACAGATTTTAAAGAATATTTTGAGATCTTCCGCCGTACCCATTGCCATTGATTTGATGTAATCACTGTTGGCAAATCAAAGTTCCCCAAAACCTATTGCACCTTCTTAAATCAAAGATTGGTACTGATTTATAACGATGGACCGCTCGGACTCTATAGTCAGATCTTTTTTTTGTTGATCAGCCGACAACTTTTTACAACTGTAAATTTACTTAAGTATCTATAGTTAATCAAGTAGTTGTAGTGACACAGCTTGCTTTTGTCTTATAAAAAAAAAATATTTTTTTTGGACCAATTGTCTCATAAAATTTATTGATATATATTATTGATGTACTAATTAATATTTATCTATGGATCTTTTACTTTCTTATTTCTTTGATTATTATTATGGCTAAGAAAATCCACAAAGTTACTGGAGATTTTATACAATATATTTTAATATATAAACAATTATCTTTATGCTACTTCTTAATTTGAAAAAAATTGTTTTAAACCTAACGATTTTTTTTTTCATTTTAAAGAAAAGGTAGTAAGTTATAAGATTTTAGTTTGGATTTATCGGTGCAAGTTTCTTTCGTCAAAAAAATTTTTGGCCTTTTAAATACGTTTTTATTTTTCTAATATGCGCGCTTAGTCTGAAGTTAATATTGAATGAAACGTCAATTTGAAAAGAAGAAAAATCTCTATAAACTATCAAATCCATGGGCCAAGTAAAAATATGTTTTTCTTTTCTAATTAGCGTTTGATTTGCCTATAAAAAATAAAACAAACTACAACTTAAAGAAATAAGAATTAAAATCAATCAAAGAAGAAAATGAGAAAACCTTTTCAAATGGTGTGATACTTTAGGGATTGATATCATCGGATAAATGTGCACCTGTACAGGCAAGAAGAAAAATTAAAAGTAATTCAAGAGGAAAAAAAAAGAAATAAATATAGAGAAAAAAAAATCAAGATGAGCAATTATATTGTATCTTTCATATTTATAGACGTAGAAAGAAAGAACCTAAATCAGTAATTAAATCTCAAAAAAGGAGAATGATGGTCCTTTTTTATTGTCTTATAACAATAGGGGAAATTTAAATAAAAATTTTGGAGTAACTTTTTTTTCCTTTTAAGAAAGTAAAAAGGAAATTTTATGAGTAAGTTTATTTTTTTTCCTACCTTGAATTTATTACTAAAATATTGATTTTTTTTCAAAATTTTTTATTCTTTTTCTTTTTCTTTTTCTTTTAAATAAAATAGGGAGACATCATCACGTGATAGAGATAAAAAAAATAAAAGATTTTCTATTAGTTTCGGTATGTATATATATATATATATATATATATATATACATATATTGGCCAGAAAGTTTAGACAAAGAGCAATTAAAAACGTCTTTTATATTTTATTTTTTCAAAATTAATAGTAAATATAATTAGTATTATTCTAAAACTTGATTTTTAATTAAAAATATTTCACAAATTTTTATTTTGTTTTCTAATGTCTTCATGGATAAATTCTGCGTCAATCTTCTGCCGACCAATCTTTATTGATATTGTTAACTAAAAGCAGAAACTTTTTGTCAAAAATTTTGCAAAAAAAAAAAAAAGGTAATTATAATTGTATATTTTAGAGTGTCTGAACGCATCTTAATGCACAACAATTGAAATTGACACCTTCATTATGCAATCAAAAGTGGGTTAATGGTATATAGGCTTAACAACGTGTAGAAACAAGAATCGATAAAAAGAGATGAATAATTCGTGGATGCATAGGCACGGTTTGTTTATGTATGTGTGTGTGTGTGTGTATATATATATGTATATATACACAAACCATTCATGCATGCATTGAAATGATATGGGTGCACGAGATGAACAATGAACAGCGCCAAAAAAAAAAAAGGGGGCACACCTGTCGTGATGATCACTACGCCATTTGAAATTGGCCGACACATGCATGCAATTATAAGAACAAAGAATACTGCATATTCGGGGACTCGGAAAGAAGGATTCTTGCATATTTTGAGATTACGGAGAACAATAATAGAAGATGCAATCACACCCGAAATTCGACATCGATCTGATCGCACTGACGCCAAATAGCCTTTTTTTTTTTTTTTAGGTTTATTTTTGCATCTCTCTGTAATTAATGTGTCAATGTAAAAGTATATTTCTTCATAAGACCGTGTTAATTTTATCTCTTGTTTTAGTGATTTCATTATGAGAAACCGAAAAAAATAATGTTTTGTATTATAGGCATTAACACCCAAAAAAAAAGTGTTATTTTAAGGTGATTTGCATTTGGCAATTGGTGAAATGTAGGAGTCTAATAACGCAAATTTCACTTCCAATTCGTTGACTGAAAGTGCTTTTCGTAATTTACGATACTTCAGCGGTGAGTGAAATAACAGGGAAAAAACAATTAACAGTACATTAGTTCATAATATTAATTGTTGAATTGTCTTCTTGGAAACTAATCCCTATTCTTTGATCTTCTTTTTCCCCTCGAGGTCACAATAGCTATGAGGTTCACGATTTTTTTCTTCGTAATAGTTTCAGAGGAACTCAGCTTAGCTAAATGGCATGAGGCGATTGCGTCGTGGGTTGGCGCCCCCATCCTCACCCTCCCCTCCCCACCCTCCCAGCACACAAAGAAAAGAAAATAGTTTCACCATTTTATGTATTTATTTATTTATTTATTTTTTAAATTTCGTATGCAATGTAATAAGGTGAGGGACCAATACGAGAAAGTGGGAAAAGATCGGATAAACTCTTATCTTTCTCCACATCAGCCAATAGATGCCTACGACGACAAATTAGAAATTACCCCATCATTAATTAAAATACAGAAATGGCTTTAATTTGATCAATTTTAAGAAATAAGAGGCTAACTTTGTTACCAAATGTCAAGCCCAACTGAATACTGTACCTAAGTGACAGGTTAGCATTTAAACTCTACCTTCTACCAATTCCTCTTTCAGTGTGTATATATATCTATATATGTATGAGTTATCATCTTTTTCAAAGATTAAAAAAATATCATCCTAACAACGAGGATGCATGAGATAATTTAGCACTGTCATAAATAGGTTTAGACTTTAATTGATGAAGGATTTCTCTAGCAAAACGAACAGACATTCGAGGCCTTTGACATTCCTCACGATCTACTGACAAGTTGGCTATTAGTATCATTCCTGTTGGAAGATTATGCACTGATGATATCAAGAAAGTTATTAATATTATTCTCCTTCATCTCCCATTAGCTGCACTTTTTTTATATGTCTGACACGATGGTGCCCCCAACCAGTGCCGAAAGGGTGATTTAGTCTGTTGATGCCTCCCTTATTTTATAGTTCTTATTCCAATATCAAGCATTCAAGTTGTACGGACGATCCTGGAAATTAGAGTTAACATTAAGGATGATACCAGAAGCAAGTTGTTCGTAGCATTAAGGGGTCACCATCAAACAAATCATAAGTGGCATTTTTCTTATCCAAACAAATATACATCTTTAAGAAACTTTTGCTTTTTTATCCTTTTTTTTTATTGGTTTTAGGAATTTTACATCTTTATGGATTAAACAATGTAATCCACCACCCCTCACCGGCCCTTATAAATAAGGACTGCCGAATCTCAGAGTCCATAGCCAAGGCCCAGACGTACATACAAGCTTCCTGCACTAATCAGCTGTACTTGCTTAGCTAGTGGCTATAGCTAGCTAACAGATTTTTGGCTTGCTTTTTCAACTAGTTCTTTTAGCACTTAGCTGCTTAAGAAAGAATATATTGTTTCATTTTTTTGGGAAAAACCCAGATCAAATTTAGTTGCTGGGAATGGATAGAGTAAGAGATTTGGCATCAAAGAATGCTGCTGTGATCTTCACCAAGAGCACATGCTTCATGTGCCATAGCATCAAGACACTTTTTTACGACCTCGGTGCGAGCCCTGCAATTCATGAGATTGACCGGGACCCCAATGGGAGGGAAATAGAGTGGGCTCTCAAAGGGCTCGGGTGCAATCCCGCTGTCCCTGCTGTCTTCATTGGTGGAAAATTTGTTGGCTCCGCTAAAGATGTCCTGTCCCTTCACCTGGATGGATCTCTGAAGCAAATGCTTATAGAGGCCAATGCAATCTGGTTCTAGCAGATCCTGAAACAAATTTTCATGCTACTTTTGTGTTACCGCAGTAGCAATGCGTCCTGATCAATAACTATTTGTAATGTAGCAGTAATTAAGGCTTTGCCTTTTGTTTTGTCTTGTTTTGTTTTGTTTTGTTTTTTTTTTTGTTTTCTGTTTTTTGTTTTTCAGTACCTCCCTTCTCTGGCTACAATATATGCCAAAAATGTACTCTGCAGCATTTCCTGATGACCAAATTTTCGATAATGGTTTTGTTTATGTTTATGTGTTAAGTTTCTGCTTTAAAGAATCCAAACACACAGACACACACTTGTCATCCTGGTTCCAAATCTTTAATTTATGTTCTATTCTTGCTTATCCATAGAATAGAGCTTGGATATGTGCATGGCTACACGACATGCATGCATGCATGGAGAATATCCATACATATTACACTTAAAAGTCTTTTGGCAGAATTTTTGCTCCATATGCAAAGTGAACGACAACATATAGAATAAATTTTGTACAGCACATCACTTTATGGCAAGCAATTGAAGGTGCTCAATTTACCTGCTTTATTACTACTTGGATCCCCTGTACATGAAGTACTGATCATTAACCTAGCTAGGCAAAGTGCTCCATCTACAGAACCAATGATCCATCACACTGAAAGAGAATACTGGTGGATCGCATGCTGACTTTGCGCACCCGCATGATGCGACTGCTCGATTTATAGAGTTATACGGACTTCTAAGCAAATATACCCCATAATTTATTGTGCTTTATGCTTGTTTCTTCTAAAAATTTAAATCTTTAAAAAAAAATTAAAATATAAATTATATATTAATTTTAATACGCTCCTTTGTTCGAAAGTCTAATAAACTGAAAATGTGAATGAAAAATAGGTCTCTAATATTTATAAAAATTTATAATTAAATATAAAAATAACAAAATTTAAATATAAGACCAATTGATTATAAAATTTTAATACCATATTAAAAAACCGTTCTTTAGCAAAATTTGAAATGATGGAAGAAGCCCATGATCATATTAACTTTAACAGCTTCACCTTTTTCTGTTCGTTTCCGCCACACCATTGGTTGTAGTATCTTTCTTACAGGTAAGCTATTTGTTTATCCTGTTGCCGATGATAAGCAGGACAAAAAGGTGATGCTAAAATTTTGGCCCCTACGTGTATTCCTTAAGAGTCTATTACACTTCCATAATTTTTTTTGTCTGATTGTTTGTTAAAATACAGAATCTTTGATTGTTTCTAGCTATAATAATATTTTCTGTAACTAAAAAAAATAATAAGATATACTATTTTTTATTACAAAAAATATTATTGTAATTGTAAAAGATCAAAAATTCATTACGTCTTAACAAAAAATTGGACAACAAAAATTCTGAAAGTGTAATTTTTCCTATTACTAAAACAATAAAGTTAGGGGTACCGAGCACCTCTACAAGTACCTAGAGCAATTTAATATTTATTTTTTTCAAAAAAATTACGTTTTTTTTTTAAGAACAGTGAGAAACTGTAAAACACAATTATAAAACTTATAAGGTTAAAACTTTGTCCTTTTATAAAAAATAATAAATAAATAATTTTAATGGAGTCGGTGCATCCGGCAAGATTCCATCCACAAACCTAGTTGTACCGGTATTAACACCATTTTATTCCTATACATTTTAAGATTTTTTTAATCTAATTTTATATCACTTTCTGCTTTCATTTTAATCTTATCATTATAATTTCAACTGTAATTAAATTCTACATAAAAAAAATTATTAGTCAAAATGTTAAAATACGTATTTGATTTGAGTAAATTTGTGAATACTTTGTTTATATATTTGCAGATATCACCCACTGCAATAAAGTATCAACTCTTATAAGCAAAACAGAAATTAGTTTATATATTTGCAGATATCACCCACTGCAATAAAGTATCAACTCTTATAAGCAAAACAGAAATTATGTGACAGATACAAATTTACAAATTGAAGAAAAAAGTATAAAAATTTAAAACTGTAGAGGTTGTTCTGATAATGTGTGAAGGCCATCAAATAAATATTTTAATATTTTGACTAACAATTCTATATAATTGAAATCATAGTTATAGAACTAAAATAAAAATAAAAAAAATATAAGATTAGATTAAAAAAATTTAAAAAGATTTAAGACTAAAAGGTGTTAATCCCTAGTTGTACCCTTCCATAAAAGGGTGTCCATGACGTTTACACTAGAGCGTTATATTGTCTTTCTCTTATTTTTATAAGTATGTTATTTTTACTCACTAATTTTTTAAATAAAATTTATTTATAATCTTATACTACATAATTCTATATTATTATTTTTTTATTTCAAGTGGATTTCATTTGTTATGTATTATTAGATAATGAGTGAATTATATTCTCAAAAAAATTGAGTTGAATTGAGTCAATTAAGAATTCCCTATTTTTTTTAATATATCAATTGGGCTTTATTCCAGGACTCTTAACATAAAATTTTTATGTCTTAATGGAGTAAGTTAAGCGTTGCACCAATTTCTTGCCCACCTCCCAAAGTTATTCTTTCATATCCAAAATGACGAAAACATTTCCCATGTAAATTTCAATTATGAAACTAAGGAATAAGATATGCATCGTATGCTTTGTGAGTTGTTACACACAGTAACACATATATGCTTGATCGTGAATACATGCATGCTAATATGCTCTGCTCAGCATATATTAACATGCAACAAAATTTTCTCTCTAATACATAGTGCGAGAAATACATGAATGCATGCATACTGCGTTGCTCAAAAAACATAGTACACAACATACCCCACTGACAATTATATATACATACATCGTATCCGTATACATGAACAGAAGTCAGAAATCCTGGGAAGTGAGAACTAGAATTCTTTACAAAGGCTCGTTCAAGGAAAGAAAAGAATGTCCCGTTTCCTTAAAAGTTGGTGTATTTCTGCTATGCACGTGTGGGATATTCCCACACATGTGAGGGTACTGCTGACTAGAGCGCAGGAATACTTATAGGATACGAATTGTCATGCAAGGCTTTGATAGAAGGAATCAAGCAAGTTGGTGTGGGCACAACAGAAGGAATCGCTGCCAGCCACCGAAAGCCATCACATTGCCAATCATTCAGCGCAAGGATTCAAAAAAGGTGGTTGTGGGGAATCTGGTAAAATAGACTAGCCATGTAGAGTATTTTCAAAATTTGTAGTCGTGCTCATTTGCAGGATTAGTCGTTAATCCGGAAAACTTTCAGGGGTTGATGTTGAAGAAACGGTGGAGAACATGAAGTTCAGTGATCATCATCCCATCTCTCAACAAGAGCCAAGAAAATAGACTTAATTAACATCGATCGCGTGATAACAAAATTAAGGCTCGTGAAGTCTAATTGGTTAGCAAATTAAGTTGCGCGCCAGCTTGTTCGGCCTATCAAAGCACAGTAAGTCACTTTCTCCCAAAGTAACTTTCATGGACTTGAGCATCTAACTAATGCTCCTCCACTTTTGAAAGTTTGTTGTTCAAACATTGGACTCCATTCTTAAATGTCCCTATAAATAGCCTAGCACGAGGGCATATGTTCAAACAACCATCTCACTTCCCCTTCTAATAGTTCCACACCTAGCTAACCACCATTGGATCGAATTGTGGCTAGGCACGGAATTCGATCCGATGGTCTTTAGTTTCTGAACGATTTCAAGTGAGAGAATCCTGCAAGTTAAACAAGGCATTCTCAATCAAGCTTATATAACAACGACATGGAAAAGGTGATGGCATTGGCTGCAGAAAAGGGAGTGGTGATGTTCAGCAGGAGCTCATGCTGCCTATGTTATGCTGTCAAAATCCTATTTCGTGAAATTGGAGTGGAACCTCTGGTTTATGATGTTGACCGAGACCCAGAAGGGCGGGAAATGGAAAGAGCTCTGGTGAGGCTTGGATGCAATGCCCCAGTGCCAGCCGTATTCATTGGTGGAAAGTTGGTGGGTTCCACTAATGAAGTCATGTCCCTTCATCTAAGTGGGGCACTCAATCAAATGGTCAAGCCATATCAAGCTTTGTCTTAAATTTCACTACTTTAAAAAAAAAAAAAAAACACCATGTTAGAAGTATAATAAAATTGGCTTGATTAAGTAGTCTGATGTGCACTGTAGTAAGTACCCTATATATATAGTTGGTTGTGTTAACAGCTAAGTACTTAATAGCTTCTGCTATCTAGTGTGTAATGTTTTTCCCTCCATTAATGAAGTTAGCTTTATTTGTTATCTGTCCTATTTGCTCCCTTAGATTTCACGACGGATGCCACATAAAAACAATTGAAAAAAGAAAAACCGATCGAGTATTGGGCTTTGCCCAATTGGTTGGCAGTTGTGATTGTGAGCCGCGAATTCAGGTCTTTGGACCAAAGAAAGGAAAAACTGTCCGTTTTCATCTGCAAACAGACTTAGTCGCCAAATCTATCTCTATATACTAAACAACCATTACGCTTATAATGTTAGGACGTCTCAGATGCATAGGACTTTCGCACTAATATAGAGAAAGACGAGATGTATGGAAAAAGGAAAAATTAAAAACTCAAGGGATCAGATTCTGCAAGTAGAAATAAGTTGAAAAACATGATTGACGAATAAGAAATAAACAAATTACGGTGGAAGAACAACTTCAAGATCTCCAATTTCTGACTTTCCATGTTACATTCTTCCATTTGCAAAAAGTGGTAAAGGGAAAATGCTCAAACTTTTTCCTTTTTGTGATTTTGTGCTGCCATATATTCTTCTCCTTTATCTAAGATAAAGAAAGGTATTACATTCCTTGCCTTTTTCTGCTTTTATCTTCTACTGGGGGAGATTGTCTTAAAGAGTCAACTTCCTACAGTCCGCGTGGTATACTAACTTTTTTTTTTTCAGTATAATTCAATTTAATTAAATTGAATTGATAATTGAATTAAGTTCACTAATTGTAAAAGGTGAAGCTGATTGGCCCACGAAAATGGGTGTTTATAAAATATTTTGGAGGTCATTTGTTCACGGCTATTATAATTTAAAATATTAAAAGTATGTTCATTATTGTATTTTAAAATACAATAAAATTATCCTAAGTTCCTAACCGAGTAATTTAATATTATTATATTTTTTTAGTTTAAAATATGTGTTTTTATTTTTTAAAAAAATTGTGAAATACTAGTGATCCCCACTTGGCCCTGTAGAGTCAATGTACAACTGCACTTTTTTTTTTTTTTTGACACCTCTTTAAAAAAATATATATATATATATATAAGAAAAACAAATAATATATTTTTGGGAAACGTTACATCCACGCAGAAGTTACACCGAGTCTTCAACGCGGATGACGTGGATAGAATAAAAAGCAATGAAGACGTGGATTGAAAGAGTTAGTAGGCATGAAAGGTGGAAAATGAAATTAGAATGTGGGCCATTGAATTTCCCCCCCCCCCAAAAGAAGAGAAAAATATGGACAGAATTCGAAATTCCCTCTCAAAGATCTTAAAATTTTGCGCCATGGCTTGTACAACTGCAAAACATTCGTTGAGGGAAAAGGCAAAAATGAATATTCAACAAATAAATCATTATTTGCAACAAAAGAACAAAATATGCATCAAATACAAGAAAGTTGAACTATCTAATACAACGTTTAAAAACTTGCAATATGTTACTCAATTAATTTATTTTGTTGTGAATTAATTGGCCTTGTTGTATGTTAAATCAAAAATTTGAAAATGAACATAAAATTTTTAAAAAATAATTAATATATATATATCAAAAATTGATTGATCATGTAATTGCATTTTATGAGTACTCATGCATGTAAATGTTGTTAAAAGGAAAAAATTTTATCGGCTACCACATCTGATGCACATCACCGTAGGTTGTGTCTTGGTCTAGAAGGTGCGCGATTGCTTTTCTAAAAAAATTACTTTGTTGCACTTACGTAGAAACCCGTTGCAGAAAAAAAGAAGGTTATTACAATTTACCATCAAATTCTGTCTGTATTTTTTTATTACAAATGTGATTTATTATGTTATTATTAATTTCGAACCTTTATAAATTAGGATTAAAATTTTATAAATATTTATATTTCTTATTTTCGTATAAATTTTTGACATTATAATTAGCATCATTTTCACAATATAAAATTTGATAAACTTTGCATCATTTTCTCTTATGTTCTTTTTTTTTTTTTCTAGAATTCAAAACCATAAATTTAGTTCATGTTACCAAAACTATATGTATTCTTAGGTTATACATATATATATAAATTTCAAATACGTTTATTTTTTCTTAATCCACTAATGCTGGAATAATGATATTTTTGTTGGGCATGAACCTATACTATTTGCGTAACATGACATCACAATGGTAATAATTTCACCCACCCTCAATATATTTATAATGTTTATTATACGAAATAATTAACATAATTTTTTTAGTTATTCATATTATATATTACTTTTACATTGTATTTACATAGATAAATTTTTTTCCCTCAAAATTTCACCTTCAAATATAGTAACTATCTGAGTACCAACTCGTTGCAAGTCTGGTTGTTCACAATGGCAGTCACCCATTCAAATAAGTCTAAGTGGAAAAGGAGGGAATACTCTGTGAGTTGGTCTAAAAAAGTAATGGACTCACTCCTTAACCCACTATTATAATGATAATATCACTACATATTTATTATTATTTTCTTCTTCTAAAATCTTATTTCTTGTAGTGTTGTTTGAGTTCAATGATACGATAATTCAAGTTTGTAGATGAAACTCATCTATTTTAGAAATTGTTGAGACTATTACTAAAAATAACTAGTCCTTTGCAATTCTAAATTATTAGCAGAAGTCCATCTGTTTTAGAAATTTCAAGAACTATTACTAAAACTTAGAAATCCCTCGCAATTCCACAATAAAGACTCGAATGCATAAAAATTTTCAAGCACATAGGCAATTTTTATCTCTAAGTATAGTAAACATTCGAGTTCAAGCTTTTCATCACTAATATTCTCCTGCTTGATGTCCATGAGCGATGAGTTGTTGCATGCTCAATTTACTGCAAAAATTTTTATGAAGTGGGCTCTTTACTATTGTAGTAATTCTAAATTTTAGTGTTAGTCTTTTGAATTTTAATTGTAGTATTAGTCCTTTGAATTTTTGACATATTATTTTCGACTAAGAAGTTATAATTGTAATGAACTTCTCAATCAACTTCTCATTTTTAACAACAGTCCTTGCAATTTTTTAAACAGACGGGCTCCGCTAATATCTTGGAATTTTCAAGGTACCCGTGACTTTATTTGTCACGTTGCAAGACGGGTTTATTTATTTTTATAATAATATTAATATAATATAATATAAAAAATTAATAAATAATATTTTATTATTTTCTATTAAAAAAATAATAAGTATTCTAGCAAAATTTGATACATTATATATATATATAGCATATGTATACGTATATAAAACTGAACTTAAATTTTAAATTTGTTTTTCAAAATTTGAAATATTTAATTATTATTTATGGTGTGAGCCCACATGATGAACAGTACGCCAAGCTGGCCCGTCTGCGTCTACTCATTGCTTGCTGTTCTATCCACATCGTCCGTGTTGAAGACTCGGTGCAAATTCTGCGTGGATGTAACTTTACCCTATATTTTTAATGGAATCCAGACATTCATCATCACACCTGGGGTTACGCTTTGAGAATATCGAGTGGAGAAAGCCCATGGGGAATCGCCACGTTCAAAGATAGGCATCACCCCGAGGGATCCTAGCTTTAGAGATTCGCATCGCAACCAAAGAATCTTAATTGATGTGGACATGACCAGTAAAGGGGAATAAATTGGCGCGTATCAAGCGGTAATATAAAAAAGAAAAATATTTAGTAAGATTTTTTTAAATTTAATCAAAATAATATATATTATTAAATAATTAAATAATAATAATAATAATTTATTAAATATAATTACAAAATTATATGATTATTTTAGTATTATCTAAAATTAATTTATATAGTCAAACACATGCAAAAATTAGTCCGCATCCAATAATTCTAGATGAGAGGTCGATTTGGGCAACTTATATGTAGTTGTCTACTTCTCACTTCATAGGAGAGGCTCAGTGTTGAGCCCATTTGTCGCAACTTCGCGGGTCAGATACTTTTTATCATTCAATAATATAAGATATTATTACATGAACATAGTAAATACGTAATTGCAGACTCCAAAAATATTGCATTGCATTATTATGTCTCAATCATTAAACACATGATTACAACTAATCATAAATCTTAGTAATAATATCACTTTAATCGCATATAGACATGTTAAGAGGATTTCACGTTCTATACGAAAAAGTTTGATAAATACTAGCATAAGAATAGTGAAAAGAGTAATGAAAAGACAAAAAGACTTATTTAATAATTGAGTTGTCCTCAAGGTTGTTAAAATCGAACCGGTTATTGAACTAAAAAACTGAGAGATTCAAGATTTAATTGGTTCAACTGGTTTAACCGCGGTTAAACTGGTAAAATCGGTATTTAATATTAAATATATAAAAATTAAAATATATGTGTATATAATATATGTAAAGAATAATATAAGATATAAATATTATATATATGTATATATAGTAGAATACATATATTTTTAGATTTAGCATATATTATTTATAATTTATTGTAAAGTAAAATTAAAAAACTAATAAATTAGTATATATAAATATATTAAAAACATAGTTTTATATATACATAATATAAATAAATTTCGATTACACATGAGTTAAGGATTGTATTTAAATTATATAGTTATTATTTTTAAATAGTATGATAAAAAATTTTAATAAAAGATACTAAGTAGTTAAAGCAAATTATATTTTAGGAACTATATTTATATAAAATATTAATTTTTATTTATGTTAAAGATATTATAGTTTAATATAAGAAATTTGGGAAAATACATGATTAAAGGAGTTTGTTGAGTTTTATAGTATAGTCCTTAAATTTTTCGTTTGAAGAACACAATAAGTTTAAAAAAATTACTTTATAAATTATATATTTATATTTTAAATAAAAATAATAATAAAACCCCAACCGGTTCATCGATTTCCGGTTGAACTGGCCGATTTTCTGGTTCTGATGCTGATTTGCATGTGGGTCGATTTTTTTATGTGAATCAGACCGATTTAAGGACCAGTTCCCAATTTTTTCAGTTAAACTGGTTGGTTCGATCTAGTTCTTTATTAATGGTTGTCCTACATCTTAGCAGTCAGTCTAAATAATAAGATGCATACTAAAAGTAGATTGGAAACTTTCCATTCTATTCTATGGGGCTGCTAAATGTTGAATATGCAACTTGCTCCCAATTAAATAACAAGGAGATTGGGCTAATCTCTTTTTTAACCTCTCTACAGAGAACGGAGTGATAGCAAACATTTTAGCATCTAGTTGTCTACGTTCTCTATAAATTTGAGTTGAATGTTTTGAAACTGCTAGTTCAAACCGAGCTAATTGGAAAAGAAACAAAAAGAATAATAAAAAAGAATAATAAAAAGAAAAGACACAAATCCGGGTACTAATTGGAACTGCTGAACCGATCTCGATAAAGGGACAGCATTAGTTTAAAAAAAATATCTTGCATGACAACCAGCGTACAGCTGCCGATGACATATAAGAAAAGGTTGAGATTGAACTCCAAGATGTATGATATTAGAAGTGTTAAAATCTGACATAACTTAATAGGTTGACTCGAATCTGTCCAAAAAAATACGACCTGAACCCGACTTGAATGATAACTTAATCCGAAATGACCCGAACCCAAATAAACCGAAAATCTTTGGGTCAAACCCGATCCGACCCAAACCCGACCCGTTTGGCCCGAACTTTTTTTTTAAGGAAACAAAAAAATAAAATGAAAAAATTTAGCATATTTTATATTATAAAAAGTATAGATTATATTATTTTCAATATAAGTCTTAATTATAAATTTTTTTAAAATATTTTAACACTTTTTATACAGTTTTAAATTTTATTTTAATTTTTTAGAATGTTTTAAAAGAAATTTTTAAAAGAAATTTCTTCAATTATTTTTCAATCATATGATTTTCTTTGATTTTTAAGAATTTTTAGTAAAATTTTTGAAATTTTAAATTTTTAAAATTTTTAATAAAAAATGTCACGTCATCATTTTTGATGACGTGGCCAACTTGTGGGTTGACCCGAACTCGAAGTGACCGAACCCAAAGTGACTCGAAGATAACTTGATCCATAAATAACCCGACCCGAACCCGAAGTGACCCAACCCAAACTCGATATGATGACCAATTTTGACACCTATAATATATATATATATATATATATATATATATATATATATATATATATATATATATATGGTCAGGCCTAATATCGAGTCTAAGAACTTTGGACTAAGTTTAAGTCGGTACAAACTGAGCCCAGCCTAGTACCCGTGACTGCAGAATACATGATCTGGCTCAAATTTTTGGATAAAACGATTTATTATCATGATATCATAATTTTATGACTGAAATGTCTTCTATTTAAATTATATTACCATTATATTTAATTATAAATTTTTAAAATTATAATGAACCTGTCTTTTCACACTGAGCTTTCAGATGAAGGCATATGAATCTTGGCAGCTTAATGAACGTGTATTCCTGTTAGAATGAAGGTCATCATGACTGGAATTTTTATTCTCTGCCCGATAATGTTCTGTTATTCTTTTCTGGTGGTTACTATTTCCAGTAGAATTTTTTTTTTAAGATCTTGCAAATAAGTAGATTATGGAATTGACGATTTGATGATTAATATATGCCTAATTTGTAATGATATTTAGCATGTCCAGAATTCAAAATCTAAAAAAAAAAAAAAAAAAAAAAAGACGTTGCAATGCACCAATTTTGAATCTGATTTTTAATATATGCATAATTTGGTGACAATTGAACATACAGAAAAAAGATCAATGACGATGCATTTTGTTTTCCTTTTGAATCCTGCAGATTGAATAAAGCGATCATATTCATAAATTGATCAGTTTACAAGATGCAAAATTATAAGCTGAGTTCTCTGTGTTCAGTTATCCTAGCATAGTTATTCTGGCAATCCTAGCAACGTTGTCAACACTTAGACCGTCTCCTGGATTGTCCATCGGCAAAAGGCACCTGCATGCGGTAAACTGGTTGGAAAACCGTGAGAAATTAATGATTCAGTGCTGGTTCAAGGATAAGTCCTTCGGCGTACGCATCCTAGAGTATAAAACAGAATTTCAATGGGAATGTAGGGCATACACTACATAGCCAGCATCACATGCGATAGCAGCTTTTCATCGCTATACCCATTGCAATTTTGCAATAAATCTTGGCAGCACTTTCTATTTTCTCTTCATATAGAAAAGTACAGCCTGTGCTCTTGTGTTATCTTCCATTTTTTTCTAGGTACGAACGAGAGCCGAGAGGACCTGCAAAAGCCGAAATCTTGCTCATGTTCCATCTTTGATTTGGGCCGATATTGCAAACAACACGCTGTTGTAAATTTCTTGTCTACAACATAATAAGTTTCACATCATAAAATGCAGTTAGCCTTTGTTATTTGTAATTTGTTCTCTAAATCATTGGTAACCAATTCTTTTCCTGGTAGCAAAGTTTGCTTTGAGCACATCGGATTTAAAGAAGGGAGTTTTGGGCACACCGGTCACGTCTGGTTGAAAATTCTCTCTTTTATTCACTTATTTCTTCATTTGGCATGGCCCTATGGGTGTGACGATCAAAAGTGGCAGATTCGGATTCAGATTCAATGCATAGGTTTAAAAAAGCTGCTTTTTTTGGGTAAGAACTATATTGGAAAGTTTTTGTTAACCAAATACGTATCGTTTGCTATGTTTCAAGTTTTTGAAATTGTAGTCAAAACAGGAGTAGTAGTCTTGGATACCAAGTAAAGCTAAAATTCAAACCACAATAGGAATCGGATATTGAATCCAAACCAAACCACAATGCAGACAAAAAGTTTTACGCCCTTTTTGTTAGAGAAAACCTGGGATTCCCGGGTCTATATATAAGAGAAAATAATCCATGGAGCCCACCAGCCTTGTTGTTAGACAGAATGCAACAAGAAGCAAAAAGCTCGAAACCTCTCACACTTATTCCAACTGGGTTCGTGTCAGACGAAGAGCTCGTGATACACTATCTGTACAACAAGGTTACTGGTCAACCACTGCCACTACGAAGCGGTTTGTCAGTAAAGGAGTGCAATATATACGGTGAAACTGAACCTTGGGAGTTATGGGAAATTCACGGTGGACCCAATTTGAAAAAGGAGGAGGACCTCTACTTCTTCACCGAGTTGAAAAGGAAGGGCGTCAACGACTCTAGGTTTGTAAGAAAAGTTGGCCTCAATGGTGGCGCCTGGAAAGCAGAGAACTCTGCCAAGATCATTCAACAGAGAATGACCAAAAGAAGCATAGGAATAAAGAAGAGGTATCGTTATGA
Source organism: Carallia pectinifolia (assembly GCA_037832335.1). Lineage (NCBI taxonomy): Eukaryota > Viridiplantae > Streptophyta > Magnoliopsida > Malpighiales > Rhizophoraceae > Carallia > Carallia pectinifolia. The sequence goes on along the minus strand of CM075447.1, from coordinate 12,209,137 downwards.
GAATAGCAAGTCCAAGTACAACGGCTGTTGGTATATGTTCGAATACAGTCTTCATCGGTCCTTGCTTGGTCCTAATGCACAAGTAAGCTATTTTACAATTTTTTTTTTAATTTTAATGTAACTAGTGTTATACTCGAGATATGCGCGAGTTTATTAAATTTTAGTTTAGTTAACGTATGTCCAAGGGTCTTTACATCGTATTCAATTGTATTCCAACAATTTTGTGGGCAACAGAACTATAATTCAACCCGCTGAAGTAATCAATAATGCAGTGCAAGGCAATTTACGTGCATATATGGTCCAAGTCTTTTGCTTGATGTTCTGTGGCTTACTATGTTTTTTTTTTTTTTTGCCGATTGAAGGTTGTTGATGATTACGTTATTTGTAGAATTCAAAGGAAAGACGGGAGAAGGGAGTCCGAAAACGTAAAAAAGAGAGTGTCGATTGCTAATCGTGGAAGTCCAGAGATTGTACATATTGAAGATGAACAATCACTGCCTAAAACACAAGGTGGCCAACAGGAAAATTTTGAAGAAGCAAAAGAGTCCAGAAAAATAGTGCCCAAGAGCGGAGACGCTGGAAGAAAGCTAAAGACAGTAACTTTTGATACTATAACAGAAGTGTTAGGATCGCAGCCCCCATTGGTGTCTGGTCTGCTCCCAAACTCTACGAGACAAGGATCACCAGTAATGAATTATGCCCATCAGGTGGGAGATGAGTTGGTGGTTGCTGATATTTCGGACAACATAATGCCAGAGTCGGAATTGAGGTCAATGAATACCGATCCAACCTTGCAATATTATTACGATCTTGATCAAGTGAGTTACTCTGATTGGGCAATTTGTTTTGCTGAGGATTTGTTGCAAAATCAACCGGTGGAATTGTTGGAAGAGAATGAGATTGAAATGGTGCCTAACAGGTTATATACAGAGAAATTGTTAGACTGGGAACCCATACATTGATGCAGAATAGTTTCTTTTTTATATAAAAAGAAAAAGTCTTTAGTTGTTAAATTTTGACTTTTATTTTTAAGATCTTGTGTTATAATCATATGAAAGGAAATAAAATTAATGAGAATGGTGGGAATTATTATGATCGTATAAAAACCCCCAAATACAAGCAACTTTTGTGGTACATCCTACACATACATTTTCGGCATTAGCAAGCATGAACTTCCTCTTTTTTCTTTTCGATTTGCAGTTTACTGCTTTTTTTAATGAATTCAGAAAGAATGCTCTTAAGTGGGAATTAGTTGAGACTGTTGTGTGATTCGGACAATCATGTACTCGTTTGCACCTCCGGCCTAGTAGTGTATAAAATATGAAGCCTAGTATTTTCTTTTGGGAAAAGTTTTTACGATTGAGAGTTTTTGAACTCAATAGTGTACTTGAAAGTAATAAGAGTTGAATTTTAAATAACAAAATTTATATTTTTAGTAGTAAGATTTTATCACTTGATTTTTTGTTATTAAAAATATGTCCGTTATTACCAAAAATTACAATGTTGTTACTCTTAAGATAAATCGTCAGGCTGTTTTCTCGAGCAGCAAATCGGAGCTCTTTTCTTTCTTGAGCACTATTATGATGCACCATTAAGCACGCAAAATATTTAATATTATTTAATAATTAATTAATTTATTTATTTATTTATTTTTATTCAACAATCAAACGATTTATATGTTTAAGAAATTTTAATTAATATTTTCCTTTTAAAAATTTTATTTATTATTATTATTATTATTTTTATAAGATGGTCCATTCCTAGCTGCCCAGAACTGCGTCTGATATTGACATTCTTTTGACGGTGAGATCTAGAGAGTATTGAGGATGCTAAAAGTGTCAAATTTCTGATAAAGATATTATGTCACGTTACACAAGTGAAATGACATAAGACCAAAGCAATATGAACTTTGTTTTATTCTGCCAACCATACTCAGAGAGACAAAGGTGAGGTAAGAAATCTTATAGCTTCTAGTTAAAGATTGTTCTTAAAAAACCATACATTAACCTTTCCTATTGGTGGCAAGGTAGCCTTTTCAGTGTGTTATGCATAAAGATTGCCAATTTTCAGCGAGATTTCAAGTAGCGGAGGTGCACCGCAATAGAGACACACAAACACATCACTGTCAGTAAGAGTAAACGATTGAAAGCAAGAGTTTCGTATTAAAATGTCCTTTTCGTTCAACCGCTTTTGTAGGCTGTCCGATCAAAGAGTGTCGTTGAGAGGGAAAATTTTGTTTTGACTTTAAAATAATTATAAATTAATATGTTTTATTAAATAATTAAATTAATAAAAAATTAATAAATAGTTAGATTTGGTTAAAAAAAATTATTTTATTACTCGTTATTACTTAAATATAATTAATAAGTTACTCTTAATCAGAAGATTCAATCCAAACAATAAGATTCACTTCCGACGTGTCCCTTCAAATAGAAACTACAAACTCATTCTCATTGGCTACTGTTTTTTTTTTTCTCTCCTACCTTTATGGAGCATTTTTATCCCTTACTAAGATTTAAAATGCCATTGAAGAGTTTCTTTTTTTATTATTTATTTTTACGTTAATATTCACCGTCACTTATTTTTTGACATGAAAGTGCAAAATTTCATTGATGATCAACATCAGAACGTAACAAAAAGTACAAAATTTTAAGAGGGTTGCTCATCCAGTCCTGAGAAAGAAGATCCTCCCTAGACTGTCGCGCAACCCAATCCGAAACATTGTTCGCACATTTAAGAATAGCAAAGACATAACAATCAATAACAGAAGTAAGATTGAACTTAATATCACTCAAAATAGGAGCAATTTCCCACGACCAATCTTCCTTACTTCCTTGGAAAGCCGAGAACAATAGCCTAGAGTCAATCTCAATGTGACAATTGGAAAACCCTCTAGAATGTACCCACTGTGAGGCCATTAACATAGCTTTTGCTTCAGCCTGGAGAGCTGAACGTGCTTTTGCTGCCTTAGCCCAACCATCTATTACAACCCCATCTGAATTCCTACATACCATAGCCAACCCAACTTTGTTTGAAACAGTTTCATAGGAAGCATCACAGTTAATCTTTATAAAACCAGGATTCGGGGGAAGCCATTGGCCCCAAGGAGTGTTTTGAGGCTAAGGACGAGCTTCTGTTGTAACTTGGAGTTTCGTCAACATACACTGTATCTTTTCCAAGGATCTGATGGGGTTGAGCCTGACTTGTTCAAAAATAAACTCATTCCTCGCTTTCCAAATGATCCAACAGTAAATGGCAAGCTTTGGAAAAATCTCCAAATGATCAGAGAAACTGTCCAACAAATCCTGCCACCATTTCGCAAACGAAGGGAAACCGTCAGGTGATGGCGTGTACCCCAAATCTCCACCCCTCCAAGTGGCCATTGAGTGCGGACAAAAAAAGATGAGGTGTTCAAGAGACTCGCAAGGGATATTCACCGTCACTTATGAAGTAATGCATCGTATAAATGACATTATTCATGTTAATGTATTTTGCCTGGTTTGGAACACCGACTCTATACCATATATAAATTTTGAAGAGTCTTAATTGGTGAGTAAATAATAGTGAAGGTTTCAATGATTATAGTAACTTCAATGAAATGCTTTATTTTTAAATTTCAATCTTTACTATAGTTAAATATCCATCCCAATTTAACAGGAAAAAAAAAAACATCTTGTAATGTCTAAGGATAAATTGACGGAAGTGACTAGAAAGGGTTTTGTAACTCGATAACCAATGAAAGTACGATTTTTTTTGTACGTAGAGATAATTGAAATAATTAAAAGAAGCCAGCATATAGGAAAAATTGAATTATGTCTAATCTCATGTGAGAGGCTTACAACATATAGAGTAGCCTACACTCAACCCCATGTTCCGGTCGGCGGTGGCGACCACAGCCGCCGGCCAGCCAATGCCTTCCTCTTCTTTTTTCTTCTTGTCCACCTACACTTGTTACCCCACCTCCATCCCTCCCCTCATTTGCCTCTTGCTCTTCTCTTTTTCTATTTTTATGCTCTTTTAAGTTTTTTTAGATTTAACTCAAATAAATATATCAACAGCCCTTTTCTTATCAGATTCGGGTTCTTCACGAGGCCACCATCATTTCCACCGTTTTTGTCGTCCTCATCGGTGATGTCGCCGTTGCACCAGTCGCCGGCGGTGCCAGCTCCGCCACGCCGGCAGCCATTGCTATCGCGCCAAAGCGCTCGTTTCCACTTGTTGTTGGCTTTTTCGGGGCCGCCGTGGCAGCGTCCACTACTGGAGCCGCTACCAACGGTCCGACAGTCGCTGATCGCGCAGCCGTCGACGACCTTCCGGCCACCGCAGCCATCATCGGCATTCCTGCAACTACCGCCGTCGAGGCAGCCTCTATTACTAAAGATGCTACTGCTCGGGTTGCCGGAACTCGCCTCGCTGTCGCGGTCCTCCCTGCTGCCGCCAACAACCATCCTGCCGTTGCTAATGCCTGACACCGAAACCCCTGGATCAATTTGTTGTCGCCTTTTGCGATGGAGCTTTGGTTGTGTTTTAATGTATTTTGAGACAAATAATTTAGTGTGTTTGTTATTTGATGCGTCTGTCTGTAGGCTTTTTTTTAGGGAAATCGTTACCAGACATATTTGTTTGATTTCAGGTCTGCTTAAGTGTGATATGTGCTGCAATATACAGTTCTGTCTAGACAAGGTATATTTGCTTGGAACCTTGGTTTTAGGTAAGATTAATTTCGTTCTGATTGTTTTCCCTGTTAAGAGATCTTGTTAAAACAGACCGTGTATCCCGTTAATCAATGGTCATCTTGACCATGTCATGGATATGCCATTTTGGTCATATTGTACTTCTACCTGATGTAGGTTCTTTCAATATTCTTGTGACAAAACAATGTACAAAATCGATTCATATTAATGCATCATTTTTCTTTAGTTAAAAAAAAAACATATGGAGGAGCCAACTCAAAAAAAAAAAAAAATCCCGTTAAGTGTACAAGTGGCACCTACGAGATTGTTAATTTTAGCTTCTTTCAAAGGGATACAAATGGCTGAAATGCTTCCCAAAGAAGAAGAGACGGTATAATTTATTTAATGCTTAAAAAATTTCTTTTATATCATTTATAAAATATGAATTTTAATTTTTGTTAAAATGTTTGATAAAATTAAATATTTCTCTATCTCATACACTACTCTATCTTATACACTATACCAATTATGATAGCCAGAAACACTATAAAATTAATAGAGTGTTTGTTTTGTGAAAAATAAAGTAAAAAGAATTAAAGAGTAAAAAAAAAAATTTTAGTTGAAGAAAGAAAAAAAATTATTATTTATATATATATATATATTTTTACATATTTCTCATTCATTTAAATAATTATCTTTTTACACAATTTCTTCTTAAAAATTTCTTACAATAAAAACACACTGTTGCTCTATATTAATTTGGCCTAACGCACAGGATAGACGTAATAGTAATAGGACACCTAGAAGCTCAAAAAACTGGACATCTAGAATTTACTCTGCTGCTAATCTGACGTCCACTCGCTTCGCGCACAATATGCTACTTCTAAATGGTCAATTAAGAGAGGCAGGTGTAACCAAAAAAAAAAAACAAATAAATTAAGAGAGGCAGGAACTAATAAATGAGTAGCTATTTCTGGAGTTGAATGTGTGGGTCCCACAGTAGACTTTTATGAACCAGCCAATGATATTAACGGGAAACAGACAGAGGAAAGGCACCAAAATAAAAAGGAAAAAGTCAACTAAAAAGGCCAAAAGTCCCCAAATAAAAATTAAAAAACAAAACACAATAGTTAATACACTCAATGACATTTTTTTTTTTTTTCAGACAAAGGGTGAATGATATTCTAGTTTCGAAATTTAACAAAAATTTGCTGAATTTCAAAATTTCAAATATAAATTTTGACAAATTTTATTAATCTCTGAAAAAATTCTGAAATAAAAAAGAAAGAGCTCCCGATGTTAAACTAAACAGCAAGAAAAATCGACGGAAGGTTCTCAAGAAACTTCACTTTTCTTTAGTAAAAAAAAATATTCAATAGTATATATATTATAATGTCTGTGAGTTAAAATCAGAATAATCTCTCTATTTGAATGTTCCGTTCAACTATTTTTATAGTGACAAACTTATTATTCAAGTATTATTAGATCTGAATAGACTTCTTTCACATCCGATAACAATATTAACGAATTATGCATATAGCGTGCGAGTACAATTTTGTTGGCGTATTATGACGATGAAGCGTCAACTGGAATTCGGGTCAATAAAGAGAAAAATACGCTGAACTACCGTATTAAACGGTAAAAAACTTCATTTCTGACCGAGTGATAAGATATTCTGATGTATGTGAAAAATTACACATTTAATTTTGCAAACATATTTTGCAAGTATATTTAACACGAAGCATGTGGTCAGTGTCATATAGAGCATGGAGTCCGGGTCATATAGCTAAGCGCCTCCGTAATCACCAAGTCACAATATTTGGGACCATCTCACTACTTATACTTTTCGTTTCGTTTTTTTCCTCCAAAAAGTAAAGATAAGATTTCCGAAGTCCTTCGTGGTAAGTGGATGGATGTACTCATGTACTAAAATCAAGATTCATTTCGAGCTCAATTAATTGAATTTTCAAGCACATTCATTTGATAAAACCAAAAGGGAAACCAGAAGAAGAGCAAACCATGAAAGCCGAAGAAGAAGTGCAAACACGCCGACTCTGTGACTACTGTAATGAGTCCACTGCTCTTCTTTATTGCAGAGCCGACTCGGCCAAGCTTTGTCTCGCTTGCGACCGCGAAGTTCACTCAACCAACCAGTTGTTCTCCAAGCACACTCGGTCACAGCTCTGTGACGCCTGTGACGCTTCCCCTGCTTCAATCTTCTGCGAGACGGAGCACTCCGTTTTGTGCCAGAACTGTGACTGGGAAAGGCACCGTCTTTCTTTGTCGCCGTCGCCGCCATCGCATAACAGGAGACCCATCGAGGGTTTCACCGATTATCCTTCTGCCGCTGAATTGGTGACCATTTTCGGGTTTGAAGATGTTGGTGGGAAAAAGACTCTGTTTTTGGATGGAGAGCGTGATGGGTTTGGTTGGTCGGATCTTGATGGCTCGACTTTCGATGATGGGTGTTCCGATTTGTTGGTTTGGGATAGTCCTGCGGTTGTTAGTTTGGATGATTTGATAGTTTCGAGTGATTCGGGTCACAATTTTCAGGCCCTGGGAGTGCCTCCTTTGCCAAAGGCAATTAACCAATTCCATTTCTTTGGGTTTTTTTTTTTTTTTTTGTTGGGTTTTATTTAACTATGTTGTTGTGTTTGTCAAAGTTTTGTTTGATTTTACTGTGCAATTTTGACTTATCGAACAACCAATTGGCTTTTCCTTCTCAAAGGTGCTATTTTTATATTCTTTAATCCTTTTCCTTTGCTGCATAATTTGTGACTAATTTTTTAATTTGGTAAAGTTCAATTCAATTGGGTTTCAAAGTGGCTTGCGGTTGATTGATTTGGTGATTAAATTCCTATTGTTGTTTTTGTTTGTTTTGTTGTATTTTTGTTGCCATACTTTGTCAGCATAAGAACTGTCAGGTGCTAAAAGATTATTACGAATTGTCTTATCGGTTATTTTGTTTTGACTTTGTTTAAAATAACATTGTTGAATCAGAATCGTAATGCTGCTTGTGGGCAACACAGGGAAGAAATACTTCGTCAGCTTAGTGAGTTAGCTAGGTTGGAATCCTTACCTAACTACAAAAATGGAGACATAGAGCCCGTTAATACTTTCCAATCTCTGGCAAATGGACAAGATCAGCAGCCCAGAAATATGTATACAGTTTACGAGCCTGATGCGTGGCCCATGTCATTCCCTGCATATGAGGTAAAGGTTCTCTCCTACTTAACGTAATTGAATTAAGCTCGCGTGGTCTATTGATTGCATAGTTTGCATAGATTTTGTACTTCCTCTTTTGATTTACTTGTAGATTTTGTACTTCCTCTTTTGATTTACTTGCTGCTACTGTTCAAAATTTTAGTTCAATTGGAATTTAATTATTCACCATGTACGAGGATCCCTGCTAAGCATCCATGGCTGTTTCCCATGGGAATGATGTTGGATGGGAGATACAATTCTGAGTTTTATGCCTTGAATGGTGTGACTAGAGTGGTAGTGCACATGGGGAGTAATTCAACCTTCAGCACGTGGCCTGATTGAAGTGCAAACTATTTTGAATATCATGGATGGCTCTTGTGCACGTGTACCACAAGAAAAATGAAATTAGCTTGTATATTTTATAAGTGGGGGCAGAAGACTTACTTCTAATTTGTGAAGTTGCGTCAGTTATGTGGCACGCCCATTTGACTAATGAAAATACGATGGGTATTATATTTACCTTGTTCATGACAAAAAAGGCCTGATTCGCTAACTATCTGTCTGATGCAATCAATCTACGTACATGCACCTTTGCAGGATTTAGTTTTACATATATCGAAACTGTCGAGATTTTAAGATTGATGACGGTATCATCTATTTGGTACTTTCTTTATGATGTGAAGTGTGACTGCTCAGAATTCACTTTTATTGTTTTCTGGTTTACACGAATTGAGTTTCAATGATTGCTAATTGGTAGAGAACCTCTTATGTTCTTGTACCTCTTTTTTTGTTTTTTTCAGTTTTGGTTCGATGATTATGCTATACTTGCGACATATGCACTCCAGGTCTTTTTTTTTTCCTACTTGCAGGAAAATGTCTGTAACTTGTTTAATGATACCCCTGAGGCTGTAAATAATGTTTATCTACCGTCAGCATCATTGACAATCAACTTGGAGGAATGCTCTTCTATTCCTGATAAACAGTCTGATGCTGGTGGGAGTGCAACTCATACCAAAGAAGGTCCTGAAGCACAATCACTGCAACCTTTTACTGTAACTTTACCACTATTCCCAAAAGTTGTACCGCATGAGATAAACAACCAGGAGAGAGACTCTGCACTTTCAAGGTACAAGGAGAAGAAGAAAACAAGAAGGTATTGAACCAGCCTTTTTCCTCTGTAAGATTCATTACTCATTATCTCTGTTTCCATATAGGACTAGACATTAGATGCCTGCTCAAAGTTTTGTTTTGGTTCCCATAATGAACGAGAAAATTTTGGACACCTTGGAATGCTTTCAGTGTTGAACTAAAGATGGAACTGTGTACAAAAGGCATGGCTTCTTCATATGCATGGTGTAAACTCTTCAAAAATATGATATTACATCCATGCAAGGGCGGATCTAGCTAAATTGCCCCCCCTCATTTTACAGTATATAGAGCTGTTAGACTGAAAAGTTATAAAAGTTAAGCGTTTAGCCTAGTGGTAGTGGTTGTCTGCCGCCCCTTCGAAATTTTAGAGGCCTCGACTTTGAGGTTCCACAAGACATTTGTTTCCCCCCACCCCCCCCAAAAAAAAACCGGTTTGTTATTCTTTTCTTTTTTTTTTTCCAAAAAACAGATTTCTTGCATAGTTGCATGTTTGTTTTCTTTTGCTTTTTTTTTTTTTTCCCAAACACATGTTTCTTTTTCTTTTTCTTTTTCTTTTTCTTTTTTTTTTTTTATTTCCTTCCCAACCCAAATGCTTCAGCTTGTTTTTTTTTTTTTTTTTCAAAAAACCTGTTTCTTTTTTTTAAAACAAAAAATTAAAAAAGCCTGTTTGAAAAATTGAAAAAAAATTTAAAACAAGTATATAATTATAATGTTTATTATTTAGAATAACTAATATGATTTCTTGTTTATATATATATGTTAGTTTTCGTTATTGTATCTGCATACGTAAAATTTGCCCCTCTGAAATTTTATCTGCATCTGCCCTAGCATCTATGCATTCAGAAAAATATGATATGACAGATATCGCTATGTGTGATTGTGTATGTTACACCATAGCTATGAAACTTGTAGCCACTAGCCTAGTTTTGTAACTTCAAAATAACCACATGTTTCATTTGCAACAGAGGATACAATAATAGATATGGAAAGGCTGTAGTGCAGTGGAGGATCTACCCGAGTTTTAGTATCTTTGCGTGAAAGAGATAGGATACTTTATGAATGTTAACACCTGTGGTCTCTGGTTGTCTTTTTATTAAAACTCATTGGTTGACATTCTTTTGTCCACAGGTATGACAAGCACATTAGATATGAATCACGAAAAGCTCGAGCAGAAGGCAGGACTAGAATTAAGGGTCGTTTCGCTAAAGACAAGTAACTAAGAGAAGGGTATGTTGTTTTCTGCTCTTGTTTGTTTAAGCAAAAGCTTTCATGAGATATTTGTTAAGAGTAATGAGTAAGTACCGAATTGGAAGAGTGCAAATCTCACGCGCTATTACATGTTATTTTTTCCATATGGTGTTGGCATAAATAAATGGCACAATATCATTGTATATTTCCACGACATTTTGAACTTTAGATGCCTGATCTCTCATCTTCTGCTTTGGACTTCTTTGGCTGACATGCTTTATGTGGACACAGGGGATATGGTAGACTGCATGAAATGTAAATTGCCATCCACAAAAGAAGCTGTAAGTTATTTTTAGGATGGATCTTTGAGGTTCTGGAATGCAGCCAAACGTCGGAAAGATACAATTTTCAGGTTCCCGCATATAGATAGCCTATTGCTGTTTCATCGGATAACTTTGTATGGTGTATATTGCTTGTAAAGCCTTCGACTTTTCGTCATGCCATTATGTGGATTTAAGCTAAAATATAAAATAAGTTTCCCCTTCGTTTGTATTCATGCCTGATGCCATGTTGTGTGGATACTTGGATTGTTTTGATGCAGATATATTGGGAAAAGCCCATGAGCGGGCATGGAGGAACATGAGTAAAATTTAATGTTCTACTGAGTGTTGTACGTGGCAACATCTGAATGTGTGTCGTTAATAGAGCAGAGATCGATTGAGACATTAGGCTGCTAGAGCCTTTTGATGCATTCACAACAATGCTGGTCACTAATATAGTTACAACTTACATTGGCTGATTTTTTTTATTAGCACATCAACAAGTGCTGTGTCGGCTCACCCTCTTTTCTCGTCCATTCATATGAAACTCGCTTTCTAACCTTTCTTGCACAAGAATACACAATTTTATATGTTTTCTGAATTCACAAAGTACCACTGCTGATGATCGATGTGTTGAGATAACCAGCTTGGCATCCAAATTCATTGGTACAAAGCAGACACACTTGCCACACGAAGTACATATATATATACATATAATGTCATATCAATGGCTCGCCTACTTTCTCACCCGTACATGGAACAACTGGAGGGCACTTACAGTTCATTTTGGGTCGACATTGATTTCTTGTGGAGTCTGAAAATAGCAAGCGCCACCAGCCAAAGGAACACGAACGAGCCGACAAGAGAGGATGCAAAGGCAGCAGCCATTTGGTGGCAAAAGCCACCAAAAATATGGCACACCTTGTTCCAGTGCACGTGCGAGTTGCCGTATTGGCCAATCACTCCGATAGCAGCTGTAGCTCCATTGGCAGAGAAGAGCAACCCCATTATTACCGTGTCTAGGATCACTAGCTCTGGTTTTATATTGTTGTTTCTGGCACTACCAGTTGCCAGGGCATATGCCAGAGATCCCGCAGCATAAGAACATGCGATGACATTTGACACGAACAGATACCTTAGGAAAACAATGGTAAAAAGGGACATGATCAGAATCAGATCTTTCATTTCTACATGTTTTCTTAATAAAAAATCTAACGTCTAACAATTTCATGATAATTCTTGGATAGCCTTGGAATGCAAACAATACCTCCTTTGAAACCCACTAAATGTGAGTTTTAATTCCGATGTACCAAGTCTATCTGCCTTGATAAATTAAATTTACATATTTTACTCTCATCTCACATTCCTTATACTTAAAAGAGTTGATAAGACTTACGAAAGGTAAAGCGTTACAAACCTCAACCAACCTCAACCAACTAAATCGTTGGACTATGAATGACTTACAATGTTCCAGATCTCACACAATTAGAGTAATTATCTCTATTTTTATAAATCTTACGTCTCCTTCATATAATTAAAATCCAAGACTGAAAGTCTAAATTTTTAATGAGCTGGGTATGGACTTCTTTTGTAGTTCTCTGTCTATGTTTTTTGTTCAGGTTTGATAATATGGGGAAGGCAAGGGTTATCCAAAACAATAAAGGGCATGTATTTCTTTTTTTTTTTTTTGGTTAAGTTGGAAATAAAATTTTTATTTTTTAAATATTTTATTATGTGCAATTTGTTGCACATCCTGTTATCTTTGACACAAGACTTAAATTTCAAATCTTTAGTTTTTTTAGTTGTGTGAGATCTGGAATGACATCAGCTGGCTCTCGCGGTACATGAAACTCTTTTACTATAGAGTGGGAAAGTGGCTATATCTTAGCGCTCCAATTTTGTGCTTAGATTCCGTGTTCGTAGACCTGAGATGGACTGGCTGGTTTTTAATGTGTACACAGGGGTTGCAGTGATATGGGCTTTCTGTATATTATGTATTTTAGAAACTGGTTTAATGCTCTACTGGGGCTTTTTGATCGCATAAATGCAACTGTAACAGTTCGAAAAAACGAAAAAAACACTATCCAGTTGAAGTCATCGAAGCAAGCAACCCAACAAACAAAAAGAAAGAGAGATGCAGTTAGTTGAGGTTTGGTGCCTCCAACTTCTATGTTTGAGGTTTGAACCTTAAACCTGACGGTGCCAAAGGTCTGTGACAGTGCAAGCAGACATACTATGAATGAAACAAACCAAAAGAGCGATCAAGTAATTAATTTAAGGCGAGGTTTTGGGAAAATCTTACACGAAAGCAGACATGTATTGCCATTTAGCGGTAACGGGAATTTTCAAAGGTGGCAAGGAACTGAAGAGAGTGAAAGCAACAATCTTGGTCTCCTTATCAACTCCCACCATAATAGAAGCCACCAACGTTAGGAGCAGCCCCAAAATCCTCAAAATTACTTCCCAAGACCCCCTTGACCTCATCTCCGTGTGGCCAGATTTGTGCCCGGTCATCTCCATTTTAATTACACAAGACGAGTTAGCTACAAAGTTATTATAATGGACAGAGCAAAGCAGCAGAGAAAAAAGATGATAGATGATTAATTTTATGTACGCATGTAGAAAATACAGTGACACACACCCACAGGGAGAAGATTGGGCGTTGGGTGGCATTAAAAGCTAGTTCGATCATGTAATAAAGGCCATCAATATCTTGTCAGTATTTGCATTTGGGGAGCTGGCACCAAGTACTGTTGCTGTTGATGTGAATGTTTGAACAAACTCCGTCGAGTGCACGCAGCCACGGACCAATTAAAACAAGAGATGGGAGCGCCCACATGCTCGGAGAGTCGTAAATTTAGGTAGATTAGATTAAATTGATTTGGTCGGATTATGTATAATAAAAAAATTATAATTTTTTTAATTTATAATTATCATTAATTATCAAAATATTTATTTGTTTTTATCGATTTTATTATTATAATATGTAAATTATATTTATTTAAAATTTTAAATACACTTAAAAATTAATTAAAATTTACTAAAAAATTATATGAGACCGGTTTTACTTAGTAAAAGATATCTTAATGTCAATTTACAAAACATTTTATATCTAATTCACAATGTCAAGATTTCATATTTTTAATTAACTAGGGTCTCAACCCCAATTCATAGGTAAATTTAATTCACAATACTGAATTATATATATATATACACAATAAGTCCCTGCTCAAAAAAAAAAAAACCAAAGCTGGGGAAAGAAAATAATTAGATAAAGCAACAAAGACTAAGAACTTGTGCATGAGTATATAGTTGAATTAAAAAAAATCTACCTCATTCACTTTTATATATATATATATATATATGTGGATTGAGTGGATTGAACTCTTAATCTACATTCATTCTACTATTAACAGATTTTAAAATTTTCAAACTGTAACTAATTTAAACCTTAGTAATTTTGGTGAGTTCGAATTAATACGGATTAGATTGGTTGGATTGAATCGTATTAATTGATTTTAGAACAGCCCTAGAACATGAGACCTCTTCGTTTAGTCTTTACTTAAATCAATATGAGAGAAGTAACACAAGTGCAGGAGAGTCGTTTGGGTCTCTTTGCCCCAGCATCGAAAGTTCATTACACGTATAATCGATGTATAATAATTTTATAAAAAAAAAAATATGGTAGTTATTAGTAATAATTATTGAATGGTTCGGGCTTACTCATATGATCAAGTCGCCATGCATATTTGGGATGACAGGAATTCAACCCTCATCATCTCCACTTTCCTCCAGTGCTAAGCACTTTTTAGAGTGTCTCTTGTTCTTTAACAGTTAACACCTTTCTCTACTAATATTTAACATACTAAAAATTAATTATTGAGATACATAGAGGCAGAACGATCAATTGCTTTTCATTATAAAAAATAATTACTTCATTAATTAATCTTTTGTACACACTAATTGCACTAAAACATAGTGCTGTAATTTCTTTATGTGCAATTATGACAAGTTATGATCAAATCGAACGAAGGAATGATGACGCTTATTAATGCAAAGGCAATTAACAATTATAATTAATCACTCCAGATGACAGTATAGTAGTAGTTTACATATTTTTTATGCTGATCTGTATTTGAATTTTTGTGTTGTTGTCCACTTTTAAATAAATTGAATATAAATTCAGATTTAATTATAAATTTATAACTCATAAACACTATAATCAAATGAGTCTATTTTTTTAAAATAGTTAAATAAGATATATAATTAAAAATCACTCTAATTTATATCCATAAATCAGATAAACTATACGCAAATCAATTTGGTTTGTAATTCAGAAAAGAAGTGTCCATAAAAGGACATAGAAATCAGACTGTTAAGGTGCTTCCCACCTCAAAAATTATGACAAAATACTTTTTGAAAAAAATTTAATTTTTTGCTCAAAAAATACTTTACTTACAATCAAGATGATACCAATTGTAACAATATAAAAACAAACTGCAGTAAAAAAAAATTTATAAAAAATTAAGTAAATATGTATAAGTAAAAAAAATAGTGGACACATAAAAATTTAAAATATTAAATTATAAAAAATATATTAAATTTTAAAAAAATATTAAATAATATTAATTAACTACATATTATCCATATATTAACCTGTAATGACTTTCATTTTTGTAGTAGTTTCATTATAAAATGATATCACTTTTATCGTAAGTCATATCATATTCATGGCGAAAACATGTCTGTTTTGACCAAAATAAAAATAGCAACTAATCACGTGGGACCCACATACCACGATGTCCGCCTTTGTCCAAATCAATCTACTCCCGACCTGTTCTCAAAAAAGAGTTAACAATCATGTGAAAGTTTTTATTTTGATTTTTTTTAATGAATATAATTTATTTATAATTTTTTATTATAAAATAAATAAAATTTATTTAAATGAAAAATTAAAAATAATACTTATATAATATTAAATTATAAATTAATTTTATTTATAAAAAAAAAAAAAAGTATAATTAACACCACTTAATTACTTTTGCATACGTTCTCCGACGTTGAAGACGTCGTTTCGACGTCGTTATGAGGCGGTGATTGCCAAACCCTAATTGGACGGTCCCAAGCGCCTGACCACCAGATCATCAAAGTCGCATTGCCTCGGCTCCGCTACCGCTAGGGTTTTCAATTTGCTATCAATTGGCTTCTGGAAACATAGAATTTTCTTGAACGATGAAGAAACGACCGCCGAAAACAGATCGTGAAACGGAGGAGAAAATCAACGGCTCAAAATTAATCAGCATGAAGAATAGGAACACGAAGAAGAAGAAGAACATGATGAGATTGGGAGGGCCCGGTCTCTCCCTTGAAGCCTTTGCCAATGCTAAGTCCAAAAGCAACCACTACAACCCTGCCCTTATAAGTAACTAATTCTTCTTCTTTTTGCCATTGTTTCCCACTCTGTTCCTTCTTTACCCTTTAAGTCAGATTTTAATTTTTTTTTTTTTTTTAGATAATTGGTTCCGACTGAAATTCGAACTCGAGACTGTCAGTCTTGGATAGGACTCCAGTACCAATGGAGTATAACTTATTGTTCATTTTGAATTGCTTAAGCATGCTTTTGGTTGCTGTGTAGTGATTTTGAGGTTTTAGAATGCAGGGATGGTTTTAGGTTAGTTGGGATATTTCAATCTTCAGTTAATTTCTAAAGTTTATCTGGGAAAATAAGTTCAAACTGCTTGACTTTGAGCTACTGTCTGTTCTCCGACCAGATTGTTGTTATAGTTTTGTTATTGGTTTTGTCGGTTATTCACATCTTTTGGCGTCATTTTTTTTCTTTCCTTTTTTTTTTTTTTGTTTGAAATTGTTATGAGTGTTCTTTTGATGCTATGGGAATGAATAGATAGAAGTTGCAGCTGATAAATATAATTAGCATGTGGGCTTATTTATAAATCAATAAATGATGTTAAATGAGTCGAGAATAGAAATTTGGTGAACAGGATCAATGAAATAATAGAGGCAGACTGATGATGGGGTGTGGAGATTAGACCCATCTTGATGGACCAGTTTTGGGGTTTTTCAGATTCTGGGATTCTGCAAACATTTATGCTGCTCATCGGTATGAGGGATAAATGTATATGGAAAAATGAGAGGCCAGCTGAGCTCTCAGTCTATCAGGGTCTGAATGTTTGAATATGAACTGGAAGGAGGCCAAATATCAGGGGATTAAACCTTTTATTATCAAATTTCTATTTTTTGTTGTCCATTAGTCTGTTGACACTTATCTCATTTGTTTTCTATCAGAAAAACAAAGGGAGTTCTACAAGAATGCTAAATATGTGAGCAAGTTCAAAAAGAAGCTAAAGCAACAACGTCAGCCCTTGCCTGCTAGTAATCCAGAGGTATGAGGCTTTACCATCTTGTTATCCACTTTAACATACAATTTCGTAATTCATTTTGCAACTCCCAAATACTATGCATGTAACACTAATACGATCTCATCAACAAATTTCTCTTCCTTCTGTTATTCTAAATTATCTACTTGGTTTGTCATTAAAGAGGGATGCTATAAGATGCATTAAGGATTCGTGCTTTGCAATAGGTATTCATGTTGTATGTCAGTCATTTTATTGTGGTGAAACACAGGGATCAATAGCAGAAGCTTGTGTACAACCTGTATTTAAAAATGCAGGTGGTAAATTAGATATTTTAATTTTATGTGTCAATCATGATATGGTTTTAACGGCCTATTGCAGGACATAACTGAAACTGGAGAAACAAGCAAGATGGGTAAAAGAAACAAAATAAACAAGAAGTCATACAGTTTGAAAGAGGCTTATGAGAAGCAGCACGAAGAAAAAGAGAAGGAAAGGATTGAGAAGGAGGCAATGTTAAGAGCAAAGAAGGAACAAAGAGAAAAGGCTGAAGCGCGTAGAAAGGATGCTAAAGTGAAAATGTTCAAGAAGACCCGGTATGGACAGCCTGTCATGAAGTACAGAATTGAGCACCTCTTGCAGACCATTCAAGGTTCAAGCTGAAGTTATTTAAAAAGAAAAGAAATGTTTAACATAATTACTATTTTTGGTTTCTTTTGTTGAATCATTGTTCCTTAGCCACCATTAGGAGGATTCCTATGGAATTAAGCAAACTGATTAATTTTTCCAGTTCTGAGCTTTTATCCAGTTGCTTCTTTGTGTGGACTATGTAAACAATTTTTGTTCACCTGGCAATGGACTGGTCAGTTTCTGCCATCTTTTTATTTTTCACGCTAAGGACTGATTGAGTTATTCTCGGGATCAAACTAGGAGTGAGTCTGTGCATCTCATTAGAACGAGCTTTATATGAAAATCTTAAATGGTTGTAGAAAATCTTGGACGGTTGAATGGAGTTTTTCCAATGACGCCCTGGATTAGATTCAAATTCTTTTTTTTTTTTTTTCCCTTGTTCGTCCAAGGTCGTTGATGGTGTTACCGGTCCTCGAACTCTTGACCTCAGGCATGATCAATGTCATGCCATCCAATCAAGAAGAGGCTGGTTGGATTAGATTAAAATTCTAGCAGTCACGGGCTTTTGCATGCTTCATCATGGGCTGCGGCTTTGTTGTCCCATGTTTCCGTGTGGGCTATTAGCCCAGGGTGAAACACAGGGCGAGGGAGGGAAATAAAGCTAACAATCCTTTTTTTTTTTTTTTGTGCTTCTTTATTTTCTTGGGGACTCAAAGAAAGGAAAACGAGATTAAGGGTTTCCAAATTATTAAATTTTTTTTTAATATGCAGAAACCATAAACATAAGATTCCTATACTATAAAGCAGGTATTCGGTTCCATGCCCTTTTCTGGTTTTGAGTGAGGTATTACATGCTTGGGCATTTGGAATAACACTATCCCACCTTATATTTCTTATCTATTAATTTTTAGTCTTATGATTTTCTACTGTAGTTAATAACAATAATCAAAGACCTTTATAACTCGGTCAATTGCCCTAATATGATCAGTTACCTGCGTAGCGAGTTTGTTCGTTTGAATAACTAACGATGATCAACGCTGCATCAATTATAAGTCTATTAGAATATAGGCTTAAAGCTAATTGACCTGATTGGACCAGTGAGGTAAAAAGTACAGGGTAACAAAATGATTGCTGCCATTATATTCTTATAGCTATCAATAGCCACGATGCTACAATCATTGATTCCTTGGTCAGAGATCACCTGAGTCTGGGGTGGCCTCAGTTTTTTCTTTTTTTTCTCCAAGCATATGCAAGTATAAGAGGTGGGGCCATTTGCTATTATTCTACTGGAACCAGACATAAAACTGTTAATGCAATTGAACAGGATCGGTCAGCTACTGTTGTTCCATAATGAATTGAAATAGTAAACTCACAAGAGATGAAATGATCAGCAACAATCGTGGTAACACAAAATATACATTATGTGTCAGGGTTTGGTGGTGGGCAGGGTGGAGTGTCATTGACATGTTATTATCTGTTCTTCTGTCCACACGTACCATTTGTTATAGCAATTCGTGAAATTGATTTACATGTTATGTTGTGCAATTGCCCTTTTATAAACTGTGTATACCTGATATTGAAGGTGGTTGTATAAAACTAAAACAATTATACTTTTTTAAATGTGTTACTGTAAGTGTGTAATGAATACATAATGATTTTAACTTTTAGATTATAAAAATATATTAAATTAAAAAAATAAATAAAATTTTAAATATAATTGAATTAACTGCATATCTCTAACGTATTTATTAAACGTGTTCACAATCGTGTTCATATAAGTTTTTTTTTTTTTATTAACCAACTACTCAAAGTAGAAATAGTTGGTCACTGGCCGGGCCGAGAGCTTGAGATTGGGTCACTTGAACCAGTCAACCTGGCAGGATGCTGTAGGAAATAGAGCCGGAGACCGAGAGCGTTTAGCTAAAAAGTTGTGGACACTGACCAATGTCATCGAATCTGTTACGTGGCACAGCAGTCGAGGACCACAAATTTGAAAGAGAAAAAAAGAAGTGAAAGTTACCAAACCTTAGAAAACTACCATTTAACAACCAGAACAGAAGGGTCTTTCTTGATAAATTACTGTGCCGCTAATCTTGGTAAGTCCGTTCGTTTGGTCCTTTGGTTGCTGGCGCGTCAATTTGTCATGAAACGGTGTTTTCGCATGAAAATTGCCGCCATTTTCCATTCTCGAGTATGTATACCCAAGAGAGAGGAATCTTAGCTGTACCTTAATTTGACTATGATAGGTAGATTAGGAAAACACAGTTGAACAATAATTTATTTAATAATATTTAATAATTTTTTTATTTTTTAAATTTAATCATCATATCACTTAAATCTGGCATAACCCATGTTCACCAAAGATTTTACTTCTCTAATTCTCGCTCCTTTTTCTGTTTGTATTTTGATGAAGGGATCCAATGCTAACGTTGGGATAACCATCAATACATGATGATTAAGGAGAGCACGACAACCGTTCAGCATAGTAACAGATTTTGTAGCACAAAAAGTCTTCCGATGAGGATCGTAATGCTGATTTTACCAATATTATATATCTGATAGTTCAGGCCCCTTTAGTCTGGGGACGACGGGAGCATAGTTGCTGCTTGAAAACACTGTAATACAAAACATACTTGAGGCCCTTAAGTTACAGTATCCAGATACATGTGAATCTGATGGCCCTCAAGCAAGCGGTGGCGAAGGAAGCAGAGACCAAAAAGAGTGCCTAGTGGGATATGAAATGTAGCTATTAAAAGGATTGGGATCTTAAGTTATCCATGAAAAGGGAGACGTAAATGTCTCAGAGCTGCAAGGACCCGTCTAATGGCACAGAAGTACCGAGCTAAGAAGCAGCATGCTTGACAGAACCTAAAAATGTCTGGTTTATCTCAGGATCCCTGAACATGAGCCTGGAATACGGTGCATGGCGCATTAGGAAAATATTTGTGGCTTACCAAACTTTAAATTGATAATAAGGTGAAAACCGAATAATTGCATATAAAGTTATGGCTGAAATTGACTGCTAGCATAAAGATGAGAACTTCAAGCCAGTCTAAACGTCAAAAGTTACGAGTTAACGGTGAAAAGAGAGCGTGGATGGGAAAACACTGGGTATATAAAGATGGATACGAGCATTATTAGGACTGCTTTGCATGCGCATCTTGTGCTTTATTTCTTACGAAACAATAACATGCGTCCAGAAAGTAATTTTACTCCCAAATCAAATGAATGCATAAACATTCGAGTCTAAAAGTAGTATACATGTTGACTATCCCCAACTAAATAGCTCTGCAACATACTCCAATCATAGAAGCTTTGGTCAATTTATTAAATCACTGACTGGTCTCGATAGCTCCACAAGTGTAGAATAGATGGCAATCGAGCTATGGAGCCTCAGTATTCCCTCCACACATTTTAGGCCAATTAGGGCTGCAATTATACCAAGCCACGTGACTTCAGATGCGAAAAAATGACTAGCTGCATATCGAGCATGTACCTGCTTTTATCTAGTCACTACAGGCAAGGATCTTGAAGTACAGCAACACCGTTGAGGGTTTGTCTACAGTTAATGAATCCAGCAACCTCTCAAGACACCTGTAATGTAGAATCATCATCCATCATCCAAACATAACCGGGCATGTCAATCCTAGGCCCGGCGAGTGTCCTATATATGTAAAGTTTCTCAACGTAGCTGCTTTCCGTTCTCAAATCTGGAGATCCACTTTCATCAATAACTTCAACATTCAGCCTGGGCATCTTCTGTCCTAGCAGTTTACATGCTTGAAAACTCACTGAGCAAGAAGACATCCAAAGGGATCGCATTGTCTCAAGCTTTGCAGCATTGGCCAAAAGAGCCTTGTCCCCAAAGGGGCAATCCCTAATCTCCAGTTTGCGAAGATTTTCACACCCAGACAGAACATTATGAAGGGCCAGATCACTGTCTCCAGCAAAAGCCAAAGATAGCATCTCTAGCTTCTTGCCATAAGTCCCAATGTACTCAAATACACGGTCAGTGAGGAGACCTGAGAGGGAAAGACGCCGAAGATCCTTGCAATGTTCTACAATGGCTCCAAAACCCACATCTAGAGGATCACCGGTTAGGTAATCTATAGAACGCGGCTCCATAATAGCAAGACGAAAGCGGGTCATATTTGGACGGTTCCTGGCAAATGTGACCAAGGCAGCATTCGTCATTTGCCGGCAAAAGTACAAAATTGAATGAAGCTTAGGACAGCCCTCAGAAACAGAGACAAGGCCCTGTTCAGTCAAAGATACATTTGGTTCTGCCTCAAATGGGTCAGATGGAAATACCCTCAATTCCTGCAGGTTCTTGCAAAATTGTGCAAGAGCTTCAAGTCCAACATCTTCAATGTAATCCAGAACCTACAATCAAGCCCTTTGTTAGCTTCAGCCAACCAAAAAAAAAAGGATTTTAAGAATAGACCTAAATCAACATCCAAGTAAAAACTTGCGGAAAAATTGTGACGACACTACTAAGTACCTTTCATGCAATTGGGAAGCCTCATTCAAGGGCACGAGGAAGCATTCAAACACAAGATCAAGAGAGAAACTTGACATGAAAAGGCAAAACTTACCCACAGGCGCTGCAAATTTTGACATTGACTGATAAGTTTAATGAGATCAGGGCTTTGGATGGTAGCATAACTCAAATTCAAAGAGGTTATGCCAGGGCAAACAGGATAAATTGCTGGTAAGTAACTTGGGACTACATCCCAAAACCCAGACAAGCTCCTCAGTTCCTTACAACCAGAAAAAGCGCCAGCAACCTTTGCAAAGACATCAGGCCGCAACTCAGTTGAGTAGGCGCCGGTGCCCAATTCAACGAGCTGAGGTGCCCGGCAAAGTAGGTTAGCTAGCCTGTCAAGGGTTACAGTGCGATTGAGCCGAAGAGTCCTCAAATTAGGGCATTGGCCCACAAGGCGCTCAAGCGCTGAAAAATTCACCTCAGACCCTAAACAGGAAATGTTAAGAGATATCAGTGATGTGAACGAGTCAGGGAAATGGCTCAGCCAATGCCCACTTGAATCTTCCACTTCACTCTCTTGCAAATCCAGCTCCGTCAAATTCCTGCAAACAAGTGGGTAATTCAGAAGAGGACAAGACATTGTGACAAACAGATTCATAGTGTTCCACGACAAAAGGAAAAAAATGAAACTGAAATCGAAAGAAGGAAGAAAAGGTGTATACAACTCTTTCCCATCGTAACTCACAGAATTGACAAACTACCACACCAAAGAAAAAAGAGAAATTCCAAGAAATGGTCATTATGCCATAACTTGTTTAGCCTGTTGCAAAGAAAAAATTTTCAAAACAAAAGCTCTGAAATTCATGCATGAAAAGTTACATCAAATGATACTCTCCTAAATTACAGAACCAAACACAACAATAACCATTTAAGTGTGATTTAAAAAACACATTGAGGAAAATGAAGAGGGCAGACATCTTCCACTATAACAGCATTAGAGTAATCTAAAGAACATATTATGGAGGAATCCAAAAGAAACCTACAATGTACAAGAATGCAGCAGCAAAAATCCAAAAGCAGCCTCAGATCACACTCTTCCACACAACAAGAAAATTAGCATCAAACAACTCAAGTGATATTAACTGGATTTTCCGAGACGAGGGTCATTCATCCACAAAATCGCCGCAGATCCAACATAAATAGGACGGAAAAACGAAATCACAACTAAACAAAGATAGAAACAAAACACCCCCCTCAAATGAACACAACGCCTCAAAATTGCATAGTTATAAAGAGCATTCAAGTTAGACTATACAGAGTAAATCCAAAAACAGATCTGTGCACACATCCAAGATCACACATACTAAGAATCTTCTCAACAAAAAGCATAAGCTCACACAATACGTCTTAAAAACTTAATTCTCATTTAGTTTTTCCTTCTCCGAGAACACAGAAAGAACGGCACACAATTTGATTTTTAAAAAAATTTATAAGAGCAGGGGGGGAAAAAAAAAATAAACCTGCAATTTGCAGCAATGGCAGCGAGTCCATCAGTAGAGAAACCCTCGCAGGAAGAGAGGACCAGAACCTTAAAACTCTTGAACGACTTAGCAATCAGCTCCAAGGCCTCGTCGGTAACCACCATCCTCTTCAACCGGATCTCCTCCAGCAAAGGGTAGGCGGTGGACATCGCGGCGATCCACGGGTACACGTAGCCGCCCCAGCCGTCGGGAACCAGATTGAAGTCAGCGAAGTGCGGCTTCCCTTTCAGCTCCACCGATCTGACCTCCGGGAACCGCCGAATCACCATGGCGGGGCTCACGGCGTAACAGTTTCCGACGAAAACCTTCCTCCTGCACCACCGCTCCGTCTCGTACCACGACTTGCACACCATCGACACCGCGTTCCGGTCCTTGTCGCTCTGGATGAACGAGAACACGTGCTCCAGCACCTCCTCCGGGAACGACCTCGCCATTTTCACCATCAGTGGATGCGATTTCAATCAATATCGGAAAAACGACGTCGTTCGGCAAGAGAAAAGCGAGAGCAACAGATGGTGAGACCAATTATTCTTGCTAGATCTGGGCTGCCATAAACGTTGAATGAAAAGCTTATAGCTATTCTATTCTATATTTCTAGCACTATCAGAGAAAAGAGAGAGAGAGACGGTCAAAATGAATCCGAGAGAAATTATAAAAAAAAGGAGGATAAGGGGAGGCGTTAGCTTGCGACTCTGTTTGGCAACTACTCATTCAGGAAAATTAACTCACCTTAATTAAAAAATATCCGGCCACAAGTACTAGTGAATTATTAAACATTAAAATTTAAATTAAATATAAGATTATATAATTATATTTAAATAATATTAAATAGTAATATAATTTTATTTAATTAAATTTAATAATTTATTTATTTTTTTATTAATTCGAATGCAGATATCACTTTTTTATTATTTTGAACAACTCTTATAAAGTTAATTTTTTTAAAAAAATAAATTAACTTTATTATTATATAGACTGTATGTTCATTTGTACTTTTAAAACTTAAGTTATATGCACGTTATTTATGTCCCATTGTTACTTTTTGGCTTTTTTATTTTTTTCGTTAAAATATAAAGAAATTCTTATTTTGACATTGTTAATGAGTATAATTTATAAATTATTTTGTACTTTATAGTAAAAGAAATCTACTTAAAATAAACATAATAAAATAAATAGATTTCATTATATGACCGTACAATTTAGCATTACTCCATCCCTACTTCCTCTTTTTTTTAGTTATAAAAATCAAATCTTAAAATTTTAATATTCTTCTAAATATATTTAATATAATTCTAAACTTTAATTTTAAAAAAGAAAAATCAAAATTTTTTGACTAATGCAGTATGATTAAAGCAGTGTTGTAAGGCTGTGAACTTTTTCTTCAAACTATGGTAAAAAAAGTAAAAAAATAATAATCTAAAAATAAAATTAAAATTAGATACACTTGTTGCCATGTATGATTGCGACACGTGCCACTGCGTCAATTTGGACCGTTGGATGGCGCGTGTCAGAAAACGGATCTTATCCGCTGGCGACAAACCGGAGCCGCAGAAAACAGTTGCTCGTGAAGGAGCGTGGAGCCAACTTCTGTCCTTTATTTTCCGATGTATGTGCCCCCCCAAAAAAACAGCCTTCTTGCTCAGCGATACGATATTTTGGTCTCCGCAACGTATCGTGTCACGAGATGAGAGAGGAGTGGGTGATAATTGCGAAGTGCGATGATGCGTAGCGCAGGATGGTGGAGAGGGGAATCTCATGATTCGCGTTGCACGGCTGGATCCGAGGGAAAACCCCCCGGGTAGTGGGGGGACCACCAGCGGAGAGCTGAGCTTGAGGCGATTAAAAAAAAATATGATAATAATTGGGAATGATCTGATTGTGAAACTTGATCTGCGATGATGACATCATGACCGTCCAATCATGTTTGATCCTCTCTCATTCTTCTGAGCGTCGTTTGCTTTTACTAGCTGGCCACGGCCACTGCCACTCACAGGCATTGACGTGTGCTATAATTATTTAATCAGTACCAACGGCCCTGATCTAGTCGATCAAACAAATGCCACACTAATTGATCAGCAAAAAAATAAAATAAAAATAAAAGGTACAAAGCAAGTGCACGTTGCATCTTAATCAAAGACCGTCAGATGGGAATGCCTTTTTTACAGTGTACGGACTGCTTGTGGCAGCAACTAGCAAAAGGGGGAGTTTTTCTTGCACAATCGCCCAACAAAAATTGGTTTCCTTGTCGGTGATAATGCCTTTCAGTCTTAACTGCGGGTGGTAAAAATGGTTAAAAAGGGCCAGAAATAATTACTGCAGGCGCACCCCTCTTATGTTATGTTTGATTGACCAAAACACCCCTCATCAGTTGGCACAGTTTCTTTCTCGTTCCATAGAAATGGAGGGCACTATGGTCACACCACTGAAAAGGACCGCTGCCCCTGTCTCGCAGCATGGAGTCCCTCGACTCGTCCCTTTTATGTCGAACAGCCTGATGTAGCCAAAACGAGAACGGTCCAGATCTTCAGTTTGTAAAGGTAAGGTCTTGATCTTTTTTTTTATTTTTTTATCCTATAAGATGTTGATTATTGATGGCAAATTCAAAGCTTTGACTCGACTTGTACTGTTGGGATTTGTAAAACTTGATTACGTAAATATTTAAAAAAGTACGTAAAAAAATATACGATTTATTATATTTTATTTTATTGTATATGTATTGTGTTACTCTCACTGGATTCTTACTAAATATTTTGCAAATAAAAATGCCCTATCTTTGGCTTTCATTTTTTGATTTATATTTTTTTATTTGCTCGGAAATTTAGGTTTAAATATTGCAAAATAAAATCCAAGTAAAGAAATGGGGAGCTGAGTTGTCCTGCACGTAAGTCCATGTTGTTTATTTGTTTGTTAGAAGTCGTGATTAAAATTTTAATTAATTTAAGAATAATTGATAATCAAGCCCACGCACGGTTATCCGGGAATCTCTCCTTGCCCTCGAGTGGCAACGCTTGGGGGGTGCTTGGCTGTATAATTTGTGGTGATAACACCCACCAACTTCCCAAGCATATAATAATTGTTTCGGGAAATGGAATTCTAGGACCGGTAAAACGTAATTAAGGGCACCATATGTTTTCCTTGCTTAGCCCTACGATAGCTTATTTGTTGTTTTAGTTGTCTTTGTTACCTTATGTAATATTATGATAATGGTTTGGCCCTTTAACTAATATTAAATTTTGCTTTATTACCTTCAACATGAGTATACGACACTTTAACAATCAACAATTTAAGTTTCCATTTTTAATCGTCCAATTAGACAATAACAAAGAGACCAGCTAACTATCTTGTGGGGGATACGTATAAAAAAAGTCCTAAACCTTTAGATTTTTTTTCATTTAAATTCTAAACTTTTTTGAAATTTCATTTCAGTTATAAACCTTTTAATTTTGCTCCAAATCAGTCCTTCCGTTAGTCAAACCGTTAAAAATTACTGTTCACTAATGGAAATTTTTTTAAAAAGGTAAAATACACTATTTCAATTTACCAGTTAATAGAAATACTTTGTATAATCTTAAAAAAATAAAATAAGAAATAAAAAATCTAAAATCTCAACTTACATGTTACTATTTGAGAGTAAAATATAAGTATTTAATAACAAAAAAAATATTTAAATAGTATATTTTATCTTTTTAAAAAAATTTCTGTTAGTAAATAGTAATTTTTAACAGTTTGATTAACGAAAGTACTGATTTGGAGCAAAATCAAAAGATTTAGGAATGAAATAAAATTTTAAAAAAATTTAAAATTTAAATAAAAACAAATCTAAAAATTTAAAATTTTTTGAATGCATATCCCCTATATTGTGCTAAGGCAACTCTCGTCATGTCCTGCATAAGAAGCTCAATCGAGCAAACAGGAGTCTCCTCACAAATCACTAATGTCTCCTCAGAATTATAATCAAGATTAGTAAAAAAGTCTACGTAGTAATTATCTTCCCTCAAAGCGTGTCGTAGTTGCCACTCCCGAGAAACTGAAAATATTGACAGCACTCAATAAATGAATTTTCTCCTCTCATTTAGTAATTCCATTGGTCCAAGCGAAATAAGAAAAATTAAGGGTTCCTTTCATACATGGAATACAATAAAATATTATATGATAGGTTAGTTTAATCTTATTGAATATATAATAAAATTATACTAGTTTATCGTATATTATAATGTTGTGTTTTATGTGTAAAAAATATTTTAAAGAAAGTACTTGTTAATTTTAAAAAAAATTATATTTATTAAAAAAATATAAATCAAATTAACAACCTCCTCTAAATACACGCATACATGGTATCCACATATAAATAGTTTAGCTGACAAGCAGGAAGCAGGTTTGAATAGTGGCAATTAATTTTTTTTGGCCCGTGTCCATGGAGAGTCGCAATCATGTGCCATCCAAATTTTAACTCCTTTACGCTTCTTGTGGTCTTTGGAATGGACATTGGACTAAAAGACGATGACGTAATCAGGATTTGATTACGCTAAAGCATATTAGTATTGATTATTACATCGGAAAAAATATATAGACTTATTTAAAGAGAGTGTGATAGATATATAGAGATTTAAATTATTAGATTATAAAATATATATTAAATTTTAAAAAAA
Source organism: Carallia pectinifolia (assembly GCA_037832335.1). Taxonomy (NCBI): domain Eukaryota; kingdom Viridiplantae; phylum Streptophyta; class Magnoliopsida; order Malpighiales; family Rhizophoraceae; genus Carallia; species Carallia pectinifolia. The sequence continues at coordinate 12,180,923 of CM075447.1, read as the reverse complement.
TAAATAAATTATTAAATATTATTAAATTAATTACGTATTTTCTGTATACTTATTTATTCGTTTAGTAAATCTCATATTATATTGTAATTAATACCTCGTCCTTATCGAGCCGCTAGGTTTAGGTCTCGGGTCCAAATCATGCCGAACTTTGAAAAAAAAAATAAATTTTCTTTTGAGGCTTCCTAATATCACTTATTTTAATAATATAGTAACAAAATAATAATAAAGTACTATAAATGTTAGATAATTAAATTTAAAAATAATAAAAAATATATAAATTATTAATTATTTTTAAATAATATACATAATTATTTTATTATTATTTATAATTAAACTATGTAGTGAAGTTTTTGGTTGAATGTCACCATTATCAATGCATTATAGATTTATAGGATCAATCTCCTTTTATCATCATTTTCTCCTTTCCTTTTTTCCAGCATGAGGGGGAATTTGCATATTGCTTTTTAAACGCATGTGTAGTGTCTCTTTGTCTGCTCATGTGTGCGAATTTTTTTGGCATGTAGGAGAAGACATTAATTTACACTTGATTGTATTCTTTCAAAAGTCGAATGGCATAAGAAAAATGAAATTAGAAAATTTTTATCATCCTTCCCTCAATGCCCAACAAAACTAAATATGCAACATAATTTCTTTTCTTCTTTTAATTTAAGAGAAGCTCACTTTCAATACATAAAACTCAAAATTTATGAGTATCTTCACAAACATATGAAAGATTTAATTGGTGACTTTATCTTTTGACAAAATCAAGTCTTCCTCCAATTGATGTCTTTCTTTAATGTTTTAGGCTAATAGTGAGGGAGTGTGTGACAAAATTCGGTTAACATCCATAACAATGAAATTGATAGTTGTCTATTGCTTTTGATGAATAATCAATGAGAGTGAAACTTGATGAAATCGTTGGAATTTCATTATTTTTTTAATAGTTTAGGAGGAGAAGAAGGATTCACACTTTGAAAAATATTTGGATTAAACTAAAATATATTCATATTTTTCATTAAATGGTAAATAAAGATGATTTTTATTGCAGCGTAAATGATTTAAGATTCATCAGAATTCACCGCGCCCGTTAAAAGAAACAGCTAATATGGTTGACCCTTGCGGTGACATTTTCTGGTTGGATACAAAGTTGAAACTGTTTTAGTTGGTCTTTGGGGTGGAAAGGGAATATGCTTTGGTATCAAGTTAGGCTAAGAGCCATTAGGATAATAAATATTACCCAAGCATTAATCAATAGGTTATAGCTTTGAATTGCCTGTCAACAAGGTAATGTTTGATACGTTTTGGAAATATGAAGATTATTTTGTCTTGATGTGTCGGCATCTCATGTCCATGTGTAAGTAAAATATATATAATGCTAAAATATTTATTAATTGGAGCTATCTATTTTGTATCTCATGTTCTAATAGTTTTCTTAATTAATTCAAAAATATTTCTTAATTTCTTTTCCATCACCAATATGGATTTTCTTTTGTTTATAGAGTAATGATACGACAATTTCAATTAAAGGATATTTTAGGAGAACTTTTTGGAAGGGTAACTTTTTTTTTTTTGGAAATTAAAAACTCCATTAGATTATAAGTTATATAATGATATAATTTTCTTTTTTCATAAATCTCACACATTCTCTTATCAAAATTAATTTCTGAAACTTTTAGAATAACTGTTTAAATTATAATTATAAAAGTGTTTCTTACAGGCAAAAAATACCAAATTGTTCTTACGCTAGTAATAATATCAACTCAACCTGTATTATTAAGTAAATGATAGTTAAGATTTATTGAATGCATAATTTATTGAATGTTTTTATACAGCTGCACAATTTGTCACACGTAAAAGAGTCACAATTAATTTAACAATTTTCTCTATTTTTTTTCAAATTTAATATATTTTTAACTATTTAATAATTTATAACTGTACGTGCTAATTTTATATTTATTATTGTAGGAATACGTAACTTTTCCTTAATTTATTTTGTTCCAAAAAAAAAAGTTATAATACATATGATACAGATCCGAAAGATGACTTTGTCTGTTTTTGTTGGAAATTTGACTTTCGCAGCCGTTGCAACTGTTGGCCATAGAATGAGCTCCAGGTTAATCACGCCCGCCTGGTAAAAAAAAGACGAATTTATACGGGCTGCCAAGCCCAACAAGCCCAGCAACTGAAATTGCTTGTGTGCTTGAGTTTCGAAGTTTATTCTTCCGAGCCCGGTTCAACCTCAACTACAGTGAAGTTTTATTTATTTATTTATGTTTTGTTTTTTCAGTCGGTAGTCTAATGATCGAAAAATGAGGGATGGTGAGACAACTACTTTAATTATTACTCAATCTTTATTTTTATTTATTTATTTATAAATATAAAAATAATTAATCATATAATATGTGACTTATTTCAGTAATAATAAAATGTGTAATTTATCGAGAATTCTCACTCACTCCTCGTATTCCCATCAATAGTTAATTTGTTGTTGCGTGTCAGATAATAGAGAGATTTAAAAGCACACAAACTCCTGGTACCACCCAGGCCACTCCCTGTACAATAGATTTTATTTTACACGCAACCTAATTTAAAATCTATATATCCCTTTAATATAAATCTTCTCATTTTCTTAATCGATTGATTTCCCCTTTGTAATCAATTAATCGTTTATATAAAAAAAAATATTCAAAAAAAATTAATTGTCATGTACCGGAAAAAAAGACAATAAATTACTTGTTGTTTATCAACCTATTAGATATCTACTAGCACTTTCATTTTTTTTATTTCAAGAAAAAAAAGTGTCCTAAACGCATGAACAGAAACTGTCCTGAATAGCTACGTGGTGCGTAGACAGGTCTCACGCTCAAAGCGTGTAGAATAATTCGTGCCAGAAAAAAAAACAAAAGAAAAGAAAAGTGTGGCTACCTAGTACCTTCGTGTCATGCCCAAGCAATTCGATTTGACGCAACCTTTTCCACTTTCTCTCCCTTGCCCTCTCACTCTTTTATCTCAGCGTGAACTTTGTGAGATTAAAATGGAGAAAAAGAGAGCTTTACAAAAGCCAAACAGACCCGACATGATCATATCATTGCGCAGGAACAGCAACAGTAAACCGGCTTCTACCTTTTTATCGTACTTTTTGTTTTTTGAAAGTTTGATCGTACTTGGATGTCTACATTTGACTCTGGTAATCCGTGATCCATAACTAATTATGGTTATGTACCAAAAAAAATCTGAATATGGTGGACTTGGGATTTTTAATGTTCTAGCATAAAAATATCATTGTAAACGTGCCAAAATCACAATCTTGCAAGGTACTTATTATGTGGGTGTAAATCACAGTAATCAAATTACAATTATAAGTAAACTTGTGTCGCCTACGACAAAAGCAACAGCTGCAAATGCAAATTCACCTAATCTTTTGGTCAGTGTCTAATCAAGTCGGATCATACACGTGGCAAATGGGTATTATCGTGGCCATGTGCGTATTTTTCGTTAGGCGGACCGCAATTTCTGGATCTAATTGGATATACACGAAGCTGATATATGAAACCAAGTTGTACGCGCTGATTCTTAATCCTTAATTAATTCTTAATTAATTAATTCAACATGCCAATAAAAACGCAAGAATTTTGTTACGTACATGAATGAAAGATATCCGCCGAATTGAGTCGATAAGGATATCCAGATCCCTCATGACATGAGATGTTGAATGTTGGCTTCCTTAGACTTTCATGCCCTGGCCTTACTGTTTAAAATCTTAAAAATAATAAATAATTATACGATTTTATTTAATTATATTTTATATTTTTTATATTATTTCATAAATTTAATTATGCAACAATTATATTATTTTTTATTTACTTCGAAACTAGCTAAATGTGGCCAAGAAGCTTCTCACTCAGACTTATTGAAAATCCTACAATACCTTAAAAGTTGTTGCTGCCGTCGTTCAAAAAAAAAAAAAAAAATGCTAAAATTGTCATGCTGGGCACATATTGCGGGTTTAGACTTTACATCGAAGTTAACGTAAAAAGCTAAAGGAAAATTACTACTGCAACCCCTCTTTTGTAGTCGAATTACTGCAGAAACTCTGTGCAAAATGACATTAATAATAATAGTAATAATGTCAATAATAAGATATAGAAACATATAAACACATATTTGGCGTAACCAATCCACATACGGACCAACCAGATGAATGTATTTGGAAAAGGCCATTAGCGATTATCATCTTTAAGATCAAATTAGGCTGACATCAAAACAAATGAAAAGACCTAAAATGGCATTTTTGTTCACTGACACTGACACTTTTGCCGTCCAATAAACATGGATGAAACTGAAAGAAATGTACATCTATCGATTTTAATCTTAATTGCGGTGGCTACGATTTCTCCCCCCAAAAGCAGCAACCTCCCGTTGCGTGTTCAGCCTTTTCAAAAGTTTCTTTCTTCAAAAGATCATCCATTACAAGACAAATTTAGGTTCAGCATGCTTGAGATAGAGTCTATGGCCCTATGCTATTCAATGGATAAGCTAGGTAATCAATTCTTGCCCCCGAGAGGGGGGGGTGGGAAAAACAAAGACTTTTGCATTCCTCGCCATTTCATAATGAAAATGCAAAATGATATTGTTTAGATCATTGATGTAAATATCAAACCAGTTTAATCAATGATTGGTTAAAAATTTGTTATTTTTTAAAAAAATTTAGATCAGTCAAAATCAATAAAAATTAGATTGGTTAAATCAGTCCAAATCAATCTAAAAATTTTTAAATTATAATTTAACGTTAAATATTATTTAAACTATAATTTAAACTCTAAATTTAATTAAAAATTTTAATTTAGTCATAAATTTAATTAAAACTTTTAATTTAATCATTAAAATAAGAAAAACTAATATTTAATCACTCTCTATAAGTATTATTTTTTTAATTACTTTTATATACATATATATTATTAAATACCGATTTAAAACCTGTTTGATCGATTCAATTAATTGAATCTTGAATTACTAATATTTTCGGTTCGATAATTAATCTGATTCTAGCAATCATAGTTTAGATAACATCAAGATAGGATTAAATGAATTTAGAAACAAAAAAACTAATAAATTGTTAGCTGTTAGATAAATTACACGATTATTTTGTTGTTATTTAAACTATAGTTATAAAATGAAAATCTTTTATAATTTCCTAAGTCATTAATTTTAGATTTTGAAAAATATTTGATGAGATTTTTTAAGGAAGATTAAAATGGAATCAAAATAAGATCAAAGATATGTGTCGTTAGATGACTATTTTTTTAAATAAATTGTTAAATAATGTTAATGAACTGTGTGTTTACTTTAATACTATTTAAATTTAAGTTGTGTAGTGGAGTACTTTTTAGATTTTAACTTGGTTTGAGATTGAATTCTGCATAAAAGGAAAACAATTAATTCAACACTATAATTGTATAAAATTTACCCAAGAAAAGGAAAACTGTACAATATAACACCCATTAAATTTTTCTCCCATGAAAGGTGGGGTGGCTATAATATTTATGGAAAAGTTTTTCCGTTAGTCTGATGCCACCAGGATTGCTAAGATCGACCCGGATTTAATTGCCAGAAATTCAAAAGAACAAAGTAAGCCTATGTAATTGCATCAATAAAAGCCTTCTTTCCCAGCGTGCAAATTGGCGTAAATGTTGCTAATGGTTCACATCATTTTCAAATTTCTACCCCACAATGGTAAAAACTTTGGAAAGTCTAAAAAGGGGCAACTGGTCGGTGAACTCTGAATAGCTGAAAGTTTTTGTCGTCAGCTTTGAATTATCAACTCCATTCTGTATCAATCGAGAAGTTTTTATTTTTATTTTTTGTTTTTTTATGTCTGAAAGTTCTGGTATCTAAAAATTCATTGAACTCTGACTAATCTAATTTGAGTCGGGTGGACCCATTAAAGGAAGTAAATCTCTCTCAGCACATATTTTCTCCATATATAAGACTTGAACTCGAGATCTCACTTAAAAGAAATTAAGTTTCTCGCCACTTAAACTAACAGACGTTGGTTATTGAGAAGTTTTTATTAGGGGCATGTGATTTTTTTTTTTTTTTTTTGTTCTTTAATGGGCCCATATGGTCCATATCGCCGGACATCCAACCAAAAAAACAGCCTTAAATTCAATGGCATCAGTTCATCGATTAAGCGATTTTCGGCCAAAAATGGTGCACCTAGAAGGTGGACCACTGGTCCAGGAGCTAATATGTCCAAACGTTTGGCAATACGGGACCAAGTTTTGTCATGCCAATGCTCTTTTCTTTTATGTGCCAATTTTTCCAACCATTTTCCCACCCTTCCCAAACGTGCGATTTTGCCTCGATTTGTGGATTTTTCTTTTCTTATTCTTTTTTACCCGGCTTCCAAACACATGGTAAAATTCCTGACAATGGACGTGGATGTCCGAATTGAAAGGACAATCTCTTCAGCTGAGGGTCAATTTGTGGCCTTTTTGGCTGGTGCATAGTTCTGAGGAATCTTACCTTTTCTTTTTGATTATTATTTTTTTTTATGGCATCTTTCACCACGGTTGCAATCATTAAAAATTTGCAAGTTGAGCTCATCTTCAGAAAATGGATGGGCAGAAATATTATTTTCAAATTGTTTCAACAAGAATGTGAATTGATTTTTAGCAGATTAATTGTTTTTGGTTCATTATTTCTTTTGTTTTTCTCACGTCGTTTGCCTTTCCACTTGTCATTCTTTGCCATAAGGCCCTAACTTTAGGTCATGTTAGCCATTCCCTTCCAGACGGGGTTGTGAGTTTATAATCGTATTTCCTAACCAGCAATAAAGTGATCGCAACCTTGAAGTCTCGAAGCACAAATATAATTCTTTTTTTTTTTGGTCTTAGGTGGAAAGAAATATAATCTCAAAAGAAGTTTTTCAAGGAATAATAGAGATTTTTTTTTTGTTTTATTAAGAAAATCATTAGTTTTAATCTATACAATGAAAATAGTTTTTTTATTCTCATATTTTCTATAGCTCCCTTTTCATAATTAAAATCCAAAATTTTTAAAATAAAATTTTAAATTATTCATTACTGGAGTGTCATCTTAAAGACAAATTCAAGTATTTTAGTTGACTCCATGTACTCAATAACTTAACCTTATTCACAACAATAATCATATATATAGAAGAAGTAATGGGTCGAAAATTTTGAATTGATCAGTTATTATATTGTTAGACAATATATAAAAGAAAATCCGTCTATTATATTCCAAATTAAACCATAAATGGTTCCCGTAGAAGTTCGCAGTTTTTTTTTTAACACTTCATGGGCGGAAAGGGGCAACCGGCCTAGTTTACCACATCTCACAACAAAAATGCCCGAAAATGTAGCAAACTGGGCCTACCAAGGTCTACGGTTATATTCGGTCCGTTCTCTCTGCTTGTGCTATTCTCTTGTCCCTTCGTGGTGTGAGGGGGCCGGGCTCTAGCCTATAACTCAGGATCAGTTGAATTGGGCATGGTTGGGCCAAGTGGCCGTCAACCGTAAGATATCCTCCAATGCGCCCACCCTGTGGCTGGACGCAAATGCATGTCATAATATTTCTTCAGGTCCCGTGGACCTACTGCGCGCCCCCCCCCCCCCCCCCCCCCGGCGCAAAAAAAACCCTTATCAGTTAGTCTTTAGTTCTAAAAAAAAAAAAAAAAAAACTATTTCTTCATTGTCATTAAACAAATAAATAAATAAATAAATAATTCTTCGTTAATTAGTACGAATAATTTTTTTAAAAAAAGAATTATCATAATGGAGATGATCGTTGTTGACAAACAAAGTTAAACCACTAAATCTAATTTAGTGGTCCCTAAATTTTAAATTTTATGTGACATATAGAATTCGAATCTCATGCTTTATTTTATAAAAAATGACGCCCTTCACACTCTAATTATATAAATTAAAAAAAAATAGAAAGAGAGAGAAAGAGAGAGAGAGAGAGAGTCACGAGCAGGGATGAATTAAGCAAACACTAAAAAGGGGCTGCTTATCTGTATAGTTGACTACAGGTTTAAAGAAATGAACAATTCTTCAGTAGACTTGGTTCACAAAGTTGCGACCAAATCAATTAATACTGTCAATATATTTAGTTTTTATTCTCGAATTTTATTTTTCTACTTATCATGATTCAATTGATTTAATTGGCTAAGCCAGCCTCTATAGATTTTAACTCTGGATAAAATGGTTTCTTTTGAACACAACCATAAGTTTTATATATATATATATATCCTCACAGATTTCATCATTATCTAACTAGCATTAGAGTGACATTCAAACTTGAGCAAAACAAGATTATAATTCAGAAGTTGCAGAGCACTATCCTAATCCAACGATAAGAGGCCATTTATTGGTGTTTATTTATTTATTTATTTTTTTGGTCCTTCTAATTGTCGGTCATATGCAACAAGAGGTTGCAGAGTGTGGAAGCAACGAATCTGCTTCATTGCACGTTTATCGGATCTCCCATGGGGAAAAGTGATGAACTTGTCATTTGGGATAAGCAAGGTTTTTATGGGTTAATTAACCTTAAGAAATGTTGTTTCGTGCATGAAACGACATCGTGTGTTCCTGCGGATATAGTTAGTGAGGTGGTTTTTACTGGTAGGTTGAAGAAAGAAGGGTAGTTGTGTTCGCATGTTTTAGAACGGTAAGTAGGCTCTGAAGGTTGTTATATCACGTGACCTCAGGCCTTATTTGAGACAAGGAAGAATTTTCGCTTTCAGACTGAATTGTAAGAAAACCCACGCCTCAAAAGCTGCTAAACCTTCTGTCTGGCACCGCTCCTTGTAGCATCGGCAGCCACTGAGCGTGCATTTTGTTCCAGTTGGCCATGGGACCTGGAGGACCGGGAGGGCCGGGAGGACCTGGAGGACCAGGAGGACCTGGTGGTGGCGGTTGGGGCCCTGGACCTGGAGGCCCAGGTTGGGGTCCTGGACCGGGAGGCCCTGGATGGGGTCCAGGACCCGGGGGACCAGGATGGGGTCCAGGGCCTGGAGGACCTTGGGGTGGAGGTCCTGGTTTCTGGCCTGGGCCGGGTGGTTTCTTGGGGCCTGGCGGATATTTCGGAGGGTGTGCCGACGGTTTATGCAACATGATCTCTTCTTTGTGCGTGCTCTCCTCTCCAACTTGTGTCTTTTTACCAGTCTCAGTCTCAGATGATTAGTATCTGGAAATATGTTAATAATAATTGTAATTAATGCTGTAAGTTTGCTCTCATTCCTCACTTTTATTGTTTTGCCGTCGCAGATTTTACTGCCTGTGTTGCTGTTGGCTGTTTCAAGATTGCTTTGGCGGACCTCGTGGGCCATATGGTCCTCCAGGTGGCCCTCCACCCCCACCGTTCTGATCGGGATTGGCTTGCATTTGTTACTCGGATAATGCTTCGTTGGTTTCATTTAAGCTCAAACAAGGTTTACTCTTAATTGCACCGCCACTTTGTAATTTTAGACAAATTTTCTCCTTAATATAGATTTTAAAAATAAAAAAAAAATTAAGTTCATAAATGGCAGCCAAAAATATAGTTGAAACATTCTCTTTTTAAATTAATGTCCATTATTATCTTTCCATTATTGAATCATTGCTATCTTTTAAGTTATTTTCCATTACTATCATTAATGCGAATAATAACGTACGATTATATAATTATTGCTATCTTTTGTTACTATCGTTTTAATTATTTTCCATTACCATCGTTTAATTCAGTAATATTTTCAGCCAATATTAAATATGAACTGTCTCCAAACAAACTGAAAATTCTGCATCATTATCGTTTGAATTATTGTCCATTTCTATCTTTCCATTGCATAACCATTACTATCGTTTAACCAATAGTAATAATCATTTTGGTTTTTTTTGTTAAAGATTTGACTTAATACTATGAAGTTTATCGTTACATGAGAAAAATTTTGAAATAAAATAAATACTGTGCAGCATCTTTGTAACAGCACTACACACTTAGTTTTACTTTATTTTTTTTGGCTATAGTGCAAAGAGCAATATAATATGTATAGAATTATGTTTTGTTTTAAAAGTCTGTTGAAAAAAATTAAACGAAATCAATTTAAATTATGTCTAAAAATTCTAAGATCTGTTTGGTTTACCTGTTACTGATTGTTGTTACTGTTGTTAATTATTATTACTGATTATTGATTGTTGTTATTATTGTTACTGATAAATAAAATAGAATTATAATGTTTGGTTATATCAACACTAATGTTGCTGTTTAAATAAAAAAATAACCATTTTAAACATTTTATTTTTATTATATTTAAATAGATTATTTTTTTACTTTCAATTAATATAAACTAATATTATAAAAATATATCTTATATATTAATAAATAAATAATTTATTAAATGTGTGAGTTAAAGATCAACTATATAAAAACACACATTATTTTTATAATAAAGATACACATTAGTACCCACATAGAGTTTTAATAAATAATATTATTTTCTTATACAATGAAAAAAAAAAGGTTTAAAAAAAATGCTTGAGCTTTCCTCCCGGTTCGTAGAATTTAACAAAATAATGTTACTTTTTTTACTGCTCACAAAAATAAGTTAACAAAACAAATTTGGCTTTAACTCTCTTACTGTATATTCATAAAAACCGAAAAAGCATCCTTTGTACAGTGTGCCATACCTTCTTAAAAACTAAAGAGCGTTGAAAGCATGTATGTAAGGTTAGTTCTGTAAATATACTTTTCATCAATTGCTGATAAAAACAAAAAGTAAGGGTCCCCCTATTTTTTATATCAATTACTTTTAAAAGTTTACAACAGTAATCAATTGCTGATTTGTTATTAATCAAACACTAAAACTCCATACTTTTCATAAAAATAACAACAACAGCAGCTTAAAAAGTAAAACTAAAGACCTTTTTAAACTTACTTTGCTAGTTAAAGATATAAACTCCTTCCCATTCTATCCTTCAAGTTTCTTTATAAAATATTATTATTATAATTTCAGTTGAGACACTCTTACCAATAAAAATTTTGGATTGATACACATCCAACAGAAAATAATTGTGATCTTACGATTACGATATGATTGTCATGTAGAAATTTATATGTATAATTTTTTTTCCTGAAAATAAAGAAAACTAAAGGGTAGGAAAAAGCACATGGGCAGCAGCAAAACAGCGAGAGCAAGCCTTCCTCATTTTGGGTGGGACAAAACAAAGTGCATTGCTTGCCTCGATGTTGACATAGAATCCTCCACCTCTATTAACAAGCAATGCAAAAAATGGCCGCCAAGTGACATGCAGCCCCTAGCCAAGGTGTTAAAAGCGCGTAATTCAGAACCAACAAACTGAAGCTCATAGTTACTGCTATCTATTCAAACAGTCATATTTATATGAAAAGAGTTGCAATCAAAATCCCCTGGCTTTTCACGTGGCAATCAGAAGCGCGGGGATTCAATCAAGAGGCCCATTGCAGAATGGGCCCATGTCATCCAGCTACAACTACAAATCCAACGCAAACTTGTAACACTAATAACATTAGTTATTTAGGACCACAAAAAAAATAACATTAGTTATGAGGGGGTGCAACATTACTGCAGTGATTAGAGGATTTACTTTTCAACCCCTATGTTCGGAATTCGATCTCAGGATTTCCCAACTCTCATTTTCCCTCTCCTATTAGTTGGATTTCAGCTCCCAAAGAACCAAAAAAATAAATGTTACCTATGAACTTAGTTCAATTAATTGGAAGTACGCGTCTTCAATTCTCAAATTTGAGATTAGAACTCTAAACTTAACGTTCAACTTTCCCTTTTTCTTACTGTTAAACTATCAGCTCTAATGGACCAAAAACAATAATAATAATGCTACCTGCCCAAAAAACCCAAAAAAATACACACAAAAAAAAAAAAAACCCTTTATTGATTTCAGTTTAATGTGAGATACAGGAAATTGAAAATACCGGCCAAAGGGGAAAAGGCCAAGTTACATAAATTCCGAAATGCAATTGAACAACCAACTACAAGAGAAAATCCAGGACAAAGTAACCAGCGGGAATTTAACAAATCTTGATGGGGAAATAACGGGTCTAAATTCTTCAGCTCTGCATCAATATAGTTCTCTATGCTACGCGAGACACTATCACTTCATTTGACTAATAAAGATCATTTAGAAGCTAACAAGAAGATTCATATTTAGTTTATTAATGGATGCATTAGAAGAAACGGAGACTACCAAAGGACAGCAGCATCCAAAGATAATTAAGTGACCAGATTCAGACCTGCTTTCTTATTGTCAGTCATTCACAAGCAATCTTTGTGTCAAAGCTGCTGAGGCATATGGCAAATGCCTGGAAAGCTGATATTGGATACTGAAAATCCATCGTGAACACATCCTTCCCCACTTTTCCAAACTGAAGTGTAATGTTATCATGTTCTTGCCCAGCCACTCCATTCTCTGGAGAAGCAACCAGCTGAAAATTCTTAACTGAAGCAACAGTTACCCGCCCATTGAAGTTCAAACACCAGCATTGTAGTTGTTCATGCCACCTGGGCGCCTTGTTTCTTAACGCTAACATTCCTTCCTTATTGCTACACAAAGGACCAGACTTGGAATTGTCGACTCTTATTGATTTTGATCTGAAGAAGGGAAGTGATGGAAAGGAATCCAAATTGCTATGCAGAAATTCTGTCTGTGTGGGGGTCACACCTCCAGGTCCCATAGCAGAAGCAGGGATGGCATCCATCACACACTGCATTCTCCTTGGACCTCTGATTTTCAAATTACCGGAAACAATGGCGAAAACAAAACAAACAAATATAAGTGCCACCATCCAAGAAATGAGGCAGGAGCAATTTTTGCTACCATATATTCAATATCATTTTTTCCTTGCTGTATGCGTATGCTTTGCTGGAAAAGGCCAAAAAAACAAGGAAGGAATAACTCTTACCTAGAACCCAAAACATTCAACTCATATGCAATATGGGCCACAGGATAGTTCCCAGCAGGGGCTCTGGGTGAGACTTGTTTCATATTGACTAGTCTAGTAGAGCGACTTTTGTTAACTATGGCTCCTGCATTTGGGGGCTGTGCATCATAAATTGTGAACTTGGTTCCCAGAAAGTTTGATCTGTCATAAAGGATATTTATATTGTTATCTTAGATTTTGAAAACACAAAATAACCATGTCACATCATCATACCTCAACTTTCCAATGTAGGTGCAACCACCTCTTGACACATCACAATTTAAAGATATTATATAATCGGTGCAAGTAGGCCTTCTGCACCTTCGTGCAGCAAGAAGGAACTTGCCATCATCATTCGTAGCTGCGCCAAAATAACATATAAGGCAAACAGCTCAAAATTAGCATCAAAGAGTCCTATAGACTAACAGTTGTTCTCACTACTAAAAACATAGTGGATGCCAGTATGAGGAAGCTGAAAAGTAACTCAACTACCATATGCAGCAATCAATACATAAAATTATTACATAACGAAGGTTTCTCACCTTGGTTTAAGCCTAGATAAAGGTAATATGTCTGATTGCTACGATTTCGCTTGATATAGCACTGAAGAAGGGAGCCCCTTGGACCAGGCTGCAATAAAATATAACCAAGGAATTAAAATGTTGGGTACAATGAAAAAGGGAAACGGCCTTAGGAACTATGCTTATTTGGATTCGTCAATGTAAAACCTCGCCTACCAAGGATAATTAGAAGACATGGTGAGATTTAAAATAATTCCACATACGATCATATCCTCAAATACAGAGGCAGATTGGCAGCAGATGGAGGTAGCTTCAGATAATGTGCATAGCATATTGTAATTTTCCTTGCGCTTGCTAGATATTATAAACAAATCATCATCCTAACTGAAAACATTTTCCCACTCTTTGCAGGTTGGATGGAGAGGTCAAATTGTAAGAGCACTTCCTATACATAATCACCCACCATTTACAACATAAAGTCCCATCACTATGCCATTGGGTATAAAGATACAAAATGAGAAATGTATTCCAGAAAACAACTCCATAATTCTAACAAACAAAACCATATCGAACTTAACTTCTTAATGTATAATCTATCGTAAAAAGTTAAAAAAGGGGGCAAAAACCTGCTTCAGGGAGATCGGGAATGTCAACTTGCCCGAAACTTCCGGAGTCTTAACAATTTCTTTCATGATCTCTCTCCAATTTCTGCACACTCCAGCACAAGCTACCACATTCTTCCGGGGCGGCCATGTACTCTCAGACGCCTCAATTCTCATGAGCACATCCCTCAAAAGCTCTGGAGGCATGTTAGCCCAACAGCTCTGCTTAAAAGCTTCAAAAGGCACCAAGGTACTGTCCTGAACCACCCGGTGAGACCTCGATCTCATCCCATAACCAAACTTAACATCAAACCCTTTTCTAGACCTGCTCCCAAACTCGCCCTTCATATCCTGCAGTATACTCCTGAAAGACATTTTTGCTCCCTTTAATCCTTTTTCTTTACCTCTTTAATCCGATCCCTCAAAAATTCTTAGCAAAAGTCTAGACTTCATTACAATATTCTAGCTCATAAACAAAAACCAACAATACCCAAATGCCAAACCAGCTCCAAAACCATGCTTTTAGTGAAAGAAACCATAATTAACGAAGACCCATCTCCGAAAGAAAAAAATGATTAACAATGAATTATCTCCAAAAAACCACAACCAACCCAACAACAAAAAATTGGAGTTACATATATACACAAAGCATAAAACCCAACAATTCCAAGAGACCCAGAAAGCAGTCCAGAAAGCACTAATCAAAAGCACAAATCATCACTGCCACCAAAGTTCATGAACCCCACAACACTAAGATCCGCAGATATCAAAGAAACACTGATTCATGGGGGCGGCCAAATCCCTTGTTTACAGCTAAAAAAGGGCAACTGGGCCAGTGTTAGAAGAGGCATTGCGATGAAAACAGGGCGTTGGCAGGGGAAGAGAGAAATATTTTAGTTAATTACTTTTTTTCTCTTTTGAGAAAAATTGAGAAAGTGAGGGACCGTTTTAACAGTCCTATCCGTTCGTGATAAAAAAGAATTTATCTAATCCGAAAACTTTCGAAATGAAAAATACTAAAGTCAAGAGTTTTAATATCCGAGACTTTATTATGAGAGATAACGGAGTATGTATATTTTAAGTTTTAAATTTTTATATATTTTTATATTTAAATTTTAAAATTTTTTAAGATTTTATTTAAATTTTAAATTTTAAATTTTTTATTAAATTAATCCTTATGTGTACGAAAAGATGTCAATCCATTAATAAATAAGTTTCACTTAATTTAAATTATTAAAAAAAGTTCAAATAAATAAATTAAATATTTTTTTATCAACAAAATATACATATTAAATAATTTTTAATCAATAAATACACAAATTAAATAAGTAGTATGTATATTTTTTGATTAAAAAACATTCAATTTATGTATCTAATTTTTTTTTCAAATAATTTTTTGTAAGTTTAAAATTATTTTTTAATAAATTAATTATTTTTTATTAACAGATGAACTAATTTGGTAAAAAATTAAAAAGTTTAAAATTCAAATGAAATTTTAAAAAAATTTAGAATTCAAATGAAAAATATATAAAAGTTTAGAATTTAAAATATATATATTCCGATAAATAATAGTTTAGTAGTGGTCTAATGTATAATTTTTTAACATTAACTTAAGTTTAAATCTCTGTGTGGTCGCTTTCTTTATAATTGGAAATACTCAGTGTGAGTGCAGCATATAGATTCAAGATTCATTAATACCGTGGTCAAGTTTTGGGACTCGTTTCAAACATAACAGTGTTCCGTTAATATAAGTTCTTTATGAAAGAGGTTAAATAAAGATGTCCATAATTTAAAAATTGATTTTGACTCACAAATATAATAATTTTCATATTCATAAAAATTATTTTTTCTATTAAAAAAATCTGAAACCTTTTAATCAGTACGTTTGGATACTTTTAGTAAGAGCACGGTTACAGTACCAGAGAATTTTTCTTCAAAATAACGATATTTTATTTTTTAACTCAAAAATACCTTTATTTATATTTATTTTTATTATATAAAATATAATAATAATTATAAAAATTTAAAGTATCGCCGTATTCAAGCAAAATCTTTTAACATTTTGGTTTTAGTGAATGGCTCTGTGGTTAATTAATATTTTAATCGACTAGGTGTTCGGGTAATCGGGCAGCTTAATTTTGGGTGGGCTCCGTGACGTGGTTGCCAACGAAAGGGCAGGGACCGGAAATACATTCCATGTGGACCCCTTGTATTTCTTATCCGTTATTCTGCTGATATTATTCTGCTGATAAAAGTTGATGGGCGAAGACTTCTCTATCCGCACGTTTGCACGTTTACTGAAAAAAGGAATTGAATTTTTGTTTTTTAAATACATGAATTTTAAAATAATATTTAATATATTTAATATAATATTAAGTATTATTTAGATTTTAATTTTAAAAAAATTAAAAAAATATTGGCTGAGACATGGCCAGAACTTTTATATAATGTATGTATTTTGTTGCGCGCCCCGCCCGACTTTGAGAAAGTATTCTTGCGCTAGCAGGAGGATAAAGGACTACACTTGAAAAAACTATTAAATAACGGATAAAAAAAGGTGTCAAATAGAAAATTAATATCCAATATGATGTATCTTTTTATAATTTATTTTTAATACTATTTTTATTATATATAGTTTTTTACTGCTTCATTTTTTTTGTCTTTTCTTCTCCAATTGAATTAAGATATAGAGAGTTAATTATGATTAAATCGCCCAATTGTGAGACGTTTAAAAAAATGCCTTGGTGTTGGGAAAAGAAGGGAAAAAGATATTACACAATATTGAAATATTTTTGGATGAATAGCATACCAAAGTATTGAGGTTGTGTATATAGAATAATAAAGTGATCTTTCATGCTTTTGTTTTCCTTTTCTTTTGAGGAGCATAATTTATACTCTCTTTGTAGCAAAATTTGAATTTTATTGTTTTTGTGCCACTCTAATAATTAAAAATTTAGACTTACAAGTTTGAAGTTTCATTGTGTAATCTATAATTTAATTGATATTCTAATGTAAAAAAAGAATTTAATGAACTCTAATTTACACGAACTAAAAAGAAAAAAAATCAAAATTTATAACAATATGATAAAATTCAGAACAGTTTATATTTGAATTCAAAATATAATCTTATGCAGGCCCTTTTTTTTAACATAAAAAATAGTTAGCAGTTAACTTATTAGGTGTTAGTGAAGAACATGAAAACAAGTCAATTTTTTGATATGAATTTTTTTTTTCTTGCATATGCTACAATTTGTTGCCAAAACAAAAATCTAAAGGAGAGCATTTTTCTTTCTTTCTTTTCAATAATTTGTATCGTTATTTTAGATATTTCAATTTGATTAATCAGTGCAGTGTCTCTCTTTTTTTTTTCTTTAGCTTTTTCGTTTTCTTTTATTTTTTGGTCCTAGCTTTTTTTTTTCTTTTTTTTTTGGTCATTTTCTTTTTCCTTTTCTTTTTTTTGGGTTAAATTCTTTTTCCTTTTCTTTTCTTTTTTTTTTTTGGGTCAAGGTCTTTTTCCTTTTTTTTTTTTTTTTGGTTTACAGGTCTTTTTCCTTTTCTTTCCCCCAAATCTAGCCATATCAACCACGAGGCCGAGGCCTGTGTTAGACTTGGACAATGCCAAGTTCGTTCAATTGGGCTGGACAACCTTACCTTAAGCCTTTAAGGCCAACAACAACAAACTAACAATCTAACAAAAACACAAACTACCAAAGGTTGAGTATTTACTTAACTAATTAAGAAAGTTGTCTCTCAACTAATAGGTGAGAGATTTAAATTCCACCAAATCTCACTTTCCCCTCCCCAAATGTCCAATAGGACTCTTGATAGACAAAAAAAAAAAAAAAACAAACACAAACTAACAACTTACCAAAAAAAAAAAAAAGACAAACTAACAATCATGAATCATCCAACCACATGTCCTCAAGCCGGCATGGGGCGTAACTGCAGGGAGTTGGCCCGGCATGCATGGGTGGTCCGGTTCTCTCGCATTCATAGAGAGGGCAGATCCAATGGCAAATTTGGCTTTCTCCTTGTCTAGGGGTATGCATGTCTTCAATACTCCTCTAGATGGAGTGATACCACTTGTAAAACAGGATATAGTCGGGGTTACTTGGCTCCGGGTAGCTATTGCTGGCTAGAACTCTTTTCAATCCACAGGCTTCGGCCTCTCATTTGAACAAGAAACACAAAAAATCATCCAACACTGCCCTTGATCAATTATATTCTTTGTATTCCAAAAATCGGCGGGTGCACCTGTTTCATTGGTTTAGATTCCGACATAGATGCTCATATTACACCCAAAAAAAGAAAAAAAGTTACCTACACAATTTTCATTGAAGGGCCAATTTATTATTATTTTTTTGTCTAACCAACTTAATTTAATTGTTTGATGTTTTACCACTAAAACGTCTTGGGCCACCACCCGTCTGTCAAGATGTTGTTATTCCAGATGAGATTAAAAAGATAGAAAATCCAACTCCTTGTAGAATTTCGAATGGCTGCAGATTCTCCTTTGCGTTTTTAGTTCAAAAGTTTCTTACTCTTTTTTTTTTTTCCTTAAATCATTGAGAGAGTCGGTGAGTTATAAACTAAATAATGAGAGTAGTTTTTCATATTCCTATTAATCCCACACATCTTCTTAGGATTAAAACTCTAATCCTCCAAATATAGACCTATAAGATAGTTCCTTACTCTTACTAAGTGACAAGTGTAGTTTTAAAAATTAAACGGAGTATTGGTGGAACTAAAAAATAAGTAAATTGACTATAAATTCAGTTTGATTTGATTGAAAATTCAATACATATTGAACTATAAAAAAATTATTCAACTCAGATAAACTATAAAAAATCATTCGCCAAATGGTCCAGTCGATAATGGGCAGCCTTAGCCACTTTAAATTGATTTTGGATTGCGAGTTTTGTTGGTACAACCTGTGATACGCAATTGTGGAAACTGCATTTTTTGTGGTTTTTTGGGTGGGTTGGTGGGGGGGCGAAATTTTTGTTATTTCTTTGTTATCATTTGGTTCTTGACCTTTTATGAGCATGCATATTTTTGAAAGATCCCAAGAACATTTTGAGTTCATAAAGCATTTGGTGTATTTTTAGTGAAATATCCCTGCAAATGAGCGGAGAAATATTATTTCCACGTGCATCAGCTACTTCTTATTCACCTAAACTTGATTACTTCGTGGAGACAACTGCATAACTAATTAGACCAAAAAGTGTAGCAGTAGCACGTCCCGTGAGAATAGATGCTGTGGTAAGTGTAGTGTTAATTATCGGGATATCAATATTTTTAGTTCTAAACTTTTAAGTTTTTTTATATTTGAATTCTAAACTTTTTTAACATTTCATTTGAGTTCTAAATTTTTTGATTTTGTACTATATCAGTCCTTTAAGTTACAAAAAATAGCCAATTGATTAATAAATGAGTTTAACTTAATAAAAATTATTTAAAAAAAGTTTAAAATATGAATTAAATATTTTTTTCATCAATAAAATATACACATTAAATATTTTTTTAATTAACAAATATATAAATTAAATAGGTAATATGCATATTTTTGGTAGAAAAGACATTCAATTCATATATTTAATTTTTTTAAATAATTTTTTGTAAAGTTAAAATTATTTTTTAATAGATTGATTATTTTTGGTAAACAGAGGGACTGATTTAGTAAAAAATCAAAAGGTTTACAAATCAAATGAAATGTCAAAAATATTTCAGACTTAAAATATAAAAAAATTTAAAAGTTTAGAACTAAAAATATTGATATCTCGTTAATTATCAATGTGTAATTTTTTCTTGAGTCCAATCATGCAAACGTAGAAAAAGAAAGAAACAAAATTGACGCATTATAACTACTATTTTCTTTTTTAATTAGACGTTTAATATTTGTAACAAAGTAGGCATGTGAGATGAGAAGAAGGTTCCATTATTGAAGGGTGGATCCGCCGTCTCCCCTCTGATGAATATGAAGAGGACGCTGTGGTGTTAGTGGGACTCATTTTGTGGGACTGAGGTCCTTACCTTGATGTTAAAGGACACAACCTACCGCTACTTGTCCTTTTCGAATGGCTTCTGATTGAATCTCACCCCAGTTTCCAGCCTCCCGTTGATCAATTATAAAGCAGATTTTGCATAATAAAGATTGAAAATTGTCAACAGCTTACAAATTTTAACAACTCTGAACAAAAGGTACTCTTCCCCTTTCAGTTGAAAAAAGATAAACTTCAATTTTCAGTCGTGGAGATTCATGTTCCAGAAAATGCAGGATTCAGTCTTGAAATCAACAAGCTGATGCTGTTATGTGTAATTTCCATTTTTCTGGGTTTAATAGATTAAAAGTTATGTTAGTCTAACTAGATATATTGAAGTTCTCTCTTTTGGCTTCCCAGAATTAGATGAAAAGACCAAGGCGATGCTAAAATTCATAGAGGAAAATGCGGATTCTTTTGCTCAGCAGACCAAGCTACATTACAGGAAACGGCTAGAACTGATTAGCATGGAGGAAGATCTTTACAGGGTGCATCGTTCGTTAGCAGAACGATAAAATGAACAAAAATCCTGACTCTGGAAACCGCCTCCTAAGAACGTGTGAGTTCCAATTATTGTTCAAATGTTAATCTAATTAGAACCTGTTCAATGAGATGGATCAATCCTATGACGGTCACTCTGAGGCTTATGAGCTTGAGGACTCCGCGGAGTATGATCCTGAGGAAGAAGATGAAATACGGGCTTGCAAGGAACTGGGAGTTTAGAAAGATGAACAAAAAGAAGAAGCCCCAGCTTACAGCAAAAGAAATGATGCTGGAGTTTCAAGTTTTGCCTTAATCGAAGAAATTATAAGGTGATGGAAGGGCTCCAAAGATTCAAAGAATTAAAGACTAGAATGCAGAAGGACCAACTTTTGCAGAAAGATGAAGATAAGAGAAAGGTCATAGCTTTAATTGAAGAAGAGAACAGGGAGCAGAAAGATCAACTTTTGCAGAAAGTTGAAGAGAAGAGAGAAGCTATAAGACAGCTCCGTTTAGCTGTGGAAGCACTAGAGGCGGAGAATATGCAGTTAAGGAAGTGTATTGCAAGAAAACATCCTAGAAAAGGGGCCACTTTGAGTTCGAAAAGTTTGCGGAGGCATTTTGAGGGAAGCTTTTTACTGGGTCTCCAAAGTCAGCAGGCTTTGATCTCTGTCCAGTTGTAAATAGAATAGGGGAAGCAATTAGTAAGTCAATGTCATATTTTCCTTCAACTTTATTCCCTAATGTTGTAGTGGAATATAAGTTATCATGATGTAATCCAATAATTGGTAGTGTCTCTAGTGAATTTATTCTCCCTCCAATATAATGTTAATAATGCATTGCTATGAGGATATAGAGTTGCTCCGAGAATAATGCATTACCATAAGAAAATGAAGCTTGCAGTCGACATAGATCTATGGCTATGTCGAGTAAATTTTGGCCCTTGTAGGCCAACAAATATTCCTCTTGGAATTATAAACCTTTCTAGGTAATCTCAGTTATGGTAGCACCATCAGCTGTATGTATTGTTTTCATTCAATTTTTGGCAGAACAGAAGAAGAAGAAACTTCATGTTGCCAAAAGATTGAGTAAGAAAGCAATATGCAGAAGAAAGCATTGAACAGTTTTACCAGAAGGACTACTTTTATGTCATCAAAGTAGTCACACATCAGCATTCCATTGTCTCCCTATGGACAACCAAGGAGCAAGGCAGGCACAGGAACACGAAAAAGCACTTTATTTCTTATTCACAAATTTCCAAACACTATCCTTGCCATAAACCCACAACAATGTCCAAACTTTTGAATTATCTATCACAGGTCACACCAGAGCTCATACATTATACAAACCAACGAAAATTAAAAAAATAATACTAATAATAAAAAGAAGGAAACATTAAAAATAAAGGGGGAGTGGAATTGTGGAACCTCCAGTAACAATAATTGAAGCTGACACCAATTGCGTCACATGGCAATAGACAGCTGCATTCGGCCAAAAACCAGCAAACCAAAAATTACAGCAAGTTCTTTAGATGCTGATGAAGATAGTGAAACTGAAGAGGAAGCTGGCAAAGACCCAGATGGTGAAATTGCCAGTTCAGGTCCAGGAGCTAGGCTGCTGTCCGGATTTGGAGGGCTTGGGCTTGCAGGGATGGTTGGCAGGGAAGACACAGCCGGAGGCTCCCCGGCTACAGGAGTAGGGAATAGAGGTTCAGTATCTGGAGGAAAACTTGGAGGATAAGAAGAGGATAAGGGAGCCTCCGGCAAAAATGCAGGTGCTGCTGATATAGTAGATAATTGTGCGTGTAGTACATGAGATGGCAAGGCCTGTGAAGAAAAATAGGCCATGAAGACAATGAGCATTCCCGAGAATGACCAAAAAGAAGCCATTTATTAATGACGATGAAATCAATACACCTATTATGAACTTCTATGAACTTCAATAAATGTGTCAAGAAGATCCAGAGAGAAAAATGGAAAGAGATTTGAATTATGGGAGAGTGTGAGAGGAGGATCATGAATCCATGATTATGGCTTAAAAGTTAAAAGGTTCCTGGCTAGAGCAGGTGATGGTGGGGACCTCTGGCTCAATGATACATCTCTGATTTTTTTTTTTCAAATTGAAAAAACATGTATGTTAGTTATTATATTTGTAAGTTAAGATCAGATTACTAGTTATTATTCTCATTTAATCATCTATTATAGGACAAAAGTATCACTTAAATGTTATTAAACTCGAGTAAACTTCCTCATATCTAATTATAATGTTAATAAGTTATAAATTTATTGCCGCGCATCAACAATTTAGCAGAATAAGAACTAAGTCAAAAGAAGAGCTATGGGATCGTCGATCAAATTACCACCTCCAAGTGGTATACAGCTCTGAATTTGTGGTGGAAAGGGACAAGATTGATATGAGATTGTAAAACTGGACATCACGTGAAAGATGGGCGTCTTTTATTCTTTTGTGGCCCGTGAAGTTGGAATTGAAGATAAACAAATTCTTGTCACATGTACAATACTTCCAACATATAAGTATTAAAAAAATTCTAGTTGGACGCGGCGTAAAAAGTCAAAGAGAAAATGTTGTGTATCTAAAATATATAATGTTGTGTATTACTGAAAGTTTACCTCTTTTATGAGTTTATCTAACACAATTTAAATTAATCAAAGTTTATGTAGTTTGTAGATGCTAGTAGTCTCAGACAATATATATATATATATTATAATTGTTTTTGGAAAATTTGCATTGTCGACAAAGATACACACTATGTGTTACCTTTTTTTAAATTACAGTGTTTTCTTTTCACAAAATGTACTTAATTTTCAATTAAAAAAACTACAATCTATCAAATTTTATTAAATTTTCCATGTGAAATAACGGGTACTATAGCCAAGGTGAGCCTTTCACGAGTTCCAGCTGTTCGGTTACGCAATCGCACTCTAATTATGATACTTAACTTATTAAAGGGTGTTAAGTTTAGTTGTTAAGGGATGCTGTTCGGTTATAAAAAACAAGAGAAAGTTGCTCTATTGCATAACCTTGATGTTGATGGAAATAGTTCATGGAGAACAATTATGTAGTTATGCGTGCTGTGATAATTCCAAATTATCGAATAATTATGCAGAGAAATTTGCCCAGAGGAGTAATTTCTTAATTTGATCTCATTCATGGTGGATTTCTTGTGACCATGACCAAATGAACAAGAGTGTTTTTTTTCATTTTTTTCTCTTTTTTTCATAAATTTCATACCCATTGGCAAAAGAATTTTTTCAAATGGTTGGTTGAGTATGAAAAAGCTGTCATAAAACTCCCTTTTTTTGGGTGTAAATTCTATGGCAGCAAAGAGGAGTTTAATTAAATGGGGGAAATTAGTTACGCGGAATGTCCCTCAGAAGAAATATTTTTAAAGAGAGAGAGCTTTTGATATGCGAAAGGTTAAAATCTGAATACAAAATTAGCACCAAAAAAAATGAATACAAAATAAAAAATTTTAACAAGAATGTCCCAAAACCTTCTCATGTGTAATTTGCAGATACTCTGTGAATGCCGTCCAAGATATGGTTTTGCACTCTCATTAATCATTATAGGCAATCCTGGCGGAAGCCGAACCCCAGTATCCTACAAAAGAGAGGAGTGCTTTCTAACGCTTTATAACGTTTAGCAGTGGCCAATAAAGAGTGGCCGATACAGAACATTGTTTTTTACCGTTGACAGCTCACTAAATCATAATGGTTTCTTGGACTCTTTCTTCTTCTTCTTTTTTTTTTTCCCCATCTTTTGGTCTTTTGGAGTGAAACTGAAGGATTTTGGACCGTTCAGAATTTCATTTTGTCCCTGTTAACTTGCCGGTAACTAATTATTATAAAAAAAAAAAAAAAAGCCAGTAAGGCAGTAACTGATTGTCCTTATTTTATGCTTTTAGGTTTGTTTGTTTTGAATGAAGTAGTTCTGCCATATATACTTTCAGTTTTGTTTAATATTCCTGCAAAAAAAAAAGAAAAAAAAAAAAAAAAAGAGGAGAGCATAAGGGATTCAGTAGTAACTGATGTAATTTGAATGAGTAACTCTTAACAGAAAGATCTAGAGATATAGAGATCAAACTCAAATTCTTTTTAATAATGAAAACCCAAGAAATGAAAAAATTTTCTTTCTTTTTTAGATTTAGGGTCTATTTATTTATTAAAAAATAACTTATTTTTATAAAATATTTACAAAAAAATATTTATAGTAAAAATAATAATTTTTTTTTCACTCATATAAAACACATTTTGTAATTTTTTTTAAAAAAATAACTTCAATTTAAAAAAAACGTAAGTTATTTTCCTTAAAAATTTCAAAATTTTTCATAAATTTTATGTTGTAAAATATTTTACGTAAAATAAATACTAAAAAATAAATCAAAATTTTCTTATAAAATATTTTACTACAAACACACCTTTAAACCTTCCTAGCAATAAAATGAAAGTAAAATTTTGCAAATTTAAAGGAATTTCAAGAGCACTCGCTCTCAGCGACGTCGTTCTTATAACTTATGGGATTCTTTAAAATCTAATAAAAATCCTCATGAATAAATCCCAATCCGTAGCGAATTCGGTAGATTTTCATTTTCAGAGTGGATCCATATCCGAACTCCATATCCATGAAG
Organism: Carallia pectinifolia; assembly: GCA_037832335.1. Lineage (NCBI taxonomy): Eukaryota > Viridiplantae > Streptophyta > Magnoliopsida > Malpighiales > Rhizophoraceae > Carallia > Carallia pectinifolia. The sequence continues at coordinate 12,155,656 of CM075447.1, read as the reverse complement.
TTGTTGTTATTATCCATGGACTTCTCAATTACCTGTCAACACACACCCTGGTTTCCCACAGTTGCTTCTAATTTTTCAGTCTCCTCCAATCCAATCCCAATCCCAATCCGACCCATAAATGGACCCCACTTCTATCCTTCTTTCTCAAGGTCCCAGTTTCCTTCTTCATACACCCATTGCAGCAAAGCAGATGAAGCTTACCCAGAAGACGAAACTTATGTTCAAGACCTTCGGGTCCCTGACCATTGGTTGCTCCCCTCCAAAGCCCTGGAAGTAATATTTTTTTTCCCTTTCTTTTTATTTCGGTTTGAGTAATGGCTAAATAGTTATATAGTCTTAATATTTAAAAGAATCTTCGTACATGTCTTGAGTTTTTTTTTGACTTGAGAAATATTCTAAATAAAATTGTAATTATTATATTAAAAATAATAATTGATATTATTATAATATAAAAATAATATGTATTTTAAAAATATTAATATTTATTTTAAAAATATTAATTATCGTTTTAGTTATAATAAATTTTAAAATAAAAAATTGTTATGATATTAACTTTTTTTTTATTTAATTTTTTTAATTTAATAATTATTTTAAAATTAATTAAATGAAATTACTAATTTTTTTAATCAATTTTTATAATTAAAACTTTGAGACAAAGAGTTCATTTATATGAATTGATGTTTAGGAATCGGAGTGGTTAAGGATTACGCTACACAAGTGGTTGGACGACGAGTACTGTCCTGAGAAGACGAATGTAGAAATCAGCAGGATTGCTGCAGAGTCATACTATGAGTCTTTGCTAGAGAAAAGGACTGATCTTGGTGAGATTTTATTGAAGATGGCCAGAGAATTGCAATCTATTTCCTATCAAGAAAGCTTTCATGGGGCATTCTCATCAGCCAATGCAGCAGTGAACTTAATTGCCCAGCGGATAGAACGTCTCGAGGGTAAAATTTCCTAGGCTAAATAACCATTTTTTCGTTATTATAATGTCTGTTTTGAGGAGTCAAAATTTTGAGGCGTTGCTTTTGCGGATTGAAAGAGAATAATAACATTGTAAAGAGATGAAAACAGAAAGTGCTTGGAGATAGAATCTCTATTAGACCTGGGTTTTCTAAGAATTTACATTCTAGTCAGTGGGATATTGAAGCAATTTGTACTTTTATGTGAACGGAGAGAAAAGGCCAGCATTACTGCAACTATGGCCAAATATTGAGCCAAAGGGTGGTGATCAGTCCACATGCCCTGATGCTAAGAATGTTACGTTTTCAGTAAATATTTGTTTTTTGTTTTTTTTGTCCACGATATCTCCTTAAATCGGTGTTGTAATTTTTATCCATTGCATAGTGAAAATTTATGTCATCGTTCTGGAGTCTATGTAAAAAGATGCTTGAGCTTCTCCACTGACTGAGTATAATGATTGGGTTTCAACTAAATCTTGTTCCTTGATATAAAACGTGTGCTTTAGTTAGTATTTAAGGTGATAGTTCTAAGTTGTAGACTAGTTGTTGGTGCCACCCATTCTTGATTTGTAGGTCAGAGTATCGTCAAAATGCTTGGTCAATTGACTGTCTTCTAGTGAAGCGTGGAAATAACAAGAAGCTGTGTAGCTACTCCAGTCACTGCCAATATGATATGTGCCTCCTAGCACCAACTCATCCTTTTTCTTTGCTAGCACGGTAAAATTTAGAAGTCTTAGTCAAATTTAGAAGTTTCTGCAGTTAAGTTTGCAATCTATAACAGCTAAGACATCGAGATTGCAAGATATTTTCCAAGCTGGTGTGGGAATTGTTAGTGCAATAGGCTGTGATGGTGTTTTCAGAGAGGACCTTTTTATGCTTAGGTTCCGACCAAAGTTGTGCAAGGCTATCCTGTGTACACAACCTAATAATTTGCAGCTAGGATTAAGTTTCTAAAGTTACTATTTAACTAGCTCGGAGTTGAGATGATGAGGCCAGGAAATGGAAATCCACACAAAGAAGAGAGGGGAGGGTTTCTCAGAGTTTTCCTGTGAGTTCAAGAGGTAGATGATTTATACCAAAATGCCAAAATATCAGGGCAGTCATGTCTGAGGGAGTCTAATTCCTGCTTTATGGTGTTTTATTCACATACAGATGATTTTACTTATAAACTTGCTTTCTGTGAACAAGTCCTATCTTTCATTGCATCATGACATGTACGCTGGAGAATGTTAGTCCTAGGAATAGTTTCAAGGACTATAAACTGTGAAAAATTCTTGACGGTCGTTGCAGTAATGCTGCAGTCCTGATCTGAATGATTATGGTCATTAGACTCGAGTTGGCTTCATTTGCTTTGGGCTTGGGTTGTCCCTTTAGTTGCATGAATGAAGCACACTATTGGTTTTCTCAACTTAAATGAAAAAGCAATGCTATAAGCTGGCTGGAGTGTCATTCCTAATTTTCTTTTAAGCCTTTCTCTGCTGGGGATTGGAATGGTTGAGAGCTTTGAACTTGAATGAGATGACTGGATTGGGCCATGCTTGTTTTCAGCTGATCTATAGTTTGATGGTATGAAATGGGGACGCTCCTACGCCTGCTTTGAAGCATTGCTGGAACTGGTTAACCTTTATTCGTTATGCATCTTATGCCTGACGACCACTTTTATTTGTATAACTGATTTGCTTTAGAGGTCTTCAGAATCGTTCTGTTCAACATTCAAGTTACATATTAGAGTCCAAATTTGGCTGTTACCAAAATCAAATTTTTTATTAAGAATGGTGTGACTCTTAGTTTTGAAGCATGGATGTTTTTTTCAATTTATCTCCCAATAATGTTTCAAAGTTCTTAATTATAAATAGCCAATTGCCCCCTTCCTAACTTGAGTGAGTCCTGGTCCTTTCCCGGCTTCAATGTTCAGCTCTTTATGTTCACCCCGAACAAAAGATAATAATAATAATAAAAAAAAAAACCTCCAATTGGGCCTTCAAGGGTTTCTTTTCTCTTCCTGACTCGATAATGTGTTAAACAACATTTGATATCATAACGAGCAGGAAAGGTTAGAAGTATAATAGTCATATAAAAAATCATCGTTAAAGTATTTCTGGCCTTAAATTAATTGCCATTTGGCCGCCGTTTATTTAACCAAAAAGAAATATAATAATCATTTTTTCACGTGATCGACTTTGATTTTTTTTGAACAACACGAAAAGAAACTCTCATTAAACACCATTAACATACAGACCGAGCTCAAAATAAACGTTACATACAATCACCAAGACAGACCACCAAGCCCTGACAATCTCATTATAGACCCAAAGGCCCAAAGACCAAATTACAGATGCAGGAAGCAAACCAAGACAAAATGACTAGGCCTATAACCTAGCCCAAACTCTGCCCACAGGCCTTAGGAAGCAAACCAAAACAAATGCAGCTCGGGATGCAATGGTTAGAGGGTTTACCTTCCAACCATCAGATCCGGGTTCAATTCCGAACCTATTATTTTCATATCCTTCTCCTCCCTTTAAGACTTAAAAAAAAAAAAAAACAAATGCAGCTCCACAATCATCCTCGACAAGGCCGGAAAGATCGACCCTGACAAACGCCGACGTGAGCGCCACCACTGACAAGCGAAACATAGCCATTACGACTACACAAGAAACGCACAGGAGGACCGGCGGAGAAACAAAGCCCCAGCTGCAACCCGCATCAGCAACCCAGACCCCGAAGCCCAAAAAACCACGGGAGCCGCCTCACCTCCAACCAGACCCCTACCAACAGAAACTGCACAAGGCCTGACTGCAGACAAATGGGAGAGCACCTCCCCTACCATCGCACCAACCGCCTAAGCGATCAAGGAAGGTAGGGGGAGAAAGGACGCCAGTGAAGCACAACCAGGCAAAATGCGAGATACGAACTAGGGAGAATGGATCAGCATGAAATCACCAAACAGCTCCCACGAACGGACCAACGATGAAGAGAAAGAACACCAGACAATCCCACGACGGGGAGCAAAGCCCACGAAGGAGCAGCGACACTTGTGCTGAGCGACCACCCAAGTGAGGAAAAAGGAGAAGAGCTCTCGGCGCACGTGAGACTGCACGGGTGCACAATAACCTTCCCTTCACTAACATGCAATTTATTTTATTCACTGTTACCACATGGTTGACTTTGATTGGACTTGCTTTGTGTTTTTAGATTTGTGAGAAACTGTGGGAAAAAAAGTTTGTGAAAAAATAAAATATTTTTTATTAATAAAAAATTTGTGAGAAAGAAAATAATGAAAAAAAATAAATAATAATTTATGAGAGAAAAAATTTGTGATAAAATTAAGTTGGTAGGATAGATAAAAAAATTATAAAAAAAAAGATAAAATATAAATAGTCATTGGTAAGAGATGAAATTAAAGAACTTCAATGATTCATTGGATATAATAATCCAATACTTTCTAGAAAACACAAGGCATGTGGATGGCATTTTGCAAAATTTTCTTGGACAGGTGATTCATGCTTTAGATTATGTCTTAAACAATTATTAAAGCAACGAAAAACTACCGACAATATGAATAACGACAGCTATAAGAGAAATAATAAAAAGTAAAGAATAATTTTTTAGACTCTTAATTATAAAAGTATAGTTAATACGTAATAATTTAAACTGTTAAATTATAATAAATATATTAAATTTAAAAAATAAATAAATAAATAAATTATTAAATATTATTAAATTAAATATATATTTTTTACATATTTTATTAAATATATTCTCATAATTTTACTGAAAAATACATCCAATCTTTCTGGAAACATTGCAAGTGAAATATGAATTGCCGCTTGATTGATCCGACTAATGTTGCCTTCTGGTGCCTTTCAGATTTCATAAAGATTTGTACCATGTGGGCCTAGGTACTCTGACTTCGCACGAAATAGCAGCCACCCAAGTGGTAAAAGAACATAATGCCCTGCCCTACTGGGTGCCCTCACGGTCTCTCCATCACCGTGTCATGGATCACAAGTGTCGGCGTGTTAGATTAGTTGATTTTGGTATACACATATTTAATTTATTGATAATAGATTAGGTAATTTTTTATCTATATTTAATCTATTATTTTATTTAATTTGTCAAATACAATTTGTTAGTAGTGAATTAGATTGAATTAATTTGAGAGATTCGGCGCAATAAAAGAAAAAAAAAAACAACAAATATGTATGACAAAAAAAACTTTTAAAAAAAGTATTGAATTTCTCAACTTTTTGGCTCAGAGCATTGAACCCAGCAAGTACATAATTTTACTTTCATACACAGCCAAATCTGACCCGGCTATACAAAAGAAAAAGGAAATCATAAGAACATAACAAAATCGTCTATGAAAATGTGTGTTCACTGCCCTTATTTCTCTTGACGTACATTCCCAAATATCTTTCTTTCCGCATAATTTCTTAACTAACCACATATATATATATATATATATATATATATATATATATATATAAAAGCAGAGAATTTGCTCGGATTACAGACCCTAATCTACATTCAATCAGCCCCTAACAGATTATAAATTTTTAAAATTGAAACTAATTTAGACTCTTACAATTTAGACAAATACAGATTTATACAAGAGAATTGATCAATTTTTTATGAGTTAGTCGTTGATTTTTAAACAGTCTTATCTCTGTTACTAAAGTAGTAAATTTTTATCGCCGTGTCAAGCTCAAAATCTATATTTGAAATATTGACAATATGAAAAATTTATCAAAAACGTTGGTGTTCTAATATTTTTACTTTTCGTCTTCTTAAAAAAATTAAGAGTTTGACCCTACAAATGCGCTTGAAAAAAAAAAAAGAGCACACGGATGCCCTTGGCACAACAAAAATTGTTTTTTTTAAAAGCTCAACAAAAATATTGTTCTGAGAATCCCAATATTCCAGCTCCTTTCTATGTAAATATTGCAACGTTCTTTGCGTGCAGCTGATTTTCCTCCTCTGACCTGTGGTGTTGGGACACGTAACCAAATGGGTTTCACATGTTTCAATAATCATAATCATCTTCGAGTACAATAATTTGGCATTGTGTGGGGGCATAATCATCTTCGACTGCAATAATTGGGCGTCGTGGAGTCAAAGCTCAACCACTAATGTTATGAGCGATGTAAGGATTAAAATAAATATATGAATAACGTGTCACTTTTCTTTCTCAGTAATTACACTACTTATTACTTAAAATAATCTGGTCAAAAAAAAATTTACTTAAAATAATAATCTAAATAATAATTTAATACATTTTTTTATTAATTAAAATTTAAGTTTTCTTATTATCGTCCGATTCTTAACAAATAAAATTTTATGTTAAAAATATAGTATTGATTTTTAAATTCATTAACATTAAAGTCAGACGTGAGGAGATTTGCTTAAATTAATAGTATTTAAATGATAAGTTCTCTCTATCTGAGAGATTTAATAAGGACACTGATAAATTATTTTTAATTTTAATTTGCAGATACAATAATTGACTTATTTTTACTTTTTTTTTTTTTTGTTAACAAAAAAAAAAAAGACTTGACTGCTCAATTTTGGCATCATTTAAGTGAATCCAAATCGATGTTGTGTGCATGCATCGCAAAATCAACTATCCAACTCCTTTTTCTTATTAAAAAAAAATCAGAAAGTAAATGTAATATCTTACAGTTTTATCATGTAGTATTGTAACTTTAAATTTAGGAAGCATACGAAGAGATCAGATGATAACAATATACGTCACGACTAAATAATAAATGATAAATTAAATCATTCGATCTTGATAGAAGTTGAACCCCAACGTACTGACCACAAAGCCAAAAGTCTCAAATCCCTTATTAATCCAACCACTCAAAAGGTGACACTATCCAACTCCTTTAATTTAAAACATGGGAAAGAATACGTACGTCTCCGTTACAAGAATAATATAATAAGAAATTGGCATTAGATTGACTGTTATCCATTTTTTTAACAACAGAAAACAAGCATTGCATTTGAATAAAGTAATACAAAAAACGAGAAAATTTCAGAATATGAAAATTATATTATTCAACTATACATAAATATTTATAGGAGGATCCTATTTATAGGATTGCATATGACTAAATAAGTAAACAATCAACAATAATTACATAATTTTGTAATAAGTACATAATCATCGAATGATGGGAATAATCATATAATAATGCAAAATATCAAAGATATTATTGCAATATTAAAAGATCATTGTAATCGGAAGAGATTACTATAATCAATATGAATATGGAAAGATCTTATAATCAGGATAGATATAAAAAAATTCTCAATCATAATAATATCTTTGACATCTTCCCCTCAAACTCAAGTTGGATCGATTAAAACTAATTTGAGTTTACAAAGTAACTCATGAAAACGGCCTGGAGGGTATGTCTTCGTGAACATATCAACAGGCTAATTAATTGATGAAATAAACTATAAGTACATGGTCCACCATTGATATGTTGGCAAATGAAGTGACAATTAGTCTCAATATATTTTAGTTCGCGCATGAAAGATGTCATTATAAGCAACTTGAATGGGGCTTTGATTGTCACAATGCAGTATAGTCGAACCCAAAAACGAAACACCCATATTAGTGAGCAACCAACGAAGTCAAATAAGTTCAGCTATTATATCAACTAATGCACGATACTCTGCTTTAGTACTAGAGTGTGCTACTACTGATTGTTTCTTACTGTGCCAAGAGATGAGAGAGTTACCATGAAAGAAACAAAAATCAACAGTAGATCATTTATTTATAGGATCTCTAGCCTAGTCAGCATTTGAAAAAGCCTGTAACTGAAGAGTAGAATGGGCAAAAAAGTGAAGCCCATGAAACAAGTTCCCCTTGACATATCGTAGAATGCGAAGAACAACTGCAAAATGAGTAGATTTATGAGCAGCCATGAACTAACTAACTAGATAAACTGCATAAGCAATATCAGGACGAGTGATTGAAAAATAAACTAAATTTCTAACTAACTGATGATACAGAGTGCTATCACTAAGAAGTGTACCATTAGTTAGTGAAGCTTAACATTTATCTCAAGGGGCGAGGAAACAATCTTGCTATTTGAAATACTAGCTCGAGAAAGGAAATCTGAGGCATACTTGGCTTGAGAGAAAAAGTAACCATCAGTACTAAAGGATACTTCCAAGCCTAAAAAATAAGTGAGAGAACCCAAATCTTTTATCTCAAACTGCTGACTTAGATATTTTTGAAGAGAGCGAATGCTGAAACATCATCATCTGTGATAATCATGTCATTCACATAAAGTAGGAAAAGAACAATACCAAAGTTTGTCCTTTAGATGAAGAGAGCAAAGTCATGTGGACTTGAGGTGAAATGAAGCTGCGAAATGGTATAACTGAACTTGGTAAACCAAGCTCGATGAGCTTGTTTAAGTTCATATAATGCTCTACAAAGACGACAAACTTGGTGAAAAGGATGCCAATAGCCAAGAGGAGGCTGCATATAAACTTCTTCATTTTGATCTCGACATCCATCTGAAACAGCTTCCACTGCCATATGACAGCAACTGCCAATAAAGGGTGAACAGATGTAAGACGAGCTACAGGAGTAAATGTCTCGTTATAGTCAATACCATACTCTTGAGTGTACTTTTTAGCAATAAGACAAGCCTTACAATACCTCAATGTGTGATTCTTTTTTAATACCTCAATCTTTTGAGACATAGCACAATACCAAGCAGGATTTGAACTGGCTTCTCTGTAGGAAGTGGGTTCATCAAGGTGGCAACAATAGAATAACATTGGAAGTCATGGAAAAGAAATAAAGGTTCACGTACCTGAGTAGAATGATGAGGTATAAGGTATAGGAAGAGAATTTGAAGACTATGGTGAATGAGGAGCATTAGGCTGTGATAAGTAAGGTACGTCAAACTGTAGTGGTGAGTGAGGAGCATCATAATGTGGTGAGGAAGGTACGTCAGGCTGTAGTGATGGAGGTGTATCAGGCTGGTCAAGAACCTCGGTTGTGACTATAAAGGATCAACAATTTGGTCGAGCTCATTGGGAGAGAGAGTAAAGTGGTCGCTTGTTTAGATAACAACACCTGCATTAGAAGATCAGTCAAAAAAAAGATCGAGTGAAAGATCGGTAAACAACCTAGGAGATGGTCCAGAAGTAGATGAAATACTGGCTAAACTAATAAATATCTTGTATTCCAAAAAGATGAGATGATGAGAGACGCGGAGCCTATTAGAAATAAGATCATTACATTTGTAACCCTTATGTTCAATACCATACTTCAAAAAACAACACAGACGAGCTTGAGATTCTAATTTAGTGTGCTGATGAGGTTAAAGAAGAACAAAACAGACACAACCAAAAGTTCTAAGAAGATTATATTTAGATAATTCTTAAAAATGACACTCATATAGGGTTTTATTTTTTAGAATAGAGGAAAGTATCCTATCAATTGTGGATGTTACAGTTAAAGTAGCTTTACCCCAAAATGATCCAAGAAAAGAGGTAAAAATGAATAAGGAGTGAACAGTATTTAGAATATGACTCAATTTTCATTTTGCACAACCATTTTATTGGGAGGTACTAGGATAGGACTTATGAAAAATATTACCATAATGTTTTAAGGTAGAAACAATTAATGGTGCTTTATATTTTTTAGTATTTTCAGTACGAAAAATTTTAATACACTAGAAGAACTGAGTGTAAATCATGGTTGAAAAATCTTAGTAAATTTGAGAGATTTTAGAAGAATTTTTTAAAAGGTAAACCTAAGTGAATATAAAAAAATCATCAATGAAAATGACAAAATATTTTGAACCTCCTTTTGCTGAAATAGGATCTAGACCCAAAATATCAGAATGGACAAGATAAAAAATAGTTGAAAATGTAGAATTACTGTTACTAAAAGGTAAGGCTTTGTGTTTACCTAGTTGACATAATATGCAATCAAAATGTTCTTTAGTAACATGCCCCAAATAATTACTAGAAACTAAATGCTGAATGTTAGATAAATAAGCATGACCAAAACGTAAGTGCCAAAGACTAATAGGAGTAGAATACGAAACTGTTGTAGAAAGACTAGCAGGAATTTGAAGAGAGGTGAGCTTAAAGAGGTGTCTAACTTTACAACCTATCCCAACAACCTGACCTATTTGAGGATCCTGTACTTCACATCCACAGTTAGAAAAATGAAGTTCCAAAACAAGATCACAATGTTGGCCAACAAATAACAAAGAATATGATAAAGATGAAACCAAATAAGTATCAGGTAAGGATAGAGAAGATGTAGATATAGACCTAGTGCAACTAATAGTCATAAGAGACCCATCAACAGTATGAATAAGTGGTTTATGAGGTATATTTGTTTGTTATGAAAATTGAGACGAATCAAAAGTCATATGATTGTAACAACAAGAATTAATTAATTAAGGTGAAGTATGTGGGATAATTGATAAAACAAAAGAAGCAATAGAACTAGTAGGTACAGAGATAGAACCTTTTTCACATGAAGCCTGGTTAATCATAGTATCCAAAAACATTTGATGCAGTAAACAAAATGATGCACTAGTCATATCTCAACAACATAGTCAATAAACCAATAACTTCAAAAATGGAAAAAAGACACTTGAAAACTGTCAAACTATTCAAAGTGACTATGGTGAATGAGGAGCATTAGGCTGTGATAAGTCAGGTACGTCAAACTGTAGTGGTGAGTGAGGAGCATCATAATGTGGTGAGGAAGGTACGTCAGGCTGTAGTGATGGAGGTGTATCAGGCTGGTCAAGAACCTCGGTTGTGACTATAAAGGATCAACAATTTGGTCGAGATGTATAAACGAAAAACCATAATGAAAAAATAGGATAGGACTTATGAAAAATATTACCATAATGTTTTAAGGTAGAAACAATTAATGGTGCTTTATATTTTTTAGTATTTTCAGTACGAAAAATTTTAATACACTAGAAGAACTGAGTGTAAATCATGGTTGAAAAATCTTAGTAAATTTGAGAGATTTTAGAAGAATTTTTTAAAAGGTAAACCTAAGTAAATATAGAAAAATCATCAATGAAAATGACAAAATATTTTGAACCTCCTTTTGCTGAAATAGGATCTAGACCCAAAATATCAGAATGGACAAGATAAAAAATAGTTGAAAATGTAGAATTACTGTTACTAAAAGGTAAGGCTTTGTGTTTACCTAGTTGACATAATATGCAATCAAAAGGTTCTTTAGTAACATGCCCCAAATAATTACTAGAAACTAAATGCTGAATGTTAGATAAATAAGCATGACCAAAACGTAAGTGCCAAAGACTAATAGGAGTAGAATACGAAACTGTTGTAGAAAGACTAGCAGGAATTTGAAGAGAGGTGAGCTTAAGAAGATGATTAGTGGAGATGTATAAAATACGAAACCGTAGTTGAAAAACTTCTCTTAATGAAAAATCAATAAAGAGCAAGCTAAAAAAATAAAGAGAGAAGAAAAAATGGTCGTCAGCAAAACCTCCACGATGAAAACCCAGATCAGGGTTTTGATACCATGACAAAAGTACTATAAGAAACGAGAGAATTTGAGAATGTGAAAATTGTATTACTTAACTATACAAAAGGACCTTTTTATAGGGTTATATATGACTAAATAAGTAAACAATCTATAATAATTATATAATCTTATAATAATTACATAATCATCAAATTATGGAAAGAATCATATAATAATGAAAAATATCAAAACTATTATTGTAATTTGAGTAGATCACTGTAATATGAAGATATTACTGTGATCAAAATGAATATGGAAATGTCATATAATTAGGATATATATAAAAAGATTCTCAAATTATGATAATATCTTTGACAGCATTAAAACAAATTAATTATACACAGTCAGTGCCCAAAAACTCAAAGTACATACTAACAGTCTAAACAATCCAACAAAGCCTATAGGCCCAAAGGGGTAGACAACATTGGGGACAAAACACATAAGCCTGAGAATAGTCTAGGCCTAAGACCCAGAAAAGACTCAGCCCACATGCTAAAAGGCATTTTTTCTAAACAGCTCCACAATCTCACCAAAAACCCAGAGAGACTGGCATCGGCAGCCATCGGTGTGAGCTTTGCCACCCATAGGTGTTTCAACACCATTTAGGAAACAATAGAAACTAAATGCCATCTGGATCTGCCACCACGCACACATAGCACGCCAGGAGCCAAGCAGCACAGCCTAGCTGGTGATGCCCCAACCTTTGAATCTCCACTCCTGATGACCAAGAAAATGCCAAAGCCACAGAACCGCTGGAGGATCCATCCCTCAAACCTGTACAAAGCCTGAATTGGTACCCAAAAGGACAATCTCTCTCCCTCACCCAACCGTCACGACGAATGGGAGAGGCAGGGGGAGAAAAATGAAGCCTACAAATGAAAACCAAGCAAAGAAACTAAACAGAGAGAGCACGTTCCACCAAACTAGCACACAAACATCACCCAACCACCAACAGAGAATAATAAAAACCCAACAAAATGAAGCCAACAGAGAAGCACAGACCACACGATCCAAGAGAGGTCGGTGGACAAAAGAGAGATACTCTCGACGCACCTTAGCAAACATTAACGTACCATAGCAACCTCTACGATTGACTGTTACCCACTTAATCATTGGTTTAGGCACTATTTGTGTAACTAATTAAGCAATTGACAGTGGATATAACTTTCAACAAATACAGTTTTTACCTCCATTTGATCAAAGAAAAGAAATACACTTTTTGATACTCAAGACTTCATGAGAGATAAAGTTCACTAAGCAATTGGCATCTTCCATTCGCATGATTGTGAACAAGCGTACGGACGTGTCACCATTCAATTTTCACTTTGATATTACTAATTTCTTATAAAGTTCTTGTGCTAGTACAATTGGGCATGTTTGTTGCCCCAAAGTATACCTTATTTTTTTGCAGTCTTCTCTTTGAAATTTCCTTTATTATTATGAGTTGTTCCTTGGTTTTTTGCAGTCTTTCTCTTTGAAATTTCCTTTATTATTATTAGTTGGTTTTTTTATAAAAAATAAAAAATTAAGAATATTGTTTTAAAAATTTATTAAAAAGTATTGTAACTTTTTGCCAAAGAAAAACACAAAGGAACTGGATGGTCACACCACTTGAAATTTCCTTTATTTCTACCAACAAGTCAAAGGACCTAAAGTTGTCAACAATTAATTAAGGGTGTGTTTATTGTGCGATGGAAAGGGGAAGAAAGAAAAAAAAGTATAATCATTACTATATACTTTTCTTTTTTATATTTCTTTTTTCTCACTTTTTACACCATTCCAAATAATTTTATCTTCTTTTAACTTTTTCTCTCATAAATTGTTATTTATTTTTTCTTTCACCATACTTTCTTTCTCTTCATTTTTCTATCACTCAAAACAATTTTATTTTCTTTTCACTTTTTCTCTCACAAATTACTATTCACTTTTTCTTTCATCATACTTTCGTTCTCGCTACTTTCTCTACCGCTGCAAATAACTTTATTTTCTTTTTATTTTTATTTTTTTTATTCTTTTTCTCATCCTCACACTCACTCCAAACACACTTTAAAAAGACCCACGAAGAAATTGCTGGCTCCATAGTGCCCGCGAACTTCAAGTTGAATGGACCGTATTAAACTGACGGCTCCTCTCAACATTGGCTATTGTCCATAGCATCCTTGGAATTTCAGTGGGCCCCAAACCCATACGACTATGACTTGCCAAGGCATTTTTCTGCTATTTTTTTTTCTTTTTTTTTTTCTATATTTAATTTTAATAAATTAACCACCCATGATTGAAGGCGAAAATTCATGGGCTGTTTGACAGTTAGATGTACACGAATCGTTTTGGGAATCGAGCATAGTAACCACCCCACCATTACCATTTGGTGTCCACTTAAATCCACAGCTTTCGTGTTGGTTCTCTTCTCGGATATTGTCTACTACTCTACTGTTCTTTTTCGCAGTGTCTTTAATTTTTCTGCTGCGGGGGAGTGGGGCAGGCCATTGAATAATTGATGGAAGCGCCATATCTTTTCTTTTTTTTTTTTTTTTTTTTGCTTTCTGGGTTGCCTGGGAACTAGGAACCAGATCCTTCCATTAAAGAATATCAACCGTGTCCTCGTGACGGAGAAGGACATGGGTAGTTGTTTGTTTTGAGCGATAACTGTTACAGGGCTTATAATTTAGTAGTGTTGTGCCTGCTCTCCCATGTGGGGGGTGGGTCCTTTTTTCCTCTTTGCTGCGACATAAGCAGTGAGAACTGATGCTTAGAAAAAAACCAGAATCTGCTGTCTCTATATCGATACGTCGGCAATGGATAGGCTTTTCAATTCTTTAACAGAACAGGATAAATCAATTGAGCTTGTGTTTGGGAGGATAGAATTGGGAGAGAGGAAGAAATTTGGGTAGAATTGAGGGGAGCTTGTGTTTGAAAGAAAGAGAAAAACAAAAAACAAAAATAGTGGGACCCAGAACAATTTTTCCTCCGCTCCTACCCAAAAAGCCATTCCCCAAAAATTGGAGGAATTGCTGCTGCTCCGTCGAGGGCAATTTTTTTTTTTTTTTGGTTTTCAAGTGTGCAATTATTGTTATACCCTTACTTTAATTTTTTTACTTTTACTTTTTAAAAATAAAATTAATATTAAAATATATATTATTTTTTTACTCTTACTTCCTGCTCATTACTAAATAAAATATTTATAACTTATTTTCTTTTTACCTTTAATCCACTTAAAACATAAAAAAAATGAAATATATTCCTCTATTTCAATATCCATTCTTCTTATTCTATTTTTCTCTCCCCTATTTTTACTCCTCAACAAAGTGTGAAAGTCGGCCTTCCATCTGTTAATGTTTGTAATGTTTTTTTTTTTAACCACAAATGCCTCGATCTTGTTAATGCATAAAGCACAAAAAGTATGCCTAAGTTTAAGGTTGAAATGGAATCTCCGGTAGTTGAAAACAATCATATAAGAAACTTCGTAAAAATTATCTTAAAAAATTTATGAAGATCGAGTCCAACCTGGAAAGAGGAATCGGTGATATAAGTCACGATCAGATTAGGTGTATTATTAGTAATACTGCATGTGGGAAGATTATCTTGGAGGGCCCTATGAAATTTTGGAAACCCCACGTTTTAATAGAGAAAGAGACGAAAATTGACATGATTTTAAATATCATTTTCATCAATCAATAAATAAAAAAAAAAAACAATCATCGAGAAGCAGTAATTCACGAGTTAAACACCTGAAATAATGTCATCTTATTTTATATATCCTGGAGTTGTTTGTAAGCCACAGGATCTAGTGTTGGCCCTAAATATTGAAGTTGGTTATGAGGACAGGAAAAATAATGGCAACGGAAATGCATTGGTAAGTTTGTTTATTTACAAAACTATTTATATTAAAGGTGGAAAAAGTTGATCCGACCCGATTTAATCGAACTGAAACTCGACTTGATCCGACTTACTTTGGTTAAAAATGTCAATGACCCGTAACCCGAGAAACCTGAAACCGAATAACCCGAAACCCAAGTAATCCGAAATCCAGAAGACCGGAAACCTGAGTAACCCGAAACCTAGGTAACCCGATTAACCCGAACTCATATTTTCAACAATTTATACACCTAATTATAATGTGTTTTCCTACTAATTAATTGTATATTATATTAACTATAAATATTATTAAGTGGATTATATCATTTGATATTTTTAAATAATTAAAATTTAAATTATTCACATTTTATTAATTATTTTAAGTATTATAATAAAATATACAAATATAATTTTTGAATCTGGTAAAAAATAAAAAATGTTACAATAAATTAATCCGAGACCCGCTTGAATCAAACCCGAAAACTGAAGTAACTCAATCCAAAATAACCTGAAACCCGAAATATCCGAGACTCGATAAACCCAAGATCCGATAAATTTAAGATCCGAATGATCCGAGATCCGAAAAGTCCAAAACCCGATGAACCCGAGACTCGAATAACCCGAAACTCAAATAACTCGACCCGAAACCGACCCGACCCGCTCATTTGCCACCTCTAATTTCTATGTAAAGCAATTTTTAATCAAATAAAAATTTTCTCATCTCTTCAGGGGAAAGGTGGCCATAAGAGAAAGCTCACATCCAGAAAATATAAGTTGAACCCATTATTATTGATCGGAGGCGAAAAGGATACGATGAAGAAATGAAACAAAAGGAAACTAACAAATAAACAATACATGTGAGTGCTGTTTGTACGTTGTAGTAGGTCCATGTGAGTGCTGTTTGGTAGGGGAAAAAAAATAAATTAGAAAAAAGTCAAAGTTGAGTTAATATGTAAATTTTACATATTAAAAATTAATTTTTTTAATACTAAATTTTTTCACAAAAACAGACACTGATTTATAAAAAAAGTAACATTTTTTATTCTGTAAGTTCTGCTTGCAACACTCTTAACACTCCTCTTGTAAAATATCTCCAACTACCAGCCCTGTTCCCATGTTTTATTCATTTATTGTAATGTAATTAGAGTGATTGCGTCGCTATAAAGAAGAATGGGCAGCCTAAAAATTTACGTCATAGCCAACAACCAGCGAACCCCCAACAAGAAAAACTCCCGTCCTACCCCGAAAAAAGCAAAGGAATAAAGCGCACATCGGCAATTCATGGCATGGAGAGGCAATCTTCTGGTGTGCTCGCCGTTGGAATGTGAGAGCCCCGGAGAAATGCTAAATTCCATGGAGAAGGCAAAAGCAGAGGGCGCAGACCTTGTTGAGCTTCGCATGGACTCCATGCCATTCTCTCATTTTTCCACTCTTGAAATGCTCATCAAACGAAGGACTTTACCTTCTATTATCTCTTTCAGGTTCTCACCTACTACTACTATTTTTTTTTTTTTGTTAATTAAAATTTAGAAATATGAACAGTGCCCCTATTTTAAATGAGCGGCATCTAAACTATTAAGTATTTACAGTAAAATTTATATGTCACTTACTTACAAATAATTTTAATAACAATCAATAAAATTTATATCTGAGATACAACGTATCAAAAATTAAAATCTTATCAGCTGAACACACAAGACACCACCTTCTACTCTCTAGTACCATGTTTTCTATATGTTATTTTAGTACAGTACTGTCACACACTTCTTACCTTTTTCCTCGTCGTTTCACTTATTGAGTGCCATGTCTTCGCTACTTGATCAATAACTTACAGCTAGCTAGCGGCAATTATTGGTCTCTTTCTATTTGCCTTATTCTCATCGATTAGCCATTAGTTGTAGCTAGCGATTTTGTTCAAAAAAATGTATCGTGAAATGGATATAATTGCATATTCGAATGCCTAAAGACTTTTAAGTTTTTTCGTGGATAATTATTAATAATTATAATTTTTTTTTCAAACTCTTTAGTTTCTTACTGCAACATGGCTGAAATTTTGGGGAGTCCGTAATCACACCCTTTTGCTTTTTTTTTTTTTTTTCTCTGTCAAAAAATTGTTGGGTGGCTGATCTTTGGCCTTGGCAAATGAGGTAGAGGTTTCTGTCAGTGCGGCAAATTACTGGGCCTGACCCACAAGTAAAACGGTGCCCTCCTTTTTTTTTTTTCCTTTCTTTTTGAGATTTTGTGGAGGGTAAAGGTGCAATTTATACAAATATAGTATGCGACAAAGCAACACCACTAAGTTTGCAACTCACGAGTCAGTAAGTCACAAGTTAATTATTGCTAGGCTAAAAAACTGACAATTTGAAATTGAATTAAGCGCACTTCTTATTTTTGCAATTCCCCTTTTTTTTTATCATGTATAATTTCTTCTATTGCTGGCCTATAAATTTGGGGTGTCCGGTCGACAGCTTTTTTGATTAACTTAATTCATTAACTCAATAGATCAACTTGTAATGTACTAAAATTTTCTAATTGAAAATTATTTATTTAATTTTTGATCATGTTGGACTAATATGATCTATGCAAATAAATGTCTTATTTGACTCTAAAAAAATGTCTTAAGTTACGCTAACTTCCACCATCTGAAACTCATCCCAGAAACCTAGGAGTAACTGAGAAAATTTACCGGCTAGCTACCAAAAACCAAATGTGGTCCAACCAGTTTTGCTAACCATTTCCAGTTAAAATTAATTAAGTGGTGGCCTCAAAAAGCTTTTGTTACCTCGGACGCCTGACGTGTCGTACTGAATGGCTGGCTCAGCCACTGACAAGTCGGTTCTTCGAGCTGCAATCCAAAAGTTTGAACCCAGATCCCTGAGGGAGAAACATAACAGAGATCCCCGGACGACTGAGCCAGACGGTCTGCTAGGCCGCCCCCAACAATGTTGGGCTAGTAGTAGGAGAAATACATAATTATTATAAATCATATGATAAAGTTATTTTTTTTTTAATATGAGACATTATAATTTTTAACAGGAACAAATTTATTTGTGTTTGACAGGCTAAAGTCATCCAGCGCATCGAGCAACAAAGACAGACAGAACGTATGTTTGCGAGTACTAAGACTAGCTATGGACTTGGATGTGGAGTTTGTCGAGATGGATTATGAGGTACCCACCAAGAAGCTAATGATTCATTCATTCTCGGTTCCTGAATTGTCATCATTTTAAATCTTCCTGTGTCGTGCCGCCACTGCTAAATCAGGTAGCTTCAGATGTCAGCATGGCTGATTACGTATACAACCGCTCCAATAGCAAATTAATTGTATCCAGCTACGTAAACGGTGGGAAACCTTCGACAGAAAAGCTCAGTTATCTAATATCCTGCATGCAGTCTACTGGAGCAGATGTTATTAAGCTGGTGATCGATGTCGATTACATTACAGATTTGGCACCTATCTTTAAGCTGCTTACACATTGCCAGGTATATTATATTTGCAATCATCCTTTTCCGTAGACCTGGAAAAAAAAAAGCAGTCTGCTCATGTTTTGAGCTTTGTTTGTCTGCAGGTGCCTTTAATTGCTCTAGCAGTGGGCAGCAGAGGGCTTATAAGTCAGCTGCTGGGTCCGAAATTTGGAGGATTTTTTGTCTATGGATCTCTGAAAGACAGGGAAGTGCCTGGTATGCCAACTCTGGTCAGTCTTAGACAAGTGTACAAGCTGGAACATATCAATGCAGACACCAAAGTGTTTGGTCTCATTTCAAATCCAGTTGGCCACAGCAAAGGTCCTGTTTTGCACAACCCTGCCTTTAGACATACAGGATACAATGGAATCTATGTTCCCATGTTAGTGGATGATGTCAAAGAATTCTTTAAAACCTATACAAGCATGGACTTTGCCGGTTTCAGGTATACCTGCATTCTTAATTATTCCAGATTGTTCTAACCTTAATTGACAAGTTCATAAAAAACTACGGTCAATTTTTTATGCCTCCATTCAGTCACCATAATATTTTGAATGGAGTCTTTGAATTGCTGTCGACCTCATTAGAGCCAGCCTTTTGAAGTCAAAGAATATATTACTCATTTGCAAGTAGTTTCATTTAATCAATTGTCCTTTACCCTTTTCTTGTTGGTGCAGCGTTGGGATCCCACACAAGGAAGAGGCAGTAAAGTGTTGCGATGAAGTCCACCCACTGGCTAAGGTCAGGAAACTCTGCAATGTGAACTAGTTAATCCTTCATGATAAGCAGATGAAGAATTACTGGAAATACTCCTTTGGAACTTAGCAGATTAGAAACTAGACTCAACAAACTAAGCTCCGAAACTCTTTAATCGTTATGCGCTGTTTCATACATAAGCTTCTAAATTGTGTGATTCTTGGTCAATCAGTCCATAGGAGCTGTTAATACCATAGTAAGGAGGCCTGATGATGGGAAGCTTATTGGTTATAACACAGATTGTGAGGCTTGCATCACTGCCATAGAAGATGCACTAAGAGGTACAGATACAGATATGTTTATCATTGCATCTTTCAGAAATGCTATTCTTGCATTGAAAAAGAAGATTGCAAAAAAAAAAAAAAGCTTCACCTTCTGGCATAAACTATGCCATGGCTGATTGACTGACAGAGTTCTTTCTAGAAGCAACACAAGATACACTTATTCTGTAACTCTTGATGCATCAATCATTGAAATCTGGTGCACTGTAATTCACTACGTCTGGTATTTAGAAACTCCTTCACTTGTGTACTGATTCATGACCTTTATCACAGAAGAATGATGATTAACTAATTCACAATTGGTTGGATGAGCAGAAAGAGGAACTATCGAAATGGGACCATCAGATATTTCTCCTCTTTCTGGGAAAATATTTGTGTTGGTTGGAGCAGGAGGAGCAGGAAGAGCGCTAGCTTTTGGCGCCAAAACTAGAGGGGCTCGAGTTGTCATTTTCAACCGAAATTATGGTGAGCAAAGCAACGTATTCTATTTGTAATGATTTGTTACACATGATTACATCTCTAATGATGTAATATTTTTCAAAAGAGAGGGCAGAGGCTCTTGCTCGTGCCGTTTCCGGAGAAGCACTGCCATACGAAAGTTTGGACAGATTCTGTACAACGGATAAAGGAATGATTTTTGCAAATGCTTCTGCTATTGGAATGGAACCTAATACAAATCAAAGTCCTATCTCAAAGGTTACTTTTCTCTCTTCTGTCTCATACAGAATGCAATCTGTAATGATCAACATTCAATAACCTTAGGTTTTCGTGCACGTTTAGGAGGCCTTAAAAGCATATGAGTTGGTTTTTGATGCGGTTTACACACCTAGAAACACAAGGCTCTTACAGGAGGCTCGACAGGTTGGGCTGACTGTGGTAAGTGGAGTTGAGATGTTTATCAGGCAGGCCCTTGGTCAATTCAGACTGTTCACTGGTGGCCTAGGTATTGTTCTTTCCTTTGATTTCAACTCATGGAAATCTTTCAAAATATTCAACAGAAAAAATTCCAAACTACTTGAATTTGAAATTGGGAACAAGGAACTGATGTGGTTTCAACACTCTGCTTTATTGCTCTTTTCAGCTCCAGAGGCATTCATGAGAAAGCTTGTCTTAGAACAATTTTGATCTTAATTATGGTGCTCGGTGAAAGTGTCAATATGAATTCATCAACAATTCTTCCATACCACTGACGGAGTAAAACTGCAAAGAAGCCTACATTGATCTGAGGCTGCAAGACATGAATTACACTTTAAGCACCTGAACCCGTCTCCAATCAAAAGGCAATTTTTTTTCTGTATTTCTTTGGTAGCGAATAAGAGAAGTAGTGTGCTCAAGTTCAAGGGCGTATATGCCAAAATGTCTGCGTAGTCTATACATAGTCTGTAATCTCTACGTTCTGGACACGGGCATTCATGTGTTATCTAGTGATCGTAGCAACATGGCCTGAATGTCTGGTATTTTTTGTTTTTTTTTTTTTTGTTGATCGAAATGGAACTGTTAAATTAATACTCGACAAATTCATATATGAGACCGACACAAGAGTGACAGGAATACCTGTATAAAGTAGAAGAGAAACTCAGCATAAATGACCTATAAATTATATGATCAAATTGACCATAAACAAATATGACTCGAAACCTAATGAGACCAAATTATCTAGCACGAATACTAACCAAACTAAAACTAAATCTATTTAATTTTAAAATATTAACTAGGTCTAATATAACAAAAAAAAAAAATATGACAGCACATACAGCATCTCGGCGAACTCATGACAGAAATCAGCCTGATACACCGGGCAACGATTTCCAGAATAGATAAAATACAAGAATAATAATAACCACAGACAGTACAAGTCAATCAATCCAAAAAAATCCAACAGAGGCTCTTCCGATCAGATCCAGCGATGGAGGGCCGCGACGATGATAGAAAAAGTCCAACAGAGGCTCTTCCGGTCAAATCTAGAGACGAAGACGCTAGCAGCGACGGAGGCATGATCGGTGACAATGATTGCACCGATAAGGACAATGTCTGCAATGAAGGCACCAGATCCCGCTGCAGGAAGATGGTCTCTGGCGGTTGTGCGCTGGTACAACGGCTCTGACAACAAGGGCAGTGTCGGAGAGTGCAACGCCGGTAGTAGTGGAGATGTTGCCAGCGTCCGTAGCAGCAAGATGGTCTCCAGCGGTCGTGGTAGCAACTAGTACAGCAACGCTGGAGGCAGAGACGGATGAGCCGGCGCCAAAAAAGGTAACAATGGTGACAGAACACCCGGGAGCATGGATCTAGAGCGGGGGAGGCCATAGGCAACGTTATTTAAGTCTGATCTTGACGAAAACACACCAAAAGGCCCCAAAGTAATAGATCTGCGGGAAAGGAAGACGAACAGCAGCGGGGTAGAAAGAATAGAGACAGGAAAACAAAAAGACCAAAGGAAGAGATGAGGAAACGAGGGTGTGAAAGCCATGGATAGAAGACTGGTGGCTGGCCGGCGGTGGCTGATTGTTGCCGGCCAACCAAGAAGGGTTTTTGGTTTTGACAGACGGGGGAAGAAAGATTTCAGACAGAGGAACAAAATTTAAATGTCTAACATGTTAACATTTGATATTCCAAAGTTTTATATAGCTTTATAATGTCAATTCAAGCGTATTACAAAATTTTTTACCGTGCGCCGATTCCGCTACCGTACGCCGAGAGAATATTTGGATTCATGCCACCTCTGTGTGGCTTTGTCAACCCTTGTGGTCGTGTTGTAGCGGTTTTTCTGTCAGTAATGGTTGTCAGTTCCGGTGTTCGGTGTTGGGTTGGGCTTCGTTTTGGGATTGTTGGTCGTCTCTCGAGCTCTCTGCCTACACTTCCCAACAAGCGCTCTTTCTCCCCTGCCTCCCCCATCACCTCGACGACTGGTGTGATGGTGGGGGAGGTGCTTTTCTTTTTGCATGCAGTCGGGCCTTGTATAGTTTCTACTGGCTGGGTCTTGATTGGTGGTATAGAAGTTGTGGTAGGCTTTTAGATCTTAGGGGTTGGATCGCTGGTGGTTTTGGCAACTATGGCTCTGGTTCGTTCTCCTTTGTGCGCTTCTCATGTTGGGGGATAGGGGTGACCGTTGTTTCCTGCATTGTGTAGCGGTGATAGCGATATACCACTTGATTGTAGTGGAGCACCGGTATATTCTGGTGCCGATCTGTCCCTGGTGGTCAGGGAAGATTGTGGAGCTATTGTGGATATATGGGTCCTGAGACCTGTGGGCCAGTGTTCGGCTCGGTTACGCACCTTGTTCTTGTATGCCTTAGCTGTTTCTTGTCTCTGCTGGGTGCCCCTTGAGTTTCTAGGTCTGCTATAAGCTTATCTGGGTTTGGTTGTATATATTCAATATGTATATATGAGTTTCTTTTGGGCTTTGACTGTTTGTTTTAAATAAATAAAAAGTTACTTTTCCTGCTCTATATATATATTATGGCAATTCAAATCACAAAAAAAAGCCTACTTTATGAGACATGCCATGTAATTTTACTCGGGGAATATATTTTGCTCGCAAACGGACAATTTACGACTCTTTGTTAAGAACTGACATCAGTCTTATATCCGATGATGATCAGGCAGACCTTCCTTCTATACATGGAATATTAAATCAGTGATGTTGAGCTGATTTTCGAGCTTTAGAAAGAAGAACATGTAATTGCCTGTCCAATGTTCTCTAACAGAAGGCTATAATGCTTCCCCAAGAAACAGAACGGCCAGTGTTCATGTAGAAGACCATCTTTAAGTGGCTCGATGAGAGGCAAATGATAATTGTAAATAAAAAAATGAGTGTTCGTTCCAAAGTCAGCAAGGTTTAAGCTTTTATTTCAGAATCTTTCTGATCAAAGTTCACAACTACACCTGATCTGGCGAAGGAAACTGCAAATTCTTGAATGATGTAAAACCTCCGTCTACCACCAAGTTATGACCATTAACGTACTTAGCATCATCAGATGCAAGGTAGAGAGCTGCATTGGCTATGTCGCTGGGCTCACAGTTTGCCCCCTCCAGACAACCAGTAGCATGTAGCATTGCTGCAATCCGCTGAGCATCAACACCCGGATAAAATTGACTCAATTCTTCCATCACGAATGGAGTTGGAATGGCAAAGGGTGATATACAATTTACTCGGATCCCATAGTTGCATAGCTCTGCTGCTGCAGATTTAAGAATGCCTATAACACTGAACTTGGAAACCGTGTATGTGTGCTGTGCTAGCCCACCCATAAGTCCTGTGACACTGCCTGTGCAAAGAATGCAGCCAGATCTTTGCGGGATCATCACACGGGCTGCATGTTTCACCCCGGCCAGTACTCCTCGGACGTTGATGTTCATGACCGTATCGAACACATTAAGGTCAAGGTCTACAATACTTCGAGGTGTTTTGCATGCCACCCCTGCATTGCAGTACATGATATCGAGCTTCTTGTGTTTAGAAACGGTAAAATCGACCGCGTTGGAAACATCAGATTCTTTTGCTACATCGCAGGCAACGAAGGTGGCATTGGGTCCAAGTTCTTTTGCAGTTGCCTGGCCAAGTTGCTGTTGGATATCAGCAATAACAACTTTGGCACCATTGTTGACAAATTTGGTTGCGGTTTCCTTTCCAATGCCACTTGCTGCTCCAGTTATCAGTGCTACCTTGCCTTCTAGCCTGCTACGGCCTAGCAAAAATTAGATCCTTGTATTTGGTGGATACTTACCAATTATTTCTACAAATTTTGATCTCATTGATCGGTTCTCTGTTTTATAGAACCCAACTTAACTATTTTTTGGTACCCCAACTCAAAAGCTTATTAGGCTTGGTTTTCCGTATAGGAGATATCTGAATTTCGGCCTTTGCTGACTTCTACTTTATCAGTTTTTCATGCTTAGACATCTCTTTAACAGATATTTTCACCCAAACGATTGAAATTAAAATCTCACGGAGGTTGAAGTGGAAGAGACATATGAAAATAATGTAGTGTAGTCGCTTAGGCAGTTGAGAATATGTCATTGCTAATTTAATTAAAACTAACTACTCCAATCGAGGCAACTTACTGGTTTTTGGCTCTTTTTTCTTCTGTGATCAAAATGTATCTATAGTTCCGCTTGCATTCAAATTCGTTTCTCTATATTTCGCAGCAGTTAGTTGTCACCAGTTGTAAGGGAAAAATAATGTTACTGAAATAAATACTAGGTCCTGGAAGAACATACAAGAACTTGTACATGAGCCTCTTCCCCATGGAGCCTTTTTGGCATAGAAGCGGCCATTATATTGTAGGACAAATGGTTAAGTCGATCGTTGATTTGACCAAAAAAACAAAAAGTTTGGTGAATAGTAGAGCACATTTTCACAAAACCCTACTAAACAGTACACTTTAAGTAACAAAATAAACACACAATTTATATTATGATATCTAAAAATATATATTTTTTAAAATTTTTATAAATTTATTCATTCAATAAATTTTATTACTTTAATCACATCTAAACAATCTTACCTAAACCTAATATTTCTCGTATCCACAATAATTTTCCCCCCTTCCCACCTCCCAAGGAAAACCATTGGCAGCACGTAGAGCATCTAATTTCATGGCGCTGACACCAATGATAAATCTTTTAAAAAATTAAAAGTAGTTGTGCCTTTTCTAACAAAGTTATTCGTATGTAGAAATCATATTAAACTAAAGTTCGTCGGCTTGTCCTTTTCCCACATAACGTTTTAAATAAAATGAATTTAGAATACATTATATTACGAAAGAAACCTATTAATAAGTGAATTTAATCTTTTTACACACTTCTCATATAATATTTTGGTACGCATAAAAAAATTGTCATCCGGGGGGGCTTGGAAATTGAAACGAAGTTACAAACGCAAAGAAACAGTTCAGGAGGACCAATTAAAGAAAAAAGAAAAACAAAAGACCCAAAAAAAAAAAAAAAGGTAAAGATCGTCTCACCTTACCGCCTGAGAGGAGAAGGCCTTGTTGATCAAGATCCCGGCCAAATAAGCTCTTGAAATGGAAGCAGCTTTGCTGTTTTCAATAATGCCAGAAACAAAAAAGACCATTGTAGGAATCAACCAGATTAACAAAAACCAAAATGATTGAACAACAAGAAGCTGCAGACAAACAGTATATCATTGAACTTAACTGGAAAAGTTAAAAAAAAATAAAAAGAAAAAAAGAAAAATTAAAAGAGGAAGACTTGCATAGAGATTCAGAGTGGAGACTGAAAGAGGATACATACATCGATCTGTACTTGAGCATATTTTTTTTCCTATCAAAAGCACTGAATCAGAGAAAAGGAGAGAAAAGGGTGGGCTGCTTTGTGCTGTTCTTAGGCCTGAGATT
Source organism: Carallia pectinifolia (assembly GCA_037832335.1). Classification (NCBI taxonomy): domain Eukaryota; kingdom Viridiplantae; phylum Streptophyta; class Magnoliopsida; order Malpighiales; family Rhizophoraceae; genus Carallia; species Carallia pectinifolia. The sequence goes on along the minus strand of CM075447.1, from coordinate 12,129,423 downwards.
TTTCTATCGGGTTTGGTTAAACTCTAACAACGCAACCCCCCCCCCCCCCCCCAAAAGATAAAGTACGCGAAGTACGCGTCAAAGGAAAGAGAATCCTTGTTCTGTTCTTTCTTGGGAATCTAATTAACTGCTAGTAACTGGGGTTTTTTATTGGTATGTTGCCAGAAGGACATGTTCGACTGGCAAAATATGTCCTCCGATCAAACGTTGAATCACAATTAATAACTAATAAAAAGTAATATTTTGTAATATTTAAGTAATAATTTAATAATAATTTAGTATATTTTTTTTTATGTTGACGTAGATTCATGCTTTTTTTATTAACATTTATCTTCAATAAAAATAAAAATTATGTCAAATGTGTAATCTTTAGTTTCAAAGTCGTTAACATCGATATTGAGCGTGAGAGAAATTTATTCGTACCCAACAATACTTGGGTGAAAGCCTATCTTATGGGATGATTAAATGAAGATGAAATAATAGAAACTTGGTCTTAATCTATAGATATTATAACTAATATTACTACGATCATCTTTTTTTTGGTAAAAAAATTAGCAAGTAAAGATTTGCTATTAATTTTTTAGAAATAATTGATAGGATTTTTTAGGCAAGTTCAAAATAGTAAGATGTGTGTGGGTTGACTGAATTTATAAAAAAAAATTAAATAAAAAGATAAATTATTAAATATTAATTAATAAACTCTATAATTATTTTAATATTACTTAAAATACAGTTATAATATAAAATTATTTGTAAGAGCGCTTTTGTCACTGAAGCTGCGTGTATTTATCAAGGCCAGCCTACTGCTAGTTCAATTCTAAGCCGAAAACAATGGATTGTTTTTTGGGTCACATAAGTAGAAAGCGGGGTGTTACCAAGTTTTGTCTTGCAGCAGCACAAAACTGAAGGTTTATGGCCACAGGGTGTTAATATAGACTTTTGTTAAGTTAACATAGACTTTTGCGAATCAAACCACGCGTGACAGGGAAAGCCCATTATCGCCCAATTTGTTGAAAGATTGTAAGCTACGACATAATCTGATACATTCCAAATTGAGTGTTAAAATTGAAAAAAAAAAAAAAAAAAAGTTGATAAGTTCCATGAAACCTTTTCTTTTCTATATTCAATGCACAGGAAATTTGCCAAAATCGGTTTTCTCGGTTTGATTAGTGAAACATTTCGTAAGATTACTCGGCATGGCTGGTTCACACGTGTTTCACTTTGGTCCGTCTCTTCCATGTACAAGTCCTTGGACCATCTAAATTCTAAACTGCTGATGCACGGCAAATGCTTAGAAAGACTACTTTGATTAAACCCACAAAAAAAAAACAGGGAAGGAAGACGTGCATATTGTATTCTCATAGAGTGCATTTGATACACAAATTAGATAATACAGTATAAAATAATATATATTAATATAGTATAAAATAAGTTAGATTACTAACTAATATTATGTTTGGATGTTAACAAATAGTATAAAATAATTATCATATTTAATATTTAGATAATATGAGATAAAATAATATAATATATCAAAATTACTTTTTTTACCTTTAAAGATAATTGATTTACATTTATTATTAATTTTAATATTTTTATTAAAAATAATTAAAATTAAGTAATGAAATTAATATTTATTTTACTTGTTATTATACATTATATTACATTATATTGTTTATAATTTTTCAATTTTATATAAAAATATTTTTTAAAATTAAGTATTAATTTTATTGATACAAATAAATTATAAAATATGAAAAAAAAAGATATTTATATTTTTTAAAATTTTTTGAAGGAAAATTAAATAAAGTTTAAGAGATAAATTTTCAAATTTATATGAAAAAAAATGAAAGAATGAGCACGAGAGAGAGAGAGAGAGAGAGAGAGAGAGAGAGAGAGAGAGAGAGAGAGAGAGAGAGAGAGAGAGAGAGTGTGAGAAGAGAGAACGGAAGGGAGCAAAGATGAGGGAGGGAGACAGAGGGAAGAGAGAGAGAGGAGTGAGAGAGAGAAGAGGAAAGAGAGAAGAGGAGTGAGAGAAAGGAAGAGAGAGAAATGAATTTTTTAAATTTTATGTTAATTTTTAAAAATATTTAAAATTTATTTTAATTAAAAAGATATTTTAATAAAAATATAATTTATTAATACTAATTCATGATATGGAATAGACTAGCCCATAAGAGTTAGAGAGATAGTATTATCATAAATTCATAAAATAGTAAGTCCACACTAATTTACTGTATATCTATTTTATTAACCAATCAGACATAAGTTAAGGTGAGATAATTGACTACTAGCCTATCCTATCCTATTTTATCTCATAAAACAAGCGCACTCCTAGAATTTAAAAGATGTGTACACATCCATGACGCAAAGGGTCCTGATCAAGTCTTTTTAACCGTCTTCCTAATCAAAACGACAAGTTCAAAGGTAGAAGAGAGTAACAGGTTAAATTTACCGTGCAAATTTTGGCAATTTTAACTTAGGGATCCTCGTCCGCTTACAGTAGCATGCCATGATTAAAATTGCAACAGAGATGGTCCTTATGAAAAATACTCAGGCGCCTGCATCAATACTTCTATCCCATAAAGTCCACAATGAATACACTAAAGCCGAATCAGTACAGTTCTAAGCCAAACAGAACTTAAGTCGTTCAAGGAAGGAAACTAAAATGACTAAATGACACTTGTAAAGATGCTAACAAATGCATCCTTGTTCTTGCAACAGGCACCGTACCACCAGCTACAAATAGAATTCCACCACAAAATGTGTGAGGAATACTGAAAAAGAGTTTGGGCCAAAAGCAGTACTTAACAGTCGGTACCTGATAGATTTCAGAATTGCTATGTTTACAAAAATACTGCCACAACACCCCACATCCAGTCCACTTCTAAGAGCATAAACCAGCAATAATATGGTTAAGGCTTCATTTGGTGGAAGATGGAAGTAATGTTTCTGGTTTCTCTTGTTGCTACAAAAGCACTGTCATGGAAGACACAAACCATGCAGATAACACAGCAAGTCAAATGAGAATCCAAATAGCCACAAGATCAATCTCAAAAATAAACATTCACTTGCTGGACTCAAGTTCCATATAAGTAAAAAAGCTTTAATATGCTCCCGCTTTCATACACAACCCATAAAAACCCACCAATTTTCAGTTCTCTTAAACCGCACTCTTCCAGAAAATAAATATACACAAAAAAAGTCATTAAAATGTTTCCAAGTTGAAGAAAATAAAGTTGCTTGAGTTCCTTACTTCAAAAAGATACAGAAGCAAAAGTGTCCCGATTCGATGAGATTAGTGATTAACTTCCGAGGCTGGGGCATTAACGTTGAAATTGTCAAAGCCTCCACTTGCAGATGTGGCCGGAGGTGCTTGATAAGTTGCAGGTGGAACCATAGAGGGAGCACCACTAGATGGAGCAGGTGGCACCATACTCCCAGGAACAGATGGTGGGGCAATTGGAGGCCTTGGAACACCATTTATTTGGCCTGGAAAGGAAGGAGCACCAGGCGGAGCTACCATTGGTGGCATGCCTGGAGCAGCAACATAACCTGTTAATGTCATCAGAAAATGTGAATCTCATTTTCACCGCCACAGGATTTGAATACCACGAAAAACATGTCATAAGGGTCTGATAGATTAAAAGTTGTGGCAACTTCTAAGCCCACATAAATCTGTCAACATAACGGAGATTTCCAGCTAATAACTATTCCTACAGAGAAAAGATAATTGGATAATCATATAGATGGAGGCAATAAAAGGATTACATTACATACATCAATAGATGGGAATATACATGCACACATGTGCACAAACACGCGCAAAAACTGATTGACAAAGTTGCATCTCATCAAGAAAATTTCAAGAGTGAATTTTCAATTACACGCCTATAACCAAAGTTGCATTATAGAACAGCTTTGGTAACAATAATATGTATCAGGTCCATAGCAAGCAACCTGCCATTGATGGACTGCTCAATCCAGTGTCGTGATGCAACAATGTGGTTGACTGGTTATGTGTCAATCCACACACACACGCGCACAGAGACAACAACCAAAAAACAAACGCGAGAAGAAGAAGACAACAAAACCCGGGGAAGATAGATAATGCATGTTGACATGTTACCTGGAGCACCAGGAACAGGTCTTGGCAAAACGGGAGGCCTCATCCCCGGGAAAGGTGCGTTCATAGGCAACTGTCCTTGAACTGGCAGTACAGGCGTTGGAAGAATCGGGAGTCGGGGCCTCTGAGTCAATAGATGCTGATTGTAGGCAGCTCCAACCTGCTGGAATGCTGCAGCTTGGCCAAGGTGCTCTTTTATCCTTTGGTCAATCAAACTCTGGGTTTGCTGCTCCTCAAACTGCTGGTAGTAGGCCCTCACATTTGCCTACACAAACCCAACAAAGGAAAAAAAAACCTCAACAACTTACATGATAACAAAACAGATAGGGAAGTAAATAACCAACAAAAGACAGAACACAAATCAAAAGTACTACCTTGTGTTTGTAACCTGCATTATGTTGCTTTCTAACAGAGGGCTGAAATTTATCAAAGAAGATCATCAGAAATTTGAAAATTTTATAACAACAAAATGCAAGTTGTACAAAAATAGTCTGATTGGCACTATTTTAAAGAACAAAAAAATTAATTGAAACGGCAACGAGAAGAAAAACAAAAATAAGCAGAAATTGACAGCTGAAGCAAAAAAATTTAAAAAAAAAAAATGGCGAAGTGCTTACTGAATCGTGAGTCAAGTAAGTGTCGCAATAGTCGCAGTAATACCTGAAAAAAACGTTAAAAACAAATAAGAAGAAGAAGTTAGATCCTCCGTCCACCGCACTGCCATTAGAGAAAGCCAAGATAGAAGACCGAGGACGTACCGAGGCATGGCCGCACTTCACCTCCAAATTGTATTTGTACAAGCTGCTGCTGGTTATGGATTCAAAACGACAGGAGCGAATTTGATCAAAACACGAAGCCCTAGGGGCAGAGGAAAGAAAACGAATATGGGTGTTAGCCTGTTTCCGAGTCCACGGGATTTCACGTGCTCACTCTCTATATATACCGTTGGCTTTTTATTAGGGATACAGGACCAGATGATGGTCTGCGTATCGGACGGTGAACAAGTGCTGTACTTTTTGACGTTGATTATTTCTTTTTGTTTTTGTTTTTAAAAAAATTTTCAGGTTTTATAGCCCTTTTTGCACAGTCTATCGGCGATCCAACGTTGTTCCAGAAAGTGGGCCGCACTAATCTTTGCAAACGAAGGCCTTTGCCCTACTCTCTTTTTTTCAGTCGAAGGCCTTAGGCCTACTCTCAATTTTCTTCTTTCATGATAATCTTTTTTTAGTTCGGAGAGAGGTCCAAACGTCAAAAAAATAAAATTATTAAAATTTGAATACATGATTAAGAGTTCTTAACAAATGTCTTTACTAATTGTCTTATAAGTATGGGACTTTCACGACAATTTTTAATGCCAAGAATTTGTAATCGTTAACTTCTTTAAAGTAAAAAAAAAGAAAATAGAAGTGGTACCCACAATCCTACTATAAAGTGTCAAAATTTATTATAAGAAGTTCTAATTTAGCTTATTTGCCTATAATTATTGCTCAATTCATTTCTTAATTAAGTTACTTTTTTTTGAACGAAAAAAATCACTCTGTGGATATAGCAGTTACCGAAATTTTAGATAGAAGCTAGCTTTTGCAATTCAATATCTCTTAAAGGAAAGACCCACCACTGAAATATTACTGAATCTGAAACGAGTTTCCTTCAACCCTAATTACGGGGATAACAAATTTGGAATTTATGCCGCACTTCATCTTTCACCATAATATTTCACAATTACCCAACTTAAGTGATCAGGGGAGAATGCAGGCACATGAACTCAAATCTAAATTAATGTTAGGGGAGACACCTCAAAATATTATTAGACTGTCACCTCTTATACTAATTAAGTTAATTACTCTTTGATGACATGTACCATCAATTCTTTTTTTTTTTTTTTTTTGTGAAAGGGAGGACATATACCATCAATTCTAACGAAAGATAAAGATGCAGGCAATTTTAACCAACAACTTGCTCTTAGTCTATTATAACCATAAAGGTATGCTATTGTAGATGGAACTCGCACAACGTTTCTTCCCGAGTGTGACTTTTCTTTATGAAATTCGGCTGCAGATGAATGCAAATCAGAGACAAGAATCAAATGCAGAAATGCGCAGAGATCTTTGGAAAGGTGTTGGCCGCTGCTATGGCCAGAGATTCTGCTTAGCTACGGCCGCATCATAACTGGCAAAACACATGGTGAAATCAAGCGGGTCAAGTACAAAGCATGCTCTGTTTTCACTTTGATATTCCCCAAGTGATTTCCACATTTCTGAAATGATTATTCATATTTGATTACAATCTAAATCCGTCTCTGTTTTGTACTTCTGTTTTCATTTATCCTCTTTGTTAAAAATTTGTTCTGTTCTTTATTGATGCAGTTGCTTCCTTGGTCATTAATATATGTTTGAGGCAGTTTCGAAGAATGTTGTAGACGGGCCGGAGGCTATTGAGGAATATAACTTGAAGGGAAATACTTAATGGGTACGATTTAAATGAGATTAAAATGATATAAATTATAAAATAATTAAATTTATAAAAATTTAAAAAATAAATAAATTATTATATATTATTATATTAATTATATATTTATAATATATTCTTAATTTATAGTCCCCTAACTTCAAACCCACCGAAGTTTTTGGGTAAGTGATTGACCAACGCAAGCTTTATTGAAATTTTAGGTACAACTAACTTGGCGTTGACTTTTAGGGTGCTCTTACCCCTTATTGGATAGTAAGATTTTGATTGAAAAAAAAAAAAAAAAAAGAAAATAATTAGAAAAGAAATTTGTAAAAAAAAAAATAAATAGATCTATTGTTTGGATAAATGAAAAAATATGAGAAAGAAAATAAGTAAAAAGTAAAATAATTTTAATTAGATTGTTACATAACTAAATTGTCCTTATTATTAGTTGGGTGAGATAATGTGTTAAAGTATTTAGGTAATTTCTTCTTTTTTTTTTAATTTCTGTATTTTTTTTTTAAATTTTATATTGGATAGTACCGTATTAGTACTTTGCAGCCTTCTATACTTTTTCATTTTATTTTTCTAAAACAGCAGATTTTACCTTGATTTATGTATTTTTCTTTTTTTTTTGTTTCTTCTAGTTTGTCAATTAAAGTGTTAAACTGTTAAATAGTTAAAGGATGCTCCAGCTTTCTTCTGACGGTTAACGAAATTGCAAGTCACAGCTAAGTAATATCTATGCTTACGTATTAAGATTCTGTTATAGTTTTTTTTTGTCAGGTTCATAAAGCTGGTTGCCTTTTTTGTGATTATTATGCTACCAATTGAATCTCACTGTCTTCGTCTTGACTCCCGAGTCCAACATTTATTCGACCGGCTTTGTTCGGTCTATTATAGACTTTTTGAGAAGATCTGCTGTATTATAGACTTAACTGATATATAGATGTTGTAATTCACCGTTTTTACTTTTATTGGAAAAAAAAAAAAGGTAAGAAGCCAAATTTTTAGATGGGAGGAGACCCGTGTGATTTTTATGATTTTTTTAATTTATTTTAAAAAATATAATGCACATATAATTAAAATTAATGTTCATATAACTTTCAATAATACTGTTTACACATTAAACTTAATTATAAACATATCATAAATTTTTTAATAAAAAATAATAAAAATACTATAAAACTCACATTCATCTGATGTTTCGTCCAAATTCTGCCGGAGTGTAGTGGAGTCCATTTTCAGTTTAGCTTACAGCTTTTAAGGGCCGACATGCCAAGTTATGGATGGGTCTTTTTCGAATTAAAACCTATTTAGGGGGTTTGACCAAATGATAGGACCGCTACTAACATTTTAATTACTACCAGAACAGTCAGCTATTGGCACAGTAATCTAACTCTCTGCCAGAGGGCCACTCATGTGACCTACTCTACTAGCCAGCCAGTCCTCCTATTGGTGATTAATGTAGAACTAGTCCCGGCAAAACAACAAAGCAATTCTTATCCTAGTTTTGGGCCGAGAAATGGTCAAAGCGCATCTCACAAAAGAGAAATGACCCATTAAACAAAGTCTCAAAGCCGTCAATCATCGTCCCTTTATTATAGTTATAAACTAAGGTACTACTATGCTACACATAATTTATATTACATAAAAAATATATAATTAATTTATTTTTTAAAATTTAATATATTTTTTATAATTTAACAGTCTAAATCTCTATATAATAACATTGTGCCTACTTCCGTAGCTTTTTCCTATAAACTCTACCCCTTTGACCTAGGAGATAATTACAAAAGGAACAAAAGGATTCTGTTTCCCATTCTATGCATTTCGCAAATCATCACATTATCTTTTCTGCCAATTCGCTACCTTGTTTGGGTCAAGTCCAGTGGATCAATCATGTATATTGGTGATTGCACATCGTTATCCAACAAATAAGCCTTTTCTAATGTTCATTACACAATGGGAAACTTGGAATGTGGACTGGGAGGCACTGTCAACTTTCAGAAATTTAGAAACTTTTTTTTTTTTATTGATTTTAGTAAACTCAGACTGAGCTACTAAAAATTGGTATCATTGACGAGGGTGAGAGCGGAACAGAAAGTCCAAGTGGGGCTTTGCCGGGACAGTCTGGCGCACTTATCTTTGTGCCTCTGTTTACACGCCAAACTACCATTGTACCCTTCTCTTGCTTTTACAATAGTGCCCCCTTTCTTTCTTTTTTTTTTTTTTGGGTCAGAAGGGAAGGTTAACGCCTAAGTAAAATATACAGAGACAAAAACATTAACAAACCATTAGACGTGGCCACTGCACGCCATTGCTTTTACAATAGTGCCCCCTTTCAATTTTCATGCATCCAATTACGGAGGAAGCTCTACGCTTTCTTCCGACAGTGGCCCGGAGTCCAAGTTGTTCAACAACTTTGTTTCGTATAAACCCAAGAAACATTAGCCAAGAGTTTTCTCGCTTTTTTTTTTTTTTGATCGAACTTGAAAGGCACCAAGCCCTTAGAAAAATAAATCTTACAAAGGAACCATACGGGGACAATACGCCCCTATTAAATCTTGTTATAATAGCTGCCTCACACTCAGTGGTGGTTCTTAAAGAACATGCAAATTTCGATCCAAAGAAAATGCTAAGTTAGCCAATCTATCAGCAGCTCTGTTCCTTTTCTGGTATATGTGATTGGTGTGCACAAATCCAATCCTTTTGAAGTAACTCTCTGCAATGCTGAACAATTTTTCTCGCTTGGTTTATTCAGGACTTTTTTTTTTAAATATCTTAGACTAGACCAACTAGTTTTGAAAAAGAAGACCATTGGAGAAGAATCATGGACTTTTATTTTGCTGCTATATTACCACTATCATCCGAGTTAAAATTTTGTGGCTACTCAATCTTTTCTCATTATAATTTCATTTTCAATTTCTTAATAATTACTTCTATTTAAATTTTTTTATCTGCTAGTACGGTGGAGTTCTAGAGTACGAAACCTAGGAAATTAATGGACTGAAATAAAAGTATTTAGACCAATTACGTTCATTGGAAATTTCATGCTGAAATTATAAACTTTACTTTATTGTATTCTTTTCATTAACAAGCTTGAGTTGTAAAATATTTATTTTGTTGATCTTCTACAGCAAGTCCAATGGAAAAATACACGGTTCATTTCTTTTGAGAATGTTTTCAAGCTAATACCAAAGTATTAGCTTGATTCAGGTTCAAAAAAAAAGAGAAGTATTTGTAAACGGTATCAATGGGAGGAAGAAATAGGAGCTAAAATAAAAATAAAAATTCAGATCGGGAGGAATAACCTATCATATGACGTCAACCAACACTATTATAAAAGATAAAAAGAAAAGAAAATAGAGACAAAGATCAAACTAACGTGGTAGCATGAACATGTGCCAGGGAGAAGCTTTTGCTTTGTTAAAAAGTAGGCTTCCTTTGTCGACTCCCGACAAGGACGGCTGCTTTTTGCAATCATCCATTTTTCTTAGTTTTTTTTCTTTTAACGCCTAATAATTAGTAGTTAATCTATTAACAATAAAAAAAAAATTGTTGATTCAAAGATACTATAAAAATGTAAAAGCACTTCAAAAAAACAAATAGCCATATAAACTATTTATTACAAAAGTCTTATTATATGAATATAAAAATTAAACATAAAATAATGATACAGATTTACTATTTAAATTTAAACTATTAATTATATTAGACTTATCATTCAACAAAAGATTAAGATATAAATAATAAATTTGTGTTACTATTTTGTGTGTAAATTTTAAGTTCATAAATTTTTTTGCCTTATTAAAATTAAGAAATAACGAAGTCCGAACCCTTTCAATTTTCGATTAGCGGATTCACAAAACGGGAGAAAAATTTTCAGGATGCAAGAAGAATTGGAATGTTGGTGTGCTAAAAGGTAATCCTGAGGATGCGTCATCACGCAGGTGGTGGACAAAGATTCAAAATGAAGGGAAAGGAGGGAAAACAATTGTGGTGTCCCCAGAAGAAGAGGCTGGTTGGCGACTGATGCTGGGATGCCAAATCTGGAGCAGGAGAACTGTCGTTTTCATAATTTCATTGGATTGAATCTTCCATCCTTGATTGATTCCTTGGTCCCTTCATTTTACCCTTTTCTTTTTTCTTTTTTCTTCTTTTTTTTTGACCGTGTCATTCATCGCAATTTGAAGATCAGATAAAGCCGGAGATGCTTCCATCACTCATCATTGATGGAATCGCCGAAATTCAAACTGAAGAAGATTTGCAACTTTTTTTTTTTCTTCTTTATCGTCCCCTTTCCACATCAATGTCGCAGTGAATTTCATGGAAAATTCACGCCATAAATACTATTTTCCAAAAAGTATTAATTGACAGCATCATTTTTGTTTGTTTGTTTTTTTTTTCTTCTTTTGGGTAAGACAATTTAGGTAGTGATTAGTTATTGGCAATTGCTTAACAGATTGACAAACTAGAACATATGAATTCTTGTAATGCTAGAATTTTCAGACATTAAAATTCCTTCATGTCTAAGAGAGTCTTGAGAATTTCAAGACCCACTCTCGACAGGCCTTGATATCTTATTTTGAAAATGATAAAAAATAAGGAAAAAAAAAGAATAATCTATATAAGAATGTTAATTTCATCTTATACAATACTTTCTATATATAACAGAGTTATAGATTTTTTTAACAAAAATTATCGTAGAATTAATAAATTTTTTCTCAATTTTAGGAGAAACAAATTTGATGAAAGTAAAGAGAAAAATTAATTTTTCTCTCTCACACTCTTGTCTAATCCTAAACATGTTTTACACATAAATATTGGGATATACATTTATTTAATTCTAAACTTTTAGATTTTTTTTCATTTAAGTCCTAAACTTTTTTGAGATTTCATTTTAATTCTAAACCTTTTAATTTTACTTCAAATCAGTCCTTCCGTTAGTCAAACCGTTAAAAATTACTGTTGACTAACGGAAATTTTTTTAAAAAGGTAAAATACACTATTTTAATTCACCGGTTAACAGAAATACGTTGTGTAATCTTAAAAAAAAAATAAATAAAAAAACCTAAAATCTCAACTTACATGTTACTATTTGAGAGTAAAATACAAATATTTAATAACAAAAAAAATTTAAATAATATATTTTACCTTTTTAACAAAATTTTCGTTAGTCAACAGTAATTTTTAACAGTTTGACTAACGGAAGGACTGATTTGGAGCAAAATCAAAAGGTTTAGAACTGAAATGAAATTTCAAAAAGGTTTAGAATTTAAATAAAAAAAAATTTAAAAATTTAGGGCTAAATAAATACATATCTCCATAAATATTATCCCTTTTCCTTTTTTTTGTCTCTCTCTCTTTACCCATTTTTCTCTCTCTCAAACCAAATATAACCATTCAAATTTTAATGCTTTTTCACGTGTTTTCAGTTATTATCTTGCCATATTTTAACGAAGAATTTAATAAAGAGTTTTCGAAAATTTTTTTATTAAATTTGTAAAAGTTTTATTTGCTCAATTTTGACTTCATTTTCGGGGGCAAAAAGGGGCAACCAACCAAGCGAAGGACTGCGATCCGAGGCTTCCTCAAAGCGAACAATTTATGAACGTGCAACAAGGTTCGAAATTCGATTCGATCCACCTCGGCGAGGAGCTGCGGAGGGTGCCCAACGCGCACAACCATCCAAAAAAAACAGCTGTGAGGACAAATACGTAATTAAAGGGAAGATCAAGCCCGATTACTTCGCATTTAATTATGTACTATATCTATCCAAGATCCAACTTTTGCCAATCCTGAAAGCTCCCAATTTTCTCATCGACGACTTCACGTTCACGAGGAAAACCCCCGGCCCCCAAAAAAAAAAAAAAAAAAAAAACTGAAAAATACCAAAGAAGGAAACGGAGAATTTAGAGAGGGAGAGAGAGCAAAAAAAACGAGTGAATTCTAGAGAGAGAAAATCAAGAACCAGAGACAGAGAGAGAGAGGGAGAGAGAAAGTGTGTGTGTGTGTGTGTGCGCGCGTGTGTTTTGTAGGCATTAATGGCGGAGGGTAAAAAGGAGAAGAATTCGAGCGAAGAGAGCGTGAAGCTGTTCGTAGGTCAAGTGCCGAAGCACATGACCGAGGCCCAGCTTCTGGCAATGTTCAAAGACTTCGCTTTGGTCGACGAGGTCAACATCATCAGAGACAAGGCTACGCGCGCCTCCAGAGGTGTGTGTGTGTGTGTGCCTTTCTTTCACCTTCTCTCTCACCGCATTTTCCGAATCTCTCTCTCTCTTGCATTCTGATTTTCACCCTGATTTATTGATTCTGTTTAAATTTCGAGATTCATGGCGGTTTAGAACCCTAATTTTAATTTAATTTAATTTTTTTGGTGACATTTTGGCTTTGTTTGGTTTTGTTCGGGGTAGGGTGTTGTTTTGTAATATGTCCGTCAAGGCAGGAAGCAGACAAGGCAGTCAATGCGTGTCATAATAAGAAAACATTGCCTGGGGTTAGTGCAAATATGATCTCTGTTTCCTGTTCCTGTTCCTTCCTTATTTTTATTTTATTATTACATCGTTGTTTTCTACACTCTTGTCAAAGGTTGTAGGATTTAAACCTTTGCTTTGCTGTGTAAATTCTGTTGGACATGTAAGACTCTAAACAATAACTTTGTAATGGTAATTAATTTCCATGTGCAGTTTAAAAGGAGGGAAAAAAAACTTGGTGGCTTCGCTTAGGTAGCTTCATAGTAGTTATAAAGTGATATAAGCCCGTTTGATGAGTGAATTCGCAAAAAAATAAAAAACCGATAAACTGTCAAAGCGGTTGGATGAGTTTGTGTAGTTATTTGTTACTATTTATCTAAAGTCACCTTGTGTTACTCTAAAAAGAATTAATCTGGATTTGGAAATTTCAGTTATTCTTAAAGCTTTAGAGTCTTTGCAACAAGTAATAGGAATACTTTGGACTTTATTAAAGTGAGGTGCCAATTGCCCGCTGTTGATCCTAGCATAGTTTCTTATGCCAATCACGCATGAAAAAAGCTGGTGATAGTTGGATTATCCAATGACCCATAATTTTAAATCACTGGATCTGTGCTAACTTTATGAAAAATGTTCTTGCACTATTTCACTTTCTGATGCATTTGTGTTTTTGTTATCTATAATGAAAACGCACTCTTTTTTCTGTTCAATTCAGGCATCTAGCCCATTGCAAGTGAAGTATGCAGATGGCGAGTTGGAAAGACTAGGTGTAATATATTTTCTTCTGAGTTTTAGAAGTTTTCATTCAGATAGCTATATAATAGTTTCTTATCTGTTGTTGGTTTGTGTGATTTTCATGAAAAACAATCATGGATTCCCACTCTTTTTGTAATGCACCTCGTTTTTCTAAATTTTTTTTACTGTTTCTGCAATCCAGAACACAAACTCTTTGTTGGTATGCTTCCGAAAAATGTTTCTGAAACTGAAGTGTCTGAATTGTTCTCTAAATATGGAACCATAAAGGACTTACAGATCCTAAGAGGTTCTCAGCAAACAAGCAAAGGTACTTATTAATGAGACGGTTTCTTTTCTGGTTCTTGTTTGTGAATGATTTTCTTTCTGCTCTTTACTAATCTAATTAATCTGCAGGCTGTGCTTTTCTGAAATATGAGACAAAAGAACAAGCACTTTCTGCTATGGAGGGAATCAATGGAAAACATAAAATGGAGGTCTGTGTTTAAGTACAAGTTTTTAGCTAAAAAAGATAGGTTTATTCAGACACTGTATTTGGGATTGCTTTTCTGGAGAATTGTTCGTGTTTTTTCATTTAGATAACCCATGGTTAGGTGGGATAATTGCATTATTCAGTTGCATCCTACATCTGTTTACTGTATTCAATATTTAGCATTTTGTGTGTACGAGCAGCAAACAGTAAGTTTTCCACCAACTGCATGAACTAATGGAGCTTCCTAATAAGTAGTGGGTCCATAATTAGAAACTCTTTCAAATCCCCGTGTGTCAACTGCAGTAATGAGATTCCTAGCACTTGCCTTATTGTTGTTACTTCAAGTTCCTTTATTGTTATCATTAATATGTAACTGAAGTAGAGGCATTTATTTTGGCGAATTGACTGCAACAATTTGAAGTCTGACTGTTATGTTTGACTGTATTAGGGTTCAAGTGTTCCTTTGGTGGTCAAATGGGCGGATACCGAAAAGGAAAGGCAGGCCCGAAGGGCTCAGAAAGCACAATCTCAGGCATCTAATCTTTCAAATAATGATTCACAACATCCTTCATTATTTGGTGCCTTGCCCATGGGATATGCTTACAATGGTTATGGATACCAGGTCAGTTGTTAAACTACCACCTGTAAGGAATGAATTTTGGCTTTTGGGACACCTTGTAACTTTGCAGAAACATTTGTTGCAATTCTTTCATTCCTATCCTGATTTTCCATTTTATATACTCCTATCAAATTTTATTAATTTATTATTTTTCATCGGAGTGGAATATTCTGTTATTCATAATACTGTACTTGCAGGCTCCAGGAACTTATGGCCTTATGCCGTACCGATTGCCACCTATGCAGAATCAACACGCTTTTCATCAAAGTACTTTTCATGGTGTAATACCTCCATTAAGTCAAGGAACTACATTACGTGGTACAATAAGGCCTGACCTTGGTCCCAGTATGGCTCCTCGAAACTATGCAATGCATTCAGGAGGCTATGTGGGCTCTGCTTATCCTGCAGTGCCAGGTCTTCAGTATTCCATGGCATATCCTGGAGGAGGAATGATGAGTAGCCAGCCCATGAGTGGTTCACCTAGTTCAGTGACCCCTGCTGTTGCAAGTGGTAATTCCACATCACCATCAGGCACCAGTACAAGTCCTGGGGGTCAAGTTGAAGGTTTCTTCTAATTTGCATTCCAAATTCACTTAAATTTTCTTTAATGTACTGGGTGATGCTTTCCTGCTGACTATTTTTTCATCTTAGGTCCGCCGGGTGCTAATCTTTTTATATATCACATACCTCCAGAATTTGGTGATCAAGAGCTTGCCAATGCTTTTCAAGCATTTGGTAAGGTCTTGAGTACCAAAGTCTTTGTTGATAAGTCAACTGGTGTCAGCAAATGTTTTGGTATGCACAGCTTCAACTTGCTGCATTTGTATCTAAAACTTGTTTTGGTTTTATTTATAACATGCCATTATTTGCAGGTTTTGTTAGTTATGACAATCCAACAGCAGCTCAGGCTGCAATTAGTAGGATGAATGGATGCCAATTAGGTGGTAAGAAATTGAAGGTTCAGCTTAAAAGAGATAACAAACAAAGTAAACCTTATTGATCAGAAGGTGAGTCATGGAAGCAAGCAGGAATCTGTACGATATGTGGTTGCATGCTACTTGGATAAATGGGAGTGACTACAGTATCAGCATTTTGGATGGATTGATGATATGTGATTATGATCATCACTTCATCCGTACAATTGGCTCATGGGATGTAAATCCCACAATTTGTAACTCGTAGTGCATCATGCGCCGATACAATTTGTAATGTGTACCATGGAAATTCTTCGGACATTAATTATTGATTTATTGATTTTTCCTCAATAACCTGTGCCTTCACAAAATGATCCTTAATTTTGTCATTCCCTAATGCTATTGCACGTCTTGCTCGTGTATGGCAACAATTGTAAAACATTGAATAGCCACTGCAAGCATTCTGATGTCCATTACCTGCCCTTGTGCAATAATCGAAAGTATGGAATGCCTGTCAATGTTTCTTGTATTGCAGATATGTATCCATCTCCCAATAGTAATCACATGTCATGCTACATTTATAATTATTTTTCCCTATTGTTTCTGATTACAAGTATTTCAAATGCTACGTTTAAGCTTTTCATGCTGATCTTCTCTTTCAGCTAGTCATTCCCATATGTTGGAGCAAGAACTCAGTGGTTGTTCATTTCATTCGACTGAGATATCTGTTGTTTTTAAGCGTTGCAGGCATGTAAGTATTTATTGTCATCTTTGTTGTCTGTGTGGTTATCAGTTTCATTAAATAGGTAAGCAGATCTGGGAAAGTTGCAAAGCTTCTTTGTAAGGATATCAGGTCTGTTGAGCTTATGTACAGAATGGACAGAAACTTCTTTGCTGAAATGAAATTGTGGATGAGAAAAGGTATGTTGCCATTGCCTTCAAAGTCTCAATTGTCTCCTATTCATGCAATTTGATGAGCATTTTTTGATCTTTGGAAGGAAGGATTTTCTCACCTACCCAAATAACATGAGCACTTCTTCGTTATATTTGATTAGATGTACTCACTGCATGAACTAATTTAAGCTACAAATCGATGCCATCTCTGATGTGAACACACAGTTACACACTGACGATTGGTAACCTATTAAATCATCCA
The DNA here is from genome assembly GCA_037832335.1 of Carallia pectinifolia. Taxonomy (NCBI): domain Eukaryota; kingdom Viridiplantae; phylum Streptophyta; class Magnoliopsida; order Malpighiales; family Rhizophoraceae; genus Carallia; species Carallia pectinifolia. The sequence goes on along the minus strand of CM075447.1, from coordinate 12,112,462 downwards.
TCATCTGTCTGTACTTCCTACCACTGTAAGTCAATAGAAGTTATTTCCAGTTGTAAACTAATGTGCTACCTGTGTAGATGTGAGTCAGTACCCCTGTAATTACAAGGGGTGTTTCTATTTGCTGGGAAGGACAATCGCAGTGTTTGGCAAAGCTTTCATTGAGAAGCTTTTGTCCATCAGAGTTAGGAGCAACTTGCATATTCAGTGAATACTAATTCTTCCGGTTATTTTGCCCATAACCTAGGCCCACTCAGCACAAGAGAGTTTGCAAGTTTCTGAAGAATTTCGAAACTGAACGATCTACAAGCTTTGGCTGTAGAAACTTTTTCTCAGATCAAATTTGACCTTTTGAGATGCATATAAAATCCCTTCTTGTCATACGAGAAGGGGTCTTCGTTTGATACATTGAGTTAAAACTTGCAACATTTCAGAACCCCGTCCACTTAGAACCCAGGAAAATGTATGATTAGCACGATGCCAACACATTGCATAACTAAGAACGGATTTGATACCTACCTTGCTCAAAGCATCAATGATGAATTGAATGCTTGATGATTTCATGTATCAGTTAAAGCATGTGTTTTCCTTGTTAAGAAGTGATTTTTTGATTGCTGTTGATTGGAACCAAAAATGATTAGATTTTAATAGACAAAGCTTCAAAAATAGTTCTTTACCTAAACGCATAAACTATTCGAGATATATATTTAGCATTGTCCAAGTTTGGGGAAAATCAGTGTGGCACCGAGTCTCTTTGAATCCCGAAAGACAATTTCTGTTCTTAGTACCAATTTTGTCAATTTCAAACTATTACTATATTTATTTCTGTCTTACTTGTCCTCCCAAGTGCAGGATAATTTCAAGGAGTTGTGGGTTTTTTTCTACGGCCCTGCCTTCACGGTCTTTCATTAAGATGGTTTTTGTTTGACCGTTTGCTCGTTCGGCAGAGGGCCGCCGCTGTATCATGACCGGGACGGGACCGCCCTCTTTGAAATCATTGATTAGAAGTGAAAGATATTCTTTAGTCTGAGATATCAATATCTACGGTAGACTCTGCTCTCTAACCAGAAACGATAGTGGCAAGGCATGCAATATTTACGAGGTCGTGGTGCATTTTTCAATGTTGCCCTAGTTGGGGATCAGGATTGAGCGCCGGTGTCAAAACAAGCACTTTATTGATCTAATGGCGTGCTGCCATTAGGTTAGTGGATAATATGAGTGAGCAATTTGTGCAAGTAATGCTTATGGAAAAGGGTGCGATGATAAGAAATGCATCGAAGAAACTTTTAATGATGGCGACCAACGAATTTTCCACACCTGTCACCGTCTGTCCTTAAGGAAAGGGTAGGGTGTACTGCCTTAATGTCAAACTTGTAGATTTTGATTTACCACTTTGTGGGTTAAGCCGACAAATGACTTTTTCTCTTTCCTTTTTTTTTTTTTTAAGATATTATATATTTAGACTAATTAATTTAAAAAAAAAATTAAAATATTGAGAATTGAAACTCTTGATGTTTATTTTATTGGCATATTGGGCATTTGCTCAATGAACTTGACTCTTTTTTTTTTTTTTTTTTTTTGTTAATCCTCATTTATCTGATTTGGGAGCCAACATTTTGCTTTTGCCGATAAGATGTTTTGGACTATCTTCCACACGTAAAACACGAGGAAAATATTGTGAAGTTTTATATACCCTTAATTTTATTAACTTAAGAAATCTCACACAACAGTTTTCTTTGACCGTTGTCTTTATGGTTGAGTAAATTAAGGTTTCTATTCGGAACAAACTCTCCAGTCACCAACGTTGAATAATAGGTTTCTGAAACAGGAAATTTATACGTGGCATTTACAAATTGTAGTGTTATATTAAAAAATAGACATCTATTTTCTCTCTCTAATGTTCTTCTCTTTCTAAAACTCTCTCAGGTGCACAAACTTAGCTTGCTAGCAATGGTGACCGTCACTTTCACCGGCCAACCACTTTCTATTCATTCCAAGTTCCTTTCTAGCCTTTTTTTCTCCGTTTTCCTCTTACATCCTTTTGTTTCCAGTGCTTCCTCTGATCTATCCTCGTTGCTCCCTCTTCAACAGATCCCCAAAGATCATTTATGAGGCTTTTTGTCTCGGATTATGTTAGATCGGGTTTTAATAATGTCACCTACAGCCTTCCATGCTTCGGATCTGCATTTTCCGGCATTCTTCTACAACTTTTGTAGTACCCAGCTGCGACAGTGCTGCCACCATCTCCATCGCAGCCACAGCCGCCATACCGGCCCCAGTTTGTTAGCTCTTGATCTTAGTTGCGCTGCCAAAGCCGTTGTACTAGCCACCAAAGCAACAGTCACAGAACCAGGTGCTGTAGTTTGTGCTGACGCAGCTGGCGCCCTCCTCGGTACTGCTAATTCTGCCAGCCCAATTGTCACCACCGTTGAGGTTTCTGTTGACGGTCGCTTTTCTGCTTTTTGGCTGCCGCCATCGCCGCCAGTAGCCGCTATCGGATATGTTTGGATGTGTTTTTGTTGTGAATTTTTTAGTTGAGTGATTTGTACTGCTCTTGTGTTTTTTAGTGTACGTTTTCTTGTTGTTTTGGATATCGTTGTCAAGAATATTTGGATGATTTCTAAAGATGGTCCGCTGAGGTGCAGAACGTGCTACTTTATGTAACTTTTTCAAGTTATATTATCTCTAGTTAACACTTTGAAATTAGTTAAGTATAATCTTAGTTTGGTAATTTATTTTGAGTTTTATATCTGATTTGTTAATAGTCTGTTTAACTATATGATGTGTAAGTCATGTGTGCCGTTATCTTTTCTTACTTTAAATAGATTTTTTCGACTATTTCGTGTCGGTTTTTTGTATGTTTTTTTCAAGTATTAATACAACGATATTATTTTAGTGAAAAAAAACATGTGGCATTTACATTTTGGGTAATACGAGGGAGTTAGAAAATTCTCTAGGATTGAGGAACTCGCCCGCTTTGTTTAGTTGGGAAGAAAGGACATTTAAACCATTGTAGAAGGAATTGAATTCCCTCACTTTTAAAGGAATTGATAACCACAAAGGAGGTAGATTTTCACTTTTGACAAAACATTCTTGTCGAAGAAATTTTGACCCAAATAAGAAAACTTCTCAATCTCTATGATTTGAACAAGAAATTTTTCATTTTAAATTCCATTAATTCTAAATAGGGATAACCATAAAAAAGTATACAAATTAATGGACTTCCGAGTCCGCTTACGCAACGATTTCAGAGAGTTTGAAGGATTGCCCAATAAAAGAGAAAAGATGGTGGGGCCGTGACGCATGGACTTTACTTCCAGTGGAGTTATTTTCCTTCTAGAAGCCTACAACAATAAAGCCCACAAGTGTTCCCCTCCCCCTCTTTCCAATAAAAATGTTATTTTATTACATATACTTATCAATCTATTAATTCTATGATAACGACCACATAATTATATATAAATAATATCACAATAATAATATATAAATTTATTTAATAATATTTAATAATTTATTTATTTATTATATTTTTAATTTAAAATAATAAATACCACCTTAAAATTCTTTATACCTCTTATGGGTAGCCCTCTAAATTTTTTTAATTTTTTAATTCCTAGCCATAGAATGCCTTGTATTTCTTCTAGAAAGCCAGGCACATGGGTTGTGCATTTTTAATGCTTTTAAGCATGCAGCATGTCTTTTTTCCACTCTTTATATATATATATATATATATATATATCAATTCAAACTTTTGAATGAGGCCGACCCAAAAAGAAAAAGACCTTCACTGTTCCAAGATTCAAGGTGCCAAACAAGACTTTGTACTTAAACCCATTTATAATGGGGTGATTGAGGAGAATATGCATCCCAATGTCCATCCATGACTCCATGTAATGTGTAGCGGCAAGTCTGCCTAAATATATATATTGGGAAAAGAAAAAAAAAAAAGGTTACAGCCTAGCCTATCATGGAAAATTCATACTTTTTCCATGCGAAGCGAACGGATAATACAAACTTCAGTTTCTTCGATGCGTCCTCTTTCTTTGCTGTGGAAGCCACCGGTGATTCGGAGTTCGATCTTGATCCCAACGCATCATCCATTACAGATCTCGCAGATGATGATGATGATTACGATGATAATGATGATGCAGAATCATCAAGCTGCGACGTGTCAGACCGGTCGTGTGTTACTGAGTTCAATTATAATAGCCATGAAAAAGTTGAAGAATCTAACGTTAATGTTGTTGTTGTTGTTGATGATGATGATGACAAACAGGATCAGCAAGAACTGGCGTCTGATGGGTTTCAAGGTATGAATCAAAAATCGTGTGTTTCTTTCGATTCAACCAACGAATCGATGACTGAGATGGAAAAGAACAAGCTTTTTTGGGAGACTTGCTTGGCTTCCTAGGGATGTTAGAGTAACTTTTTTTCTTTGTAGCCGTGAGTTCCGAGATTTTTATACTTACTTGTTTTTTGGGTCCTTTTTTTTTTTTCGTGGGGTTTTTCTTTGCTTAATTTTGTTTGTTTGATGGAGATTACAATTGTACAAATCTTCCAAGCCACATGATCTCCGTTAAATTTTTACACAAGAACATCCCGTTAGCTATGGTCGCTGTAGTTCTCTTTATTCTGGCAGCAACTGATTCAATTGTCAAGAAACTCACTTTGTGATGGTGATTTTGTCTCCCTCTCACATATTTTCCTTGAAGGGCCATGGCCAAAGCCCAAGAGTTTATTTAGATTGACATAGAATCTGACAGATCGCGAAGAAGATAAGGGAAGAAAATATCCTAGTGCTCTTTGTGGCCAGGATTTCGTTCGTGTTCGTACTACAGCATAGAGTTCTCTCAACAGTGGGTCCAAATGTATGCCTACCTCCTGGAAATGCTAGTGCTTATAGAATTTATTTTTTCACCAATTTAATGTGAACTTTCAACACATTTTGACCGGAGACCAGCACAATTTTTTTTAATAAAATTATGAGTATCACCTCTATTTTTTTATTTCTTATTAAAAAAAAAAAAAAAAAAGGCCGGTGGAATAAATTCAGGATCAATATCTTCGGCCAGCGGAGGCTTAGAAGCATGGCGGCAAGTAATGGAAATTAGTACTTGATTACCTCAAATCGACAGAGATAGTTGTTGAGAATCTTTTTGTTGTTACTGTTTGTAAACGAGAAAATGGTCCAAGATGGCAGTACTTTCAAAAAATCTTAACACAGAAAAGCTTGTGATGCTAATTAACTTATAGAAAATACAGTAACAACATTTATCGAGCCAAACGGATCAATCAATAACCCTTACTGCCACAAATAAATGAAATTAAAATTTACAAAAAAAAATAAAATTATCTTGTGCCCTAATAAGCGTTGTTATGTAGCAGTGTTCTTAATTTTTTATGCATACAATTTTATTTCTCCCTGAAAATGGAAGCCTCATTGGTGTTTCAGTCTTGCTAGTGAATGACGGAATTCAATCAACAAAGCGAGCAAACTAGGTAAATTCCCTCATTTATTCCATTGTCACACAAGAAGATTTTTGAAGTAAAGATTGGTGAAATTCTGAGCTACTATTTTGGAACTTTCGAATTATTGAAATTCATGGCAAACCTTTAACACGATTCAATTACTTGCAAAATTGAACAATATGAATGTGGACCAGAAATAAGTACTAAGAAAATTAAGCAACATCCCATCGCTAATTCCAAACGAAAAACCAGATTGAAGATCTGTAAGAGCACAGACACAATGAAGACTCTCAGGAACTCCATCCATTCCTCTGAAACAGCTTGCAGTTAGAAATCCACAATACAGAATAAGCATGAGTTCAGCCCACAGCTGAACAACGACTCCAACAATCTAGGACAATCTAACACTGTTTAAGGCCACTCAAACGAATCCCCACGCAATTAATACAGGGTTAATTTACAGAAGCAACAACAGGAGAGCAAACCAAAATCAGTGAACAAATGGTTTCTCCTACGCGTGACGAAAAGTTAGTCAGCAGATTCTTTAGACATGAACAGTCGCACATCATCAACCATCTGCACATCAACAATTTCCTGTTCTTTTGAATGATTTCTATCCATCTTTTGACCTACAGCCATCGAGCTTGTCCTTGAGTCTTCTCCATCACTAGTAGAGGCACTGGAATTTTCGTTCTTGCCATCATTGAAGGATACACCTGACTCCATCTTGAAACCAAAGCAACTTTTGGGACTCGCACCCTCCCTTGGTAGATCGCATGCTTGCTGCTCTATGAAAGTAATGGTGGTGTTTTTGTTTTCATCCAAATGTCTCAAGAAGCATTCTTCAATCTCGCTTAATGACTCCACTTCATCATCATCTTCATTTCCAAGGCTACAATTGGCATGTTCATCGTAGTCTGAGGGCGACTGTCTCAATTCGTAGCTGGTATCCATATCATGCTGGCCGTCAAACTCTTCAGATTGGTCGCCAGTTGAACCAGATGACATGGGCGAGTATCCTCCACTTGCAGTCTCTTCACGTTCTCTCAGTGTTTTCATGATTAACGTTTTAAGCAAGTTCATTACTTGTACAGCATGCATCAGTGCTGTTAATGGATCAGACATCTGTTTAAGGGCATAGAGAACCACTCAGTTTTAACAAAGACAAAAGGCATGACGCTAACAAAAGTCCTGGTACAATAAAATGCACTCACTGCATTTATTTTTTTTGCTTTCAAAAGCTATGTCTCACTGTTGAAGGAAAAGCTTGATTCATCGCATAAGGTCACCAAATGAGGACAATTACCTGGGTCATGTTTGGCGCAAAGACCATTGCAATGTTTCTAGCATTCATTTTATTAAAATCTTCTTCTTCAACAACATCAGCCATGAGATCAACAGCCCAATTGAGCAATGCCACTTCGGTTGGCTTTAGCTTCTTCACAAGCTCAACAGATTCTTCTTCTGTGTTGCATTGGAGAACTTCTTCAGAGGAAAGCCCATCCAGTACACCAGAAGGAAGCTCTCTAAACCAGGCTTTAATAAGGCCTGCCAAACAATGGACATCTATATCATCTGGCACAATGCCCCTGTTCAGCTGGCCCCTAACATGCTCCTCCTGGCCATTTTCTGGGTTTATGCGGAAAATTCCTTCAGCCTATAAAGTCAGGCAATGAAAAGTGTCAAGGCAAGTCAATCCAGATTGAAAATACTAATTTTGAATTGGATGGTATTGAACATTAAAAAAAAGAAGAATAAATATCACCTTTAGACCCCCTTGCGAGTATAGCCTCTCCTGCATAAGCAAGAGAATTGTAGGGACACTGTTGCCTCTTGAATCAAATGAGCATTGCATGGATTCTGCTGAGACCCCAAACACACTAGCACTACAAAATTGAGAGGTAAAGCCATCAGTAAAACCAACATAACGCCCAAAAAAATCAAGATTTGAACAAGCAATTCACTAAATTGCACAAGTGAAGTTGAAAAGAAAAGTTGTTATGGGGGAAAAAGTACAAGAAATTGAACAGTTGACTGAGAGCACAAAATACATTAACGCAAGCATTAATGATGACCAATAATTTTAGCTACTAAGGAAGGAGGAGCAGGCGAAGAAAATCAATTGAAGCTTCAATTTTAGGCTCAACAAGCTTTAATTAAATCCCAAACATGGTAAGCCATGTAGGCACGAAAAAAAACCATAGAAAAAAATCATTACTTTAATTAATATACAGATTTGGGGCATAATTTCTATTCTCTCAGCACTCAGAAGCTGAGATGAGGAACTAATTAGTCATCTTCAAACACCATAGCACATGAAATAGAAGGAAAATTGGCCCCATGGAAAGCAATCTCATCTCAGCTCATAATTCACTTTCACTTTCACTTTCTCTTTCTCACACACTCGGACACAAAGACAAACTAGTAAAGTCAAACACCCTTTTACCATCTTCAAGCAAACTTATGTTCGTAAAGTACAGATGATAAAAAAAACTAGATGTATTTTACTCCTAAACCCCTCTCAGATCTAATCACCCTTGTATAGATTTACGCTTAACTGTTTTATAATTATAAACTAAAACCAATTCAAATCTCATAAAAATTCAATCTTTCAAGAAACCCAAAACCCAGACGTGTTTATTGGTCCATAAAAATTCAATCTTTCAAGAAAAAACCAAAAAAAAAAAAAACAAAAAAGAAGTGAAAAAACAAGAAAAAAAAAAAAAAAGAGAAATGGAGGAAATGTAAATACCTAGCACTGGGGACTCGACAAGGGATCTCGACTTCAAACTCAACGGGGAGGCCGAGAAAGCCATGGAAGCGATCGAACGTTACATGGGTTAGGTGCTGAACGTTTGTGGGCCAACCAATGTCCATGTGATGGACGGCGGTGATAACATCTTCTCGCTCCTCAATTCTGCAAGACACCAAGGATTTCCTTATGGCCGCCAACAGCATCGCCACCATTGACAGCTGGTTCTGCTCCTCTTCGCTTCCTTTCGTCCCTTTCGTCCCCCTTCCTCCTCCGCCGCCGCCGCCGCCCCCACATCCGCCTCCCCTCGTCACCATCACTAGCCCCGTCATTTTTTTTTTCCCACTATCTCTTTCTCTCTCTCTCTCTCTCTGTGTCCGCCAAACACGGTCTTTTGGGGTTTAGTTTTGGTGTACGGAGATGGAATGGAACGAAATGGGATTATGGGACTGAAGCATGAAGGAAAGTGTAGGGCGTTGTTTGGTTTGTTTGTTTGTGTTGCATTGAAGAGAAGATGGGGTTTTTTTTTAAGTTTGAAGCTCTTCCAAAGCTGGAGCTCAAACGGCCACTCGTTTTTAAATTTTCTCGAGGACACAATAAAATATGGAATAATTTTTATTTTTTATTTTAAAATTTTAACTTTTTTTAATCTGAAATCAATCTTAATCCGTTGGACAATTTTATCCTTTATGAGTTCAGTTTTCATAATCAATATAAAATTATACTTACAACTTATTTTGAAACGAAAAATATTATAACTGTTCAATCATTCTAAATTTTTTTGAGTATAGAATCATAATTTATATTAATGAAACTATAAGATACTGGTACTGTTTTCTCATTTTTCTTATCAAAGTTTTGGGTAATATTGTGCTTGTAAATTGTAAGGCCACCCAGTGTCGGTGACAGTCAATGCTATAATTACTTATAAACCAACGCTGTTTAGTTGAGGCCCCTTGATTGTTGGTTAATTTTTAGATATTCTGCTTTAAGCCTTTAATTATGACCTTTGGTACCGACACAGTAATTAATAAAAGATTATAAAGAGTGCAGTTGGTGGTACTCATCTCTCCCACCTTATTTGGAACTGGGCGTATATGGAAATAAAATTAAGAGACAAAAATCTAGTGTAAAGAAACTGATCTTTTATTTGTTTGTTTGGATTGGAAGGAATAAGAAAATTGTAATAAAATTGTTGGGATTTAAAATAGACTTTAAAAAAAAAAAAGGGTTAGCAAATAAAATTACAAATTTAGCCTTATGACTAATGAGGGGTTTTTTTTTTTTGAGAGATATTATTAATGAGATGTTGAATATGGTTTAGTTTGTTCAGAAAATAAAAAATATATAGTTAAGTCGATCCTAATATTGTATCCAAAAAAAAAAAAAGGTTGCTCCTAGATAACGCCTGACAATTAAATTACTTTGTTTTGTTTATGCGATTATTTGATCTTCAATTGAATATGTCAAAATTAATTAATTTAATGAATTTTTAATTCTGTTTGTATCATAAGTCTCAAGTAATATAAATAAAATTACAATTATTATATTAATAAATAACCTCATAGATTGCAAACCATATTCATTATTATTCTTAATAATAAGCTAGTTCATTGCCCTAATTCGGTGTAGACTATTCGGCGCATGATTTCACGTATGCAAGTAACATATAATAGACTGTTTTTTTTTTTTTAAGAGAGAAATATATAATAGTAGGTTTTTATTTTTGAGAAATATAATAGTGGGGTTAAAAGCACACAATCAATTTAAAATAACAATAAATAGGCAAAGAAAAAAGAAAAATATACGAGCAGGAAACCAAAAAAAAAAACCTATTGATCTGTAAATGGCAGGTAGTGGTGGCAGACAAAAAGATGGAGATGAAATTATGACGATTTAAAACGTAAATATTAATTTATCTGTTAATTGTGATTTCACCACAACAAAAACGGTCTTTCTTTTTTCTTTAAGGGAGTTCGTTACTAATGCACAAAAAGGAGTTCACTTTTAATGCGTAAAGTTTTATTTTTATGTAAGCAATGACTACGTCGGTGATATTTTTCGTATTTCGTTTAGGAACCTTAAGCTTTCAAAAAGAAAAAAAAAACTATTAAAAATAATAAAAATAAAAAAGATAATTATAAAGGGTGAAAAGTAAAAATTTGTTTTTAGAAAAATCATAAAAGGTAAAACAAAATTATGACAATACACATCCACGTAGATACAAAACAAATATACCTTAACTATAAAATATAAAGTTTGTTTTTAAATGACATTTTAGTAGTTAAAATTTAAATTTTTATTTTAAAAATTTTAATTTTAATCTTAGAGAGTAAGAGTGTAAAATGTTTAAAAATATAAAGTATTATTTTTATTGTATGACTTCTAACCTAACGGTCTTTTTAATAGACCGATATAACAAATCAAACGTCTTTTAGTAGATTTATAAATGACAATTTTCTTCTCATACGAACAATTGAAGGAGAAAGATTGAGTTTGAGATATCAGTTTTTCTGCCTTTTCACTTTGTTTTTTAAAGAAAAATTTCCCATAGTTTTCCAATTTCCTTTCTCTGTAGCAGTATCTCTTATTCACGAGAATCATTTTCTTAAGCCGTGATTGGTAATTTTCAATGAAAAAGAAAAAGAAAATGGATGGAAAAAGATTATTTATTTATTTATTTTTATTCAGTTTTTATTAATTCAAATAATTATTTTTTATTTTTTCTCTCATAAATTACTATTCATTTTCTTTCTCACAACTTTTTAATCATTATTTTTTTATTATAAAAATATTATTACTATATTATTTTTTATTCTTTTTTTATTTATTTTCTACTCAAATTCTCCCTATTTAATCACAGCATTAAGGGCGTGTTTGTTGTACGAAGGAAAAGGAGGAAGAGAAAGAAAAATATAATTATTACCATATACTTTTCTTTCTTATATTTCTTTCTTCTCATTTTTTACACCACTCCAAACAATTTTATTTTCTCTCCACTTTTTCTCTCACAAATTACTATTCATTTTTTCTTTCAGTATTATTTCTTTCAATTTTTCTACCACTCCAAACAATTTTATTTTCTCTTCACTTTTTCTCTCACAAATTACTATTTACTTTTCTTTCACCGCACTTTCTTTCTCTTCACTTTCTCTATCACTCTAAATAATTTTATTTTTTCTCTATTTTTTTTTCTCTTCTTTTTTCCACTATTCCCTCCACTCCAACACACTATAAAGAAAAAAAACTTGTGAGACGGCGTCCTACTATAATCATGAACGGATAAGTTAATTGGATTATATATTTCAGACCGGTTCTTTTGAGCCAGTTCAAAGGAGGACGTCTACACACAACGCATGCTTGGGCCTTTTGATTTGATCGCCGTCCTTACAAACTGTATTATACAGTGGCACACGTACTTTAGCATGGACTTGTGCAGCTTTTTTTTTTTTTTTTCTTTTATGCTGAAGGCAAAAAATTAAGAAATATAGTGCATGTAGTAAAAATTAGCCATTATGATGCCAACACACCATCAATCATGTCAATTTGTAATAAAGGCATAATCCTTATGGTGCCGTTTTCCAAACAACGAGTAAAGAGTTCTCGCTATATCTTTTATTTGTTATAAAATTTATATAATAATTCCCTTTGCATAACTTATACTTATGCTCACAATGGTAAGGACGATTTATCAATTGTCTTCAATTGTTCGGTATCTATTTGTAGTTAGATACGAAAAATTTTTCAACAACACAAATCTCATTAATTTATTTAAATATAAAAAAAAAATTATAGTGAAATAACATATATAAATATATTTTTTTATATATAATCCTATTATTTATTAAATTTTTATTGCCATTAAATGGTCTATTAAATTTTGTGTCGTGTGAGTCACTTGGTATATTGGTGGAGTGGGATTTTTTCTTTTAGAAAAAGAAAAAAAAAAGCATTAGAGGAATGTTTGTTATTATTATTATTAATTATGTTAAGAGTCATCTGTTTTATCATGAGGTATTGAATATGAAATTCAGCAACGTGTCAATCATAAGTTTCTTATAATTTTTTTAAAATTAGAAAAGGCACTCGAAAAAATTCAAATCAGAACCAATGAAAAAAAAAGGGGCACTGACTGATTACTAAATTCCTCCATGAGGTGGTGTGAAGTGGGCTCTGGTGATGTCATTTTTCAACAGGAAGTCTCGACAAATGAGACATTCACTTTTGTTGGAAAAGGCAATTTGAATTTTGTGACCGACCGTTGTAGACTGATGCCTTTGAGAATTGAGATTTGGATTGGCCCATCAGACCACGACAATTTCGATACTTCCACTAATCGTTCAATTCTTTTTAGGCCAATTCGCGTGATTAGAGTGTTCAATGGACTACTTTTTTTTTTTTTTTTTTTGGTTAATTTTAACATTAATCTCTTTCTTTCCCTCGCGTAGGAGTTTTTGTTTGGTTTTACTTTGTGGGTTTAGTGGAAAACAAAAAGTTATGACAACAATGTTTTTGTAGTTCAAACTCTTATATATAATGTGTTTAGATTGTGAAAAATTCATATCGAAAGAAAGTTATAAGTAAAAAAAAATTTGTTTGGATTGACGAAAAAAATGATAAGAAAAAACAAAAAAAAAAGTGGTAAGAGAAAAAACTGTTAAAAAATAATTTATTTGAATAAATAAAAAATATGTTAAAAAAATAATTAAAAAATAATATAATAATGATTGCGTTTTTTTTTCTTTTTTCATTCCAATTGTTTCTTTGGTTTCTAACGAAACCAAACACGGTTTTAAACTTCTAATTTAAGATATCAATCACTAATTATTAATGATAGGTATTCTCAAGCAGTCAATTAAATCAAACTAACCCTATTACTTTAGAACTTAACATTTTCAAAATCACACCCTCATGTTGAAATCAATTGGATAAAATAAGAGAAAATTCATAAAATAGAGAAAAATTATTTGTAATTCAAAAGTTTTATGACTTAATTGATCTCTAAATAGACTATCAACATCGATCTTTAAATAGACTATGAGCCAAACGTATGCAAGTTGTTACGGTTGCATTTCGTGGATTAGAAGGAGTACCTGTAATGGAAGTTTGAAAATCTTTTTTCTAACCCTGATAAAATTTCTCATGATTTTGAGCAATGGATGATATTTATTGAGTGATTTTGCATTTCTTCTCTGTTTTCAATTAGTTGGATCGGTAGATGGTCGTAAATTACTTTGAGATCAAAAGTCAACGGCTTCTTCTAGAATGAGATTAATGAGGCTACGTTAGTTTGGAACATTTTAGGTGAACTATCACTGCCCTCTAGCAACCACAAATTACTAATTTCTAACATAAAAATTTGACAATAGTTGACATCAACTTTTTAATGTCCAAAAAAATAAGCATCCCCTTTTTTTTTTTCAAGCATCTTTATATTTGTGTTGTATTTTATATAATTTCTTCAATTCTATGGTAGTCACATGCAATTTTTTTTTTGTCTTTTCCAATTGTACATAACATGGTGAATTTCAAATATTAAATTAACAAATATCAAGTATGCTATACACATTACATTCAAAAAAGTTGATTATATGACGGCAAACGGAGCTTAATTGTACAATCTGGGGATACCATGAGTACTCTTCTTAGTAGGATTATTCTAATAAATTCAAGATTAAACCCTACATTGCTCATTATCAGTCCAGAATATTTACAGTTTTGCTTGGAGCAACTTGTATTCAGAGAATTGCAGGGGCACTTTCGTCCTTTACTGACATTATAGAGGGAGAAAGGATTGCGGAAGAGAGAGCCATACGTGCGTGATCGAGAGGGAGCGGACCAGATTAAACCAGTTCTTGTTTTGGACCCATGTAGGAATCCGATCTTAATAATAATACCCCCTCATTAATTTCTGATGCGCCAAAATCTTCAAAAACAAACAAACAAAATGCATCGTGTCAAAAATATTGGGATAACAACAAATGCATTGTGATCCAGTAGTTAAATTCATGTATGCCATAAATCTATAGCTTCAAATTTCTACGAATGCGTTTAATAATGTTAAATATACGTCTGTCCTCACATAATTATAAAAATAATTCGATGACTCTTGCCAAATTCTCAAAATATGCTCTTTTAATTATTTTGTGTTGTAGTTTTTATTTACTGTACATGATGAAACTTTGCAATTCTTTCTAATAAATAGTAGAATATTATTTTACTTTTCTAGTTTAACCCAAAAAAAAAAAAAAACAGTAATTGTATATGGCCAGGCGAAATTTTAGCCAAATAATGCACATACTACAATAATTAATGTATTTTGTTCAATTACAATAACAAAATATAAAATAAACAAATAATATTATTTTTTAATTTATATTTTTTTAATTATAATTATATAAAATATACTATCAATTATAATATAAATACTATTTAATCAAAATTTTATCTGACTACATTCGGGGTAAAAAAAAATGTATGAAAGAGACAAGGACAGATTGGCAAAAGATCACAAGTAGATGGGTCCCAATCCTTGGTCCCATGTCACTATCCAATCAGCATTGAGTGCCTCCCTCCGAAAAGCTAATATTTGAATTTCAAAACACAATGGGGCTGGCTTAAAGTTTAAACAATTTTGATCGTTGGGGGTGCCTCCTGAAATTAATAAAATAGCCATATGATCGTTGCCTCTCTGATGCTCATTTCATGTTCCTTGTGCATTTGTGTTTTTTTCACTAATGGGACTTGGATTATATTTGTGAGTTACTTTCGTTAAAGAAGCATCGCATATATTCTTATTGCCTTGCACATTACTTTGTATTAAGATTTTTAAAAAAATCGTCCCAACCAAAATTTCAGATATTATTCCGCTGATTCTACACACACCACCACTCCAAAAAAAAAAAAAAAAAGGAACGGAAGATATACAATTAGGTGTATGAGAACTTCACAAGGAAGCAAATGAATTCCAAAAGTAAAAGAGATCCGACAGGATGAACATTCTTGAATGGCCTAGTAGACACAATGCTAGAGCAATCAATGGCAAGTTAATCATCCAACTCCACATAAATCCGGTGAGAGGAGTTGTTTTTTTCTTTTTTCAGGAATAATGTTATCTAACTTTTTTTTTTTTGTTCATTTAAAAGTTTATTGAATTATAAACTATACAATAAAACAGCTATCTTCTCATAAATTTCACACTCTCTCTCTCAAAAATTAAAACCGAATAGAGTTCTTGACTCTTTAACCATTGGGTTGGGAAGTTATGGAAAGACTATCTAACCTTTGTTTATTATTATTATTATTTTTTTGGTGTAAATTATTACTATTATTATTTTTGGTTCTTTTTCTCTAACCATTTGCGTGTGGGCAAGGTGCTAATTGATTTGGGCCGACCTGGACTGGCCCATCTATTTATTTCATCATCAAGCCCAACTCAATTACTTATCGGGGATTGATAGAAGGTAGAATGGAATGAGAATTAACAAATTATTTCTCTAACCAACCTCCTCTTGTTCGGATGTCAATCCATCTGACC
Source organism: Carallia pectinifolia (assembly GCA_037832335.1). Classification (NCBI taxonomy): domain Eukaryota; kingdom Viridiplantae; phylum Streptophyta; class Magnoliopsida; order Malpighiales; family Rhizophoraceae; genus Carallia; species Carallia pectinifolia. The sequence goes on along the minus strand of CM075447.1, from coordinate 12,096,707 downwards.
ATGCCCCTCTTAGGACCAGGGTACGAGTGATAGCGAGGGCCTTAACAATTAATCGAGAATCCATAAGACCAAGAAGTTATTATCATAATTTTTCTGCTTAAAAGCGCAAAAAAAAAAAAAAAAAAGATGCAATACCATATTTGTATAATTTAACTCAAATGACTACCACGTGACATGAGAGTTGCTTTGATTACCACCTGACATATTTATTATGTATGAGATTAAATGAAATCGACTAAGTGCCTCCCAATTTGGGCTTACAAGAACAATAATTGGGAGATGAAACAAAAATTATAAAAAAAAAAGAAAGGAACTTGATGCTTGCCAATAATTGGATTACAACCACGATAATTTTATCCTTTCTGTGAGGAAAATACACTCTCCTATCCATTTTGCTCTAAGTAAAGTTGAAATCATCATCCCAAATAAAAGTCGGGTGGTAAATTAATCTATTTACTCTTACTTTAGTTTAGATTTAAAATTTTAAATTGTTATTCCATTTTAAAATAAATAAGATCTATAGACATACGTATTAACGTATTTAAAATTGATATATCATGATTAAATGCAGAAAAAGACCGCTTGATTCTATTATTACTAAAAGTGGTCAATTTTCTCCATAAAAATAATAAATTAAGAGAGCAATAAAGAGCTCCTCAACATAGACCTACAAACTAACATTTTATTTTTTCGCTAAAAAAAAAAAGAGAAAAAAAAAAAAAAAGACAAAGTCCAAATCCGATGCACGAAGGAAAGCCGAAGTCGTAGCCTCGTAGGAGAGTGTGGCACTGTCCGTTTGTCCACAGCGCCCTCAAAGCCTCAAAAACTCCTTGCAGAAGACAACAACACCCATATAAATTTGCAAAACCACACGACATCGCACGCTACTTTATGTTCGATCCCTTTCCTCTCCATCAAGCTTTAGCTAAACTCCGTTTATAAACTTTGGTTCTCCTTACAACTCTCCGCTAAACTCCACCAGTCTCTGCGACCAACTGCCACCGGCTGTCTGGCCGCTGCGTCGTCTCTCTCTCTCAATTTCATCCTATAATTAAACCCTAAGAACCCACCGGCATCCAATTACCAATAACCGCTGGGGCTGATCCAAGATGATGCTTCGAATCCGCAGCCGAGACGGCCTCGAGCGCGTCTCCGTCGACAACCCCAACATCACCGTCGCCCAGCTTAAAACCCTAATCCAAAACCAGCTTCAAATTCCCGTCCACAATCAAACCCTCTCCACCAACCAAAACCTCCTTCTGGCCAAATCCCACTCCGATCTCCTCCGGTTCGCCGACATGGCCGACCCAAACACCACCCTCTCCGCTCTCAACATCGCCCACGGCTCCATTATTTTCTTGGCATACGACGGCGAGCGAACCGTCGCGGGTGGCCCCACCGTAAATCCTGCGGGATCGTTTGGCCGGAAGATGACCATGGACGATCTGATTGCCAAACAGATGCGGGTCACCCGACAGGAGAATCCTCACTGCGAGTCCGTCTCCTTCGATCGGGACTGCGCGAATTCCTTCCAGCATTACGTGAACGAAACGCTTGCTTTTGCGGTTAAAAGGGGCGGTTTTATGTACGGAACGGTGTCGGAGGAAGGGAAAGTGGAAGTGAATTTCATATACGAGCCACCGCAGCAGGGCACGGAGGAAATTCTCATGCTTTTTAGGGAACCCAATGAAGAAAAGCTGGTGGACGCCATTGCGGCGGGTCTGGGAATGAGGAGAGTGGGCTTTATTTTCACTCAGACTATAACGCAGGACAAGAAAGATTACACTTTGTCCAACAGGGAGGTGCTGCAGGCAGCCGAGCTTCACGCGGAGAGCGAGCTGAAGGAGTGGGTTACTGCAGTGGTGAAGCTGTTGGTGAATGAGGATGGTGGAGCCGATGTGCATTTTGAGGCTTTTCAAATGAGTGATATGTGTATAAGGTTGTTTAAGGAAGGGTGGTTCGAGACGGAGATTGGGGAGGATGCTGATCCTAAGTTGTCTAAATTGAAGAAGGATGTCGTTGTTGGAAGCAAGGATGTCAAGGAGGTTGATAACGATTTCTTCTTGGTCGTGGTTAAGATCCTCGATCACATGGTATGCTTCGAATCAATTGTTTCCCTTTGGTTCCTTTACTTTGTTTATATTGCGTCGATCACATGGCATGCTTCGAATCAATTGTTTCCCTTTTGTTCCTTTATTTTGTTTATATTGCTTTGATGGTCAACCCTGCAACAACGAAAGCACGTACATATATCCGATTGCATCAATGGAAACCAATCCCATGTAAAATACAACTGGGATTTTTTACCTTTGACATTATGATCATTCAAATTGTATTTGGTAATTTCCTTGACCTTGGGTGTTTTGTTTTATTTATTTTTTATTCTTCAATACATCCTTTGAGATAGCATCAGTAGGCACAAATATCTTCTAATGTAGTGAGGTAAGAAGTTTGTGGATAACTTACATGGTGGAGAACTAAAAGATGCAATTGTTGAACCAATTAAGATTTATTGTCCCTAGCAATGGTCCTCGTTTGAACCACATCTCAGACGTTATATCATCCATGTATTCGCTAACTGCAGGATTGTAGACTGCAACTGTTGTTCCATTGTGTTGAACATTGATTAGTCTAATACATTTAGGTATTTGCATGCTAAGTTGCTATGTTAGCATAAGTTCCTTTTCTCCTCATTGTGGGGTGTAATTGTGTGGCATTTCAGGGCTAGGGATTTGTCTCTAGACTTTAAAAACTAACAGTAACAAAAGCTATCATCTTGAAGAAACTATGAAGGCACTTGTTGTCTATATTTTATACCTTACTAATATTATAACTGGACATATTAGAACTAAATTAAGAGTTTATTAAGCTTTTGAGCCAAATATTGGTACAATTTAGGAATTGGATTACAATCCATTGTTGTCTTTCCTGGGCCAAATGTTGCTAGAATTTAGGAACTTTGATGAGACCCCTATATGAAATTTATGCTTTCTTTCACAGATATAAATTGGAATGGTTTGGCTTTCTGTTTGAGTAAATTGCAGTGTTGATATTAGACTACTTTTGGATGGATGACAATGTTTTGAGAATGCACAAAGCCATACTTGAATGGTGTGCACCTTCTGGGTTTGAATAATGCCGTTTGGTCTCTTCTCCTATTTTGCAAAGAAGAGTGGGCAGGATATGGGATGGGGTGTAAATGGAAAAAGTCGAGAAGGATAAAATTCCTCGTGGTATAGTCTGACAGCAGTCAGTGTTAAGCATAAAATGGTTTTAGTTCCTAATCTAGACATCATGATGCTGCCATTGCAGAAAAACAAACACATTTGAGGGCCCATGTTAACATTTCACTAACATGGAGCAGTATATGCTTATAAAGCATCTCCTATTTTGTCGCTCTGTAGTAACACTTGGCAGTGGTTGTCTATGGTAGCCATTAATTTGATTCTTTATTATGTGTTGATATCAAAGGGTGCAATTTTTGGTTATATTTTGACTTGATTTGCATGTTAGGAGAACTTATATCACTTTGCTATGGCTTGCAGGGACCTCTATCATCAGCCTTTCCTGTTGAGAACAGGGCCACACCAGCAACCATGAGGGCGCTGAAAACTCATCTGGACCGTACAAAAAATCTTCCATTTGTCAAGAGAATTTCAGATTTTCATCTCCTTCTCTTTCTTGCAAGATTTCTAGACCTCAGTTCTGATATCCCAGCATTGGCAGAATGCGTGCAGACACAGGCACCTATACCAGAAGGTTACCAGCTTCTAATAGAGTCCTTGGCCAATACTTCCTGATCCTGCCTGGATACCCTGTCATTGGACAAGCTCATTGCCACTTTACTTTTCTTGGGGCTTGGAACTGTCTAGCTATATTGTTCTCTGATGCAACTTATTGTGTCCTGGTGCGGTGTTGTGCCCTGGTTCAACCTGTACACTGTCTACATGGCTTTTAATCTTATTCAAGTTCAGGTGTCATTTTAAGCAGTTGGTTCCTTGATTTATTTTCCGCTAAAATTTGGGAATAAGAGAAAGGGAAAGGGGGAGTTGGAGCGTTTTATTTGTAACCAAACAATATGAAGCTTTATTACACCATAGCATTGGCGACACCCCGGTGCCAGACTCCTAAAAATGGAGCTGACAAGCTTAATGGCTGCCAAGCTTCTGACGAAAAAAAAGACTTCCAGAGATTCTTTGGAGTCATTATCTGACATAAATCACACGTCCTACTTTGAATCAACTTACAAGAATGAAGAAACAAAGTCCCAACTTCAGGCAAAAATTCAAATGGCAGATTATAATGAAAATCAGAAGAAAGAAGCTTGTGTCAAAAAAAAAAAAAAACCAGAAGAAAGAAGCTTAGTTCTGCCAAGTCAGTCACACGACAACCATTTTAAAGACAGGCACCACAATCAAATGTCCACGTTTCCAGCAACAATTCCCATGCAGAGTCTATTTTTCCCGACATTAATTGTAATACAGAAATTTTCTAAGGCTTCCAAGTGAAGTTGGTCTCGATGACAGAATTTCTAATTCAAATAATTGACCCAAAAATGAAAAACGAAGCTTTCCAACCAAATGATAATAGGTAGACAAAATTGAAAGACATCTATTGTTCTCTGCTAATCAACATGGATTAACTTACAAATAGAAGCCATTGATTTCTAATTCCTTCCAGCGAACCTTAACAAAGGAGAAATTATGCCCTGTATCTCCTGCAATGATTGTTGTATCCGAATCTCCTCCTCGACAGAGCGCTTGAGGTTTTTAATATGACCCTTCAACGGTTCGGAGGCTCCAATATCCTCAGCCCGCATTTCAAGCACCTTCTTGGTCAATCCCATTAACAATCCAGAATGTCTTGGCATGGTCGAGTGCCTTTGCAAGAACCCCAACAACATTCCAAGCTCGTCTCCATCCAAATTGGAGACGCATTTCAATAACTTCCTCCGCGCCACTAACTCCTCCATCACAGCCACCACGTCCTCCGGATTCTTCCCTTCCAACACTGAAACCAAAGCTTCCTTGTGCCTAAACTTCTTCAACAACTTATCATGCTCTGCTAATTTCACCTTCTTTGGTCTCATAATCAGATAGTCCCCCACACTCGGCTTCTCCCCTTGACTCCTGTGAAAGTATCTGAAATAATTGGGTCTCAAAGGCCGCCTCTGTGGTTCTGCCACACTCCCTAATGCCATCAAATCCTTTAATCTACCGTCCTCCTCCGCATCTTCCTCCACCTTCACCTTCCTCTTCCCAGCATATATGATTCCATTGGAAGTCCCAATAACCCTTGTTGTGCAATCCGGTGAGACTGCAATCGACATAAGTGGAGCAGGAAACCTCATTGAATGAGTGACCTTCAATGTGGCATAATCAAAAACCTTCATATACCCATCCAAAGCAACACTCAAGATTCTATACTGGGTTGCTTCCTGTTGACCCATTCTAGCCACACAAATGGACGTGACTGTCTTGTTATGACTCTCCATGGAATAAACCAACCGCCCTCCTCCAAGCAGATCCCAAATCTTCACGCTGTTCCCTCCAGCCGTGGCGACCATTCCGCCAGAAGGCAAAAAAATCACATCCTCTATAGGCTTCCCATGACTAACTTCCATCACTGATTTCTTGCTTTCCACCCTAACATCCCACAGCTTCACTGTGTGATCATAAGACCCAGTAACAAACATATCTGCATTGGCTGGAGAGCAATCCCCGCACCTCACGTAATCCTTATGGCCCAGCAGGTCCAAAACCACTGTCTCACCGGCAACATCCCAGTACTTAACGACGGCATCATCGCCGCCTGACACCAGATGTAGCTTATCGAGAAGCGGGTATTTGACAAACCGGACAGGACGGGTGTGGGACCGGAGGCGGCGAAGTGGGGTGCGAGTCTTGATATCGAAGACCTGAACTAGGCCAGAGAGGTCGGAGGCGGCGAGGAGGGAGCCGTCGGAGCGGAAGGAGCAGGAGGAAACGACGTCGGAGAAGGAGGAGATGGTGGAAGAGGGGGAGAGGGTTTGGGTGGAGAAGAGGGTGAGCGAAGCGGAATTGGCGGCGGCGAAGAGGTGAGAGGACGGTTTGGGAGAGAAGTCGATGGAGGGGATAGAGGAGAATAGGTTTGGGATCTGATGGGACTTGAAGGATGACCAGTACTTTGACTCCGATGTCTTTGATGGAGTTCTTGATTTCGGCTTTAGTTTAGGCTTTATCGGGAAGGTTTTGGAGATGGCAATCTCTTGGAGGCCGCCGCCGCCGCCGTGTTGGTGAAGGTCGGCCATTGGAGCTATGGCGATCGCAGAGCTAGGGTTTTTGCCAGGGTTTTAACTAGTTAACTAGAGATATAAAACAAGAATAAAATTCAACATATTTTCGTTCTTTTTTTTTTTTTTTTTTATCCTTGGGGCAAGAGAAATCGAATGTGAAAGAAAACCTGTTTCTGGAGGTGTTTTCTAATGTTTGGTAATCGTGGGAAAATTGTAAGAAAGGAATTGTATGCAAAAAGGTAAAGTAAGGTACTTTTTGTCAAAAAAAAATCTATATACTTATATTTATGTTTATTTATTAAATAAAAATTGATATTTTGGTAGTTTGTATGTTAAATTTTATATTAATTAAAATTAAAATTATTATTTTTAAAATTAGAACGGATATTTTTAAAACACTTATTATTTTTACATTTCAAAAATATCAGTGACAATTTTAAAAATAATAATCGCGGTTTTACTCGAGACAAATTTTGGGATAAAACTACCTAAACACGTAACTATACTCTTATTTATTTATACTATATATATAAAATAAAAAATAAGAGAAATTCTTTAATTTTTTTTTTCTGTGACATATGTCAAAATTAAAGGAATAAAAGACAAAAAAAACTTTTAACAAATTTCCCTTTTTGTTTCCTTGAAAAAAAAAAGAAGAAATATAGTTAAATTTTCATTCTATTTATTTTTTTGTTTTTTGAACAAAAAAATAATAATTTAATTCTCGTTATATTTTTATTCTTACAAGGGAAACAACCATTTTAAGTTTTTTTTAGAAAAGGAAAAATCTACCAACAATTGAAGTATATATTAATTTTCACCTAATTAATAAACTTCTAAATTTTTTAATTTTTTTTATAAATTATAGTTGTCTCTCTCTCCATCTCTCTATTTTATATTCCATCATTTCGGATGACGATCCCTTACAAAGATTCAGTTTCAAACTATTCCTCACGCGTTCAAAGGTTTTTTGTTTTGTTTTTTCTCTTTATTATTTTCTCCGTGTAATTTTGTTGAAGTCTAAAATTAGTTTCCCTTTGGATTGTGGAATTTGCATTTTTAATTTGAAATCATTTGGCTAATTAAAAAAGCCATGGAACTGGTGTTTTCGTGCTTTGAGGTTTGCAGTGAAACTTGATTGGTCTTGCTTGGACATGTTCAGGCAAGACTAGCTTTTGCTCTACCCATATTGCACGCACTACCGGGGGCTTCTAAGAAGTCTGTACAAGTGTTTTTCGCTTTTGCGCTCTCTCCTACACGGTAATGGTACATGGACGTGGTTATGTTTGCTTGCTGAATTTGAGTTTGTACATAATTGTTTCTTTTGTTTTTTTTGTTTGTACATAATAAAGGCAAGTTGAACCTGAATACGAACATATAAATTAAGGCAAAATCTATTTTAACTCACTCCTTTAAGTGAGTTAAAAAGACTCAGCACTAAAATTTTTTGTGGGCAACCGGTTGTTAAGGTTGCCCACCTCTTTTATTTCTTTTTTTTTTTTTTTTTAAGTTTTTCCACTTCTTTGACGTATGCGCGCCCAGCATTTATCTTTGAGTTTTTTTTTTTTTTAGGATTTTGTTGCCCTGCTTCAATAGAGTGCAACAATTTTTTTTTTTTAGAAATGCAACAAAACCTTTTTTTTAAGGAAAGGAAATTACGTTGTTAATTTTATTTTTTCACTCAAATTTATTGTGTGTTGTAAATTAATTTAAAAATATTGTTTTATATTAATATTTTTATTATATAATATAGACAAGCATGTAGGATTTTTTTTAGATATAAAATAAAAAAATTTAAATTATAGGATTTTTAAAAAATACAAATTTTTAGTACTATTATTCAAAATTTTAAAACTATGTACAAATGTTTAAAATTTAAGTAGAAGTTGGCTCAAATTTTTAATATTTCTATTCAAATTTTCAGTTTTTAGCATCAATTATTCTAGTTTATAAAATTATATACAAATATTTAAAATTTGAGTAGCAGTAAACTCAAAATTTTAGTACTTTTACTCAAATTTTAAGTTTCGAGAACTTAACTATTTAAAATTTTAAAATTATGTACAAATACTTAAAATTTGAGTAGTAGTAAACTCAAATTTTTAATAAAACTCAAATTTTTAGTATTTCTACTCAAATTTTTAGTTTCAAAAACTTAATTACTCAAATTTTTAAAATTATGTACAAATACTTAAAATTTAAGTAGTGCTATACTCAAATTTTTAGTACATCTACTCAAATTTTTAGTTTTGATAACTTAACTACTTAAATTTTTAAAATTATGTATAAATACTTAAACTTTAAGTAGTAATATACTGAAATTTTGAGTACTTCTATTTAGATTTTTAGTTTTAAGCACCTAAATACTCAAAATTGTAAAATTATGTATAAGTACTCAAAATTTGAGTAATTTAGTACTTTTACTCAGATTTTTAGTTTTATGAAAAAATAACTTAAATTTTTTAAATTATGTATAAATACTCAAAATTTGAGTATAAGTATACTCAAATTTTTAGTACTTTTATTTAAATTTTCAGTTTTAATTAATATATTTGATTTAGTAATACTCGATGAATTTATTTGTATACTCAAAATTAGTATACTTAATGAATGAATTTAAAACTAGTATTCATAAAACTAAATTAGTATACTCAAACTAGTATACTTATTTGTATATTTATTTGTACAAATAAATTCATTAAGTATATTTGATTTAGTATACTCAAAATTAGTATACTCGAATTTAAAACTAAATTCATTCATTTTTAGTACTTTATTTATACAAATGAATTTATTTGTATAAATAAAAATGAATTTGTTTGTATATTTGATTTTATAATATTTATGTTTATTAAATTATGATAAAAAATTATAAATAAAGTTGGAACAAACATAAAATCAAAATGTTTGTATATTGAAATGCAAATCCTTAAGCATATTGCAATTCAAATTCTGAGTGGATTAACTCAAACCATTAAGTTAGTTTCAATTTTTATAAGTATTAATATCACAAATGCATATATCGTATTGATCTATCTTTTGTATAAATAAAAGAAGGTATTGTCACTATATTATGATTTTTCGAAAAAAAATAAAAAATCATAAAATATAATTTAATAATTTAATATTATTTAGTGAAACATTTTCGTTCTTTTTAAACCAAGATGAGGTAATAATAAAGAAATGTTTTCAAATTTTTCTTCTCACAGTATAAAATTATTTTTGATCACGAGACATGCCTAAAGAATAAATAATTAGTTAGTTTGTTTATTTGTTCTCCTCATATAAATTGGATCATGTTATTGGATAAGAAAATATGCTTACTGACTCTGCACAGATGGCATGGATGGAACAGTTGTTTTTCTTTTTCTAAAAAATTCATTTTTCTTTTTTGTTATTTATTATGTTATTTTTTAAAAAAAATTAAACCTTAAATAATAATTAGTGTTACTCTAAATATACGTAATTGTATCTTGAACTTTGACTTCAAAAAATGTATTTTTTTCAATTTTTTTTGCTAAGACTGTACAGTTGATTTCATTTGATTTTGTAAATTAATGGGAAGAAATAAATTTTAAAAATTTCATGTATTCATTATTTAAGAATATGTAAATCTTAAAGTAGTTTTTTTTTTCTCTTGTTGCATCTTTTTATTAAAACCCAAAATGTAAACGTGGCTTTTGTTTTTTAAAAAAAGGAACGAACCATATAAATTTTATTTATTTAAATACAATAAATTATATTAACAATAAGTTGGAAAAACAAACCAACAAATCAAAACAAAAAATGCCGTCCAATTGCTGTGTGCAGTGGCAGCTTGGACAAAACTTTTGAAATTTCGAAGGTAATATTGCAGCCGAGCTAATATTTTGAAAACAAGACAACAAATATATACAGTATAGAAAATGTCACAGAAATCTGTAGTGGCTCGTTAGATGCATTTCGAAGCTCTCAGTCTCCCATCATCGGTGAGTCGGACATACGTTGTGTACAACTAGGTATTCATGGTTTCCTCCAATATCGCTGTACATATATGTATCTTTTTTTTTCTCTTTTTTTCTTGTAAAGAAAAATTGTTGCTTTTCTCTTCATGTCTCTCTTTTCTTTTCTTGTATGATGCCCAACGTTTTTTTCATCCGACTTCGCTTCTTGCCTGTTTTAGAATCAAGCATACATTATTTCATATTAGTAACTTTCTCACTAAGTCCATTCTCATCTTTCACCACCTCTTCTCCACTCATTGTTAAAAGACTGACAATTTACTTTAACTCTATAAAAAAAAAAAATGTCAATCAACCAGCTATTCAACAAACGAGAAAAAAAATTAAATCATTAAAATTATGAAAAATTTCGGTAAACTCCACCAGCTGATTTTTGTGGTCAACATCCCAAATTATCAGCATTGCACAATATTCAAGGGACACCTTTTTTCTCAGTCGCAACACACTCTCGTCTTTGTAGTCGCCTTCACAAACAGATATATACTGGAAAATTAAAAGAATATAAGTTCGATAGATTCCGTATCAATCTCTGTTGTAACGTACACTGACTTTAATAGAGAAGTTCCTGGCAGAATGAGAGCCGCCATGGCTAACGGAGACAGAGCGAGAGACGACAGAGGAGGGGCGAAATAGGAGGGGACTGTGGAGGCCGAAGAAGGAGTTGGTGAGAGATGGGAATTTCGCGGACGTTACCAGCACACTGTCGCTTGTTTAGAGGATGGCAATTTTGAGGGATTAGGGTTTGAGAGGTTCGCCGGATTTGGATCAAAGAGGAAAACGTATAGGACGGTTTTCTTTTTCCTTTTTTATTATTTCCGACCAGTTTTCAATATTTTGGGGTACAAATTTTTTTTCCCCTCTACCAACTTTTAAAACCGGTTGCCCATTTATATTTAGATGAGTTTATTATACTCATGTTTTATATAAGTATAAATAGCATGCACCATAAATTAATTAGTAATAGACTGGTATAATACGTGAATTTAATGATATTAGTTGACAAATTTATCTTTATTTTATCTTATTTGAAAGAAAAAACAAAAAAATATTTTAATATTGAATATTATTTTTTTAAAAAAATTTAATTACTTTTTAAGAAAATAATTTTTTAAGGAAAAAAATTGGGAATAATTTTTTTTCTTTTCTTCTTTTTGAGGAAATCTTAGTGTAGTTATTTTTTCCTTTTTAGGAAAAAAAGGTAAATTTAAGAGATTTTTATAATCATTTTTCTTTTTTTAGAAAGGAGAATTCAAGAATAATTTTTTATTCTTTTTTATTATTTCTTTTATTATAAAATTTTATGATTATAAAGATTTAATTACAGTCAAAACTGTATTATAGAAATCAATAGAATCTTTATTTGATTATAATTAAATTTATATTAATTGATTTATAAGATTTTAATTATGTTCTAATTGTAATAGAATTTTGATAGTTATATGATATTTTAATATTTATAATTTACAAATGAATGAGAAGTCACCACATAATAGAGAGAAAAAAGTAGATATTTTCTTTGAACTTCTGCTTTATATACTTAGGGGGTGTTTGAGTTAATTTTTGAAGTGGTGTATTTACGTTTCATTTTCAAAAAACAGGAAAATAAGTATTTGGTAAATTTTTTAATATTACTGTTTGATTTTACTTATTTCCTTATTTGACTTACTGACAGCAGCTGATTGAAAAACAGTTCTGAACTCTAGAAATATTTATATTATTGATTTATAAAATCTTAATTCTGATTGTAATAAAATTTTCATATTTATATGATATTTTAATATTTTTAATTTGTGAATTTATGAGAAATTGTTTCAAGAGTAGAAAGAGAAAAGTTAAAATTTTGTCACAACTTTGACTTTATATGTTTACATATAAATAATATGAATATTCTTTAATGATGGTAATAATTATGGTATAACTAAATATCTTAATTTCATATTTATCCACAATGATATTTATTTGGAACCTGTCGATAAATTAGAACAAGGAAGACGCCAAACAAAAAAAAAACATATTGAAAACCTATAAGATAGTATCCACAAGGGATATGTATTTTTAAAGTCCTGAACCTTTACGTTTTTTTATATTTGAATTCTAAACTTTTTTAAAATTTCATTTAAATCCTCTACCTTTTGTTTTTGCACTAAATTGGTCCTTCTGTTGGTCAAGCGTTAGTCAAGCCGTTAAAAAATTAATTTGACTAACAAAATCATTTTAATAAAGCAAAATTTACTATTTAAAAGTTTTTTTTCTCTTAAGAAATACGGACGTTGCGTACATTTTCTAAAAAAACAAAACGTACAGGAGAAAAGGACAAATGCACGTGCACAAAATGCTATCATGGCTCTCATATATCCCAATTACAATTATATAGCAAAATCCCAAATCGTGCTTGAAGAACCCTAGAAAACCCAATCAAAACAGATCATCCACACCAAATACCTTTCTCTTTCACACGATTGGCTCCTTCAACCCAAACAATCGGCCTATTGTTCCTCCAAATCGTGTGCTTTTCTTCAACAACAGAGTGAGAAGGGGGATGCTTTGTCATTGTGGAAAGGAGGTAGTGATGTGGACTTCCTAGTCAGATTGGACTCTAAGAGAAGATTTCTCTCATGTTCAAGATTCAAGGTAAAATGTGTAATTGTCAACCTCATGTCTATGGTTGCCGAAGATTTGTTGTTTTTTCTTTTGTTAATATGCAGCATGATGGTGGCTGTGGACTTCTCCATTGGATGGATCCATCAATGTGCGAGAGGCCACGCACAGATAATTCTTGGCCTGTTGAAAAGAGTAAGCAAAATGGAAATGGAAAGGGGGAGACTTAGGAAGGGATTGCCATGTATGCATATTGTAGTTGGTGTGACCATAATGCTTCTCTTGTCGGTGTTGTCATTGCCAGGAAAATTAGGAAGTCCACTTAATGCAAATTTGGAGAATAGTTGTTGCCTATCTTGTGCTAATTAAATTAGTTGTGTAATCATATGCCAAAATTACATATCCCTATTTTACTAATTTTAGAAATTTTATTTTGGCAGTATTTTTTACTCTTGTTTGTGATGGAATATAAATGAAAATTGCTCAAAAACATTAAGTCTTTGCTGCTCTGAAGATAATTGTACGTAGAAGTGAAATTCACACGATTTATATAAGCATAAAGGCATTGTTTAAAGAGAACACATAATCACAATCAATGATAGGTATGACCAATCACACCAAAGTGATCAAAATATGTATCCAGTTACACATAAGCAATGATTGGTAGGACCTATCACACAAAAATGATCAAAATATGTATCCAAGTACACATCTGAAACATAGTCATTAACAAATAGAAACCTTCCTTTTTAAACTCCTTCACAAAAAGGACACCTGTCCTCAAAAATGAAACTTCCAATATGCTAGATTTTTGCTAGAATTCTATCAAGACAGCCTTCTATCTCCATGGCCTTTTTTTCTGCCCAACTTTCTTCTTTTTTTCTTCAATTTGATCCTGCAAAGAAACAAAAGATAATATGGCATAATTGTGATGGCTGTGTAAAGTACTATTAAGGGGTTCAAAAGTTTTGTAAATCATACCAGCAACTGTTGTGGAGTTATGACATTATATGCAATCCTAGTGAGGGGCCTTTGAGTCTTATTTGCTGTAGTTTTTTCAGGTTGGGAGTCACTAAGTATTGTATGCTCTATTGCTTGGCTATCTTGTGTTGGCAGTTCAGGAGTGATAAGATCATCACCAAGATTCCACTTTTGTTGTTTTGATGCAGCTGAAATACAATGCTTAATCCGTTTTCCCTGTAATAACAACACTTATTAATCAATACTTAGAGTTACATATATGAAATCCAAACTATGAAAGGTGATAATAGCTCACAGTTTTGACTGACATAGACTGTGGGACAAGTTCTAAAATTAAATCGCGTATATATCATCATTTTTTTCACTTGAAAAAATATCACAAGATTCTAATGTTGCTCTATCACCATCATTTACTGCATCAATTTTTGGACCTCTAGAATATTCATCTTTCCTATTCTTGCTCTTTTTTTTTGCGTTGCATTTATACAAATAATGAGAATATTGAAAGAATACAAATGCTACACAATGTGTCATAAATAATATATAAGGTAGCAAACACTTACATCTTTTGGTCGTGCAGATTTTGCATATTCTTCTACCTGCCTTGCTTCTAAGATTGACCCATCGAGCTGGTCACCCGACGGCATATCATATTGTGGCTGGATAGGTTCAGTGTTTGGCTCATTTTGCTGGACAGAATCTATGGTTGGCTGTTTTGAATGGTCTAGAATAAAGTTAGGATTATTTGGCTGGTTTGGAGCAAATTTTTGTTGACTTTCCTGTACAGGAACAGGGTTGGCAGGTTGGGTTTCTTTCTGAGGGCAAGTCTTCTTGTTGTGCCCTTGTTTCTTGCAGATTTTACAGGTCATCTTCATTCCAACACGACACATTCTGTTTTGACCACTCTTCATTTGCTCCCACTCCTCCCTTCTTCTATTCTTTTTGGGTCTGCCAGACACTTTTCTATATGGAGGAGGTTGTAACGGCTCATTCCCAATAACAGCCCAAAACCTTGCACCAGCTACAGGTTGCATCATATTTTTATAGGTCTTCCTATATTTATCCTTCTTCAACCAATGGGATACATAGAGTTCTGGATCATCACCCCTATCCTCTATTGCACATAAAACATGTGCACATGGGATGCCTGACAACATCCAAGCTCTACAGGTACAAGTTTGTTTGTCTAACTTCACAACAAATCTATCTCTTTTGTGTTTGATCTCATACCCTCCACTGCCATTCCACTCTACTTCACAAATTTGACTGTCTTTCATATTTTCTCTAATCTTTCTCTTAATTCTATGGCCAATGTCAGTATTCCACTTGTCAGCTAAGGCATAATTTTTTTTCAATCTTCTCATAACATAAATCCTTATATCTTCAAGCATTGAAATGATTGCCTTTGCCCTAGCAAAAACTATCTTCCCATTGAAAGCTTCACATAAATTATTATCCACAATATCACATTTAATATCAAGATTGAAATATGTCTTACACCAATTTTCTTTATCATATTCCAGCATATCATCATGAGCCTCTGGACTCTCTTCCTTCAATACAGCCATCTTTAAATTGAAATCTTGTTCATTTGGTGCTTTCACAGCCTGCCAAAACATCCTTTGTAGTGCCAAGCCTTTGTGCTTCTTCTTCCAATTAGCAAATAGATGTCTATTACAACATCTTCTTTCTACACCTGGTAGCTCATGTTTGATGGCATTGACTAGACCCTACAAAAAAAATAAAAGAACTAAATTGGTTAAATATATATTTTATGCAGAATTAACACAAATAAAAAATTGTACAAGTTCAAAAAACTTACAACATGTTGGTCTGATATTATTGCCCATCCTTCTCCATTTGTGATGCTAAGATCCTACTAGTCATTTGTACCTCTTGAGTTCTTACTAACACATGGTCCTGGTGTATATTTTGTTATTGATTATGTTTTTTTCTTTAATCTTTTTGTGATTTTTATTTTTTGATTCTTCATTATGTGTGCTCTAGATTCTCAATTTTAGATTTTATTTCTTTTCATCCAATCAATTTCTCATCAATATTAGTATTTATAATTGATTATAATTTTTTTAGTTTATTAATTATGTTATTTTCTTTTTTACATATAATTATGTAAAAATATTAAATATCTATTGGTATTAGAAAAATCTTATAATTATGAAAATTCGATTGATTACCACGAAAATGGAATTGTATAAATCAATTAATATAGATTTAACTATAATCAAATAAAGATTCTACTAATTTCCAGAATTTTACTTTAAATTCAATTTAATTTCTTTAATCACGGAATTTTCTGAAGTAGGAAAATTAAAGATAAAAAGAGAAAAAAACTACTCTTAAAAGTCAAATCCTGCATTTCAAGAACTAATATAATATTATCTCAAATTCACTTTTTTTTCCTTAAAAAGAAAAAAAAAAGAACTATTTTATCAAAAGGAAAAAAATTACTGCCAAATCCTACTTTTTTATCATAACATTGTCCTAAAATCAATCTAATTTAATTATTTTTAAAATCTAAATTAATTGTAAAAGTAAAATTAATTCAAATCAGATTTAAAAAACAAAAATAATACTAAACTAAATGTCTTTTTATTTTTCTACCTTAAATAAAATACAACTAAAAATAAGATTCTCAACAAATTTTATAAACAAGTGCATTGCGCTGTTGTAATACTAGTAAAATATAATTATAGAAGTATAAAAAATATTTATATGTTTACATGACAGTCTCAGATGCTTGTATTCTCAAAAGCTTAATTTCTGAATTTAATAAATTATCAATAATTATAATCTTTCTAAATATTCTAATAGAATTAGGATTTTAGTGATAGTGATCTTTTTTAGTATTCTATAAAATTAGAATTGTAAGTTCAATATATTTTAGAATTATCATATGCAATCTTTTTTTTTCACATTATAAAAGTACAAATATTATTTTGTAAATTGTAAGCATTATTATTCTTTTATTTATTGTTAGCTATATTACTCAATTTCAGGTTTTAATGTTTCTATTTAAACAATTTCTCATCAAGGTCAGTGCTTACAATTAATTATAGTTATTTTAATTTTTTTATGGTTTTTTCTCCTTTATTCTTGATTGATTATTATTTTTTTTTTTTTGCTTTCTTCAGATGAGAGACTTTGTTCTTTTTATGAGAACTGCCTCTTGATTTACGTCCAGGAGTTACTGCAAATCCACTTTTTTTTTTTTTTTCAGTAATTAAAAGCAATATATCAATGTTGGCGGAGGCTTGGAACTTTTCCCTAATTTTTTAGAGCTTTTTTCTTTTTGTTTACAATGAGTCTTATTAGCCATATAAGGAGAGGGAGAAATAGAGAGAAAGAAATGAGGTTGGTAGAAGTTGAACCCTCCACGTCGTGGTTGAGGAGCATTCTTCTCAACCGTTAGAGTAAATACTCAATCTCATTTTTTTTAATAGTATTGAAGACATACGCTCTTATTTTTTTTTTAAAAAAAATTTGTTAAACTTATGTTTTCAATACCAGACTGTTCCAGCTTTCACACTTGTAATAAAATCCCAACTTAGGCTTCAAAACTCTATTCCTCGAATTTCTCCTTTTTGTAATCTCACCATAAACACGTTAATATGCGTCGAAATTGCGCATAGCAAGGCTTAAACAAAGCCATTCAGTCCCGAAAGAAGATATTTTGTTGACTGATTTATCATCATTGGCAAAATTTTGCATCCAAACACCATATTCCATTCGCATGGAAAAATAAAAAATAAAAAAATAGTGCATATATAATTATGTATTTTATATAATTGTAAAAAGTTGGATTTGAATGGTCGTTGAATATTCCTTTTTCATCAATAAATGGATAATCGGCAGTCTAATAGCTTTATAGAAGTAGTGCCTCATAAGATCATAAGATAGATCGAGGAATTGGAGAGCGTTTTCGAAGTGAAGAGCAATGTCTTGAATTTTAATGGTGTCCCCTTCGATTCCTACCTCATCAGGTTTTATTGTTTTCCTTTTCCTTTAATTCTTAGTATATTGTTTTTACTCAGTTTCTAATCAACAAGTAATTAATGAAATCTGTGATGTATATACACATAAAATATGCACTATTGTGCTTTTTTCTCCCAAATCTTTTTTTTTTTTAAATCAATTTGATTTAACTATCTATTTTATAAATTTAAATTAACTATAAAAGTAAACTTAGTTTGAATTATTAGAAAGAAAAATTGTAACTATTTTTCAAACAAAAAAAGTACTCAGTATTTGAATGGTTTTTTTGTTCCTAGTTATTATACAAATAGAACAAAGAAAAACAACGCCGCATGAAATAAATTTATCAAAGTACCCCCAATTTGGCCCTACTTTGTTCTTCTTCAATTTCAACCACTAAACAATTTCAAGTAGGGATATTTATGAAATTTAATTATATACTTTTTTTTTCACTATTTTCTCATATAATCTAAATGTACAATTTCACTTTCTCGTCATTTTCTTTCACACATGTTTCTCATATATCCAAATAATAAATTTTTATAATTTTTTTTCATAACTTTTTTTTTTCATAATTTTTCTTTTCATCCAAATCTAACAATTCAAATAGACCATTATTGACTGTGGAGACGATCGAAGGTTCGGCAATAGACACTCATTCGCCCGCCGTTTGGTTTCAAGATTTTGGTGCTCCGATAGGTGACTAACTTTGTGCCGATGCTGGTATTTGGCTAACTAAAAGTCGAAGCTGGGACAAACATGCGGCTGAAAGATTTCGTGCTTAAGCACCAGGTCGCGAGTGACTTGCAAGGGGTTCGAATTGTTTGTGGACTCGCTAATCTTGATTGTTCCTGCTGCTGGCTGGGAAGCCAGGTGGCGTATGATCAACGCTCGCTATGTACCCTGGACGGTTTAGACTTTAGCAGGAAATAATTTTTTGAAAAAAATTACATATTTGAATTTTTTAAGTAAGAAAAATTAATTATAGTAAGGTACTTTTTGGGAAGTTAACTTTTTTTTTTTTTTTGTCCTTCACTGATCAATGATAGGTTATTATGTTGTAATTACAATGTATTAAAATAATTACTTAATTGTAATAACAAATTAATAATAATTTCGTTATCTAAATAGTCTTTAATATAAAGTTTTCACATTATCATTCAATATGGTAGTTTAGTAATTAGTATATGTTAACTCCACGCTGTCGACCTAAGTTTAAGTCTTCATGCCCTCTCCTGTCAAATAGCTGAATGTCCGCTTTTGTGAGAAAAGATTATGATATGGTGTTGAGTTTTAAATTTAACAATTACCGTAATTTTTAATAGTAAACTATGTAAGTGTTTGGGTGATGTACCTATTTATTTAAGAGTGGTTGGATGAGGGGCATAAATAGGAGTATTCCGACATCGAGATTGAGAAATGATTACTGACATATACATAATATATATTTTATTTTGGCTAAAAAAAAAGAGTTTTCACGTTACGGTTGCGTGAACATTAATTTGATGGTATAGAGAATAATTTAATTATTAGTTTGATGGACTATATTTTGATTGATCTTTAAAATTTAAATCTAATAGAAGATTCTATTGTTTTTTTTTTTTTTAAACAAAATGAGTAAGGAAAGGTATTATCTTACATAATTGTTAAAAAAATTACATTTAATTACTGTAAGAGATAATAAACTCATAAGAAAATAAACTCTATAAATTTAATTAAACAAGGTACATTTAACTCAACTACTTACTCCATCACTTGACTTTGACTTGTCACGAGCGCTCGAAAATGATTCTATTGTGGTGAGCATGGGGATGAACAAAAGAAATATAACTGTTTCTTTCTTAAAGAACACTGTAGTGGCTAAATTTTAAATTTTTATTTTAAAAATTTTGATAAATAATTCTAAAAAGAGGGCATGAAATTTATGTAAATAGAAAACTACTCAATAATAAGAAAAAAAAACGTAATTGTTAAACAAACAACAATTTTAATATTTAAATGATATACGGTTTAAATACGAATTCAAGTTTTTCTTTTGAAATAAATTTGCTAATGTAAACACAAAACAATAGAAAAACAGTTTAAAGAGCTAGCTTATCAAACAACGTTGATACCATTGGACGTTGTATTTAGAATAGTGATTTGATGTATTTTCATGCAATAAATTCGAATTTAAATTTTAACTCTTTTTCTCTTTCGGTAAATAAAATTAAGTGTCCTTACTTTGTAATGAGATTGAAGGATCTTGTTGAAGTGTAAATGTCAATTCTTGATTAAATTTTTGTCGAATGAGTTGTGAAAAAGTCACACTTGAACTATCAGTACTCATATAATAGATCCATCTTATGAGATAGTTAAATAAGAGGTCAACGACGTCATAAAAAAACTTGTATTATAAGCGACCATTAAAAGTTTACGTGATTAAAAGTACTATCTATAAATTAAAGACTAAATTTTATTCACTATTAATATTTGTTACATAATAAATACAAAGAATAAAGTTGTTTGATATATTTTGCACTAAAGCAACCTCTAACTTTTTTATCGTAAAAAATAATATTTTAAAAACTCTTACGCATATCATGTGAAAAGAATTCAAAAGCACGTGATCGAAATGCCTCCTCCACGAGAAGAAGTGGAAGTTCCCGTTGAGGAGCCCAAGATGGGGAGTACGGGACATCAATTCATCTAATGCAAGTGGTTCGGGACTTGGATTAGAATTTTTTGAAGAATGACTCAAGATTTTTCTCCCGTCCTTTGAAGTGTTTACGATTCCTAAACCTCAAGCATATAGTTAAAGGGATTGATCTTTGAACGTTTGTTGTTTTTAATCGTTTCTCTTTCAAAACAATTATTAATGCGTATGCTTCACAATGAATAATTCTAAATATGTTGCATATCCATGCACCGTTATTATAAGAGAGCATGCCACTGTTTCGATGTGATATTTTTCCTTCTTCTTCCTTTTTTTTTTTTTTTTTTTATTCATCGGAAAGAATATGATTTTTTATTTGTCATTGTCCAAAGGTTGTTTTTTTCCTCCTTTTTTTTTTTTTTTTTTTTGTTTCTTGTTGACTGAAATATCACGTTAGTTATGCCGGGCCTTTTTAGCAGTTTGCATACCCAGTAACCAAAAAAAGAATGAGATGACATTTTATTTGTTACCGAGAGGAAAACAATCATGCGTTCACGCTTCAAATTTCTTTTCCAAAGAATCCAGGACCCTTTTCACTCTTCATTTCATGAAAGTCACTCTCAACCTCTATAAAACTATGTCCAGGAATCTTTTCAACTCCCTTCTCCCTCATCGTGGTTTGAATGTCCCTCAAATCATCCCATTTTCCCCCCTTCGCCAAAGCACTTGCCAGCAAAAGATAAATCCCACCATCTTCAGGATTTAAGTCTAAAAGCTCTTTAGCCGCAAGCTTAGCAAGTTCAACATTACCGTGCATCCTACATGCGTTGAGAAGGGCGCCCCAGGCAGCCTCAGGTGGCTTCATTGGCATGTTAGTTATCAATTCATAAGCATCTTCTAAGAGTCCAACTCGACCAAGTATGTCAACCATACAAGCGTAGTGTTCCCCCTTAGGCTCTATATCATGATTTTTTTTCATGCTTTGAAAAAGTTTTCGGCCTTCCGTGACTAATCCAGCATGACTGCAAGCTGACAAAACACTCACAAATGTGATATCATCTGGTCTAATTCTTTCACTTCTCATTTGCTCAAAAACAGTAAGTGCTTGCTTAGCATGCCCATGGGCAGCATAAGCAGCAATCATGGAATTCCAAGAAACCAAATTTCTCTCTGGCATGTCATAGAAAATTTTTGCAGCTGCATCTACGGCACCACATTTAGCGTACATGTCTATAAGTGCATTTGCTGTTATCATACTAATTTCTATCTGTTCCTGGTTGATGTGGTATATATGAATCCACTGACCCAAGTCCAAATACCCTAACTGACCACAAGCGGAGAGCACACAAGCCAAAGTAGTCTCCATTGGAGCCAAGCCCGCATCGATCATTTCATAAAACAGTTTTACAGCTTGCTTTGGTCTACCGTTTTGGGAATAACCAGCAATCATTGCATTCCAAGAAACAACATTCCTCTCAGGCATAGCATCGAAGAACTTTCTTGCCAAATCTAGTTCACCACCTTTAGCATACCCATAAACTATGGTAGTCCATGTGAACACATCTTTAACTGCCATGCCATCAAATACCTCTCTAGCAGCAGTCAAGCAACCACATTTCACATACATATCCAAAAGTGCATTCATCAAATTCTGACTACAACTCACATTGTTTTTCTTCACGTAGTCATGAATCCCCATCCCCAATCTCAAATCATTCTTCTGAGAACAAGCTGAAAGCACAGCAATCATAGTAACCTCGTTTGCCTCAATACCGCTCAAACACATGCAATCAAAAAGCTCCAAAGCCTCGTTATAACATCCATGTGCCGAATACCCATCAATCATTGACGTCCAAGAAAAAACATCCCTAACAGGAATTTCATCAAACAATTGACGGGCAAAACCCAAATAACTATGCTGAACACTGTAAAAATGAATCAGCGCATTCTGAATCAACAGGAAACAAACAAATCCCATTTTCCAAACTGTACAATGAACTGAAACACCCTCCAACACGCCCAAGAAACGCTCACACGCTTTGAGCGCAAACACAAAGCTCCTACAATCCAATTCGACCCGTTCTCGGACCATTTGGCAGAAGAACGAGAACCCCAAAACGGGCAATTGGGCTTTAGAATACCCTCTAATCATGGTATTCCACATATAAGTATTGGGGTTTTCGAATTGTCGAAACAAAACATGGGCGTGATCGACGTCTCCGGAGTCGGCCAGAGCGCAAAAGGCCAGGACACGGCTGAAGGGGAATGCGTGGGAAATGAGGCCGGTTCGGGTCATGTGGGCTTGGATTTGCTTCAATTGGATCATGGACGTGCAGGACTCCATGATCAGGAGAGTTGGGTGAGTGATGATTACGTTGGTGTCTGAGTTCCATTTGGTGGTTCTTCCAGAGCTTGACGAGAATGGCTTGGGTGACTGGACGAGGTTTTGATGATTGCAAAAGAGAGTGCAACTACGGAATAATATAGACTTCGAGGATCTTAAAGAAGATATTAACAGTTTCATGCGAAGATGGAACTCAGCATGAGACATAGGCCGGTGAAGTACATTGGAAAGTCAGAGGCTTGGAACATCAACAATATTTCGCACAAGAACAATACAATTTTAAATGTTGGCAACATTAATTCCAAAAAAAAAAAACCAATAATAATTTGTATATTGGTAATTTTTTTATGGCCAGATTACTCCCTTAAGCCATTTTTGTATTGTTTATTTGTTTTGCGTGGCAATTCTTTTTTATAAAAAAAAAAATTATCGTTAATATATCGTTTATTAGATCTGCGAGTTCTGTTGGAAGTCACTCGTTTTATATTTATACAGGACTTACTATCCGAGTACTGTTAGAACTATACGTGATTACTCCAAACTAGTCACGGCGATTGCCAGGTATAGAATCTATAGCGCGCGGAGTTCAGGAGTCATTACTCTACAGTCACAACTGCTAAGACTCAAAGTCAGACCATAAATGAGGAAATCATGTCGGTTGATCAATTAAACTACTACATCAAGTGGCAGTAATTTTTTTTCAAAATAAAAAAAAAGAATTGGTATATAAACCATATATTAGGGATATTCGCGAGTCAGATTGGACTGTTTAGAGAAAAAAATTACAACCAATATCCTATGACGGCGGTTTAAAATTTTCAAACTGCAACCAATTTGCTTTGGGTAACTTTCTTGATTCTATAGCTCGTCTTTGAATTTTTTCTTTTGTTTTTTAACATCCATATAAAATAAAATTTGAATGCCTCTATTTAATATTAAATTCAAAAATTTAAAAATTTACTTAAAAATTCATTCAAATAAATAATTAAATAAACTGCTAATTTTTTTTACAGTTTTCCTTTGTCCTTAAAAGACCTATATTGCTATTACTACCGTTGAAATCCGAGAGCATAGCTTCCTTACTCTTTCCAACCATAGTCATTTTTTATAACCCAAGTACAAATATAGCACAAGCTCGCAAGGAAATAACAGAACTCTATCCACTTTTTCTCCCTGTCCTCCAAATGACCAATCCAAGCACTTGGAACCCAAAAAAAAAAAAAAGCTTGAAAATTCCTTGGAGCCCCAATAAATTATTACTGTTGATACTGCAAGCAAATTACAAAAATGAGAATCAATATTAGAGAGGAAAACGGATAGTGTTTGCTAAAAAAACATATCTTTAAACTTTAAACATCTAAACTAAAATCCACGATTCCACGCTACATTGCATTCCATGAAATTGGATGACCAGGAAAAAGCCATCAAAGTTCATAAACAAATAAGAAAACTAACATCATATTTCAGGGAGCTAAATAACAGCATTTGACTCCAAAAAATTAACCCTTTTCCAAGCTAATTTAACCAACACAACAAGACCCAGAAAACAAAAACCTGGACTTCCTCCTCTATTCCTTTATTCCATCAGTAACCAAACAAAAACTTGAGTACCCAAAAGGCCAAAACCAAAAACAAACAAAAAAATTGAAAGCTTAATTTTTAAAGAGGAAATGAAGTAGTTTCTAGTATATATAATATATATATTCAAATATTGAGTAGAGGCGGATTAGGTCGATTAACCGTAATTTTCAGAATTGCGAAACTGTCACCAATCCACCTCTAACAGTTTTGAAAAATTAAAACTGAGGATAATTTTTTTTTTTTTGTGGTTTTGGCAGATGTGGGTAGGTTCAGTGCAGGTTAGACATTTTTTGACGAATTGAACGGTTTATGAACAGCTCTACTATATACTATTTTAAATGTTAAATTTGTAGTTTTTTTAATAGTAAGATTTTTTTTTTTATCCCCATGGGTTGTGTAGTTGAAATAGTAAACGTACAGCCGTCTATAAAAGATCATGGGTTTGAGCTGATGCTAGATAAAATGATAGGGCTAAACGTTCGCCAAAGATGAGGAATCACAATTTGTTGAGTTTATGTGATTTACTTTTTTTTTGTGAATTTAATGTAAACCATTCAACTTCATGAATTCAGTACAAACTTACTACAATTTTTCTTAATAAGTCTATAAGTTATCATTATTATTTATTGTATTTCATTCTATTTCCACAGTCACCACAATAGAATCATCTACTAGATATCATTTTTCAAGTCATTCAATGTGTATTTATTACATGATATAAAATAAAATAATATAAGATAAATTAATATTATATTATATCAAATATAATAAGATGAAATTATTATATCCTATATTATTTTACTTTATATCATATAATAAAAGCACCCTCGAAATATGGTCCACCGAACTAATAATTAAATTATTATCCGTATCTTCAAATTAATGTTTACGCAACTATAATATTATAATTCTATCACAACGATAATTCAAATAGCGAAATTAAGTTATTATTTTCTGATTACAATTAAGTAATTATTTGAATACACTATAATTACAACATAATAATCCATCATTGACCATTGAATTGAAAAAAAAAAAGCTCCCAAAAGTAACTTAATATATTTCTCCAAAAAAAAAAAAACTTAATATAACTTTATTTTCTTGCTTATATATATATATATATATATTTTTTTTTTTTTGCCAATACATTGCAACTGTGCCTCTAGAGCCTAAAACGACCATCCAAGGGACACATCAAATGTTATGGGACTAAATTTCTTACTCAAATTTTTACTTCATATTGATATTAAGTTGCACTTAGTTGCAGTCAACTCGCACATAAAGGATTTGTACAATGAAATTTTGTAATAAGTATACAATTCACACACTTAAAAGAGATATAAGAGTGTACGAGAATCTTATGTACGATAATCTTTCTCAACTTTTATTATTTTATCACAAAGATGTTTTACATTTTCTTTCTAAGTGATTTCTCTCTCATTGCATACAAATGACAACCCAATAGATCTACTTATAAGTTTGATAGTTGATACCTTAATTATTTAAAACTTGGAGATAATTATTATCTTTGCATCATCTCTATTATGACCCAATAATCCTCATTTTCTCACGATCTTATATACGATTCGATTTTGATAAGTCTTATCTTTTACGATCATCCATCAATTGATCTCGATAAGTATTATCTACTTACAATCCTTAGTTATGCACAATCTAACGAGTATTATTTTGATGTTTGACCAACAAAATAGAGTCACATCCATAAGTCCCCACATTCCACGTTTAGTATAAGACTTAGTGTCACGCAGTGCCATGCAGATTTGGTTAATACTTAGTCTTATGCTTGGGCCTCTTAACTCAAACTTATGATCCATCTGATGAATCCACGAACATACGATTCAATATCATCTGTTTAGCTCATGCTTTGATTCATATTAAGACTCACATATAAAATCGTGCCTACACTGAAACCTTTCAACTTTTACTTTGTCTTGAAAATTATCCAATCACTTTAAAATCTCATGTTAAGAATTCGCATAAAGTGCTATCAATTTGAGCATGACCAATATTTAAAAAACTAACGACTAGCGTGTCATAAGCCACCTAGCTTCCCCACTAGCACTAAGAATCTATATTAGCGAGTGCACGAACGATTCTAACCCCTCACGAGTCGCGACCTTGGTGTTTGAGCACGAGATCTTTAAATATCAGGATAAAATTCTAAGATGGGAAGAAAAATGGAGAAAAGAAAAATGAGAGAAGAAATTATTGGAGGAGAAGATTATTTCTCATCCTCTCTAATGAGAGGAAGAAAAAATAAATTTTTTTTACTATTTAAAAAAAAATAATATGTATAAAAATTACAGTTTTAACCTCTAAAGAAAAAATATTATATATAATAAGAAAAATATTTGATTTGTAAATTATATATGAAATATTTGTATAAATTTAATTTAATAAATTTTTAATATTTGTACAATTTTTTATTAAAAAATTTAATAAAATTTTAAAAAAATATAGAGACTATCTTTTAATTTAAGTAATTTTATAATTATTAATATATAATGAAGATAATATAATTTTTTAACAAACATATAAAAATTTTAGTGTCAATGAGAGAGGGAGAAAAGTCAGCTTTCCCCTTTCTTATTTTTTTCCTTCTAAAAAATGTTTTTTAAATAAAAGTATTTATATTTTTACTCTACTTTTCTCTCCGTTTCCTCATATTTTTCTCTCGCAAACACAAAATAAACTGCCTGTTTGTCACTGCTTCGCCTTACTCCCAGCCAAACACCAGAATCAGCAGAGAGTTAGCCACCTACCGGACCGCCAAAGTCTTGAAACCAAACAACGGCCAAACGAGCGTGCATATTACGTAGCCTTCGATCGTTTCCACTCTCCACGCTGTAACCTCAGAAAAAAAAAAAAAAAAAAAAGGAAAAAGAAAAAAGAAAAACAAGGAGAAAAAGAAAAAGAAGAAAATAACCCGCGAATTTTATCGTTGTTTAACATCTCTGGTTGTTTGGCGCTTTGAATCTCGTATCCGAAGCTCATCGATACGCTTACCAGGTTAGTTCTGCGATTCAGTAACGATGTATCTTTTTTTTTTTTTTTTTTTGTTTTTTGAGGTTCTTGGGCTTTGTTTCTCGATTTACGTTCACCGTCGATTCCTATGTTGTCTTTGACACTCTCTACGCATTCTAGGGTTTCATCGTACATTTCTTGAAACCTAGGTTTTTGTGTCTTTGTTCTTTCAATGTTTTGTTTCTTTATATGTGTGTGTGGGTTGAGAATATTGTAGTAGTTGATTGAGCATGTTCAACTTGCGAGTTGTTGTTCTCAATGTTGAACATATTTTAAGTTTAGCGCGGGACTGCACTTACTGTTTCCAGTTGAGCGTTGGATGATCACCGGACCTTTTCAAATTAAAGCTCAAATTTGCAGCACATGGAAAAATTCTTCGTTAATTAATTTCCTACGGCATTTGTTTTTTTATAAAAAATTTGGTTAGTGATCCATGTATCAATCTCTTGGTCAAGGTTACATTGAATCAAGTCCTGCCAACCGCAAAGGCAGAGTTTTATGTTTCTTTTCTCAGTTTTGCTGAAGCTTTTACATTCTGATGAGTCTTTTTCCTCTTTCTGTTTTTTCTTGAAGCAACGAAAAATAATGAGTAGTGTGCGCATGGGTTTAACCATTCGTACAGATATCCTGAATTTGGTGGCTTAGAGTTGCTCTGCATGACTCCGTGTGGCTGCTTGAGGAGTGTGTGAACTGTGAACACACGTCTATATGATAGAAATCCCGGGTTATGTTTCTTCAAATTGGTTGTACTCATGTCAAATGCTCTCCTTCAAACTCAATTTTGTAACATATAATAGCTTTTGGTTGTGTTTATGTTTGTTGATGTCATACATCTCTCATTTTAAGTAACTTGATGAATTCTGTTGTTTCATTGGCTGGATATAAAAGTTTGTATCAATGCACAAGGCTCCCACACTATTGGGTCTAGAGAATGTCAAATGTATGCAACCTCACTCTTGTTTTTATAAAGAGGTTGTTTCCGCAACTCGAACCTAGGTCACAATGGAGTAATCTTACCGTTGCATCAAAGCTCATCGTTCCTTTATTAACCCGATGATGGAATTTATTCTTCTGCAATCAAAAAGCATTTGCCCTTAAGATATTCCTTTACTGGGATTTGGCCATGCTTTCCACCACTGATAAGTGTGTATATATATATATATATATTTGGCGGCCTAGAAGAGGAGATGTAATAACCAATGCAACAGTAGAACAAATTCGACTCTGGTCGCAGTTGTATCTTTTGCCAGAAATGTCTATTCGTTTGTGTCTGTACTGCTCCTGGCATTTTTTTTGGAGCTGCTGTTAGCCTTTGATATGCCAAATTATAGTGGTTGTGTGTACATTAGCAAATGTGTTATGTTCCCTAATTCCACCATAGCATTTTGCAGCTGTATATTTTCCTAATGCAAACTTCCTGCTGGTGGCTCTAGGATGAGGCTCGCTAAGGAAGAGTCATCATGTATGGCTGAAGAAGTAAGTGCTCTCAGCCCAATCAAAAGTCAGTTGGATGAGTTATTTGACCTTTGTCTTAGTCATACAGTGCATTGCTTTATTATGTTGTTTTTTCAATGTGTTTCCTTATTGTGTTGTTATCATTATTATAATCTTGTTAAATCTTATTCGGATGACCTATTTATCATGTTTCTGTTTATATTCGGCTGTGTTCCAATGATACCCATTTACACCCTTGATTCCTCTCTCTTTCAGTCAAACTATGACCTTGTGTCCTATTTCTGTGAACAGATCATTGACTTTTCTTCAGCAGTGACTGCGCTACATGGGCTTAGCTCTAAGGAGCTAAATAAATTACTAAGGGACTCAGAAAATTACACTGTTCAGTTCCACTCCAAAACCGGTTTGATAATAAAGGTCAGAAATCAAATTTTCATCACTGTCTTTGTGCTTTACAACTTGACCACTATCATGCATCTTGAATTATTTTACTTTTTCAGATTGATGTTGAAAAGTTTGTGGGCTGTCTTCCATTGCACCTTATTGCAATGCTGATATCCTCTGGCAGAGATGAATCAAGATTGATATATTTATTATGCGGACTTCGGCTTTTGCACTCCTTCTTTGACCTAGCACCACGGCATACTAAACTTGAGCAGGTTACTTTTATTGATTTTTTCTCTAATGCCTTCCTCCCATCTTTTATGCCCATAGTTTGTGTATTTATAACAGAAATTGTGGTCCTTTTGTGAGCGACCCTTGTTTACGTTATTGTTCCCAATAGCATCAGTTTGTGGTTGTAAGCAATGAGGACCTCACACACTACTGCAGAATCAATTTGGAAAAACTGGTTGTGTCATTGAAAAATTTTGTGGATGTTCAAGTTCAGGCCAAGAGTGGGACTTTTAAAAGTTTGTGTTGTTACCTTTGAAATTTTGCAGAGACTCTTTTCCCAACATTTATTTTTGGGTTCTGCCAATTGATACCTCAGTATCTCTTGTGACTATAGAATTTTTACCCCAAGTCTTTTACATTGAATCTAATGTTCTTCCTCCCTACCACCATCCTAAACTTGTCTCATCTTTCTTTCCCCTTCATTTGTTTGCATTTTGAGGATTTCTGAGTTATATATTAATAGTAACATATGATTCTAACCTTGTTTTAATTGATGATTTTTTAGATGTTGCTTGATGATGTGAAAGTACCAGAACAGCTTTTAGATCTGGTGTTCTTTGTATTAATTATTCTCGGTGGATATAGACAGGTACCTTGTAGTCCTTCAATCAATATTTTAGTACTCATGGAATTTGTTTTACCAGGAATGTCTTTCATTATGTAGGATGAGAATAATTCGAGCTCTGTGGTTCTTCTTCATTCAGCTCTACTAGCTTGCAGTTTAAATCTTTTAACAGGATGTTTATCTTCACACTGGCAAGACCTTGTTCAAGTATTGCTCGCCCACCCCAAGGTCCTATTCGCCTATGTGATTACTCTAAGCTGTTTTTGGTAGTAATGAGTTTGATGTAATGATCGGATTATTATGGAAGGCCTTGGTTCTTTAATTATTGTTCTTCCATTATTATTTGTAGTTTTCCCTAAACAAATTTCAAGGTTATATAATTTTTGGTCTTTCATTTCTGCAGTTGCTGACATTTGCTTGCCTTCATGAATATTCTGTGATAGGTTGACATATTTATGGATGCGGCTTTTGGAGCTGTTAACACAGCAATTAGGTTTCTTCAGAATAAGCTGTTGGCCCCCAGTTTGGACTTTCACTTGAGTTCGGGTCCAACAGATGAACAACTAGTTAATTATTTGTGCCAACAATGCGAAGCTTCTGTACAGTTTCTTCAGTCATTATGCCAACAAAAACTGTTCCGCGAGCGCCTACTTAGGAACAAGGTTCTGGAATAGATTTTATTTTCTACGTATCTGAAACAAAGTTTAGCTTAGGAGACACCAAATTTTGTCATTTTCTGTGAGCTTGTAGCAAAGTGGAAAACAAGTTTTCTCTATCACTTGTGTAAAAATCAATGGTTTTAATGTTGTGATAGGAATTATGTGGCAAGGGTGGCATTCTTTTTCTGGCCCAAGGAATCTTGAAGCTGAACATTGGACCTCATCTTTCAGAGTCTTCTACGGCGGTTGCTCCTGTATCTAGGCTGAAAGCCAAACTACTGTCAATTGTGAGTCTCATTAGTGGCAATGCTTGACCTGTCCTGTCATAGTTTATATATTCCTTTTTTTTTTTTTTTTTTATCCCATGTTTATTTGGTAATATGTTCGTCATATGTTTTTGTGCAGCTCTTACATTTGTGTGAAGTAGAAAGCATTTCTTATCTTGATGAAGTTGCCAGCTCTCCAAGAAGCCTTAATTTAGCAAAGTCTGTTGCACTAGAGGTTAGTTTCTGTTGGTTACATTGATCCATATAGGAAATCGGCAATTTGATACCATACAGCAGCTATGTTTGTTCTGCTGAGCCAGACTGAGGTGACTCCCTTTCGGTACGGTTTGTATAAGAAGACCCATGCGATTTTTGTCCAACAAAGCAATTCTTTGATCCATTCCCTATAAATGCCAATGACTGCCACCACACTTCTCTACTGGCTCTTTCTTCCCTCAAATTTCTGGCACAAAACTCATATGTTTTTTTATTGGTCTTCATAAGTGCCTTGCCAAGGATGGCTATGTGCGTTAAAGTAATTTTATTTTTAAGAGATATCTGGTCTGATATTAGCTGCTGCTGCCTGCAAATCACACTGTTTCCGGTCCTGCTTTTTTTCTTGATTTATAATGGAATTTTGAAGTCTGCTTTTACTATCGAGGTGCTTAACATTTATTTGGTTGCAGGTTCTTGAATTATTGAAGACTGCAGTTAGTAAAGATCATAAACATATCAGTGCTTGCTCTGAGAAAAATTTCCCCACGGGCCTTCTACGACTAAATGCTGTGCGTCTGGTTGATGTATTTTCTGATGATTCAAACTTCCGTTCGTACATCACAACATGCTTTGTAAGCTGTCATTGAATTCTGTAGGCTGCCTACTTGCTCAGTTATATTATTCAACTTCTGAAGATTTGCTATCGTTACTTTTGGAAGAACATTGCTCATATATTTACAACGATTATAGCCACTGTTACATTTTGTTATTGATAAGTGTGAGAATATTCACAAGGGGGTTACTGCTCTTTTTTTTTTAAGAATCTGCAAGGTCACTGCAATGTTTACTCTCAATTTTGAGATCTATGATTGTTTAATTTATATGCATTTTGTCTTGGTGGATCGTTGATGGATAAAAGTATGACTCGCTTTTTCCCCCTCTTTTAATTCTAACTGCATCTCCAGACCAAAGTTCTGACTGCAATATTTTTGCTCCCTCATGGAGATTTTCTATCCATTTGGTGTTCTTCTGAACTTCCACGAAGAGAGGAAGATGCCACTCTGGAATATGATATATTTGCAGCAGCTGGATGGGTGTTGGACTCTCTTTTCTCTTCGAATGTACCAAGTACAATAAAATTGGAATTTGCTTTGATCCCCATTAACATGCCCCAACCTGCTTATGCTCATCAGAGGACTTCATTATTTGTCAAAGTAATTGCCAACCTCCACTGTTTTGTGCCCAACATCTGTGAAGGTTACTTCTTTCCCCATGATGGTCTGATATATTTTTAATGGGTTTGATCTACCATATGCTAGCCTTATTACATAATTTTGGCCTTCTGTTTCAATGGACAGAGCAAGAAAGGAACCTCTTTCTTCACAAGTTCCTCGAGTGTATGCGGAAGGATCCATCCAAATTGTTTCCGGGATTTTCTTTTCCATTTGGTGCTCAAAAAGCCATCACTGTTTGCAAGAACTTGCGTACGCACCAGTCTTCCATGATTTTCTTGGTGGATATAACCTGAAAATCTTGCAACTGATAATGTTCTTGAATTTATAGGTTCATTGTTAAGCCATGCGGAATCTTTAATACCTAATTTTTTAAATGATGACGATGTACATCTCTTAAGGTGAGTTGAATGTCAACCACATTTTTATCACATGCTGTACTCTCTCTTTCTCTCTCTCTCTCTCAGGTTGTTTTGATAGGCTGTTTGGTCCATATTTCTACTCCAGTAAATCAGTGCTCCCTCAGGTGTAATCTTGTTCCATAATGTTTATTGGTGAAAATTTTTAGCCATTGCATACCTATAGAGGCCAGCACTACTAGACGGTAAGGACAATTATTGGGGTAATGAGTGCAGTGCCGACTTTTTACCAACGTTTATTTTGCTTAGTGGAGATCAATGGTCCACTTGCCTAAGTTCGTGGGTGGAGTCCCAGTATGACCCATGGTGATTGCAAAATATGCCTGAAAATGCTTTTGGTAGAAGTTTTCTTATCCTGATATATATTCTAATTACTTTACTCTTGATAATTTTTTCCTAAGGCTTTGATCAATTATTATGGTTCCTTTTGCTATGAGCTCTTTTTGATCATCCCTTGAAGCTTTAATCAATGATTTTATTTAAGACTAAGCGTGAATCTCTAAACCATGGAAACAAACTACTGCAGGACTGAAAATTTACATACATTTTGTGGACATGAAAAGCACAAATAGTGCTCTGATTGGAACTCTATATTGATCATTGATGATTCTGGATAACCATTCTGTTTTATCAGCTGTCTTTTATGTGCTTTTAAGTCTAGTACAATTTCTTACCATTCATTGTTATGGTGTACCTATATTCCTGATGTCTTTGCACTGCTTTTTTAGTGTTCATTTTTTCTCTCTTGAATTTTTGTTGCAGAGTATTCTTTAACCAATTGCAGTCGCTGATTAATCCAGCTGATTTTGAAGAAAGTCAAGCTCGAGTATGTCTTTTCCTTGAATAATGATATGGTTTCCTTTTTTCTTCTCATTGCATGGTGACTAAGGCAGTGTCATTTCCTTTCATACACCTAGTTTTAAATGGTTCTAATTATACCCCTGGGGCAGATTCTGAAAAACAAATTTGAGAGTTCAATTTCATTGGATAGGTTCTCTAAAGTCAACATCAGCGAGCGTCATCAGGTGAATGCTAGGAGTTCAATTTAAGTAACTCATTATTGATGGTCATTCCTGTTTGGTAGTGTGGCTCCTGAAATTAAAGCCCAATCAAAGGTTCTACTGCTGGAAGATATATGTTGACTCAGAAAGTCCATAAAGGTGTTTGTAGAAAAAAATTAACATGTATTTTACTATGGCATGTGGGGGCATACATCTGAACTTTCCTCAGACCTCATAGTGCGGGAGCCTCATGCACTGGGAACCCCCCTTTATGTGGGGCATCGTGTAATTAAGCTGTGTTCATAGTTAGCCATTCCAACTCAAAAACTAAATAGCCATATATGTTTGTCAACAATACCAGGGTCCGAATTTAAGCTTTGTAAATTGACTTTCGTTAGCTGATTTAATAGTTTTCTTTTAAAATTCTCTACTGCGAGTTTACTTTAATAGTTGTCCAAGTTCTGCACGGTATCCTCATATAAATAGGGCTTGATTTGTGGCAGGAGGCACAAAGTATTGGGGGATGCTCTTCACCCGTACTAAGGAAAATTACTTCTGATGGTAACTACCAAAATGGTGACCACAAAGAGGAAATGTCTGAGAATTCAGCAATCCAAGAGGAGCAGCTTAATTTCACAAGCGAGCATACAAATCAAGGCGACGATGTGATGAAAGAAGATAGAGATAAATCCGGTGGGAGTGCATCTGGCGTTTTAAGAGAGATTGACAGAGATGCTCAGAATATTGACACAAGTGGTTCAGATGCAAGTTCGACGAGGGAGAAGAATGTTTTTGGACTAACAATGAATGGTGACTTCCCAAAATTAAGTGACCATGTCAAAGAAAGTGGTCTTCGGGGAATTCCAGGGGATGAAAAAGTTGAAACTGTCCAGTTTGAAGAAAAACAGCCAAGAAAAAGGAAGCGTACCATCATGAATGATTATCAGATGAATCTTATGGAGAAAGCCCTGCTGGATGAACCTGAAATGCAGCGGAATGCAGCTTCTCTACAGTCATGGGCTGATAAATTAAGTCTTCATGTATGTAACACCTCAATGTGAATAATCCATGGTATATTTTGATCGTTCTATTTGTGGACAATGTAATGCAGAATACCCTAATACATTTCTCATTTGTGTTTTCCAGGGTTCAGAAGTTACACCTTCACAGCTAAAAAATTGGTGAGGGGACCGCTATCTGTTTAAATGGTTTCAATTTTCCTTTTCTTCCATGAGCTTACAGTCCTTTTAGCATATCAACCACATTGAAAAATACTAGAAGTTGGCATTCCTAATGCCTTATTTTAGATTGAAGTGTTTAGAAATTTTTTCTTATGATTCTTGGCAATGAAGGGCAGGAGAAATGCTTGAAAGGGAATAAGTGAATTTTGTGGCTGATAACAGTTGTTGACTATAAACTTCACCATGCACATGTAACCATATATAAGATCTTCATGTGAAAAGATAGCTACTTTCATCTGCAAATGCCAGCAGTGCATGGTTGGATATAAGCCAGTTCTGTAAACTTCCTTGGTATTGGAATCAACTATGCTGTTTCTCTTTTACATCTGAAGGTTTCGAACGGGTGTGTAACAACTTGTTTTAGATGTAGCATGGATGAGTAAATTATGACTGGCCTGGGTTGACATAAATTGTAGTGTACTTTTTTATATGTGCATTCCAATGGTATCTTTAATGCCTTCTATCCAGTTGCTTAATTGAAAGTCTGCCCTTGTATGTCTATCAGCAATTCTGACTGCAGTTGCGTAGGAGGAATATTAGAAATGTTTATTCCATAGTTATAGGGTTATAATGGCACGGTATAGCTATGCAAGAAGTTGGGGCAGTCTCACGCTTGTTTTGCTGGGTAGTGTGGGATGAAGTGAATTATGCTGTGGAAATTTGTAATGTTCTTTAACTATTATTTTTCTTTGCTAACAGACTTATGCCCCTATGTTGATACAGGCTCAACAACCGAAAAGCAAGATTAGCTCGTGCAGGTAAGGATGCACGTGCACCGATAGAGATTGAGACAGTTGTACCAGAGAAGCAAGTTGGGCCAACACGAAGGCATCCACGTGATTCACCCGTGAGCCCTGGTGAAGATAGTGTCCCATCAGGCGCTAGAGGCCTTCAAAGCACGCCAAGAATTGGCGCCGAAGAAAATGCTGAGGCTGCTTTGAAAGAGAGCGTCACCCCCGAAAATACCAAGTGCAAGGCAGGTCAAAATGTTGTGATCGTGAATGAGAAAGGAGATGAGATTGGCAAGGGGAAGGTACATCAAACTCAAGGTAATTGGTATGGGAAAAGCTTGGAGGAATCAGGGACATGTGTTGTAGATGTTATCGAGCTTATGGCTGAGCGATGGACAGGGCTTCCATATCCATCGGAAGCTACAGGCACCTCATTTGGTGAGACTGAAACAAAGATTGGGGTAATGAGAGTGTTGTGGGATGGAAACAGCATTCACATCTTGCGAGATCAATAAAGATCTTGCTGTAGTTCAGACCAAAAAAAATAAAAAATAAAAAATAAAAAAATAAAGATCTTGCTGTAGTGTTAGCACCATAGTTCTATGTTACCTAATTAATGATTCGATCGCAGTCATAACGAGGTTAAAGTTCTATATTGTCTTTCGCCTTCTATCTTTCGCCTTTTCTCCTCTTGTGTCGGACGCAAGTAAAGTAGCGTATCGAAGTTATGCCACCACATAGAATTGTGGCATGTTGGAGACTCAGCTTAGGTGCTGGAGGCCCGGATAATGGAAATCTATACTAGACTAGAATTCAATTTGCGAGCCCTGCAGCGGGCACGATCCTAGAACTAGGATTCAGTGGCGCGATTAAAGGGTTTCATCTGATACGAGTTATGTTGTAATTATTCAAACTGTTTGTATGGGAGAAGGTTTAATACTCTTTTAACGAGACTGTTGAGATATTATCCTTATTTTTTTTAACAAAAAAAAAAGAATTTAATTTGCTAGTTGAGTGAGTTTTTGATATTTAAAAATAATAATAATAATAATAAAATAATAATAATAATAATATTATTATTATTATTATATGTGTATTTGTATTATTCATTTAAAAAAAATTCATGTGTAGTTATTATTTTAGGGTTAAAAAATTAAAAAATATGCTTTTAACTGCCAATAAATTTATGTTTCTTTTGTAAGAATTGCCTTTGATGTTAAATTAAAAGTAATTATCAAAGACAATGTTGTAAAAAATAAATAAATAAAAGAACCAAAAAAAATTAAAAAATTAGGAAACATTTGTGAGCTTACGTCTCTAGCTTTCCTTACTTCCTTTCAAGGAAATTTATTCATACAAAAAAGAGTGAAAAAAAAAAAAGAGAGAGACATTATGAAGACATTTAAAAATTTAAACATATTACTGAAAATTGATGTTGAAAAAAATTGCTCATAACTGAAGCAAGAGCTAAGGTGAACATACAAAAGGCACTTTGTGGACATTATTAAAAAAGAGAAATTATCAATAAACCACCTAACATGAATCTGTGTAAGAAATCAAATATCACCAACATAAACAGGCAGATCAACCCAACTACAGTTCCATCATTGAAAAAAAAAAGGAAGAAGAAGAAATCAATCCAAAAAGCAAGAAACAAACACTGAACGTAAATTATGATTAAGCGTCAATACCAAATGGCTGCAGAGAATGACTTTAGCCTTCTAATCCATCAAATACTTAAATAGTGGATAGGCATCATGGATCC
Organism: Carallia pectinifolia; assembly: GCA_037832335.1. Taxonomy (NCBI): domain Eukaryota; kingdom Viridiplantae; phylum Streptophyta; class Magnoliopsida; order Malpighiales; family Rhizophoraceae; genus Carallia; species Carallia pectinifolia. Next base: position 12,059,030 of record CM075447.1, on the reverse strand, counting down.
TGGTGTCATCGGCTGAAAAAGAAAAGAAAATCAAAGGAAACTACAATTTTCAGAATCTATATGGACCACTGAAAATTATATATTAAAAAAAGGAGAGCCGACACTGGAATAGAAGAAAAGAGAAAGATGGTGAGGAGAGGATTATTGTGTAGAGAGAACTAAAATAATAATGACCTGGAGTCGTGGTGAAGAGATGATCATAGATATAAAGAGAATTATATAAGTAAAAATTTTAAATAATAATAAAATATTTATATAATTTATTTAATAGTATCTAATAATTTATTTTTTTATTTAATAATTCATATCACTTTATTACTACTTCATTATTACCTAAATATTACTACCTAATATTTTTGCAGTATTTATTGACAATTATTTCTAATATTTTTCCCTTAATCATTAATTAAATTATATGCACATTTCCCTTTCTGGCACGAACATGTATAGTGATAATCTTAATTATTGAAATGTAAGTTATTGTAATTAGGGTTTGATTACATGGCCGCGCACCTCTCCGATGTTGAGCAGTCCGAGCTACCTTTAATTCCTTTTTTATTTTAGTTCTGTACTTTTTTTTTTTTTTCCAAAAATTAGACTTTAAATATAGTTAATGTTACAATAAATCTTGATTTTAAAAAAATTTATGTTTCTGATCGGGCGGACCCCTACTTCAAAAGGCCAACCAATCAAAAGGCTAGACATCTGCGCCGTGTTGGGCAACGCACGGCCTTCTAGTTTTATTCTTGCATTTAAATTTTATTAACATTTTAATATATATATATATATATATATATCTCTTATGTGCCAATATTTACTTAATTTCAGGAATATATAAGTATTTAATCCAAATTTTATTTTTTTAGTCATAATCAAAATTTTAATTTTTACTAGACTTATAGTTTGTAGTATTTGACATTAATTTGATAAATGGTTTGCAGTATTTTTTAGTATTTTAATAGAATTTCAATTCTAACTTGATTTACTTAATTTATTTGATTATAATTTAACCTGTATTACAATATTTTCAATTCATGTTAAATATTTAAGTATTTTGATTCTAAGTTGTAATTTTCTTTGTAGACTTTCACAATTTGCAGTATTCACACCGACTTATTTGATTTATAATCCTTTTTTTTTTGGGTCCACATTTATAATTTTTTTTACAGTATTAATAGAATTAAGATTTCAACCTACTTAATTAAGACTTAATGTATATTACATTTTACTCAATTCAAATTAATAATTATTTAGATACGTCTAAAATCTGCACAATGGGCGCGGGCTCTATGCTAATGCGGAGCAATACTATAATGGAGTTTTTATGTTAAAAAAATTAAATTCTAATGTCACGAGTATTAGAAGATATACTAAGATTCTTCTTCAAACGTTTTCTTTCTTTCCAAAATGAAGTATTTATTTTAACGATAACAATTTTAATATTGCAAGAATGAAGAATTTTTTATGATAGAGTTTTCATATTAAAGGTATAAAACCATAATGCTATCAGGATTAAAAAAATTTTATATGTCAGATCCCGATGCCATAAGCAAAGAACTTTTATGTTGAAAATATCAAATCCTTATTCTACAAAGATTAAGAATTTTTATAGCAAAGATAACAAATTTTAATGGCATAAGAATTGAAAGTTTAGGAGTTTGTTATTGAATAGTTATTTTTCACTTTTTTTTTATTATTATTAATTAAAAATTAACAAATCAATATTTTTTAATAATATATTTACAATATATTTAACTTGTATCTTTTTGATAACTAATCAATATATATTACGTATGAGTGATTTAAAAAAAAAATGAAAGTAACTATCGCTAATAAAATCTTAAAAGTTATTTTAATCGTAATGATATCTAATAACAAAGTCATACTCGACTTCACTAATACTTCAATTGTGAGTTTGTCCCTTTGAAGATAGTTAAATGAGACAAGATAAATGGGAATTACTTCGACCTCTATCTGCAAATTTGATGTTCTATATACCCACGATAAATCTTTTTCTCTTATTAAAAAAAAAAAAAATAGTTATTATATTAACCATATCAAATATTAATGGCACAAGCATTGATGTTAAATCTTAATACCACAAAAAATTAAGGATTTCTTTTATTGAAAATAATATTAAATAATAATGTCGCAAAGATTAAGTAAAATTAAGGATTTCTTTTATTGAAAATATTAAATAACAATGTCACAAAGATTAAGTAAAATTTAGGTTCATCGTTGACCTATATTTGAGTTTTCTCACCGACCCCAATTAAATAAAATTTATGTAAAAAACGTAATATTAAGTTTTAAATTTGTTAACACTATAATTAAGTGTAACAAAAGCTAGGTCGGAACTATTAGTGCTTGATTTATTCCTATAGAAATAGTTACATAAGGTGTACAAACTCGATTACTCCAATTTTAATTTATAAGTATAATAATCAATATATTTACGATACTTTTTTTTCTATTCATAAAAAAAACAAAGATTAAGAAGAATTTTCGTATAAAAAATGTCAATTTTAATGTCATGTAGATCAAAGGGCCTTAATCGGTTGGGATTGGGACCGTAACAGATCCAATAAGTACGTAGAGCAACCAGATCGTTCCGAATATTGTTTCTCGATCAAAATCATCAAGGGTATGCCGCAACATAATCTAAAGCACGAATCATATATCCAATTTCTCTATAATTTTTTGTATTACACCGCTTAAAAAAGAAAACCAATCAATTTCCTTTCCCCCCTACAAGTAATCAACAACATAAAGAAAACAAAGTCCTCTCCAGCATACAACTTGTACATATGCTACACTCATTGGCTAATAGCTAGTTTCTCTATTATTCTCTAGTATTCTCAAGCTGTGCACAAGAAAATGTATCATATTCAGTTGCTTGTTCATCCAAATATACAAGAGCCTCCAAGATTAAGGCATGCACGGGAATCGCGGCTTAAATTAGGGCAGTTAAAGGATCAAGCCTCATAAGCGTGGGATGTACCAATTAAGTCTCCCCATTCAAAATACTGGTTCCAGGAAAATCATATATATGCTAGTGAACTTCTGTCAAGATCTGGTTGAGGGCGTCCGCGAATTGGAGTTGGCGGTCTTTGGATGTTCAACTCCTACAAAACAACATGAAAAGAGACACGTTAAGTGCCCTAATCAAGTAGGCTTTTCCAGATTGGTTTTTATGGAAGGCATTATTCCCACATTGGAATTGACCAAAATCTGACCTGCATCCATGAATCATCCATTGCACGTTCTGGAGATGTCTCGGGTGATTGAAGGGGAGGTGGCAAAGGATGAATCAATTTTGGAACCACAACTAAGCCCCTCCCAACTACTAGTATAGCTCCAGCATTATTTGCAGTCCCTGGACATAAAGAAAAAAAATTAGGGGAGCACATATATACAGTCGAAGGAAAAAAGTAGAGTTATATTAGTGTACCACAATAGTTGGTTGCAGAAAATAGAGTAATCAATTGTCCCTGTGCAAATCGTTCAAAACCATCCATAACACATTCATGCGCTCTAATAATCAGCTGCAATTTATTTTTTTTGCAGAATTCTGTCACACGGTCAGGCTGCCAATATGGTAGGAAGAAACACGTCAAAACTTAGTTGAACATCATTTGGCTAAAAAAGTCATAAAATAAAGGGTCAGAACCAACTGAGTACACTATGACTAGACTTTTGACAACTTAGTAGTTAAGGAAGTAGACATGCCTCATGCAAATTGCTCAGTTATTTTTGGTTTTCAGAGATATGTGTCCTTCCATATCCGATTGCATTAAACTAGATACCAACATGTTTCATTCCATGAGTGGAAATGTTAGCACATAATTTATGCGTAGTATACGAACAGTATTGCATCCAACAAGAAAGCAGTATAGAAACAGCACGCATACCCCAAAAGTGACCAGACCAGGGCCTCTGGCATTTGGTCTTAAGCCCTCTATGCTATCATTTTCAGTGGGATCAGACCTGTGTAGGCAAATGTCAGATAAGAGCATTGTACTGTCAATTTGGATTGATAGATATATCAAAGTGAAATATATACCACAGAAGGTCCATTAGGATTATAGATCCAGCATCCATTGTTATGGGCCTTTCAAGCTTCTCTATCTGTTCCACTGAATGAATAGATCTCCCAATGCCACCATGCATACATATTATTTTTTTCTCGATGAGTGCAGCTAGTGGAAGATAGTTGAAAAGTTGGTTGAAACGTGTCCATGCCCATATCCCGTCACTCTCCCCCTGCAAAATAATGTATTATCAACACATTCAACTTTCAAAAGACAAAAGGGTAACTATGCATAGCCGGTTTATGCAAACCATTCTCTCAATGCATTCAATACGGAAACCAAAGAGTGCATTTATGTCAGCAGCTTCGTGGTTTCCACGTATCAGGTGAATATTCTCAGGATACTCGATCTGCAAAAGCATAATAATGGAAATAAGAAGGTCGAGCATGAGTTCAGTTATGAGTACTAGTTGTCAAACATCAGTTTACTCAAAGCAAATGTTTAACCTTCAGAGCAAGAAGCAAGGTTATAGTCTCCAGGCTGTGCTGTCCTCGATCCACATAATCCCCCAGAAACAAATAGTCAATGTACCTGCAGCACGATAATGAACATGCTGTTTAAACAACTCAGGAACTCATTACAAGATTAGGTTACAGTTTACTATATATAATTTGGAAAAAAAAAAAATTGTGAATGATTAGGTCACAGTCAAATTGAGGACAAAGTAGCGAAGGATGCGAAATCCAAAGACAGATAAAACTTGTATACAGGCATTTCTCAGATAGGCCATATGCATTGATTTACCTCCTCTTGTTTACCTGTCTTAAGTGTATATGGAAATGCAAGAGAATGAAGATGACATTGATCAGTTTTTCGCATGACTCTATCAGCTATAATGAGCTACTTACGTAATGTCTCCAGCAGTTGAAGGAAACCCATATTCATCAAACAGACGCATCAAATCACCAAATTGTCCATGAAGATCACCAAATACTTTCATTGGAGCCTTCAATTGAAGCACCGTGGGCTCATGCATAAACATCTGTTCAGCAGCATAACAAAGCTCGCCGATTTCATAAGAATCCAGAAAAAACTTCCTATTGGCAGGAGCTTTCCAGTTCCGAGGCCTAAGCAATGTAGAGATAATCTGCAAACAATCATAATGTATATAAGCCCCTTAGGTTATGCATGGTCACAAAATCATTCAAACTTGCCTTCTTATGCAAGCCCTGAGGAGATTTTTGCCTTATGAACTTTTTCGCAGAGTATGGCATCTCATTATTGATGGGAACAATCCGTCTGCTCTCATTTTCGAACAAATCCAAGGACAACTGCCTGACCATTCCACCCAAGTAACCAACATCCTCTTTTGCAACCACAACCTGAAACAGGGGAAAAAAAAATTGTTTTTGCAACTTGACAACAGAAGCAACAATTACAGAGACCTCACAGATGAAAGGGGCATACAGCTCTAGAATGAAGACGAACATCAGCCTCCGTCTCACTACAATCTGAATTAATGTCAGCAGTTTGTGAGTTGTCATCAGATACAGATGTTTCTTCAGGAGAATTGGCTGATGCTGGCTGAGCAGCTTGCCAGACAGCACTAGCTGCCTCTGCTTCAGCAGCAGAATTTGCCATTAGTTTCTCCATAGAACTTTTGTCCATGCTGTTAAATAGAAACTGAATCAACAAATTGGATGTGGAGCTAAACTACAGCAATTCTAGTCAGACAACACATCCCCTTCCCCCCATCCCAGAAAAAAGTATTCATCACTCCCACACAAGGCCCTTATTGTAAAAGGCAATATTGGACAACTTTCACTCGCACATCAAAAAAGCATCCACCACCTCTGAGAGAGAGAGAGAGAGAGAGAGAGAGAGTGAGTGAGAGAGAGAGATGGCTAAACCTGGTACCACGAGGTGAAGATATCTCTGGTCCATCAACTGGAGTTACACCATAGGAATTATGATTATTTATTCTGGAGCTTGTTATAGGAGACACTCTCTCAGATGTTAATATAGGAGAACTGATGTCTGACTGAAATGGTGAATTTTCTGCAACTAGAAAATCTTGCAGTATCATGTCTGCAGAGAATAGAATAACTAGTCATTAAATGTTATTTGGTCTTCCCATATGCATGACACTGGACCTCCAATATTGAAACTGAATGTTGGGAAAGGAAAAAATTATATAACGAATGATGAGAATCAATAATGAATGAGGATAGGGTAACCAAAAAAGAAATTGGCAGTTTTTATAATATGGATTTGGCTAGAAAATCAGTAGCCAAGATCAGCATTTTCATGCACATAATCAGAAACTTTAGTACTTCCATGATGGGTAGAAACAGTGGTATGGAATAGTAAATTAGTTTGCGCTTTACAACTACTCATTATGCAAAGAATGAGACTACCAATGAATTGCAAAAACCGAATGTGTTTTCTAGCATATTAAAAATAAGCACTCACACTGTCAATGCACCATTTGTCACTAATTTTTTTTTTTTTGGTAGAATTAAGATTTTGTTTGTTGTATAAGATGTAGCTTCTGCATATCCCACATGTAAAAACGCAGTCCTGAATTCAGTGCCTTCCATCTGATCACATATATTTGCTCAATTTTGGGGAGGCATATATATGTGATCGAATGGAAGTAAGTTTTTGTCTTCTCAATTTAAATATTTAGATCTAAAATTCTTACCTCCTCTTAGACCACCATAGACATATATGCGAACCCCAATGGATGCCGAGGCATGACGACAACGATGCATTAACTCCAAAGAAGGATCATGCTCGCTATGTCCTTTGCTATTTTTTGACGAAGTGACAAGCCCATTTCGATCCAACCAAACACCAGCAGCAGTGTCCAACACTGTCAAATAGATTGAGTGTTCAGATCAAACACCATTTATCTTCAAGGTGGCACTTGGCAGAAACCCAAACCATTACCTGCAACAGCTGCTTCACAATCTACAGCACGTCCCCCTTTTAAGGTACCTCCTGTAACATGCAAACGCGCACCAACAAAAACCTGATAGCCAAAAATATCAAATTTCAATGACAGAGAATTATCTATAACAAAGTGGCTATTTTCTATCTAGCTTCTCTGAATGAAATAGAATGACCCGTGAAGAATTTTAATTTTTGATGTCAGCAATATGCTTAACAGGTACTTTGATGATTCAATGACTGCTAACTTCAATGGTGCACACTTCCAGTTTCCTTGACCACTCACCGCAGCATGTTGATATCTTGGTGAAGGAGACACTCCAGGTGCAAGAGTCCATTCCCATTCACCATTTCTATGCATTAGAAGTCCATACGCATCTCCAAGTGGCTGCTCATCCACACACATGTAATCCAGGAACGAAAATGCAGAACAGGTTTTATTTTGGGCCGCTTACAACCAACAGTAAATCCAGAACGAGAAAAGTCGACTTTAAAAAAACACTAAACTACCATATTGAGGCTATCGCACCTGACTCTGAGAAGGTTTTAAGAGACTTCATAAATGTTAGAACATGGTTATTGTTTAATGAAAACAGCATGAAGTTTTCTTTAAAATAGAAAACTATTTCAGCAGTAGATAGGTTAAAAAAGAATTTGGTTCTTTAACCGAGTCAAGTTGTCACCCGCATAAATTCTGTATTAACAATACTCCAAATTGCAAAAGGGTTTTAATTGAGTTTGGATCATCTTGAAATTTTCCATTCATATATTTCCACAAAATTAATTAGGTCACACATCAATTATGTATACAGGACCCTGAAAACAGTGAACCATACCACCCCAGATGAGTCTCTTCCACCACAAAGCAAGTACATACCATCTGAACGGGCACCAGCTGTTGCATACCTTCAAGCCCAATTGCATAACATGTCAGATATAAAACATAGGCAACAAGAACAGAAATCAAAAAGTGTCACAACGGTGGCGTACAAAATGAACTTACATTCTAGCAGAAGGTCTATCACCTTCAGGATTTAGCCTCTGCCATGCATATGGTTTCTGGGCAGTATCTAAAGCCCAGGCATCAGATAGGACCCTTTTTCCTACATATCCATGGCAAGAACCATTAAACAATTCTCAGTACATGGTGAAGGTTAGCTAGATATCTATCAGTAAAACAAGAAGTAATCTTTATATTTCTTTCAGCATATTGCATACGAAAATACAATGTGCATGTTCGAGGAAAATGTTCATCCATATGCAATATAACTTCAAAGAGACAGAACACATACCAATTAGATGACAGTGACCTGTTAAATCATCCCAGGAAAAGCTACAAACAAAAGGACATAAAAGCAGAAAGAACAGGAGAGTGGGGAGTACATGAGGCCACTGAATTCACTTTCCGACATGAGCTAGAACCCTAAACATTCATTTCAGTACACAAGAATCACTCATCTAAGCATGATCAGTGTAATAGACAACTGGACAAAACAGGACAAAGTTTTTAACAACTCTAAGTCTTGAACACCAGCTCGCATCCATAACTGTCCCCGCACACATGAAATTCAACAAATTTACCAATGCAAGTTGTCAGTACGCCCTACCAAACTCTCTTGCAATGAAGGGCCAACAATCAAACCGAAGAAATATCAGAGGAACAACAAAGCACAAAGATGAGAACCAAAGAGCAAATGTCCTTACCATCATTGCCACTAACAGTAACAAGGTATCTTTGGGCAACCAAGTCCATTACATGGCCGTAGCGAGGGCCAGGACCCTGTCCTTGCACAACCACTCTGCACTCCAATCAAGCATAATAGCAGATTAATCAGCATACACAATTTCAAGAATGCCATCATTTGTAAAAAGTGCTCGCTAAAATCAAACAGTTGAATAAGAGAAGCCAACCGGTGCCACTTAAATTTGTCATTAGTCAAGTCAAGAACATAGAGATCGTCGGTAGAGTGCCCGGCCGGACCTATGCCACCCTACGCAGACAGAGAGCACTTTTCAATGTGAAAAAAAAAGTAATAACATAAAACCCTAAAAATTCAATGTTGCTCGAAAACTGTCAATTCAATCACCTGAAAAACAACCATGGTACCAACTGCAGCCGCGGCGTGCGCTGCCCTCGGAGACGGAGGATCCCCGGCCGGTCTTACTCTGATTAGGCAGCCAAGTCAAGCTCAAAGACGCAGAAACCAGAGAGAAAGAAAAAGGAAAAAAATTACCTAGTCCATTTCCTCGTGAGAACATCATAAGAATGAACTGAATTGGTGACTCCATCCAATCCTACGGTAAATCAATTTATGTAATTGAAAAAGCTAGCTTTCAGTAACACACGAAAAAGTAGAAGAAAGTGACTGAAAATTTAACTGATGCCGGGGACGGAGGAGGAGGCGCCGCCCTCGATGGCGGTGGCACCACCGAAGAGAATGAGTCGAGGGCCATGAGACTTGGTGGCAGCAACGGCGGTCAGAGTGTGGCCGCATCGGGGACCGGGAGCATCCTCGTCGGTGTCCCAGTACGTCTCCAGGGGTCGATAGGCTGGAGCCGGGTGCAGCCACGGCTTCGTAGCCATGGAAGCCCAGCCAAGCTCACCCGATTTACGATCAAACTGACAGAATTTCAGCACGTTCTTACTAACTTTACCTGCACTGACTAAACTAAATTTCAACGACCAGAAAAATTGTTTTTCGAAAAACAAGGTTAAAAAAAAAAAAAAAAAAAAACCCTAAAGATCGGAGCTCCGATAATGGCGGTGGTAGTGGTAGGGTCCGGCCCTAAAAGCTCCGCACCATCTTTTCTCACAATAATATTTGAGGGAAATGTAAACTTTCTGGTTTAGGTAAAATCATACGATTTAATTTTTTTCTTTTAAAAAAAGGAATTATTATTTTTTAATTCTTTTGGCTTGCATGATGACCCTTTTATTTATTAAAATTTTCCACGGCAGCCTGCCTGCCTGCCTGCTCACGAGGATAATCCTCTCGCCTGTCCATGTGAACTACAGCTAGACGCATTCGGTTCCCAGAAACGAATAGACAGTGAGGTCACGCAAAACTCAAAAGTGAAATGGTTCCGGAAGGAAAGTTACAAAAAAATAAAATTATTTAATTAAATAAAAAAATTAAAATAATAATTAAAATAATAAATAATAATTTATGAAAAAATGTAAAGAAAATATATTATTTAGATAAGTGAAGAAAATTAAAAAAAAAGTGTTAAAAAAGAAAAAGAAAATAATAATTTATGAAAAAAAGATAAAAAAAAATTAATTATTTAAATTAAAAAAAATTAAGAAAAAGAATTATAAAAAAATAGTTGAGTAATAATTATTTTTTTTTCCGTCCTTAACAGGCCATTACCGAACACAAGGAGAGCAAGACAAGGTTGACAAAGAGGGAGAATTATAGTTTTTTTTAGGGCTTAATATGCAAAAATGTTATTAATTTTAATTAAAGTAATAAATTTAGTACTAACTTTAAAAAGTAATAAATTTAACATTAATTTTATTTAAAATAACAAATCTACTATATAATAATTTTATATAAACAGAATCTATTAATTTTAATAACAAATTTATAAAAAATATATCTATTACGATAACACGATAATTATATACATTAGTGTTACATCATTAAAATAAATCAATTTTACTTAAAAAATTTAAAAGTGTACTATAGTTATTATTTTTTAAAGTTGATGCTAAATTTATTATTTTAATTAAAATTTGTAATATTTTTGCATATTAATCTTTTTTTACACATTTTTCATTAAAAAATATTATACAAATATTTTGTTAATAAATCTAATTACAAAGATATAAAAAATAATCATAAAATAATTATACAAATCAATTTAAAGTCTAATAAATAATGAAAAAATTCCTTTTTAAATATATTTAATATTATTTAAAAAATATACTTAATATTACTCTATAATTATTTTTATATTTTCTTAAATTTTTCCTTTATAAATAATATTAAATGACAATTTTAACAAATAATGTCGTCTGCTGTGTAAAATGCCTTCTTTGGGTTCCACGTCATCACCAATTCAACACACGGAAGCCTGTTAAACTCTACACCGAAGGCCGGCTGTAGGCTTGGGCCAACCTTTTTGTTTTGTTTATCATAATACTATGGACCATTCTGGGCTAAGACCATTTCATTGGACTTGAGCTTGCCAAAAAAACAAAGGAAATGCAAAAATTTAGAGTAGAGATGGACCAACTTGTGAAAGCCCAAAGTTCCACTAGGCTGGTCAGTGAATGAAACTCGAAATACAACTGTTTCGAGCTAGTTTATCGAAAGTGGGTTTTTTTTTTCTTAATTTTTTTTAATGTAACCTAATTGATTGATAGAAAAAAAATATAATTAAAAAAATTAAATATTTAAATCTCTATATGTTGTCAATATCATTTAAATTAAAAATTCACTTATTGTAAATTAATTTATTAAAAATAGTTATTAAAATGCAATTGTTAAAATAAAAAAAAAAAAACACCTAAAAATACAAACAATTCCGGAAAGGGGTAAGGAAAAAAGATTAGTTTCAATGTTCATTCATTTCCAAGAACGCGATTTACAAACCAAAGAGCCAACCCCACATTTCAGGTTATCAACATCAGAGCATATTTTGCCATCAAAAACAGAAATACATGTAGCAAGTCCTAATACATCTATCGCGACAACTAACGAGGTTTTATTAAAAGCCACTAGAACTCCTGAGACGCAGACCCGATCTCGGCGCCCTTTCCTTTGGCGGTGGTCTTCTTGGGCAGCAGATTCTGGTGAATGTTGGGCAAAACGCCGCCATTTGCAATGGTCACAGACCCCAAAAGCTTGCTCAATTCCTCATCGTTTCTCACAGCCAACTGAATGTGCCTTGGAACTATCCTATTCTTCTTATTGTCCCTTGCAGCATTCCCAGCAAGCTCTAAAACCTGAAAGAAAGAAAAAAAAAAAAAAAGAAAATTGAATTTTGCAACAAAACTTTGAAAAAATAATTTAAAAAAAAAAAAAAAAAGAAGAAAAATCTTCCAATAAAAGACAAAAACAAGAGATGGGTAGTCGGGGATCAACCAACCTCAGCAGCAAGGTACTCGAGGACAGCGGAGAGGTAGACGGGGGAGCCAGATCCCACCCGCTGAGCATATCGGCCTTTCTTTAGGAACCGAGCGACACGGCCGACGGGAAACTGAAGGCCGGCCTTCTGGGATTTTGACACCGATTTGGCCTTCTCCTTGCCTCTGCCGGTGGAGCTCATGGTGATTGTTAGCGTCGGCTTTTGAGTTTCTTTAGAATATGCGAGATTAGAGTTTCTGGCGCCTTTTGAAACTCTGCTTCGAAATTTTTGTTGGTAGGTGAAGGGTGGGGGTGCACAGGTTGGGTTTTATAGATTTTGATTGAGGGCGTTGTGATTGGTTTAATCAAATTTCACGAGGATCGCCAGCGTGGCTGCGGATATTTGTTCGATTTGATTGGTTGGCTTGCTTTCACGAGGATCGCCAGCGTGGCGGAACAGATTTTCCCCAATTTGATTGGTTTGTTTGGTTTCACAAGGATTGCCAGCTTGGCAGAGTAACTCAATTTGATCATTAATCTTTTTTTTTTTTTTGGTCCTAATTTGATCATTAATCTGTGAGACAGGACCCGCAGCCAGCCAGCGGGCCTTGATATCCCAGCCCAGCCCAGCCCCTGGAGACCTCTTGCAAGGCAGGGATACTCTGCTACTCGCAAGAAAGCATCAATGTGAGGACTGGGCGAGTTGGTTGAGCCTTAGGCCTCACCTGGGGCGGGGAACCCAACCCTCTTTCTCACCCCGCAGTCTCTTCTTTTTCGGACCAAAGCGTGATAGCATGATGCATTAATGTGAAAATCAGAAGATAACGAGTACAAAAGAGTGTCAGGAAGGTTGCAAACGGACAAATACTCCCTCTAAATTGTCTTAGAATCCAATCGGCAAAAATGTTGGCACTCCTAACATAGATACGAGAGAAATAATATAAGTATTAGTCTGACCACCCACCGACCCCTTTGATGATTGTTGTGTACTGTGTTTCATCTATAAATAAGCAAATGAGAGGCAAATAATAATGTCCAGCTACAGGTGTGTATCCATGTGCGAAAAAAATGGAAGTGGCCGACATCTAATGTGCCATTGGAACGATCTGCCACCATGACCCATAACGAATAAGTATGGTTTTGGAACAAGAAGTACCATCAATGACCAATGCAACACACAAGTGACTAAATTAAGTAAAGGAACCATTACATCACCACATATTAGTGATCAAATTTTAACTAAATGATATTCAGTTTGTGCAGTAAAATATATATTTTGTATAACCATAATTAAAAAATATATAATAAAAAAATATAATAATACTTTTTCAAATTATTTTTTATTATTATAATTACACAAAAATATATTATTTATTACACAAAATATAAACTGAAAAATATTTTAGCCACTAAATTATATGGGCATGCAAGTTTTCCCATTAAGTAATATAAATTTTGATTTCTGTCTATTGCCTAGCACGTGACTTGATCTAAGCATCAACAAGTCAATTAGGCTATTGTAAAACAACTTACTTTTATAAAATATTTATAAGAAAAAATATTTGTAGTAAAAATAATAAATATTATTTGTCACTTATTTAAAATACACTTTATATTTTTTTAAAAAAATAACATCAACTCAGAAAAATGAGAAGTTATTTTCCTTAAAAATTTTAAAACTTTCTCCAATTTTTTCTCAAATTTTCCGTTATAAAATATTTTACGTAAAATAAATACTAAAAAATAAGAAAATTTTTCTTCTGTAAAATATTTTGCAGGAAACAAAGACTCTTAGTTGATACGGGACTTCTGATTATCTCAACGAACTGCCTTCAAGAAGAGTTCATGTTCATAAAACAAAGTACTACCAAAATTTCAATTTAACACCATAGAATGTGCAAGCCCAATGAGAAACCAACGGCAAAGCAACCTGCAAATGCCCTGCCTCAACCACACAGTGAGGCGGCGTCAACGACATCAATTTGAGCACCTCAATCAGCCCCTAGAAGGCAGCTTCTATGCAAAGGCGATCATCGACTCTGGTCTCTCTGATTTGCATCCACTTCTCTTGAAATGCAGCTTCTGATACAATTAACATCATTCACTCTGGCTCCTCTCCGACAAGCATCTGCGAAGCGCAACAAACCGTACAATTTTGAACGTCCTTGATCAACCGCTACGGCAGAAGCTGTCTTCCCATGTTGGTTGACTGCATTTTGAGTATTGTAACCTGAACAATCCAATAAATAGTTGACAACCTCTAAGTGCCCTTTCTCTGCTGCCAAATGGAGTGGACTCCGTCCTTTACGATCCAAAACATCTGTGTTTCCTCCGACAGAGACGCAGAACCGAATCGACTGAACATGACCACAACTGGCTGCAACATGAATTGGGGTTCTACCTCGAGAATCGACTGAATCGGCATCCAGTTTTTTAAAATTATTCAATAACAGTTCCATCAAGTCCACTCTGTTTTCCTCTGCCGCGTAATGGAGTACTTTGTTCTTCGAGACATCAACTGTACAACCAGAACCAATCAAGACGTTAACGATGTCAAAGTTTCCTACTTTCACAGCCAAGGAGATCAGTGAAATTCCATCTGAATCCTTGCAATTCACATCTCCACCTACTTCAATCAATCCAGCGACCATGTCAGCATTCCCGGACGACACGGCGGACCTTAGCAGAGCCGTGAGTTGAGAAACAGAACACCCAGAAATGGCTTTGTTAAAATGGAAGGAAACATCTGGTATTTGGGTGTGATTAAAGATGAGATATTTAGCAACTGGGGCACCCACAAGAGAGATGGGTATAATTGCATCTTTAAAAATATGGGATCCGGGTCTAGAAAACAGTCGACGGAGATCTTCCAGATGGGCCTTCCCGGTTGGGAGCATGGAAGACTTAACGGTGATGGCTTCAGGACTGTTGGAGAAATGGGGTTGATCAGACGGTTGGGAGAGCACGAGCGAGTAAGATGCGGACGAGAGAGGTGGGATTATAGAAAAAGGCTGTGAGAAAGAGTAAACAGATGATGGGTCTGTAGTGGTCAAAGAAACTGCCACAGCCATGGTGTGCATGAGGTTGCTTAGCTTGAAAGTCGCCGAGCACCTTTTGCCTTTCTTGAAGGTTACTTTCAGTTCTTTCACGTCTGGTTTCACCAATCTGTCCATGGTGATCCGAAGACTCTTTCTTTCTCTCAGAAAATTAAGAAAGCTTGTTGGACTTGTTTGATTTGGTGGAAATGGTACTGCCAAAGAATGAAGCTGATGAGAAACTTCAGGATGGTCCTCTTAGGCTCTTGCCTTTAGTTGTAGTGCATTTTTATGAATCTTGATTGAGCTTAATTATTGCTGTGTCCGTTAAACAATGGGCAGTTTTACTTCCAAGTTGCTCTTGATTAGTGGATTAATTTAATTTATTATTTTGGTTGTTGATTAGCTCAAGAGTGTGAAGGGAATGGTGGGGACCTTGTCAATGAGATGATTTTTTACTTGGTACATAAAAATAGATATGAAGAGAAACTAATATATATCTAGTATTGGATCCAAAAAAATATATATATATATATATCTAGTAAAGAACATTACGTCCCATGTAATTACTCATATATAAAAATTTTCCTACATTACTTACGTTGAGGTTAAAACTTAAGAAATCTTTGTGAAATGAAGTATAGGAATATAAATTTGCTATCTCGTCAAAAGTTAGTAGAAGAGGTTGAGATTTAAATATAAAACTTATTATGTCAAATCTCGTGTGTTTAACCATTTGAACCTACCTACGGGAGTCCTTGTCAATGAGATGACGCATAAGAAGGTAATGTTTGGGATGTTAAAAAATGGACTAGGAGGGGATGATGGGGTACGCCATTTCTTGTTTGCTTCTAAAATTAAAAATCAACTACTACAACTTCTTGACCACTTTAGCTCTTTGTTTAGGCCAATGGTGGGCTGGTGGGGTCCAATGTTACGCCATTTTGCTTGAGCGTTTTCTGGTGGTGGCGTAGGTTGTTATGTAATGAAGCCTAGCCTCCTTGGCATTGGACAATTGAATTTTTGGTGGAAAAAAGGTCAATAAACAAACAGAGCAGAAGAACCCAACCAGCAGCAAAACAATGTTCTAGCTATGTAACTTGTAAGTCATCTCCTTTTTGTAACTTTAATTTTTCGTTCTGTAAATTTTAGTAGAGTTTTTCGTTCATGGGACGCTAACCCCTCCTTTCAAAACTGGGGAAAAAAAAAAGAATTTCCGTTTGTTTATTTATAGGCTAAAGTTGCAATTTCGACATATTGAAAAGGTAAAGATAGACCTTTGCAAAGATGCGACATGAACTGGATAGAATTTCACAGGATCTTAGTCCCATTAATTAAAATCCATTTGCAAAGATTGTGAAAATTACAAGATAAAATTACGAAAAAAAAAAATTGATTATTTCACTTAGATAGTTTCGAAATAATTATAAAGTGATATGAGTCGTTAAATGATTAAATTTATTAAAACATAAAAATAAATAAATTCTCAAAAGCCGTTGAATAAAACTATATAATTACTTATTTAAAATCACGTAGTATTACTCTAAAATTATCTTCGGTATCAAAGTAGTTTCTTTTCCGAGTTACAAGGCATGACAAGGCTTGCATGCAATAAAATCGGCTACAAGGAATCGTATTGGTGTTGCAATTCATCCTACACACAAAAATGTATAAAATTTTGTTTGTGGGTCCATCTTATAACCACGTTAGCTTGGCGTCCTGTAGATTAAAAAAGGTTCATTAGTCTGTTGGGACAAATTATTAGTTGATCATTATCATTCGCCAATTTTTCAACGATAATCTAGATGGATTCCAGGCATCTTCCCAAAAGTGCTTCTTTGTCTGTTAGCTCCATATTTCCCTAGTTATTTTCTAATCATGTAAGAATTAACATCGATTAGGTATATATATGACTAAGTTGATCCCCTTTGGCTTAAGATTGAGCAAAGCAAAAAGTGGCAAATTGTCTGTTAGTTTTACATGATTGCACTAAAAAAATTTAGGGTGACGAACATGATTGTGAAAGATGTAACATTCAAATCTTAAACAACTCAAAATATTAGCTGATTGGAAATCAGTCCTTAATTTCCACCCTGCAGCCGGAGGATGACAACAGTTGGTGGGTGGGTTGGATTGACTTGTATATTATAGGGATATATTCTTGTTGAGTACTATTACCTTCTAAGAAGAAAATGCGGTTGGTCCGGTCTGATTTTTAAACTAATAGAATAAGTGTAAGATTACATAAATATATTTAATAAAATATATAGAAGACACATAATTAATTTAACAAGATATAACGATTTATGTACTAAGAATAATTGCTGATTCTAGAACAACCTCCCTGGCCTACACATATCTTTAAGTGAGTTAGCTGGGCTGCTAATTTTCTTTTTCATCTGTTCTCATGAATTTATATTTCTTTTTAAAATTAAAATTTAAGATCTTAAAAATAAAGGTTGCGTGCTTAATAAGTTTTTCTTATCGGATAATTGCTGATTCTAGAACAACCACTGGCTCACACATATCTTCAAGTGGATCGGCTGAGCTACCAATATTCTTTTTCATCAATAGTTTTTTTCGTTCTAACAAATTTATACTTCTTTTTAAAATTAAAACTTAAGATATTAAAAATAAAAGTCAAAAAAATTTTTTTATCGGGTATACTAGTGAATACAAAAACCCTTTAATTAGATGGAAGAGAGATAAAATGCTCAGACGAGAGTTTAAACCCCGTATGAAAGTTGAGGGACACTAGAATGTGCCCAACTGCTAAGCCACCACTCGTTGAGGCAGATAGATCTCTAGTTTAGATTTTAGCAGGCATTAGGCCTTAGGTAATAGTCCAGTACTTTCAACAGGGTCGTCGCCAGCCGGTTTTTATTGGGTAGGTAGCTCATTAGTGATGGCAGCGCGGCCACTTACATTGAAGAACCATGTTGCATACCACGAGCATTTCAGGGCTTGGGCCTTGTACATTATGTATACAACTAAATCGGGGAATGCAAGTGAAATGGAGTTGGTTTCTGAGCCATGGTTTCCCTTTTGCATCGCAGCGAACAGCCTTTCCTGCAAGAAGAGTATATGTTTAGAGCGAGTGAGTTTTCTGAAATTCGTTCGATTTTACTAAATTATTTACATAAATAATAATTTTATCATTATACTAGTCTGAAAAATCTGGTAAATATTTTAGCGGAATTGGACAAGTTTCCAAGTTAAGTCTCCTTGGACTAAATAGCGTTATTAGTTTCAAGTTTCAAGTTAAGTTATGGGTTATTAATCTGCCATAAATCCAAAAGAAAAATGTTTAGCACAAACAACAAAATCATAGTTATATCTGCCTGTTATTGCAGAATGTTAATATTATTTACAATGTCAGTAAGAATGTTGATTGATGCAAGCTTTTAGAAAATAGAATTATTGTACAGACTATCTTGCAAATGTGGGACAGTCTTCTTCGGATCAGCTGGCTATTTGTATGGATTTTCCGCCGAATATGTTGGATTTCCTTTAGAGGGATAGAGTGGGAGTGGCGTTGTCGAGAGGACGTTAGCGGAACCTGCTGGTTTAGCTAGCCGTTCTTAGTTTTTGGTTTATTTTTTTTCTCCTCTTGATCCAAAAAAAATCATAGTTATATGCAAGATCCAATAATTTTAGCACGTAAGTGAAGGAAGTATATCTAACCAAATATGATTTTACATGATTTATCTATAAAATTAGTCGCTGGTTTTTTACTTTGATATATGTTAGTTGACTGTTCTTATATTAATATTTTTTTTTTGGTGCTTGATCTCCCGGTATCCAGAAGTCCACTGGGTCTTGACTATTCCGGTACGCACTACTGAAGGCCCATATAGACGGCGGTGCTCCCAGTGTTGACTTTTTCCATACATAAGGTTCGAACCTGAGACCTTACTTAAGGGAGAAGAAGTCTCTGCCACTCTATCCCAGCCAACGTTAATGTTCTTATATTAATATTAGTTTGCGATAATAATAGATAAATTGCCTTCTATACCATATTATTCGAAGTTAGACAAAGGTGTTGGATCATATTAATTGAAGGAAAATGTAAATGAAAAACAAACTAATGGGAAGCCATATTTGTATCTTATAACACCCAATATAGCCGTGCCTATTCCCAGAATCAAAAATTGAAGTGATCGATTGATGTTTTTCCAAATTATTAAAAAACATTATTTTTTTTCCAAGTTTTATCTTTTTTTAAAAAAATATTGAGAGAAAACTCCAGTAAGTGCCAAGCAAAAGAGACGAAACAGCACGTGGGGATAAATGTAAAAGAAGCATGTGATATACAGGCTTTCGGAATTGGGGTGAAGTAATAAATGAGCAAAAGAGAAATATAATGCGGCCTCAGCGGCCCAAAACGTCGAGAACAACCAGTTTTCTGTTGGCCCAACGAATTATACGGGGGCTGCCCCTAAATTTCCGCCATGGTTTGGCTCAATGGCGAATTGAATTGAGCAAAACATTATTTTTCGGCGTAACATCATATTGAAACCTGCTTGGTGAAATTTACAAACCAACATAATGGCACTGAACGCGTGCTCTAGTAGTAAAAGGTTGTTTGTTTCCATACCTAAAACCATAAGTTTCATTTTTTGTCAAGTGGTTATGAGTTTGATTGTTTGTCACAATATTTAGTGAGACTCAACATACGCTCACAGATTTCATTATTCTCATAATATGCAATCCTCTATAGTGGAAGCCCATTTTAGGTAAATCATAAAAAAAAAAACAAAATCATATCTCAAATGAAGATGGTTTGCATATTGAAAAATGTTGATCAGATGGCTGCTAATAGTTAGTAGTATATTGGATATAATTGGATACTTCAACACTTTAAAAAAAATCAATTTTCCAAAAGAAAGATTCCTATTATTTATGAATTTATTTATATCTTATATTAATAATTATAGTTTATATTTTATATTTTATTAAATTAGATATTTTATTATTTAGAATACTATTCAAAGTTATCTTCTTAATTAGAGTTATTTTTTATTTAGAATTTTATTCCTAATCAATTAGTTCGGTTTAGTTCTATAAATAAATTTCAATATTAGTTTTATTATTCAAACATTGCTTATGAAAATTAATAATTTGATATTTAATTTTTTGAACAAATAGATTTTCATTAATTTGTGAGTGAATTCCCACGTGTAATCCAAGTGAATTTCCGTTATTTTTTTTATTTTTTGGGTGGATTTTCGAGTTGTTTGTGTTCGTTCTACCTTACTAGTTCTACATTACTACGATTCCAATGTTCTAGATGCAATAAGGGAGATTCATCAGCAAATGGAGGATAAGCGATGTCAGCTCTTTGCTACACCGTCGATGAAGACTCAATTGGTAACCTTAATATACAAAAAAAAAAAATGAAAGAAAATTATACGCTATCTGTTCCAATAGCCCTTCGAATCAAAAGAAATGCATTGGAAAAAATCTCAAATTTTGATATCAATAATAGTTTCTGGCAATTTGTCTACCCGGAAACTAACTTTCCCTCATGGGACGGACGATTGTTTCAAGATATTCCTCCTGGAGAATGACAAATATCTCTCAAGGAAGGGGACCAAATAATGGTTGATTCAGTCAGCATTTCTTGTTAATTGTCTTCTAATTGCATATTCTCGTGCTGCTATATATCGCCGTCGTCAAACATCAATTTCGTTTTCAACTCTTTAAATAATAAGTGGCTAGCAAGCAGCCTGACTTGCTCCATGATGCACTAATAATACTAGATAACAATGCTTTTTTTTTTTTTTGAACCAATAGATAACAATGCTTACATTATAATAATGAATCATATTGTACATCCTCTGGGGACAAGAAGTGTCATTATGTATAAGAAATTGGATGATGCCACCATATGTTCAGAAACAACCAAGCACTTCAATATCAATTGTACTAATAAAATTTAGAGTCGGATCCAATAGCCGTGATCAACTCCCTCAATTGGGTTCCGCCTTAACCAGTCACTAGGGATGGTTTAATGTAACTAGTTTGTTTTGTACTTAAAACAACACAACACAGGAATATTAATGGTGGTTCACTTTGGTTTGAAAATAGTCAAACCGCAAGCGAACAACCTTTACAAATTACCACTTATATTGACTAAAAAAAAATATGTATGAAACATACAATCCATTCAACGGTATTTATCAGTTCGTGTATTTTTTTATTTTCTTATAAATTTAATATATCTTTTATGATCTAATAATTTATATTATTGTATCTCGCTTCATGCCATTAAGCTTTAGTCAACCCATTATTAGTAATGGTTGATTCCAGTTTATATTTACTTTGTTTGGTCGGGAGCTATTCCAGGACTAGGAGAGGTTTTTCATATATAAAGACGACCCGTCCTTTTCCTCACCTAAATTAATTGAAAACCTTCATCAACTCGAGTTTTTCTAATAGTTTAATGACTATAAAATGACAGCTGCTGCATTGTACATGGACCTTATATTAATCAAAATAGTTTTTCCCGAACAACGGACAGAATTAAAGTTAATACCGGGCCGCGGAAAAAATTTTACCATTAGCGACCACGGAATATTCGAATGCCTTGAAGAAAAAAATAATGCACGATTCCAAAATTGGTCGTGTCTGCGATGAATACGAAAGAAAAAAATAAAGGAAAAAGTTTGAGATTTATATGTTTGTAGTCATATTTGATATCTATATTGTGACGAGTTTATTCATTTCTACAATAAATTTGATAAAATATGGTATAAAAAATTAACACGTTATTTTTTGTTACAAAAACTATAAATTTTGTCGCAGAAATAAATAAACTCGTCACAATATGAATACTAAGTATGACTACCAACATGTAGATCTCAAACTGCACTCAAAAATAAAATCGTAATTGATACGCATGGCGGTGCATGTGGCACTTTGAAATAGTCAAATAAGGAACTTAATCACTAAGGGCATCACATTCATTGTACCTGGGAAAAATTTCACTCACGTTCATTGCACCTGCGTCAAATTGATGGACATCCTATGGATAGTTCATTCGCAATGCTTTGCCTAACTTTATAAAACTTTTCAATTCATTCTAAATTTGTCATTCTTTCATTTTATAATAATAAATTTTATATCTATTTTTAAAAAAATTAATTTAAAATCTCCAAAAAAAAATCTTAAACTTCTCTTTTTTTCCAATAAAAATAGAGATTTAGAACTGTAATTTTAGCTATAAATATGAAATATGTTACCATGAAATAATGATATAATAGATTCGAAATCAATTAAACAGTTCGTGATCCAAAATA
Source organism: Carallia pectinifolia (assembly GCA_037832335.1). Classification (NCBI taxonomy): domain Eukaryota; kingdom Viridiplantae; phylum Streptophyta; class Magnoliopsida; order Malpighiales; family Rhizophoraceae; genus Carallia; species Carallia pectinifolia. Next base: position 12,036,639 of record CM075447.1, on the reverse strand, counting down.
CAAAAGTTTATGATAGATTTAGAAAAAACTGAAAAGTCCATATTTTTTTTGAGATTTACGGTCCATTTGTTTGATGAGAAAAATAAAATTTTTAGATATCATTTACTGTGAATAATGAGATTTTGGAATATTATTTGTTATTCTGGTATTTGGCAATAATACTGATTTGTAGTTTTCTGTGTTTTTGGTAAATATTTGTGGAAATTTTAATCTTTAAAAATTTATCCAACTTTTTAACAAAATATATATTAATGACTAAACCTTTAAGTTTTTTTTATTTGAGAGCTAAACTTTTTTAGTTTTTTATTTAAAATTTATACCTTTATTTTTTATTCTATTTAAATTTTTTTGTATCAAACCGTCAATTTTTTCGTTAATTTTGTACTGTATCTATTTAGTTTAATGAAAAAATTAACGATAAATTATAAAAAATTTAAATAGAACAAAAAATAAAATTGTAGGCTTTAAATAAAAAATTTAAAAATTTTAAATTTTAAATAGGAAAAAACTTAAACGTTTTTACCTTAAATATTAATTATTCCGATAAAACTCATGTTTTTCGGCCGCCACAGGCGGCGGCGATAGCAGACATTGTTACTGGCGACAACCAATAGTTCCTGTTTTGGAATCGCTATGTGCCGATTTATACTTTGCCAGGCACCACGCACCGGAACATCACTGGAAAATCTTCAAAAGGTCACCTGAAGCCTGCTATAGTCCACTTGCTTTACCGCCGCTCATCGCTTCGTAACCATCGCCAGTTCTTGAAACCTGTCCAAAAAGACTCACCGGCCTCCGATCTATCGTTTTCGACCATCAACAAATTGATTTGAAGCCTCGATATCGACGACTGATGGACGACCCGGGTTCGCTCCCGTCTCCTCGTTGCTGGCTCATTTCTTGTTGCTTCGTTGCTTTGCTTCCTTTTTTTATTAAGCCTTGCATTGGGTTCCGACGTCCTCTCCAGGTTGGCTTCCGCTCCTCGTCACTCACTTCTTTATCGTTGCTTCTTCGGTGCCTTTTTTTTTTTTTTTTGTTTTAAAGCCTTGCCTAGCATTCAGGAAAACAACGTTCACTGGTTTTGAATAGATGTCGTTTTCCCTAGAGTTGTGCTGATTTGTTAGATTGACTAACAAATGATTTTCTTTGACCAAATAAAGTCCCAGCTCCAAACCCTGAAAAATGGTACATATCAAATCTGGGAATTGGTTTTCCCCTCCAACAAACACACTGCTCTAAAAGTAAAATCCATAGGTGGAGAGGAAGTTGGACATTTGAACAGCACTAAGGATGCTTGTAAATGGGCAATTGTATTTGTGACTATGAAAACACTAATCAAACTCTTTTTAGCCCGTATCCAAATTTCAGATGCTCCCACTAATTTGTGAATTCTATTGTATTTTATTTTGTACAATAATCTTAATTCGAGAGGGCTGCAGGGCAGTTCGTGGAAATGGAATGCTAAAAGTAAAATATAAATCAGTTGATAAATGAGGTTGACAAATGCAAATTGAAAATTGAAACAATGGTTCAAAGGATACTGCGTGCCCCCCCGCGGGGGGGGGGGGGGGGGGGTAGCGTGGAGGAAGAAACTACAATTCTCTCGCTGTAAAACATAAAAATCACGAAACACAAAATGGAAAAGTTTAGTGCCCGGACAATTTCTCAATTTCTTCAGAAAAATTGTTCGGACACAAAATAAAATAAAATTGGTTGTAAATTTAGTATAACCATGTTAATTTTTTTAGAAAAAACAATTTTTTTGGAAGAAATTTTTTAATTCTATTATATGAAATATAAAATTTAAAATTTAAGATAACAGTCATCTAATTTTATATTTTAGTTTTGTCATTTCTTATTTCATATTTTTTCAATATAGTTGTACTAAAATTAGTGAGCGTTCGAATTTTTATAGTGTGTCCAAATCCTTTTTTTTTTTTAGAAATTGTTCAAACACCAATCTGCACTCAAGTAAGGGCCTGTTTGGTTTATCTGTTATTTATTGCTGTTATCATTGCTGATTACTAATTACTGTTATTAATTATTATTACTGATTACTAAAATAAATTGATAGTGTTTGATTAGATTGGTAGTTGTTGTTTTTTGTTTAAATACTTAAATGACCATTTTGTAATAATTTTTTATAAAATAAAAAAATAAATAAATGGTTATATAGGATATTTTTTGTCCAAATCATATCTATCAGTAGCCGATTGATTTAAAAAGTAACTCTAACTTAATTATTTTATCAGGTGCTGATTAAAATTTTGTTTAACAATTAATACCCTTTAAAAAGATTTTACCAAATACTCTCCTTTTTTTTTTTCTTTTTGAGAAACTAAAAACAAATGAATCCTACTAAATGTAAAACCAAACACTCCTTAAAAATGGGGCAAAATCCAAAACCCAACGCAAGATCCCCACGATGGAAAGCAACACACTAATGGTTATTTGGTGTTTGATGATGTCTGGTCTAAACGTGATTCGTGAATTGATAACAAAAAGAAATCACACGCTTACAAACTTTTTTCCGCTTGGTGGAATTGACCCAATCAGCACAAGAAGCCAAAAGCTGCTCCCAGTTGTTGACCTATCGCAGAAGAGGCCAAAATCCCCATTGTTGGCCGCACGTTAAATACTACAAAACAATTTGTGATAGCTGCACGAAAATTGTAGCTAATTCATTTTCAAATGTCATTGACAATCTAAAAGAAAAGGATAGAAGGGAAGGAAAGAAAGCGAACACGGCAAATATGTTTGCTATGGAGCATTTGCGTGTATGTGCGGCACATTCCCATATAGCCACCTTCATATAGGACAACATATGCTCACAAAATGCAAAAGGCAACTTATAGGGTGATGTTATTTTAATCACTTTTTTTTAGTGCTTAGCTTATGGGGTGTCACGAATTCCTCTCTATAATTTCACCTTTTTCTTTTTTTAAGTGTATATTTATGATAAAATAATTTTTTAAGACCATGTGGATGCGTGGTCTCAATACAACCCAGTCAAATCGGCTCTTATGGGACCCATTTCATTGGGAGATATGGTTTGAGCCATTCGTGAAGACATTAATTTGCTGATAACTTTCATCAGATATTATTAGAAGAAGGTCTAATGTTCATCCATAGGACAGTCGAGACACTGCTCTGATTCTTCTATTTTTTTTTTGATAAAAAAACAACTTTCATAAGGGTGTATGCACATATTTCACATGGTAAGAGAAAAATTATACATTAGAAATTTTGAGAGATCATAATTTTATTAGAGTATACGTGAATATTCAGTTGTAAATATTATTAAATAGTTAAATTGAATTAAAAATAAAACAAACTATTAATATTTTTGAAAGAATTACATGTCCTATTTGAGCTAAGTGACAAATACTCTTATATATAAACACGTTATAGGAAGACAAAATTTATATGAATCCACGAGAGACATACATTACAATGGGACCTGTCATATCATTTCACAGCATTGATTCACCAAACCGTGGCCTTATTAGCCCCGTCAAGAAGCGTGCATGCTTGCCAGTTGTCACGCAACCATCATTTTCTATATAATTTTACGAAAATTTGATAGGCAAATCGAGTGGATATCTTACTTGCTGGAATAAACAACTTAAATACAAAAGATAGTAACAAGTCACAAGTATCATAAAACAAAAGTAATTATTGGATATAATAGTTTAGTAGTATTATGAGATGTTACTTTTAACATTAACTTGAGTTTGAATCTTCACGTTCACAATTTTTCTATAGTTAAAGGATACTTAATGTGAGCACGACGTATAAATTTTAAACTTATTAATACTGTAGTTGAGTTTAGGGACAGTGATAGATTCAAAAAAAATATTCAAGTAAACAAACTTTATACGTATAAATAAAAAAATAAAAATAAATATATAATATAAAAATAAAAATTAATTTAATTATTCTAAATAATAAATATTATAATTATATTATATGTGAATTTTAATGTTTTAAATTTTATTGAAATAATTTTAAAAATAAGTGGATATGATTTTACTAAATACATTGCAAATGGATTAGTGTAAGGCGTAAATTTCGAGTTTAAAATAATTAAACTCGAAAATACAAAAATAAATTACAAATAAAAATTGTAAAGTAAAAGAAAATTTACGTGGGGTCGATCTCCGTAAATCCTCCGATTAGTGTTCCTTTTTTGACTCCGTCAATGGCTGCACGAGCTTGATCTTGACAGAAATAATTTCCACCGCTTTTTCTTGAACTGGATAGACTGAAACTGTGTCTGATTTGGATGTTTTGACTACGTTTAGGAACCGTAGAAACTTGATCTGAGCCGATCTGACTTAATTTCACCGAGGGTCGAATGGACTTGTTATCGGATGAGTTGCCTGGATTTTGCTGAGGGCCGTATGAGACTTAATCCCAGCCGGATTTGTAATATTTTGATTTTTTTTTTATCTCTCTCTGTTTTTTTTTTTTTCGCTTCGCTGTCTCTTATGCGCTTTCTTCTTTCTTTTTTTTTTCCCCTCTTCTTCTGCTGGCTTCTTTTTTTTTTCTTTAATTGGGGAGGCCATTTATAGGCCTCCCCCATGCCTGCCTGCCACCAACCAAATGGTTGGTGGCATTAATTAGGTTGGCGGCTGCCAACCATATAATTTATTTTTTTTTTTTATAAAATTATTAGTTTACAAATGCCCCCACTTCAAGGGTCGGTAAGAAAAATTTTTACAGAGATAATTCGAACAGAATCTTGAAGTCCAGTTTGAAATTTGGAAAGTCCTGATGAACATTGAATCTTAGAGTTTTCTATCTTTGACCATGTCCGCTGTTGTTGGATCGCAATAGGAAACCGATATGATCTTGAGGAAGTTAGCAGCCCAGCCAATATAGAAATTGAAGCCTTGGCTTCAGGTGCATTCGAGCTTCCATAGCCCGCAAAGGTTTTTTTATATCTCTTAAAGTTTCAGAGCTCTGGTGAGGATGATCCGGTAGGCAAAGAACTTGAACCTCCCCAAGAGGAAGGCCCAGCACTTTGGAACTTTAAGACCTGCGCACAGAGAGACGAGTTATGGTGATGATTCCCGAATCTGCTTCGACGTAAGGAGAGTAGTTGGAACTTCCCTGCACGTCGCTGCATTTGTAGATCCAGGAGGACGATCAGAACTTCTCGGCTCGCTGCGATAGATGTGAACTAAGGAGAGTAGTTGGAACTCCATGACACCGATGGCGTTAGGGATCCCTCGAGGAAGACTACTCCTTCTTTTCTTAGCTCGTGCTCCTCCAACTTTTTGATCAAAGAACTTCCTGGGACAAGTGCAGAGACTAGCCATTTTCTTTTGAGAAAGAAGAGCTGAAGGGTGAGTATTACAACTCGGGAATGCAATATATATATACATACAATAAAGGCTTTTTTTTTTTTTTTTTTTGAAAAGTCAAAAAAGAAGGTACGCAGAATCGAGTAGGGACATCCACGTCCCTTTCCTGCATAAGAGACAAAAGAGGCAGCGGCTGACGCGTGTCATGAAAGTCGTTATCGTGTGTTGCAGAAGTCGTTGCCGTGTGCTGCAGAAGTCGTTACCGTGTGCTGCCAAAGTCGTTGCCGTGTGCTGTAGAAGTCGTTACCGTGTGCTGCCAAAGTCGTTGCCGTGTGCTGTAGAAGTCGTTACCGTGTGCTGCCAAAGTCGTTGCACCTTATCTTGTCGGCCGTCCTAGCGGGGCCCGAGGTACAACTCCAAGTCAAGCTCGACCACGTCTGGTGGGCCGATGATGTTGACGTCACTTTCCGGCTGGTTGATGCTGTCGGAATATTCTGGAAAGAGAGGCAAAGTTTCGCCGGAATAACTCCTTTCTGCTAGAAAAGTTCCTCTTAGACTTAAGTATCTAGGAGGGATGAACCCTTGGATGACTCCGTAAGACCACCAGGACCAGCATGCATGCTCCCATGGGCTACGGCTTTGATGAACATACCGTGGAGAGACCATTGCAGTGGAAGAACTCGGACCTGCTTCATTTGAAGGTGAAGCTGTACCAGTGGGATTTACTATGGGAACGACAGACTGTTCTTTGGAAAAAGCAGTTTTCAGTGCTGGTTTCTTCCTGCTTCTCCGATTCTGGAACCAATAAAACACATTTTTTCCTTCGATTGCCCCGAGCGGGCGCAATCGTGAGACAAGTTGGTAAATTTGAGATGCACTAGGAATAATACCTCCATTGTTGTGGAAGACTTCCTCCAAAATTTCCAGTTGTGCCATGGTCGGTTGCCACCTTGTGCGGGGTGATCTTTCTTCTCCCTTGTCTTGAGGTTCTGCAACTGGTTCCATCTTTCTTGTGGCAGAGGGGCAAAGGTCTTGGTATGTGGTGAAGATCGGTTGAGACTGATGCTGAGTTTCAGACTCAAACCCTCCGTTGCTTTTATATTTTTGGGCCGTTCACAGTTTATACTCATGCGGGCCAGGAGTTGGATTAGATTTTGAACTTGGGTTTTGGACTGTGTCTGGAATTTGGAATTTTTGGCTTTTGGGTTTTGGATTGGATTTGGGTCGAGTGTTTGGGCTTTGGACTTGGACTTTTGGATTTGGTTTTCAGGGTTTTGAGTTGGGTTTTGAGTTTTCTGAATTGGGTTTAAGTGTTTGGGTTTGGATTTTCGGGTTTGGATTTTCGCTTAGACTTTCAGATCGGGACTTCGTAACTTTTTTTTTTATTTTGATTTTTTTTTCTTTTTTCTATTTTTTGATTTTTTGATTTTTTTCTATTTTTTTGATTTTTTTTGATTTTTTTATTTTTTTTCTATTTTTTTGATTTTTTTTCTTTTTTCTTTTTTGTTTTATTTTTTTGATTTTTTTGATTTTTTATTTTTGATTTTTTTTCTTTTAAACATATTTACACATAATACTGTTTCAGAAATTTACCATTGATCGGGCCGATTCGGACGCCTTCTTGGTCTGACAGCATGTAAGCGTTGTGAGTGTAGGCCTCCTGCACTAAGTATGGCCCGTCCCATTTGGAAGTAAGCTTGTCACCAGGCCGATGCTTCATGTTGATGGGCCGTCGCACTGCAAGAACAAGGTCTCCAACTTGAAAAGATCGAGGGCGGACCCTGCGGTTGAACGTGTTGGTAAGCCGAGCTTGGTAGCACTCAAGTTGTTGTTGTGCTTCGAGCCTCCTTTCATCTAGGGCTTCTAACTCATCCAGACGTAGGCGAGCATTCTCTTCCTGTGTGAGTCCTTCCAGAATAGCCATGCGCAGGGATGGAATCTGTGTTTCCAACGGCAGTATTGCTTCGACACCGTAGACAAGTGAGTATGGCGTCGCCTGTGTTGGAGTCCGGTAAGTTGTACGATACACCCATAATGCCTCCGGAATTCTGTCATGCCAATCTCTTTTGGATTTAGAGACTACCTTTCGCAACAGGTTGCATAAGGTCTTGTTGAATGCTTCGGCCAACCCATTTGCTGGGGCATTGTACATTGATGACTTGTACTGCTTGAATTTGAACTTCTCGCAGAGTTTGTCAATCAAGCTGTTGTAGAACTGCTTACCATTATCAGTGATGATGAATCGAGGGACTCCATAGCGATAGATCAGCTGAGTCCGGATGAAATTGGCAACATGCTCCTTCTTTACCTCTCTTAGTGGAATGGCTTCAGCCCATTTTGAGAAGTAGTCGGTTGCTGCGAGGATGTACAGGTGACCCAGGGATGACTTTGGCAAGGGCCCCACTAAGTCGAGACCCCAAGCTTCAAAGGGCCAGGATGAGACAGTTGGATGCAGTGGCTCCGGTGGTTGATGTATGTAATTCGCATGAAATTGACAAGCTTGACAAGTTTTAGCAAACTCAATTGAATCACGTACCATGGTTGGCCAGTAGTATCCCATCCTTCTGAGTTGGAAGTGCAACTTAGGCCCCGATTGATGTCCGCCACAAACACCAGAATGTGCTTCAGTGAGAGCTTGTTTTGCCTCTTCATTGGCTAGGCAGCGAAGTAGAACTCCATCAAAAGACCTTCGATACAGAGCATCCTTGAGATATATGAAGCGGGGAGCTCGTCGTTGAATTTCTGTCTTATGACGACGATCTTCGGGCAGCTTCCCGTGCTGTAGATAGTCAATGATTGGTTGGCGCTAATCTTCGTCCTCCGCGAGACGTATAGATACAGCATTGGCTGCTGTAGTTTCTTCATCATCCTTCTGCGACACTATCCATTTCTGGCACACGGCAACAACTGTAGCCTGGATTTCTGACTTTGCAAGAGAGGTGGCCAGGTTAGCCAACGTGTCTGCCTGAGTGTTTTCTCGTCGAGGCACATGCTCCAAGGTGATGCTTTCAAATTCATCCATTAGCTGTCGAGCACGTTGATGGTAAGGCGCAAGATCCTCTTTCTTAACATCATACAATCCTGTAAGTTAATTGATGACGAGCTGGGAATCTCCATGGACTTCTATAGTTGGAATCTTCATATCGACAGCAATTTGAAGACCAATGATCAAAGCCTGGTATTCAGCAACATTATTTGAACATAACTCACCGAGAATGATAGCATATGGTAGTATTTGTCGTTGAGGAGTGACAAACACTATGCCGGCACCAGCACCATCACGCCTTGCTGCACCATCAAAGAACATCGTCCATGGTGGTAGTGTCTCAATGTAAAAGACGTCTTCATCTGGAAGATCATCTGTGAACTCCCAATCTGACGGAACAGGGTGATTTGCAAGGAAGTCTGCTAGAGCTTGTCCTTTGACTGCTTTTTGAGGCACGTAGACAATGTCGTAGCTTTGTAGGATTACTGCCCACTTGGCAAGTCGTCCTGACAAGATTGGTCTAGATAAGATATATTTGACAGGATCAGCTCTAGCAATGAGACGTACCGTGTGAGCCTGCATGTAGTGCCTCAGCTTGTCAATGGCAAAGAACAGTGCTAGACATGTCTTTTCAATGGGCGAATAACTCAGCTCCGGACCGTTTAGTGTTCTGCTCAAGTAGTACAGGGCAACTTCCTTTCCCTGCTCGTTTTCCTGTGCAAGCAAGGCTCCCAAAGATCTTTCCTGCGCTGCAATGTAGAGAATCAACGAGTTTCCTTGAATTGGAGCACCTAGGACCGGTGGATTGGAAAGGTACTTCTTTATGCTCTCAAAGGCTTTGCTGCAAGCTTCGTCCCACTCGAAGTTGACATCCTTCTTCATCAACCGATGGAAAGGTTGACATATCCCAGCTAAATTGGAGATGAAACGGCGAATGTAGGCCAGCTTTCCTTATAGACTTCGCAGCTCGTGCAGGTTTTTAGGTTCAGGCATCTTTTGAATTGCCTCAACCTTTGACTGATCAACTTCGATTCCACGATGGCGCACCACGAATCCAAGAAACTTTCCTGATGTGACACCGAATGCGCACTTGAGAGGGTTCATTTTGAGCTGATGCCTCCGAAGTCTCTCGAACACTGTCTTGAGATCCTCAAGGTGGTCTTTGCGCTTTTTAGTCTTTACAACTAAGTCATCAACATAACATTCTACAATCTTGTGCAGCATGTCATCAAAAATTTTTTGCATAGCACGTTGATAAGTAGCGCCAGCATTTTTCAATCCAAACGGCATAACTTTGTAGCAGTATATACCTTTTGGGGTGCGGAATGCTGTCAACTCCTCGTCTTCTGGTGCCATTCTGATTTGGTTATAGCCTGAAGAACCATCCATGAAGGACAATGCTTCGTGACCCGTTGTTGCATCGACTGTGATCTCCGTTATGGGCAATGGAAAGTCATCTTTCGGAAGATCTCGAAAATCAACACATACTCTCAACTGTCCATTCTTCTTTCTTACCGGGACAATATTGGCAATCCACGTTGGGTAGGTGACCTCTCAGATGAAGCCAGCATTGATCAGCTTGTTCACCTCCTCCTCGATTTGTGGAATGAGTTCCGGGCGGAACCGTCGTTGTGGCTACTTGACAGAACGAACACCCTTCTTTACTGCTAGACGATGCACCGCAATTTTCGGATCAAGTCCAGGCATTTCTTTGTAACTCCATGCGAACACATCCCTGTATTGACTTAATACCTGAACATATTCTTGCTCTTCTTCTGCAGTAAGTAAAGCACTTACAAATGTAGGTCGGGGATCTTCCGGAGAGCCAAGATTGACCTCCTTGAGTTCATCAACAGTTGCTTGGCCACCATCTTCAAGTTCCGGGGGAGCCTCCTTAACTTCACCGTCTGATGAGTCAGACTCAGCCTCCTCGCTGATTGTGACATGAAATGCAGAACCTCTGACTTCACCTTCTTTGTTTGACTGGATAAGCCTGTCTTGTTTGGTGGTGGTGGTGATGGCACGTGCATCAGCTGCTCGGCTTCGGCTCTTTAGCGTAATCCGCACAGGTGACTTCTCCTGATAGCCTAAGCCAGGTCGGGACTGTGATGTTTGAGAAGCGGCGCCATGTGTGGACGGCAGCGTACCCATTGTGCTCGGGTTTGAAAAGTCATAGCCCGCATTTGCCAAAAGCTTGTATGCATTAGGATCAAATCCTTCATGTGTTCTTCTTTCTGGAAGTGAGCCGCCTTCGACTGCCCCCGTGTGTGGTTTGACGAAGCCTTTTAATGGTTTTGAGGACAAAACCGGCTCAATCTTTGGTATCGGCAGAGTGTAAGTCTCCTTCAGGTTGTGCAGCTCATTTGTTTTGGGTTGGCTATGACCTTGCTCCTATTTAAGATCAATACAATAAGAGAAAGGGGGTTGACCTTCTGAGCGTCGTGACTTAGGCACATAGCGTAGGACTGGAGTGGAGCTTGAAGATGCAACATCCTTCGAACGAAGTTCAGCAGGCTGTGGCAGCTTTTCATTTGTTGGAGCCTGGGGTTGGGCATTGGCAGGTTCTTCGACAGCTTTTCCCTTTTTGTGGATGCCCCCAGTCCAAGTAGCTTTTGACGGAATGATCTCCGGATTGTCTGTGTCAGTGTAGAAGACTGCATCCGCCAAATGTGATTCAGCATCATCGAATGGCTTTAAGTCAGCATTGACTTTTTGAATGCCACCATTGTAGTACTTGAAACACTGATGCATGCTTGAGAGCACAACTCCATTTCCATGAATCCACGGTCGTCCTAGCAACATCTTATATGTGGTACATGCATCAATCACGTGAAATAGAGTGCTAGAAGTGAGATTACCGATAGTTAGCTCCAAGCGAATCATCCCAATTGCTTTTTGTCCTCCTTGATTAAAGCCATGAATCATCAAACGGCTGTCTGATAATTCATCAATGTCAATGCCGAGCTCCTTTATGGTGGATTTTGGGATAATATTGACTGCCGAACCATCATCGATCAGAATACGTCGGACCTTCTGTTCTCTCACATAGCCTGATACATACAGCGGCCGATTGTGGGGTTTGGACCCCAGCAGGAGATCCTAATCTGAAAATGAGATAGCAGAGTAACATTCGACATGATTTTGGTCCGTCTGCTGCTCCGCTGAGTTAGAATCATTTGATGGCTGAGATTCAGCCGAGGTCTGGAGAGTATTGCTGACTTGATTTTGCCACACTTCTGTTGATTGCAAAGCTATAAACAGCTGAGGGTTAGCGAGAAGGGTTTGGAGAGCTTCATATACCTTCTCCGTTGTCGACTTTTTGTTGTCGAGCGGCTCCTCCTTACGGTGTGTCACCTCTTCTGATGGTTTTGAAGTGATGGTGGTCTGGTTTGCTGAGGTTACGCCTTCCTGGTCCAGAATGATTTTATTCTGGCTTTTGAGCTTCATGATTAGCTCCTTCAGGACGAAACACTTCTAAGTTGGATGACTTACTATCCGGTGATATTTGCAGAATCTTGGATCGCTGACTCGATCTTTTTCATTCGGCCGCTTGCACTCTGGGAGTTCGATCAGCTTCGCCTCCAAGAGTTGTTCAAGAATGTCGGGGACGTCTGAGTCGGGGAATGAATACTGCTTCTGCTCCAGCTCTCGCAATGTCACCTTCCGCCTTTCCTGTTGTTTTGGCTGAGTTATTTGGGTCGGAGGATTTACCTTGGCTTTAGCTCTCACTTTTACTGGTGCGGCTTCAACAGTCATCACTTCTTTCCCTTTTCCGGAGCTGTTGGGTTTCTTAATCTCCCTTCTGCCCCCTTGCTGGTCCAACTGGATGGGAACCGTGCCTCCAGAAGTTTGGATGCTTATCTCCATATCATGTGCACGGGTCGCCAGTTCTTCGAAAGTTCGGGGTTTGACACCCTGCAGGATGTATAACAGCTCCCAATGCATTCCCTGGATGCACATCTCTACGGCAGAAGTCTCCGTCAGGCGATCTTTGCAGTCCAAGCTGAGGGCACGCCATCTGTTGATGTATTCGACAACGGGCTCTCCTTTCCTTTGTTTGGTGCTGGTAAGCTCCATCATACTTACCGTCCTTTGAGTGCTGAAAAATCTGTTGAGGAACTCTCGTTGTAGCTGTTCCCAACTGTCGATCGATTCTGATTCAAGATTTATGAACCAGGTGAAAGCGGTCTCCCTGAGTGAACGAACAAACTGCTTCACCAAAAGATCTCCGTAAGTCCCTGCGTTGTTGCAGGTTTCAACGAAGTGGGCGATGTGCTGTTTCGGATCGCCTCGTCCGTCGAATTGTTGAAATTTGGGCGGTTGGTAGCCCAAGGGCATGTTGAGACTTTCGATCCGTCTGGTGTACGGTTTGACGTACATCTGTGATCCTTGGAAGGATGTAGCTTGTTGCAGTCGGATCGTATTAGCTATCATTTCCTGCAATTGTTGAACAGATAGCGAAGCTACAGAGTTTGAGGGTGGCAGCTGTGTAGAACTACCTGGTCGCTTTTCTGCAGGGAAGAAGTCGGCTGGTGTGGCTTCTGGAGTGAAACCGGGTGGATATGGTTGCTCCTCGCGGATTTCGGGATCAACTTGGATCGGGGCTTTTCCTTTGAGAGCTGCGATCTGTTGATCTTTTTCCTCCACGACTCTGATCAGCTGTAAAATTTTGTTCTCCAATTCTGAAATCCTTTCCTCTGTGCTGGTTGTGTTGGTCATCATGACGGCAACAGATGAGGCTCCGGGAAAGACTGGGGGAGAAAACTCTTCTGATTCTTCTGTGTGGATCTCTACAGAATGAGTTGGATTCTGTTGAGCGGGTTTCGTCGCGTTGCCCCCGACTTCGATCGGGGTGGGTGATCGACTCCTCCATGCGGCAAGAGAGTCAGGGGAGAGATCCTGTTGTGCAAGCTGTGGACTCTCCATTTCGATATTTTGTCGGGTTTGGACGGTAAGAAATTGTGTCCGTCCCCGGGTTTCTGGACCTGCGTACCCAGGTAGGGTAGTTGATGCAGGCAATGGAGCCATTGCCTTCTTTTTTGTGGCAGCAGTTGTACTCCTTTTCGGTGCCATTTGATGTGCTAAACACCTGTAAAAATTTTTTTTTTTTTTATTTTTTTTTTCTCTCGGCTCCCCTTTTACCTCTTTTTTTTTTAGGAACAAGAGATGGGAGGTGAAGTTGTCCCACCGAGCGTGCCAAAAATTTGTAAGGCGTAAATTTCGAGCCTAAAATAATTAAACTCGAAAATACAAAAATAAATTACAAATAAAAATTGTAAAGTAAAAGAAAATTTACGTGGGGTCGATCTCCGTAGATCCTCCGATTAGTGTTCCTTTTTTGACTCCGTCAAGGGCTGCACGAGCTTGATCTTGACAAAAATAATTTCCACCGCTTTTTCTTGAACTGGATAGACTGAAACTGTGTCTGATTTGGATGTTTTGACTACGTTTAGGAACCGTAGAAACTTGATCTGAGCCGATCTGACTTAATTTCACCGATGGTCGAATGGACTTGTTCTCGGATGAGTTGCCTGGATTTTTCTGAGGGCCGTATGAGGCTTAATCCCAGCCGGATTTGTAATATTTTGATTTTTTTTTTTTTATCTCTCTCTTTTTTTTTTTTTTTCGCTTCGCTGTCTCTTCTGCGCTTTCTTCTTTCTTTTTTTTTTTCCTCTTCTTCTGCTGGCTTCTTTTTTTTTTCTTCAATTGGGGAGGTCATTTATAGGCCTCCCCCATGCCTGCCTGCCACCAACCAAATGGTTGGTGGCATTAATTAGGTTGGCAGCTGCCAACCTTCAAGGTTGGCGGCTGCCAACCATATAATTTTTTTTTTTTTATAAAATTATTAGTTTACAATTAGCAAGGAAATTTTTTTTTTAAAAAAAAAGAAACAAAGAAAGCCCAGAAGCCAAAGAAAGAAATTGATTGCTTTGAAAAAAAACCGAGGCAAAAAAGAAAAAAAAAAGGCAAGCAAGGAAGGAAAAAAAAAAAAAAAGCAAGGAGAGATTGAAAAAAAAAAACAAAGAAACAGGCGACGAAGAAAAGGGCGCAGAAACAAGAAGAAAAAAAAAGAAGACGGAAAGCTAAAAAAACACGAAGGAAGGCACAGAAAGCCAAAAAAAAAAAAAAAAAAAAGGCAAGAAAGTAAACAATTGAGGGAGGGTAAGAATTCTTATTACTAGGCTAAAGTTATATGCGTGGAAAACCCTACTTACTAAAAGCACATAATTTAAAATTTTAGGGTGGACAATTAGCCGCACTCACCACCACATTTATATGCCAATGTTTAGGGGATTCATTTCAAATCTAATAATTTTTCGATAATTGGTCATTTTTATGAGAAAAGTTAAATAATAATACTAACAACTAAAAGACTGAATTTGGCCTAAAGATCTAATAATCGTTATATCTATAACATAATTTTTTGTAGTTGAAAAAACCATAAAATAAAAGTAACTTGATTTGTGCTGTGCTAATCTACATATATTAATGAATAATTACTCTTTTTTTCTGTTACCATGTCCCGTATACTTTCTTAATTTTATCCAAAAATAAAGTTTTTATTTCTTTTTTTTTTTAGCAAATAGAAACATATCACATTTCATAACCGAGTAAACAAGTTACATAAAGGGCCCACCCAAAAATGAGCCCATACCACTTATACTACAGATATCAACCAGGCCACAGTATTAGTTACAATTCGGCCTACCGTAACTGTAGACCAATCCATTTACCCACCAGCACCCAAGTGACCCGAAAGAAGCACAGACCCGAGGCCAACGCATGGATAAAAAGCAGGCCCACCAGGAGAGAACCGGGATTCTAGAGATCAACCGATCTCAAACCCACAACTGCCGCTCAACGGTGAAACTCTAGATCAAGGAAGATGGCAAGCCCAGAAGGGTTGTCGGCGACTAATCCCCAGCAACTTGCTGGGAGGGCACCGACCACACCAAGGCACAAACTCATGACACATAAACAAACTAGAGCTATGGTATACAGAGAAACCAAACCAAGGAAGGTCGACCAAACTGTGACTGACGATTGAACAAGCATTAGGCAGGGCTAAAGGAAAAAGACCACCAAACTGTACAAAGAGGCCTCTGAAACCAGAAGACCACCCCTCCCCTGTCGGCGGAGGCGAGGGAGGTCACCAGAACTCCCAAACTGTGAATCAAGCACCACCAACAGAGAGACAGCCAATCGAAGCAGCTGACCCTCAACCACCAACCGAACCCGAAAAGCAAAATCAAACCCCGAGGACAAAGCCCCGACCAAACCCACGAAGGGTCGGAAGCTCACTAGGGAGCACAAAAACCCAGACCAACCAAGTCTGACTGAACGACGAAAGAGACAAAGAAGACTCTTGACGTACGTTAGAGGAAAGTTGCGCACGATAACCTTCCTTAACTAATAAAGTTCTTATTTCATGCATAACATTGTTGTCACATATCATATATATATATATATATATATATATATATATATATATATATATGCGTATCTCTTTATTTTGTAAATTTAGAAGACTTCTTATTTTCTTTTTCAATGCTAAGCAGATTTCAATTTTTATTAGTTTTCTGGACATCACAAAAGACAAAACTAACAATTTCACAGGCTATTCCCCTGACGAAAACACAACTACAAAGTCTAATCTTATCATGTATGCGTCCATCCATCGACGTGGAGAATCTTTCCGCATCGAGTTGCAATAAAGAGTTAGTGGAATTGACTATTGACTTCGGATTACAATCAAATAATTAAAGAATCTTACCATTAACGAATCTTGACTTTTTCACACCGCTGAAGAAAATAGTTCCTTGCTAAAAACAAGATTACGTAAGTCTTTTATTAAGATACATAAAAAAAAAATATATATATATATATATATATATATAATTAACTTAAAAATATTTAATAATTTACTTATTTTTTTAAAATTTAATATATTTTTTATAACTCAATAATTGAAATTACGATATATCCACTATACACTCATTTATACAATATTCCCTATATTTTTCCTAAAATCTTTTACCAATTAATGTGTCGCCAATGATTGTGGCTTACAATTAGGAAGTATCTTTTTTCTTCCTTCCTTTTTTTTCAACTTTTCAAACACTTTTTTAATAATCTCATTTTAAAAAGTAATTTAAATTAATTTAATATTAGATATAATTAAATAAGTTTAAATATAAATTTAATTAAAAATAAAAAATAAATATATATGGTACAAAAATAGATAATCTGTAACGAACACCACGCTTGGATTTTTCCACCAATCAAAATCAACGGCGGACATCCGCCACCTGGTCCCACATGATATGCCTGCCTAAGAAGAAAAAAAATTCTATCAATCACTGCCAAAAGCAAGAACGAAGAACACGTGTCAAATTCAGAGTCATACGATCATGGGGTCTCGACATGGTCCCACCGTCGGGTTCGGGAGCTTCGATCATCGCATCGACTTGCTTGTTCTAAGAACAAAAACCTTTTATAAAAGGGTGAAATGTCTTTAGGGAAGTGGGACCCATCGAATAGGTAAGCCTCCAGGAGCGTGCCACGTGTCCCATGGCAAGATTGATAAAACATTGTACAAAGCCTCATAGAATAGAATACGACAAAATCCCAAAGCCCCACGTAGGATGACCCTACAAAGAAAGAAAAGGCCAAAGGACAAGTAAAAATAAAAAATTATAATTATAAAAAAATAAAAGAGGGACCCCTCAAGCCCCGACAAAAGACAATGACGTCGCGCGCTTTTCACAAAAAGACAAAACACGTGTCACTCTCTAGATGCGGTGGGCTCGTGGTTTTGGGAAAGAGACAAGGGTATTTTGGAGAATTTAAGGGAATGGGGGTACAACTGCTGGTGGGGTTAGGCTGGCAAGAAGACTCAAAGACTTCGGAATGGAACCCTTTGTCGCCACGTGCCTTGGCGTCGGGCGCACGCAGGCGAGTCTTTTCATCTTCTTCCTCTTTTGGATTTGTATCGTAGCGAAGTTTTCCTGCCGGCGCAACTTACGGCCATGTTCCCATGATCATGCTATTCCACTCCAGCCAACTAAATAAAATAATATAATAATTACCCTAGTGCTTAATTTCATGGACATAAATAAACGTACGATATTTTTATAGGAGTGTGTTATATTATGAAAATTTCTTTATTTTTCTCTCTTTTTCTTTGGAACTAATGGAATGATACACAATAGTCAACAAAGTACAATTCATAGCCATGGTTCAGCGAAATCGTTGAGAGGAGTAACCAAGCTCCTAGTTGAGTTCAGTATTGGACCTTTTTTGGGTCAGGAATAGTCATGGCAAAAAGGTTGGGAAGAACCGCGCGTTAGTATTTTGATGTTTAAGTCAATCTTAGCCCAAGTATGGGTGTATGAAATGATATTGTTCTAGTAGTAAGGACAGGCTTTAGTTATCTCATATAGGTCTCAAGGTGTCAGTCTTAGTAATGACATTGTAAGAATGAATTAGGGGCATCTCGGGCTCGTCCTGAACTTGAAGAGAACTCACACAAGAGAGTGACTTAGGTCTAAGGAGAATCAGGTCTTACAATAGGCTTTGCGTCCAAACGCGAACTTGAGTGAATCAGTGGACCTGATAGCCTATACTCTATCAATTATTAAATGGGAAAGTTTGGTGTCCGGACTATTTCTCTATTTGGACAAATAATAAAAATGCAACTGATTGTAAATGTAATTCAATCGCATTGTTTTTTTAAACATATATTATATAAGATTTACACTTTATATTTTAAAATAATATATATTTAATTTTAAATTTTAAATTTGTAATTATTTATTTCATATTTTTTAATATCATTATACTAAATTAGGGAATAGTTACATTTTTATTTTGTGTCCGAACAATTTCTCTAATGCTGTGGAAAGATTGGAAAAGGTGAGAAAAGAGAAAAAAAGTAACAGAAAAAATAAATTGTTTGAATAAGTGATGAGAATTATAAAAAAATATAGAAAAAATGAATAATAATTAGTAAAAGAAAAAATGGTGAAAAAATAAATTATTTAGATAAGTGAATAAGATTAAGAAAAAAAAAGTGAAAAAAAATAAAATATAATGATTATAATTTTTTTTTTTTATTAAGAGAAAGCAAAACACACACGGCTTGAAAAAATTGTCCGCAGCCCAATTTATGCCCTTACTAAATTTGATTTATAATTTCTAGAAGTTACAAATTTATTACAGAAAGCTATCTTGTCCATGCATCAATGAAAAGCTACCGCACCTCGTTTAAAAGGAAAAAGATGAGCAAACGTGAGAATGCGATAAATGTATAGTAAAATAAATTGTTAAATTTTAAAAAATTAATTAAATTTTAAAAAAATTAAAAATAAATAAATTATTAAATATTATTAAATTAATTATATATTTTTTTATATATTTATCTAAATATATCTGTACAGTGACCCTCAACAAAAGGACGAGTAAATTCTATGTGAATGGACAAGATAGCAGTTCGGTACTGTTACAGAAAACTATCTTGCTCAGATAGAATTTACTTCTTCGGTTAAAATAAGGCTACTCCTCCTGTTTTAAAATAAGTGCTATAGCTAGAAGCAGATTTAATATTATTATTTAAAGCATCACTTACTCACTTTTGCTCCAATAAATCAAAAAGCCAATTCACTCGACAAAAAAAACAAAAAAAAAAAAGGGAAAATGGTCAATGACACAGAGGAGTTGAAAAACTGGACCAACTCTTTATCTTATTGTCTAAGCAAAGCAAAAGAAAACAAAACTAGGAAACCGACAAGAAAGAATTAGGCCTGCCAATGCCAATAGGCCTCAGGTCTCGTGTCTCAACTCAACGTCCTTCCCATTCACACGTCACGGAAATTTGTGACCAAATGGAATCGTTGGTGGGTGGCAAATGGCCAAATCCGGTTTGGAAAAACATAATCAAAACACATTATCATTATCAAAATAATAAAATAGAAAATTGCAAAGACAAACAAAAGATTACCATAGCCAAGTTCGCCGAATAAAATGTGAAAATATAAACAATACCTTACACAATCTTATAAAAAAAAATAAAATGTAAAAATATAAATAAT
This sequence comes from Carallia pectinifolia, assembly GCA_037832335.1. Lineage (NCBI taxonomy): Eukaryota > Viridiplantae > Streptophyta > Magnoliopsida > Malpighiales > Rhizophoraceae > Carallia > Carallia pectinifolia. The sequence continues at coordinate 12,017,254 of CM075447.1, read as the reverse complement.
ATTTTATAATTTTATTAAAAAATATCATAATACTGTACAGCAAAGCAATTGGATAGCTAAGAATATCACAATAAAGTTTATAACTCATCCATATGTTTTTTATTTTTGGCATGTTCTGAAGAAATATTATACAGTCCAGATGCTAAATAGTAAATACTAAAATAGTCCGTATTTATTTTGTATCGCATGTATCCACGCATGCAAAAGAAGAGAGAGAGAGAGAGAGCGGGAGGAGAGAGAGAGGCACGAGTAGGTCCCACACGAACAGTTTTATTCGGCCGGCCTCTTTGTCGTCTCGTTCGTCTCCGTCCATCTCCCTCGCTCCATTCTCTTTGACTCTCTCTCTCTCTCTCTCTCTCTCTCTCTGTTGTAATTTGGTCACTTATCCTTTCTAAAATCTCGACAACGCGTACTTTGTTTTTGCAATTCTCTCGCTCGGACTGTTGTCCTTTTTTTTTTCTTCATTTAAATTTGTTCAGAAATCATTAACGAGGAATAGATTTCCACAAGTACAAAACAGACATAAAGTTCTAGTTATACGGAGACACAGAGAGAGAGGGGGGCAGAGGGAGGGCAAGGCCTTGTTCCTTTGGTTGTTCAAGTGTTCTTGCACTTCTTCATCTCCACCTCTGAGTTCTGAAATGCCAGAGAATAATGAATGGAAGAGTTTAAATTTGAGTTGAGGCCGATACTTTTTTAAAGATCATTTCTTTTTGCTTTCTGGGTTGTTTACATCCACTGTTAAGCTTTTTTAGCTCTTGGGTTTTTGGTCTCTAGGCGTAGAGAGAGCCCCTTCTTTCATGGCTGGCAGTAATGAGGTCAACCTTAATGAATCTAAGGTTCTCTCTCTCCCCTTCTCGTTTCTTCTCTCGGGTTTTTTTTTTTTTTGATTCTCATCTGAAGTCTATTTTGTTTTCAGTGACAGAGAGATGGGAAATCCAGACTTAATAATTGCTTTCACTTGAGGGGTGTTTTCGATTTTCTGTCAAATAATGGCAAAGAAAAATCTTTCGTGTTCTGTTTAAGCCATTTGTTCTGGCAAAATGCAATAAAGGGTTTCGACTTCAATCTATGGCACTTTGATTTTAAATCCAAGTTTGCTTCTTTTCGGCTTTTGATGTTAGCGAATACGATTGGTTGATGAAATTGTTGTTTTTTCGTTCGATTTTTCTTCCCCATCAAGTCTTTTTGGCGTTCGCGCTCTGGATTTTCAATCATACTTTTGTGGGTAACGTTTTTCTTACAGTCTTGGGGGTGCTTCTTTCCGTTGTTGCCTTTTTGGGTGCTGAATAATATCCCAAGGGATGCATACTGTCAATCTTAGATCTCAATTAAAAGCCAAAAATGTTTTCGTGGAACTTTTTTTTTTTCCAAGAAAAATATCTAATGATTATTTTGCTGTTGCAGAGGGTTGTTCCACTGAACACATGGGTCCTCATTTCCAACTTTAAGCTAGCATATAATCTGCTTCGCCGGCCTGATGGGACCTTGAACCGAGATTTGGCAGAGTTTCTTGACCGTAAGGTTCCTGCAAACACAGTCCCTGTAGATGGGGTTTTCTCCTTCGATCATATTGATCGAGCCACTGGTCTTCTTAACCGGGTTTACCAGCCTGCTCCAGAAAATGTGGCTCAATGGGGCATTGTAGAGCTTGCAAAGCCCTTGAGCACCACCGAGATTGTTCCTGTTATAATCTTCTTTCACGGTGGAGCCTTTTCCCATTCCTCTGCTAATAGTGCTATCTACGACACCTTTTGTCGCAGACTTGTAAGCGTTTGTAAGGCTGTTGTGGTGTCGGTTGATTATCGCCGATCACCCGAGTATCGTTATCCCTGTGCATATGATGATGGCTGGGAAGCTCTTAAGTGGGTTAAATCCAGAACTTGGCTTCAGAGTGGAAAGGATTCCAAGGTTCACGTCTATTTGGCTGGTGATAGTTCAGGTGGTAATATCGCTCACCACGTTGCAGTGAGGGCAGCTGAAGAAGAAGTGGAGGTTTTCGGTAACATATTGCTTCACCCAATGTTCGGGGGGCAACAGAGAACGGAATCAGAGAACAATTTAGATGGCAAGTATTTTGTGTCAATTGAGGTTCGAGACTGGTATTGGAGAGCATTCCTACCTGAAGGGGAAGACAGAGACCATCCGGCATGTAACGTATTCGGCCCCAGAGGCAAAAACCTTAAGGGACTCAAGTTCCCAAAGAGTCTAGTTGTTGTGGCTGGTTTGGATCTCCTTCAGGATTGGCAGCTAGGTTATGTTGAAGGGCTCCAAAAAGCCGGCCATGAAGTAAAACTTCTCTATCTTAAGCAGGCAACTATAGGGTTCTACTTCTTGCCGAATAACGATCACTTCTATTGCCTTATGGAGGAGATTCGGAACTTTGTGAGTTCCTGACTGTTAATAGACTAATTAACCTTATCTACAGGCAGCCATACATAACAGAAGCTTGACATTTCACTTGGGTTCTTCTTTTTCTTTGTCCCCTTTTGGAAGTGTTGGTGTGTAGTTGTGGAGATTGTGTACTATTGCTTACTTAGTTCTTACCACTTGTGGTGTTCGTGCGAGTTCTGTTCTGTCTTTGGAAAATACTTTGTTCTTGGACCGGAGATTGCTGCTCACTGCTCATGTCTTGTTGGTGCATGAAAGTATTCTACCCAAGAAGGCCGGTTTCAGTGGTTCAGAACATGGTAATTAGCTCACGCAGTTTGGCTGGACCATCACATACAAGGCTTACCCCTGTTGCTTTCTGGCCACAAATTACGGGGAAGATAAAGTGTGGGGAAAGTGATTGGTGGTTAGTCAATTGCTTTTAGTTAGTAATTGATCTAGTTTGTAAGAGCTAATTTCAGCATATGAGTGGAACCTATCCACGTTGCTGTGAAATTATATGTTATACTCATGTTCTGAAATTAATATAAAAGATTTTGCTTGGGTTTTCAATTCTTAATCTTGGGTGCCTTGGGTCTCTGTTATTTTCCAATCCTAACCACCTTTTTCATTTTGATTTCTTGAGAAAGGTATTAATATCAGTACATTCTTCCTTGAAATCTTTTTGGTTTTTTTTTTTTTTTTAAATCTTGTGAGACAGCTATTGCCCATACAAACAAAAGGGGAAAATGGCGGGTGCCAGGGATCGAACCCTGTCAATCAATACCTGAGTCAGAACTCGTAGTCATTGTTCTGCCTTCTTAAGTGGTTGAAGGTATGAAATGGAGGGCAATTTGGGTCTGCTTTTGTGTGGGTGGATTGTTAACCTTAAATGGCCTGCACAAAATGTCTGCATAAATTAATGTAACAAAAAAAGGAAACTGCTTCCTGAAGGCCGGGCTTAAAATGGGCAACAGACTGCGTATCTCAAGGCAGCCATGACAGTGTCTCCCAAGGAGCACAGTTATATATTTTTGGTGATTTTGTTCAGATTTTGTTTTGAGATAAATTGTGATTGGTATTTTTAAAATAAGAATTGATATTTTTATAATATTAAAATAACAAATATTTAAAAAATATTAATTTTTATTTAAAAATTAACAGTCTCCAATTTAAGTAGAATAAAATCTGAAATATAAACAGTTGGGATACTAATTTTTTTTCTCTCGAATAAGACCCCGTCCGCTAAAAGGAGGATTAAGATCTTGGACATTTACAAGAATGATTAGACACATGGGTTCATATCCTGGATATCGCCATCTTTCTACGTCTAAAATTAATTAAATCTTCTTGGCCCAACAAGAAAAACAAGGCAATTGATTACTTATTGTCATCTTCTGATTGCCAATATTTAACCGGGGATTGGTTGGAGTTTGGGATTAGGTAGGCAATCGCAGGAATTGGTCGTGTTTTTGATGTGAGGGAAAACTTAGCTAATAGACACCATTCGTCGTTGGGAATTTTGGATGCATTATAAGGGACCACAATTAAAAAACAAACAAAAACATCACCAACAAACGGATAAAGCTCAACCCCGTTTGGAAATTCTGTTGTTGCCTTGTTGGTATTTGCTTTTAAAGTGCTCTCTCAATGGGTAGTCGCTCTACTCAGTGGAAGAAACAAATAGGCTTTGGACAATGACAGGGAACCTTGTCTTTAATTGAGTTTTCTAGGCTTTTGCTTAGAATTCAAGCTCAGGCCGGATCTATAAATCAACTTAAAAAAATTCACTTTATTGGACTTATTTCTTCAACTTTCTTGTTCAGACTTGAGATCAGCTTTATGGTTCCCTACATCAAGTTCAAGTTTTCCTCCACAAAATAGTGGTTTGTGTTTGTAATTTTTTTTTTTTTGGTTATCTGGCTCTAATTAGATTCAATCTTGAGAGTTTCAACATTGAAGATAAGAACGAATGCGATTGATAAAACTCATTTAATTTTGTTTGAGAATATGATATACCGAAATCATCATTTGCTATGAACAAAATTGTGATCAAAGACCGATTACGCCTCTTATGGACACAGTCTGTTACGTACGTGGCACGAAGATATATTAACTTTTAATTCTACATTTTATCGACCATTTTAACATTTAATATTGCATATCAAAATTTAAATCCTGGGGCCGCAAATAATAAAAATGAACGGTTTTGGTATTTGGTGGTTAATCAATCGTATTTCTGTGGTAATTGGTAGTTTGCAAGCACAAACGCTTGCAATTGACTGGAACATATACACTTTGCTATTAATTTTGTTTTAAAATTTATACAAATATTTTCCGAAATGGCGTTTATTATTTTAATCCTTGTGTCTTCTCAAAAGAATAAAACCTGGTACTATGCCTGGATGAGGTTATATCGCTTTTAGGATGGCAGAGCATCCATATCATAGGATATTTAATTTGGATTCTGATGAATGCCATTTTTATGTGATTTTGACATGCTTTTTACGATTTCTTTTTACGATTTTGAGGGCAAAATAATAGACATGCTTTTTGCGATTTCTTTTTTTCTTTTTGGACATCATAGGGATACGTGAATGCTTTTTGTTGTCAAATAATTTACTTAATAACGTCAACTGTGATATTTCACCAATTTTCCCATCTTTTATGCCCTGATTATTTAGTTAGAAAGAGAATAGAAAAGAAAAAAAATAAAAAATAATATAATAATAATGATATTATAATTAATAAATAATAATAAAAAAAAATTGTGAGAAAGAAAATAAATAATAATTTATAAGAGAAAAAATAAAAAATAATTGTTTAGATTGATAAAAAATAAATAGAAAAAAAATAAATAGAAAATAATTTTTTTTTCTTTTCTTTTAAAAAATTGCCAAACACACCTACATGCGTTATGCGGTAACAATTTATACGCGTAGGATCTTGGTTCAACTAACAGCCTTTATTTAAAGCCATTCATTTTATTATGCCTTCTCCTAATTTTAAACACTCGTGAATAGAGTTTGCAACAGTTTAGACATATTTCATATTTAATACAAACTATCAAAAAAAAAAAAAACCTCCAATCTACCTGAATAGTGAGAGGAAAGAGAAAAAGCAACCTAAGTTATTTTGGTATCTTTAATTCGAAAGAATCTAGAACAGTTGCACCTCACACCATATATAGTTCATAGTTAAGTGAAATAATAAGAAAAGATTCATGTAGTTTAGCCCCAATAAATTTGGAATTAAGACTTTATTATTGTTGTAGCCATAACCTCAAACAATTGAGAGATCAATTACTTATTTGGTTCAAACGGTAAGATGAGATAAATAGTGTTGTAAAGATACAACATTGGAACCAAAAAAAAAAAAAACGAAGATCTTCCAAATTCCACTCCTTGTGTTTTCCTCCCAAAAAAAGGAAGATGATCTCCCACAACCTTCTTCCTCCTCTATCCATGGATCCAGCTTCTCGCATATCATTACAAATACCAACAGGGATTGCCTAAGACAAAATGGAATGCAAATATTCATAATTACTTGAGCTTTTTTTTTTTCCCTTCTTTTTTTGATAGGACTTAAGCTTTGGCTTTCAAACTAGATCATTGATTACAACTATAAAATAATATTCGAAATAATGGAAATCCCTGCGGATGTAGTCATATGACCGCTTATTAAAACTAAAAAATAAGATTACTTAAGAGTTTTACGTAAGATTTACTTCTCATTATAACTCTGATATAAACATAGCTGTGAGACTGTATCTCTAGCAGATTGTTATGTTTTTTTTCTTGTATCAACATTTGAGAGGTTTCTTCTAATCCCTAACCGTTTAACTATGTTCCAATCAATGTCAATCCTAAATTCAGCCTTTATTCAGTGTCTTTACACCAAACTTGGTATCATAAGGTGACCTCTGTAGATAACGTTTGAGATAATTCTTTCCTTAAATTAGCATCTCTAATTTAAAACAGATTAAGTAGAGAGAAAAAATGAATAGGGTTGAACTCAAAGAGGAAGTTAAATTTTGAAAAGAATCAAGACTTAGTTCAGACAATGAAAACTTAGGACCTTTTGACTATAAAGCGCTTAAGGTTGAAATTTCTTAAGTTTGACATAATCTATGATTTTTATTACACTCAATAAACCATTCCAATAATGCATTTTCATTTCCTGTATAAAAGCATTAATCTTCGCACTAGTCTACTTAAAATTTGAGTTCACAGCAAGATAACAGATCTCTCCAAGCATGACCCAATTATCATTAACCAGAAGATATTTCTTCAAAACCTTCATTAAAAAATAGATAACAGGTTACTAAACAGGATCCAGGAACAAAAAGAACATACCTATGAATTACTTGGGATTGCGATGTCATCTTGCAGTGAGAGATCAACCATTCTTAGAATCGCCCAAGTGCCTCATATACACTGATGTGCGACTGCATTAACAGATTTGTAACATAGGGCATGGATCATGAGGAATCCCATATCCATGCTTGTACATCAATCCCATTACTTGGTTAGCCTTATGTCTGCGACCCCATGTTTTGTACGCCTTATACAGTATGTATAATGTTTTCTTCGTGCGCCCAAAGTTGAAATTCTCCATCTCATTAAGGGTGATCTCCATTTCACTCAATCGGTTCTGTGATGCATACATGACCATCTTGCAATGATACAAGGACCGGCAAATTCTCCAACCAGCACATTCAGCAGATTTGATGAATTCTGCTAGTCTGTCCACGGCATTGCATCTGAAATAACTAGCAATGATGGCCCGCATTACAGCATTTGTTGTTACAGTGGTCCTACGCTCAAATGCCTCATTAATTAAGTTCTCCATCCGCTCTAACCAATCCTCTTGAGCATATACCCGAATCAACATCACATGCAACCAAGCCCTATAGTCCTCCTCTGGAATGAAATTCAGTAGTGCATCAATCTTCTGAATCCTATCTGAGACAGAGCTTTTACAATATGCACATATCATGATCCTGATCAATGGAGTATGCTTGGTATTAACATGAAACTTCACCAAGTCATATGTCTCTTCCATCTTTTGCAAATTCCCGGAGATTGCATAGCCTCGAAGCATTAGCAAGTAGGTTTCAAGATCAGGCTTAACGTGACCTGCCTTCATAGTTTGAAAAGTCCTTTCCATACTGTCCCACATCCAAGCTGTCAAATAACCGGAAATTAAATAATTGTATGTGCTCAAGTTTGGCAAGATATTCGAATCCTTCATCTCCTCATACGTGGCCTCCATTTGATCTATCAGCATCAAGCGACCAAAGAGTGATACAAGAATGTTATATGTTACGACTGAAGGAGCGCAACTGGCTTCCTTTTGTAATTCATGAAACAAGGACCGACATCTATCCGGGAAACCATTATACAAAAAAGCACTCATCAATGCGTTGTACGTAGAGGTGTTATTCACACCATTTGAACTAGCCTCAGAAAATAGATAAGCTGCAAGATCAATATTCTTGGCTCTACCAGCAATAGTGATACCCTTGGCATATTCCTCTGATGCCATCGGAATGCCACATTCTGCTTGTTTCCTTCTCCAATTAAAAACCTGGATTATATAATTGTTTAGTTACTACATTAACATCATAGGAAAATAAAAGAACTGTGGGAAACAGAAACATCATTAACATTCCCCAACACATCTTTGAACAACAAATCATCTAGCTTCACCTCTACAACAATGCGAAAAGCAGTCCCCACCGAGGACTTTTCTTTGTTACATGAAGCAAATCAATCCATCTCTCACTGGTGGTGCCTCAAGCCAACCGCTTCGTCATAATTGAAATGGGTTAAATTGTGTCCACTCGATGTGTATTACATTTCATACCAATTTAGCCATGCAAAATTAATTAGATCAATGGTCTTGCAGTATAAACATTTAGACCAATATTAGAAAGTAAAAAAAGAACGAATCCGACTAAGACGAAAGGAAAATCAAAATAATAAAGCAAACAGAGTTTAAAAAGAAAAGAAAAGACCTCGAGGGCTAAATTAGGCCAAGACCCCAATTGCTTCAAGAGCTCAATGAAAGCGGAGCCATCGCTACACCTCCGAAACAAGGGCTCACCCTTCTCTTCCAAAACCGCGACAACCTCACTGAAATCCGCGACATTCAGGACCACTTCGTCCGCCAAATCGGACACCGCACGGCTCAGATCCTCCCTGGCTTTCGTGTCCGAGAAAAGAGGGATGATGCTGGGGAAGATCCCGGGCGGCGGCGGCTGGGAAACGTTGTCGGCGGCCTGGGGGGCAGCAGGGGTCGGTTGGGGGGCAAATGTGTAAGGGGACTTTATGAGGGTGAAGGTTGCAGGGTTTAGGGTTTTGGGCTTGGAAGAAGTAAGAGGGCATCTGCGGAGGAGGCAGAGCATCTCTGCTGCTTGGCCCACCTCCGAGATTTTGAACACTCGCTTCATATCATACTCTTTCTCCAACCTAACCCCATCTCTTCTTTGCAGGGTTTAAGCGTCATTTTAAGAAGACAAACAAAAAAAAAAAATGAAGCAAAACAGAGCCTTGAGACAGAGAGAAACCTCGGCGGCGGAGGCAGCTGTTATGGATGGATGTGACCAATCCGCAATCAGCCATTGGTGTCGTGTGTTCGGGCATTTGGGTTGACGAGGTTTGGGCTTCCACAACGTTGTTTTCGTTTTGGGATGCCAGATGGGTCTTAAATAGAATGCCTCTGCTCTGGACAAACCAGGCCCTACTGTTGGGATCCAAGCCCAACTATCCAATTTACTCTCTTTTGCTTTATACATCCTAAATCCTAATCATTACTATGCAAATAAGATTAACGGCGAAGGCCTATGGCCCGACATTATGGCCATGGACTCGACCACACTGTATTAGCTAAAAGAACAAACATTTTTATTTTATTTTTTAAATTAAGGTTCAAGAGTAACCCTAATTATATTTAAGATAACACTAATTATATTTAAGATTTAATTATTTTTTTTTTAAAAAGAGGGAGTATGACCCAAAACCTTTGGGCATATAACCGTGCCCTAAGATTAATTACAAGAAAACACATTAAATTTGGATTTTTTCTGGCAAGGAAGAGCAATTGGGTAAGGACAACGAAAAAATAAGTTATGAAATCTGAAAAATAACATTTCATTTATCTAGATTTTTTTTTTTTACTCATTAATTCTTCCGAGTCCATTATTCAGGGTCTCTCATCCTTTTTTTTTTTTTTTTCTGTGTATATTGATTCCTTAGTGGGAGGAGGGAATCCAACATGGAATAATTGCTTAATCAACAAAGTATCCTTACTTGGGTAAGAATCTCAAACTAATGCAGAATGATCCGGGTCCCATTAAAAAAGAGAAAAAACAAACAAATAAAAGGAACGTTGTTGTCCTAAGATTATGGGGGGCCATACCTAAGTGGCTGCAGAATTTGTCCCTGAATTTAACATGAAGAAACAGAACAAAACAAGGGCCCCACATGCATGATAATAAAATGGTCTCTGAAAATTATTTGTTTTTGCTTCAACGCAAAAAATCCGGTTGATATGACTCCCAAGTCTAATCTTGGGAATTTTCTAATCCATAAGTTTAAATTTTAACAAAATCGCCCGCATTTTGGCAATATATCAGCTGCCTGTCGGCAGTAGCTTTTGGGCGTCCCCTGTAGTTGAATTTTGTGGATCATTGTCCAATTTGTTGTTTGATTAGCTAGATGTATTACAAGTTTACAACCCCACTTTCGACTAAAGAAATCTCAAGATCCTGAGCGAAGGGAGGAGACGCAAAGAAAAAGACGCATGAGAAAAGAACAAGGAGACCAAAAGAACGGAAGAAATTACGTCGCAAGAAAGGGGGGAAAATGGAGTGCTTGACCGACAATTCAACAAGATGTCAATCATGTGGAAATGTGTTTTTGTACTTTACAGCTTCGCGCTCGTAAACTAAGTATTCGTGATTTGCCAGAGATATATTTAACTTCAGGTGCTTTTTAATCTGACTTTTTTTTTTTTGGAATAAAATTCATTCATCACATCATATAAATTTATTTTTTAAATTTTTTATTTTAAATAGACCCAACTCATTACATGACGTGAGATCATAAATAAATACTCATAAAAATTAGTCAAATTAAAAATATCCTTAACTTTGTCGTGTTGTTATAATAGATTATCATCTATGGAGCACGACAATTAGTAGCATATCAATATATTACAAACTGGGTGTCTTTTTTTTTCTAATTTTTCTTATACATTGGGTATGCCTTGAATACGTTTAAAACACTCAAACACATTCTTGAAATGTCTCAGACATGTCAGGAACACACTTTGTACATTTCTTGAACATTAATTTCCTAAAGGGTGTGGGTACAAATTCTGAAATTCTTTGCCTGATTTTCTGCGTGTATGTAGCAGGTTTTTATTTTTTTTTAACAACAATGATACTTTTTATAATAAAAAATAATAATAAAATGTACTTTTTTTTTTTTTTGGTTACAGAACATATAAATATTATTATAAAAAATTAAAAATTTGTTGCATTTGAATATAAAATCAGATTAAAAAAATTCAGACAGACAGGGTACTTTTCCCTTTCATAAACTATAAACTGTAAGAATCATTGAAAAATGTATAGGGAGTTAGAGAAGACAATTCATTTCTCATGAAAGTGGCATGTATTTGAAAAGCCTCAAAAAGGGACTTTGTAAGGGACCTCCAAGTGCGTGCGTGATGAATGCTAGTTCACCCATCTAGCTGTCTCCTCCATATATCTTACAAAGCCATAATTTTAAACTTCAGGCCCGTGCATTTCAAAAGCTGAAAAAGTATGAGACCCTCTCCTCTCATATGATTTCACCCCTCCCATTCCCCACATCTCCACTTCTAGTTGACAACAAAAGCCAAAAACAAACAACAAAATTTTCGTTTGAAAAATAAAGCACAAAGAAAGGATGATCTGTATGCCACAAGCAAAAGAAAAAAAAAAAAAAAACCCGAATTTATGTAGTGTTATTGCAGAAACGCGACTTGGGCAGTTGGAAAACCATTTTCGGTGGTTTTTTTTTCTTTTCTTTTCTTTTCTTGTTGTTCGCCATTCGGAGGGTTTTGTTGCCTCTCAGTATCTGATATTCGTCCGCATTGCAAGAGCGAATTTGAGATCTTTTAATTCTAACATTTCGTTACCGTTTATTTTGTTGATTTCATATTCCAGATTATTGGGTTATTTACTCTCGTCTCTTCCAAATAAATCCTTTATACAATTTTGAAGTGAAGGTGACGAGAAACTTCACATTCAATAATTGGAAACCAACGCCATTAATTATATTCGAAACATCAATATCCTTTTAGAATATAAATAAAAGAACTCTCCTACACGACAGTACTTTAAACAGTATTATGGTGGTCACATAATTTATTCGACAGCAATTAAATGTTTATCTTTTCTTAAAAAAATTTAATTATTTAACAATTTGTATCGTTTCGTTTCAAAGTTTATTGTTAATTTTTTGAGAAAATGATAAATTAATATCATTTTCTCAAACATATATTATACTATTATAACAGTTCATTATACATATTAAGCATAAATACAAATTTTGCCCATTTTCTTTAACTCTTTTAAAAATTTTACTCATAATTTTTTTTAAAACGTATCATTAACGTTTTCACTGTGAATATTTTTTACCTTTTTCCTTAACATGCCGTTAAGTTTGATAGTTATCAGTCTAATCAATATTACATCATTTAAGTCATACATCACATCAACATAAGATGATGACATGATACACAACTATTTTTTTCTACATATTTTTTCAGAAATTTTAACTTTTAATTTTTTTGTAAAAACTTATAATACTATTTATTTTTTTTTTCAAATGTCTTTTTTTTCACAGGCCAGACCTCGCCGCCCATTAAGCCGTCGCTTTGAGGCTCCAATTCCACTGCTTCCATACCTTATCTCTGCTGCTGCTGGTAACTGGTGCCATCTGCCATGCCAATGCCATCGACGAGAAGCTCCATCATCTTCCGGGCCCAGATTCGACCCGGTTTGAATGCCACCTGAATTAATGTAACCCCATGCTGGATTTTGGGAATCATGTGTACGGTCGAACACCACTTGGATATCTAAAGAGTAGATAGCTCAGGCGTGAAGTTCTTAGGGTCGACCCAATTCATTAACTTGATGTACTGCTTGATTTACAGGGATATTATCAATATCATCGCCCTGATAATTAAAATTTCAATTCATACTATTTAATTGTTATATTATTTATTGAAAATGATTTTTTGAAAAAATAGAATTTGAAAGTTAAAATTTCTAAAAAAATTATATGAAAAACTTTTTGTGTCGTGTCATCATTTTATACTGATATTACATCTGATTTAGATAATATGGAGCTGATGAACTGACAAGTGTCAGATATAATGATATACTAATAAAAATGAGTAAAAAAAGTTAACGGCAAAAAAAGTGAACGATGGATTCTAAAAATTAAAAATATTATAAGTGAAATTTAAAAAAAAAAGTTAAAAGTAATAGACAAAATATGTATTTATGTCTATATATCCTATACAACGCGTTGTCCTAATTGACGGCAAAGATCACACATATACTTGCATCTTGCAATTATGACAATATGATGCGAGTTTGCATTCGCAATGCGTCAAATTAAATAATAAAGCTTGAATCTTAGTTGGCTTAAATCTTACTTGCTCCTTCTCTCTTCGACAAAAACAATAACAAAAATTAACGTTGTTAGTTATACATAAACCTTTGCAAGTTGTTACAAAACACGAGTTTATGTCCACCAACCGGAGACAATCCTTTTGTTAATGGCCTGAGGAAGAGTATCTTAATTAAGAAAATAAACAAAAATAGTAATTCTAGACCCATTTCCATTGGAAATATTAGCTACAAATTATGAATCTATTCACAATTTCCTTATTCTCAATTTTTTCTCAGCTCCTAAAAAATATTTTAAATTTGTCCAACGTCCCCCCCCCCCCGCCCAAAAAAAAAAAAACCTCACACGATGAATTTATCAAATTAAAATATGATCCTATACGTATATCAACCAACAAAAATTCCAACTTTACCCCTTCCACTCGCTACACTGTGCAGTAGGCCTCGCCTTCTGGTTCCCAGCCTTCAACGGGCAAGGCGCCTGTACAGGTGGGACCATACAATTATACTGCAAACACAATGAGCTGCTCAAAGGAATCTCAGCCGTTGGATTGATTCCAATACCCGTTAGATAATTGTGCTGCAAGTATAACGTCTGTATGCCAGCGTCTAACAAACGGTCGACGAAGCTACCCGGAACCTGACCCGTGAACCGGTTATTGTTCAGGTACAAATTCTGTACGGTCGAGAACATGGGCGATATTTGACCCGACAATCTGTTGAAGCTAAGATCAACGGACGGGATTGTCACCTGGTCAGCCGGTTGAACCGGACCGGAAAATAAGTTTCTCTGTAATTGAAGATTGGTCAGTGGAAATGTGAAGAGGCGGCCGGGGATGCCGCCGTAGAACCGGTTCATGCTCAGGTCTAAAAAGTTCAGCTGATCGAGCCGGTCCAAGAACCGGTCCACGGAACCGGTGAGGCGGTTCCACGATAGCGAGAGGTACTGAAGCGAAGGAGGGAGAGAAGACGGAGGAAGTGAACCGGAGAGATCGTTGTGCTTCAAGTCGAGCCGGGTCAAAGATTGGGAGAGAAAGGAAGGAACGGGACCCGAGAGGCGGTTGTGGCTGAGAACGACGTTAGACAACTCCGGTATTGTTCCGATCGAGGGAGGAATTTCTCCGGTGAGGATATTGTAGCTGAGATCGAGGGTTCTGAGATTGGGCAACTGGCCGAGACCCGCCGGAATCTCGCCAGAGAGGAAGTTTCGGCCGATGGCGAGGAACCGGAGGTCCTTCAGTTGGGAGAGAGATTGGGGCAAAGAACCGATTATCCGGCCCGGAACAATGGATAACTCGGCCAAAGCAGAGAGCTTTCCAATGGCAGGGTCAAGCCGGCCGGTGAGACCGGGAGAGCCAGCCCTGGGGTCACCCAGATTGAGAGCAATGACCTTGTCGGAATCACAATAAACTCCGGCGAAGTTACAAGGATCGGCAGTGAAATCCCAGGAAGCGAAGAAGTTGGAGCCCGGCATGTCGTCCAAAGCTTTCCGAATAGATTGCAGAGCCAAGAAATCAAGAGGGTCCAAAATTGCATGGGCGAAAAACCCCACATTGCACTGAACCAAAAATACAGCAACCAAAATGGATATCACCGTTGCTCTCAGCTGTTTCGCCATTGGAGGCAGAACTGAAAGAGGCGGCAATGAAGCAGAAGGGGAAGAAGAAGAAGAAGAAGAGGGGTTATTTATATACAGGAAAAGATTGAACCTTTGGACTGATTGATACAATTGGAAAGCTTTTACGTGAGACCCAGGAAAAAAAAAAAATAAAGGTAACGATTTATGGTAAGAAATGGGGTGAAAGCTTTTAATGGAAAAACTATCAGCATCAAAAAGATCACAAAGATTTCGAGAGAAAAAGACAGAGTGGCTTTGAAGAGAAGCAAAGAAAAGAAAGGGAAGGAAGGGGTCTTTGAATTTTTCTTGACAATCTCAGTTATTGTACAAATGAATGCTCTCTCTATGCCGGCTCTGTATGTAAGAGTCTTTCTTTCAGTCTCTGCTGCGAGTTATTGATATGTTTATTTCATTTTATTAATGTTTTTGTGATCTTCTTAAGTTTATGTCGTTTTCCTGTTTCTTTTTCGGGAATAGGTTCGGTTGCAAACGGCTGTCCGAGCCGACGTGGACGGGCCAGGTTGATACCCAGAAAAAGAAGCAACCACCCGACCCGAGTAAAGTGGCTCCATCAAGGTCGGGGTTTAACGCAGTAACATCTGTAGCATGCAATTAATATCACCGACGAAAAATGGCTGACACGTATCAGAGAAGTGGAAGAATCCCCAAATTATCCATTCAGTCTCATCGCATTCCATGTAACCAGCACAGCTGTTCATAAACTGCTTAACTTGTCAAAAACTATCAGATTTGAATTGCTTCTATCCGCATCCGTCAGAGCGGATAAGAAAAAAAAATTAATTACAATTTTTATTTTCTCAAAACCTCTAAAAATAGATTGATTATGATTTTAAAATTTTAAAAACTGCAGTTAATCGACTTAATCTGTTTTTATTAATATATATATTATACATATAAAATATAGTCTAACTTGATCATATTTTTACTGTGTTAGAGATCTATTTGTTTTTAGGGATAAATATTTTTAAAGTCCTAAACTTTTAGATTTTTTTACGTTTGAGTCCTAAACCTTTTTAACATTTCATTTGAGTCCTAAATCTTTTAATTTTTTACTATATCAGTCCTTTAAATTACGAAAAGTAGTCAATCTATTAATAAGTGAGTTTAATTTAATAAAAATAATTTAAAAAAGCTTAAATACATGAGTTAAATATTTTTTTCATCAACAAAATATGCATATTAAATTTTTTTTTAATCAACAAATATACGAATTAAATAGGCAACATGTATATTTTTTTATAAAAAAGACATTCAATTCATATATTTAATCTTTTTTAAATAATTTTTTGTAAAGTTAAAATTATTTTTTAATAGATTGATCACTTTTGTTAAACAGAGGGACTAATTTGGTAGAAAATCAAAAAGTTTAGGACTCAAATGAAATGTCAAAAAGGTTTAGGACTCAAACGTAAAAAAACCTAAAAATTTAGGACTAAAAAAATCCTTATCCCTTTGTTTTTACTATACATGTTGTCTTGCCTTCATTGTTTTTACTATTCTTTGTAAGAATAAATTTTAAATTTTGTGCGCAATTGAGTATTTAAACATGTTGTTACTTTGATCTAACGAACTTTTAACTATTATATTACTAACATGAATTGACTATATTTTTAACTATATTTTCTTATTCTTTGTATCGGTTTATAGTGATATCCAATTTTTCCGTATTAGGTAATTAGTTTTGATGAGAAGATTTAAAAAGAAAGAGTAAAGAAGTTATATAATTTTATATTTCAGTTGTAATAACAATAATGAAATATTTCAATGGTAAAGAAAAATTAGAAAAATATTAATTAATTATTTATTTTTATATATAAAATTATTTCTTATTACTGTAACTTTGAAATTTAAATGAATATCTAACTAATTTCTTTAATTTTTTGATTAAATATTTAATTGATGTATTAAAATTTCGTCTTAAATAAATGCTAAAAAAAATCAAAAGTCAAGTTGCACAATCAATAAAACCGCCCAAATTAATCTGCTATTTAATGGATTAGTTTGTACGGTTTAAACGATTGACAGATTGGTTACGGTTTAATATTTTTAAACTGTCACCATAACGGTTTGGTTGTAATTTTTACCTCTAAATCACTCAATTTGACCCGCGAACGCCCCTAACATGTATGTGCTCTCAGGAACAAAATTAAAAAGAAAACAAGTAGAGTAAAAAATTGGCCAAAAATGCCTGGGTGATACCAAATCCTTTAAAAGTTCACATTTTTAAGAAGTTGCTAAAGTGGCACATTATGCATTTTCCACAACCCAAAATTAAGGGCAGGAAAATAATGAAGAAAGAAAGTGATAAATTTTTTTTTTGAATATGCAATTGTACAACAGTGAAAGATATATTAAATTTAAAATACAAAAAAATGAGATAAATTTTTGAATATTATTAAATTAATTGTGTAATTATCGTATATTTTATTAAGTGTGTTCACGTAATCTTATTTATTTCTTTTTTTAACCCTTTCTTTTCCTGGTCTTATGGGTGTTACTTAATCGGAAAAGATAGGTGGTCATACCAAATTGTGGCCAAACAATTTTTAAATTGATAGTTTGTATAATTAAAGATATATTTTATATAATTGTAATAATAAAAAATGAAATAAAAAATATTATTATTTTTTATAATTTATATTTTTTAACTATAGTTGTATAAAAAATAAATATCATTTCATAAATTAAATACTATATAGACACCGTTTGACTACCAGTATTTGGCTACCCAACGGTGCGCTAATTACTTGGTTGCGGTTGTTGCTAGATGCTGCCAGTACACCCGACCCAGGCAACCATTTTTCAGATGAATTGCTGTCAGTGCAAGAGGAGGGTGGTAAAGTAATGATTTTCTCATGTGCACTTGCTTACTATTCCGTATATATTATGTATATGGGATCATTACATGGCCAAACAACTTTTTCTTACTACGTTCATATGAATTTTTTTTGTGCAACTATAAGCACTTTTTGTGCAACCATATAGGAAAAAATGTGCAACGAAAAAATAATAATATTTTTTGAATTACTTTTTATCGATTTGGTTGCACAAAATACGTTCCTGATTGCACAAAAAAAATTTCGTATAAAAATAATAGGGAAAAATTATTTGTCTATAAACTTTTTCCTTATATAGGAGATAAGGAGAGTTGATTGCCATGGGGTGGGGCACATTTTTTAATTTAATTATGCTTGAATTATTCAGCATTTCCCTCAACCTAACGTACAGGGTATTACATTAATTACACGTTTGACCGCCTTAAATCCCAGCATCCATGTGAATTGGGAAGGGGGCAAGGGGTTGACTGCCCCCTCCCTCTAATTAATTGCCCTCTTGCCTTTTGGCTGCTACCACCTCGTTGTCAACTTGCACCACCAAAAATAGCCGTCCAATAACTTGAACTGGTTGGCTCGTACGGATGGCCAATAAATCATCTACTTTTATTAAGCGACTCGGTTAGTCTACTGTTCGTTCCCGGTTGCAGTCCTGGTTTTGCTTCAGCTTCGGTTCAAACCCGGGTCGCTGTTTTTTAAGAAAACAGTAATGAATTTGTATGACAATTTTAGAGATTATTTTCCTACAAAAATTATACATTATTATTTAGTTTGAATCGGTTAGAAAAATAATATATTTTTTTTATCAAGACTTTAGAAACTTATATAAGCATGGTATGAATTTCACACAAATCATTGTTAATTTGATTAAAATTTTTGTTTCAAAACGCAATCGGACCACAATTATGGTCCCAATTCCGGTTCCAATTTGTAAAGGAAGAGAGAACATTTAAACAGGCAAACCCTCACGCTGCTCCAGTTAGATTTTGGTTCAAAGTCGCTTTTAACAGTTTGGTTCTAAGTTTGATCCAATTCGATTTTGGAACAGCACCGTGGTTAGACTCTCATACAGCCAGTCTCTCACAACAGAAGTAATTATGTTGGCAACCCATAAAGCTGTTGCCCTCAACAACTCATTTTAAATAGCCGACAACCTAAGTGTAAGTAACCACCATCTTCCAATAATTTCGGACACCAAAAATTTGCTTTATGTACCCAAAATCAAAATCTGTTTACAGGACTGGTCCTGGAGAAGCATCCACCAGACCCACAAGTATAAATTTGGAGTTGGACCACCCTTCCTCAATGGCAAATTTTCATCAACCCTCCAGGCTGCAGTTGCTTCCAAGTCAATCCAGGACCATCATTCATTGAGTGTTTGTTGTTGTCTCTTTTTAAAAAAAAAAAAAAAAAATTGAAGCTACCACACTAGAATTCGAATCCTTTCCTACATGTCCTGAGGGCCGATTGTTACTGAGATATTATTTGGCCATATTTGGAGCACCTTATCCTTCAAGCAGACGTTTATCTGCTAGCTACGACAAACGCCCAAGAACACATGGACGCCAGGGATTTATGACATAGGGAGAGGGCTACTCATAATCTGAACTTCAACCTTTAAGGAAAAGGTCCACTACACCAATTGTCTAGTGATATTCCCCCATGGCATAACCATTTCCCAGTTTAATCCGTTTCAAGAATGAATCATGTATTAAACTCTATTCCGCCTGCCCCCATATGTAACTCTTTTGAGATTGAAGCGAAAACAAAACACAGACTCACCTTATCATTTATAAACAATATGATATCATGTTCAGAAACTACTCGATCAAAGAGTTTAAACTATTGCATGAAGTATAAATAATATTTTGAACTCTAACAAAATTTAACAATTCAATGACATGTTTTCTTATTGATGTTGTTCAGTTGTGTAATAGGCTCAATCCTGTGCGTGCAGCAAAATCGTTATCCCAGAAGATTAAGGCCCACCCAAATTGGCGAAAAGTGTTGGCGCTCATTGTTCAACTTCCCATCAGAAAAAGGTGGTTACTTGCAAACAGGCAATTGCTAGCACCTGCATATAACCATTAGCGGCACCACGCAATTTGTATATCAGTTTTGGAATGGAAATGCAGTTTCGTGCCTGAACCCATTCAAATGATGCATTTAAGTTTCACATCGCAAGACTCTGACAAACTGATGTGCTCATGGGCAATTAGAAACAGAAATTGTTGGCATGCTCAAACCAAAAGACCTGCTCTCAGGCAACAGATGTGATGGAGTTTATTCACTAACTCTCCATCATACAAGCTTTTAGGAAGTCAAAGAAGACACAACTAAAACTACAAAACTTGCTAAAAGAGTATTGTCTCTATTGTCAAACTCTTCATTCTTGTTTGTGTCCACGAAAGTAACACCCTTATCTATTGCACTGCAGGAATCGACCCACCAGCAGCAACAATCTGTTGCTCCAGCTGCAGTGGCCAAACAAAGAGAAACAAAAGGAAGTGAATAACATAATAGGAAACACAAAATGAAATAAAAGGTAATGACTAATACAATAGGAAGTGGGCTTTTGTGTACAATACTCGACTAAAGCCAAACACTAGATATGTAGATGTTCAAGGAGTATTGTGATCACCTAATGAAGGGTTTTGTCAGAAAATTTCACATGATCTGGCTTCATTTTCTTGAACTTACCCTGAATAAAGTTTGAAGTTTGTTCCTCAGAAGAGCACATTCATGATTCACTTGTTGGAGACATCTCAGACACCTGCAACAGCATCCTAGAGTTAATTAAATTACTGTATAACTATTATATTTGAAACGAAAGAAGAATAATAGTATATTGATGTATAGCAACATCAATACGATATGACGGCCTCACAATCCCACATGGAGGAAATGAAGCTCCTGCGAGGATGTTCTCATAAACTGAATTTCACTAAACTTTGTCCTACTCTTTTACAATTCACATCAGAAATATGAACAGCCTCTCTCTTGAAAACTCCCAAGTCAATTTCCTAGCCAATAGTTTCCAAAATACCTTAGCTCCATTTGAGTCTAACAAATTATAAGAGTAGAGAAAAATTAATTCAGTTATTATAATAAAAAAGACAGTGCTTATCCTGCCTTCACTATTCACATCTGAAATTGCGAACAGGCTCTCTCATGAAAAGTCCCAAGTCAATGCTTAGCCAATTGTTTCCAAAATAACTAGAAACTTTACCTCCACCTGAATCTAACAATTAGAAGACCAGAATAAGGCTAACCCGGTTGTCATGATTGAAACGACAGAAGTCAAGGTTTACGTCCACTCATTTCCACCAAAGTCCAGAAATTCAGAAGACTTCGAAAAAGGCAAGTCGCTCATCAAAATTGAAAATACATGGTCATATTTGAAACATCAATTTTCTTAAATTAGAGAACAGTTTGGGACATCAAACATCTGATGAGCATCTGAATTTAAGCAGTTATTGCACTTCCCAGGTTTTTCTTTCCTGATTAATAAATACACAATGCATTAACAGATAACTGGATCACATTTTATACCAACACATGGCACTACGAGAGAAAAAATTGCAACATGGATATGAAAGCAATCAGGCAAAGCTCACCCTTCACGATTTTTGGCCTCACAAAATGTTCTGAACGTAATGCACACATTCTTAATTCTTGCTGCACCTACACTGTTAACCATAGAAATCAATGTTCTAATCAAGCCTGTGGCAAACAAACTGCAGGTAAAAAGAATGGAAAACATTTCGCGCATACAAAAGAATCAACATTTCAGACAACAATCACTCAACATTTCTAATTTTTTCCAGCGTCAGGCTTGTATATAGATGCAGGAATTATATCCATAAACATGTTTAGCTTTTCATTCCAAGGATTGAACCACCAATTAAGAGTTGAAAAAACCGAGTTAACCAGCAAAAAAGGACTAAATATAAATACCTGGAACTACTACCCTTCAATTGATGAACATAAGAATCCACCTGCTTGAAATCCACGAGCTGAGGTTCTCTAAATAACTCAGAAATAGACCCATCAATCAATTTCTCAAAAAAAAAAAAAGGGAAAAAAGAAAAAATAATCATTCTATTCTATCCCAATGAAATTCCCCGGCGGGGTCAAATTTAAGGAAATAGATTTGAAAAGAAGGCACACTCACAGAGCCCTGGCCATGTTGTTAACAAGCTTCTCACAATCTTCAAAGAACAAAGACACGACCTCCGTCACAAAATCAGGAGTGCTCTCATCTCGCAGCTTCTGCAGCTGAGTGAACTGATCGTCCACAACTCCCTTCTCAAAACCAACAAAAACCCCATCATAAAAAAAAAAACCCCCAAAAACCAACAAATAAATCAAACACTTTCATTTATAACGACAATAATTAAATACCCAGAACAGAAAAACGAATCCTCACCACTCCCCCCACCAAGATGTACGGCTCACCCTTATTATTAACAAATTAAAAAATCACCAAGAAACTTCCAGGGAATAAAAAGAGACGAAACGATAAAGCCAATATATGTATCTGTAAAAATAAAAATTGAAAAAAAAAAAAAAAAAAAACGGAGCTAACCTCTCGATAAAGAGAAGCAGAAAAATCAACAATTTGTCTCTGCAACTGGCTAAGAACATCCATGACACTTTTTGTCCGTGTGTGTTTGTGTGAAAGCAGTAAAAATGAATAGGCACAAAAAATGAGGAGATCCCTATTATAGGTCGTCTAGCAGGAGACCAGCCTTGCTGGAATTGGACTTAAAAGGGTTACCGAATTGGTGACACCTAGACAGTTTTTGCCATGGAAAACGTTGTACTGTGCTAAAAGGTGAAACCAAGCAAATGACTTCCCAAAATTGGGAGAAAAATAGTGGGTTTTCCTTTTTTTTTTTTTAAAGAATGGTTTTTCCTTTTTTTTTTTTTGGAAGACTTTTTACTCTTTTTGAGGCCATTTATTCACGTTATCAAATGGAAACGATGAAAATGGGCGAAAACAGGCCTATGCTCTTCTATTTTATTTTTTGCTTTAAACACAATGGTTAATTTGATAAAGTGTTAGCAAAAATATGCATATTGAACCCAAATGGGCAAAACTCTCACAATTGTCTTCTAAGCGGGAGCGACTCTCGCCAGCTCCCTGCTCCAAAGGTTCAGTGCCCCTCCAGCTATGTTCCTCCAATTTGCTCTCTGAGTTCCCAAATTGCACAGTCACATCATATTAAATCTCCAACTCTTACATCTTTCAGTACTTAAAAATTTAAATTCTTATATTTAGGATTCTTAAATTTTAATTATTTAGAAAGAATATAAAATGAATGAAGGATCATTATTTACCAACACATAATAAGATATATGAAGAGTATTTAATTAATACAACAGTATCGAATAATGTATTTATTTATCATTACTTAACAACATATAAGAAGGTATGTAAAGAGTATCTAGTTAATATAATAGTATCGAATAATTTATTTATTTTTTATATTTTTAAAATTAATTAATTTTTTATAATTCAAAGTTATGTGTACCCACGGGATCCTCACTCTTACTTATCCTTTTCCAAATGAATAATGATATTCCACTGGAAAAGCAGCCGCACGAAACATGCCAACTTTTGATGTGTGGATTTTTTTAAATTCAATACCCAAAACATGGTTTTTCTTTTTTTATTATTTTTTTAAATCAGTATCTAAAATAATCTTAAGTACATTTAAAATAATATTATATATTACTTAAGATTTTTTTATTATAAAAATTATATTTATGATAGTATTAAATATTACTTAAAGTAATACTAAATACTACTTACATTTTATTATTTGTTTGTAAAAACTTAATTTTTATAAGAAACATAATTAAGACCCGAATCAAAACATGAGCTTTTCGTAATGCTGTTATATAGCATCACCCATATAAAATATGTGATAATAAAAAAATTACAGTTATTTTATGACACACAACTCAAGGAAATTTTTAATAATTGAAATGAATTTTTAATTTATTTTTTAATTAGATAATATTATCTACTAAAGTAATACTAAATATCTCAAAAATCGTATTATAAAATATCTTGAAATATATAATTATAAAAAATATTATTAACTTATTTTCTTTTTTGATTTGATAATATTAAAAAAATTAATAATTTTTTTCATAATTATACTTTTCAAAATATTTTATAATATAATTTTTAAAATACTTACTAGTTATATGGTAAAAGAAACTCTGCAAATGGTGGGAAAAAAAAAAAAAAAACTCTACAGATGCTGAAAGGGACTTTACATACCTTAGGCAAGAGAGCCGGTTGACACTTGGAAAAACGATTGATGGTAAATAGTATCTATTATTCTTTTTCTTTTGCCTTTTTTTTTTCCTCTTCACTAATTCTTTGTTTCCCACTAAACAAACGTGGGTCGGTTACTCCCCTGAAAACGGCGTTGGCCACGCGTAATCACAAATATTATCCAAAGAGCACCATAGCATGTTCCTTGTTAATAAAGAACCCCACGGACAACACAACTCTGTGTTCTAGTAAGTGTCAGAACGTGTCCACTGGCCATTGATAAGTATTGGATTCGTGAGTTGCAAGTGTTGGGCGGGACTGTGAGTAGTCTTAAGGTCTGTTTGGCAGTGCTGTAAATAGAAGTACTGTGAACAGAAATATTGTGAATGAAATATTATCATTAAAAGTACTATAATTTAAAGTTACAAATTATTTGGTAATAATTATGGAAAAACTGTAAAAAAAATTTAAATTTTGAATGTTTAATAATTTTTTAAATTAGTTGAGTTAATTTTATTCACTTAATTTAAAATTTGTATGATCTGATTAGATTTTATCACTTTCTTCAAAAGTATGTTTAAGGTGCTTTTGTAAAATCATAATTTTGAGAGCTATTACGTTTGTAAAATTCTGTTTAAAAAGAATTACCAAACATTAAAAAAATTATTTTTAGTTTAAAATACAGTTATTACACCAAAACACACTTTTCATTTCAATATCAAATATGACTTTAATTGTTTAAAGCAGATGAAAGTACAATATTCTCGAACAAAACAGTTAAACACTATTTTCATTTTTTTATTCTTTTCCAAAAAAAGAAAAACGAAAATTTCAACATATTTTTTTTTTTTTGTTCCTTTCATTTATGCATATCCTTCCTTTATGATCCGACGGCAAATATTTGCAGCACTGCCCTGCAATCTGGGTTGCAGTGCTGAGGGATTGAAGTGAAATTAGCTCCAAATTAAAGTTTATCATATCAAAGAAACGCTAGAAATCGTCCACGTGAAGCATGTCAAAGTCTTCCGTTTCATCCCTATTCTATAGATAGATGGGCCTATCCCAATATCTAAATGATGGGGGTTTAAAAATAAATTTTGTCCTCCAAATATTTTCAAAAATATTTGACTTGTCATTTATTGCATCACTACCTCACCAGTTGATTTTGAAGATTATAGATTAAATAAATCTGATATAATGAGTCATGTTATTGTAAAGTTAAAATGGATTTTTTTTTTTCAATTCCATAAAATTTTAATTCCATTCTCAGCACGTTTAAGGCTTACCTCTAGATTACAGAATGTAGGATACTGTACAATAGTATGTTGAACAAGAACTTTCTTTCTGTAAATTCCGAGATATTTTTAAGTTGAAAATATGCCAGAACAGTTTTTTTTTTTTCCTTCTTGTGATAATATTTATGGTCTTTTTTTTTTTTTTACATTAGGAAAAAGAAACTAATTATAGAATATTCAATGTAAACTTCATTTCGTCGTTGATATTTACAGTTAAAAATCTTCTACAAACGTTCAAAAAAATATCGTACATAGGTTCTTCAACAGTGGTTAATAATTTAGCACTTAAACCTTTATCCTGGACGTTTTAAATTTTAATTTTGAAACAAAATATGTGAAATTTATAAAAAGGAAAAAATTATTTTTATTATATAACTCATAGTTCAATTAACCTTTTAATATTAAAAAAAATTCTCATGCATACCAAGTGGAATTATTTTATTGATTATCACAATTTCATTATTATTTGATAATTTATCTATTTTTTATTTTTTTAAATTCAATTATTTAACGACTTGTATTATTTTAAAATTATTTTGAAACTACTTAAGTAAAGGTACGAACTATTTTTATCTGTTTTTTATTTTTTTTTACGATGTTTTCTCCATTATTTATTTTTTCTCATTAATTGCAATCTTAGGTGTTGGGTCGGTGGGGATTTTTAATTGCAAACTTTATAGTAAACTGATGATATTTTGAAATCTTTATTCGATAGTGTGCAACAAAAAAAATTCTTTATTGGATAATACATTAATAATTAGATGAAGGTGCCAGACATAACTGTTGGAGAAGTAAAAAATAAATAAATAAATAAATAAATAAAAAGTTTGTGGGTATGGGCCTTGGTTAGTTGGGCTGACTGTTAGGAAAAGTCTTAGATAGATGCAGCCACCATGGGCTCAATTGTCCGACTTGTCAAACACGTTAAAAGAAACGAACTTTTATCAGTTTTCATTTTTTTTTTTCCTTCTCATATACACAAGTTGGGATTTTCGTGCGCGATCTTATTATATGTTTGATCTTATCATTCTTAAATTTTAGTGTCAAAAATTTTATTGTGAATGAACAGATAAGATGAGCTGATTGGACATCTTTACATTCGTTAACTTTTTTTTTTTGTTTATTAAGAAATTCGTGAGATACACAGAAAATAACTATTATTATACTCATAAATTTCATATTCTCTATTTATTAGATTAAAATTTAAAATTTTTAAAATAAAAATTTAACCTCTAACTACAATTATTTTGTTATTGGTTGTTTATGTTTTAACATAGGCATCATTATTTATTTATTTTTTTTGGATAAGTAATCTATGGGGAATGTTCCATTTGATTTTTTGGATGCGTCTTGCCTGGCGACTAGTGATAGAACTTTTTTACTTTTGTACGTAGTGTAGCACAAAGTAGCGTTGAAAATACTGTTCACCGTGGTGTCTAATAACAAGAAGCTGACTCTATTGTATTTATACAAAGATCAAAATTTTCAGTAGAAGAATAAAATCATATTTGATTTCTATTGAGATTAGCAATTTAAAAGGTGAGCAGCAACTTTTTTTTTAATAAAGAAAAAAAAAGATCTTATCAGATATGTAGATCATTAGATTCTTGGACCAAAATTAGAGTAATTACAATTTGTTAAAATCTCATTCAATCATTGCAAAGGAGTTGATTTACTTTCCGAATACTAATAAAGCTGAACGTGACTTTCTTACTGGAGTTCAAGTAAATGAGCTTATTCTCAACATCACGCATCACTGTTTATACTTAGAGCGATCCTTAGTACAAGTCAGTCAATAAAGACTGTAGGAACGAAAACTCAAACTCAAACTCAAAACTTATAACATGTAAGTACGTCAACTTATTACTAAATTACCACGTTAAATAGTGAGCGGCAACTTTTCTTCTTCCTTTATTTCTTTGTTTAATATAATTCGGCAGATCGATGCTGTTGGAGTGTTGGTATTGGGCATGGTGGCGTTGCGTGTTAGGTCATTTTGTTGACAGGGAGTCAGGGACACACTACTTTTTTACGCGACAATGCGAACGGGCACGCTATAAGCTTATGAGTTCAAAATGACATTTATATTCATGCTACTAATTATCGCAAAAATGATCGTTAAAATTTGAATACATAATTATTAAGTGCAAAATGAAATTTATTCCCTTTGCTCACCTAATATACGTTACGTTGATTTCCCAATTTCAAGTCACTTCTTCGGTTATATTTATCATTTCACTTTGTTCTCAGTCTGGGTTTGTGGGTTTTGCAATAAGATAAGAAGACTGCACAGAATTTCGCTCAGAAAAACAGGGACTTAAGTTGTTCAAACTCACTTTTTATAAATCATATATACATATGAGAATAAAGAACATAGTTTTTTTTTTCTTTTGAGATCGAGAATAGAGAACATAGTTGGATGAATAGATGTGGGCAAATTTAAGATAAGTAACTGAATTTCAAGTAGTAAAATAATAAATTGGAAAAGCATTGCAAGGAAACGGAAGTTAATAACTTTTATGCCAAAAAAAAAGTTATTCATTTAAAATAGTCATTTAAATAGAAACAAATCTTATTTAATGTTTCCTTTTTTATATTTTTCAATACTTTTATATTAATTTAAAAGAAATTACTACCTAAGTAAATCATGTTTTTTTTTTTCTTTTGAGAATAACCTAAGTAAATCATGCTTAAAAGAGATTTGGCTGATATATTCTCTCAACTTTCGTCATTTTAATATTTGTTTACAATAAACATGAGCAAAATGATAAGCATACTTAAAGGAGATTTAGTCGAGATATTTGTTATCACGTTTCTGCATTATACTGTAGTTCGCGGACTTGAAAATGTGCAATGCCTTGGTTGGTTGCAAGGTTATTTAATATTTATGCATGTCATGGACCCTAATTAACCTTGCAAAAACGTGTGCCAGATAATTGACATAATTTTTTAACCTTTGGATAGATAAATTACAAAAATTGGCTTCAAATTCTTACATCCTTTGGCTTTTTCTCTGTAGACAAGTGGGAAAAATCTTTCTCCTTGTCCTCAAGATTTATGTTCACCCCCCCATCCTTGAAGAGCACTATAATCTGGACGCAGCCTTCAACCAACTCATTAATATAATACGTTGCCCAAAAAAACAAATATAATATGAACAGTAAAAGAAGACCCGCAAATATTCTATCGAGAAAAAAAAAAAATAATAATAAACGATTAATAAATCGATTGTCCTGATTTAGCTTGCATTGGCGTGGGACGAAACTTTGACGTTATTTTTGTGCAACGAAAGTTTGGCATGGAACCATGGATGGGATCATGGCTCAAGTCTCAAAGATCCGGATCCATTACTTCTTGGGCGACTTGTACTCCTCTGCATTGAAAAGTTCCTCACGGAAAGCTTTTCGGAAAAATGGCATGCGGGACTTTTTCAAGCACTTCAAGCCACTGAGATTACCATTCAAAATCTGAACAACCTGCCAAAAAAGCAAATCAGCCTACTCCTTTAATCGGTTACAAAGAAAGTCTAGGCCAATCTGTCGTTAGTCTGTTAAAAATTAACATTAAGAAAGATTCGACTTACAGTAATTCGTAAAAATATAAAATATTTAGAGAGATATAACCTCAATATTTTCAAATTAAGAGTTTATTTTTTTCTCTGGAGGGAGACAGAATCAAACTGCTGACCTCATCCAACCTTAAAATTAGCCAGAGTAACCTGGCTGCAAATCAGGTTACACAATTCTCCCTTCTTGAAATCAAAGACAAATGATTACTCCAGAAAACAAAAAACAAAAAAAAAAAGAAATATGAAAAGTCAATGGCAATGGCTAGCTTATGCAATGACCGACACATGGGACCAACCAGAGCCCGCAAAAGGCTAACGTTTGGGATTCAAAGACCCAACTGGCCCAACCGGCAACTCAACTTTTGTGCGGGGACCAACAATTCAAGAATCCGCAAAAGATACGAAAACGGTAAATGTTAGTGGCCATAGAAAAATAAAAAAAAAATCGAGAACATGTAAATTGTCCTCCACAAATAGGAATATCCATAGGATCAAATAGTGGGCCGGCCATGCAAACCGCAACGTCTTAAACGAGGAGCATAAAAATGTACTAACAGCCCAAACGTCGATTTTGGCTCTCCGGCAACTCCACGTACCTGGCACATTTTAGGCCGACGGATTGAGATCTGTTGTATGCACAAAGTAGCAGCCAGGACCACAAGGTTGAGTTGTCGAACATCATAATCATTAAAAATAGCAGGATCAACAAGCTCTCTGATCTCGTTCTGCTTGATTAATGGTTTTGCCTGATGATTAAGGAGGAAAGAACTCCATTATATCACGATACACACATCCTGGTTATGTTACGATAAAAATCAATGGACCGGGACAACCAACAGGCGGTAGACAAGTGAAAACGGGTTTTACCCACTTGAGGTTACCTTTTTTTTTGTGTTAAGTATAAAATGCCGAACCAGCTCTGTAAGATTTGTAACATAATATAAAATGTAAAACAACAATTGTATAATGTCCCGTTTAAAGCCAACAAGATGTAAGAAATCGTACCCACAAGACAAGGCTTTGCTGGGAGTAGTCCAAGGCCCGGCGTCCGGTGACTATTTCCAACAGCAATACGCCAAATGCAAAGACGTCAGTTTTTTCGTCAACTATTCCATGTATCAAGTACTCCGGAGCAAGATAACTGTGCAACAAGACATGAGAGGTAAGGTCAAACGTTGGCACTTTGGCATCTTTGATGTCGAAACAAACTAAAATTGGAATCAAATTACAGTAAGATTTATACCCAAACGTGCCTTCGAATTTGGACACGGTGTGGTGAGTCCAATGCTCTGGTAGCCACTTTGCAAGCCCAAAGTCACAAACCTGGAGTAAATTACAGTTAATACTAAATTCCAAACCAGAAAGCTTGCCAACGTTTCAAAGATTCTTATAAGAAAACAAACAGAACATTTTTTTTTTCTTCAAAAAAAGGCAAAAATCAGTTGTAACATTACCATAGGCTCAAATGCTTCCGTAAGCAAAATGTTGGCAGCCTTGATGTCTCTATGGATGATTCTTCGCTGGCAACCCTCATGAAGATATAGCAAACCTTTAGCTGTTCCTAACGCGATCTTGTACCTCGTATCCCACGTTAATTTTTCTTTCGAACCTACAAAAGTTTGGCAGCTATATCAGCAGAAACAAACATGTGTTTAATTGGGACTGTCCGGCAGGAAGAGGTAAAACTAACCGTAAAGAAAAGAAGCTAAGCTCCCACGCGGAGAATATTCAAGAACAAGGTGCATTCCCCCTTCAACTCCAAAACCAATCAATTTAGTAACATTAGGATGGTCCAGATGGGCCATAATGCCGAACTCAGATAAAAAGTCCCCCACAATTTCATCCGGAGTCCCCCTGATCAGCCGTTTGATCGCCACAATTCTCCCATTTTGCAAGCATCCCCTGTAAACTTCAGCATAGCCCCCCTTTCCAATAAGATTCTCTACACAAAAATCGAATTTCGAGTCCTTAATTAGGTCATCCGGCCATTGTTAAACAAATACAAAAATTTTCAAAACTGGCCGACGTTACACATTGAGATTCTTACAAGCTTAAAAAAAAAGTACCCAAAAAAAAAAAAAAAACAAGTACACGAACCTTGGCTGAAATTGTTGGTTGCGATTTGGAGTTCGGAAAGAGTAAAGTCCATCGTAGGAGAATCCGAATTCACCGTACTTGTACAAACAAACAATTTTGGTATCATACCAATGCTGTCTCTCACAGTACGGCTTCTTTTCGTGGGTAGATCCAGAACACCGAAAGGATGCAATGTAGCTGAATGCTTCCTCGATCCACATTTTAGTAATCGAACAAATCCAAGCCAGCCCGAATTGGGTTTTGAAGTTATTTCAGATTCAACATCCCGTGTGGCTTCTTTTGAAGAACAACTTTCGGTCTCTTCACTTCTGAAGTAATCTTCAAGAACTCCAACCGGAGAGCTCATATCAACCTTCTTCTCCATATCTTCATAAGGTTGAAAAAATATATTTATATTTGAAGATCACGAAAGAGCAACAGATAATTGTTTGTTACAAATTCAGAGACGGAAATTTTACCTTGGGAAGGACAGAGAGGGAAAACAGAGTACTTGAACTATCCAACAACTACAGGTGTTGATTTACCAAGTTTACTCTGTTTCGTCTGGAAAGGAAAATTGAAAAGAAAAATCACTGATGGGGGTGGTCATCAAAGGTAAACCAGAGCATGGCGTAGAGTGGAAAATAATCCCAACTAATACTGAACGTTACAGACAAGAATGGTATGCTGAAAATGAAAGCCAGAAAAAAGTTAAAACAAAACACTTTAAACAAGAACCACACGAAACCAAATAAAATTGGTTGAGTCGGTAAAGTTTTGAATTTTTACTTAAAAAATTTGAGATTTTGAATTTTATCAACGATTTTATTTACAGATAATATGTAAATTTAATATAAATTTTTTTTAAAATCTGTGATTTTTCTTGATTTTAAATTGGGTACCCTTCCTTCACCTAAATTTTTTATAAAAAAATAAAGAAAAAAACAAGAACCACGAGGAGAAGATTGCTTGCATTTGTCAGAAAATCACATGGAGAAAACAAAAACAGATGAAACCAAGTCCAGAAGAAGCACTGTGCAACAGAATCTGATAAGAAGAGAAAAACTGAAGCATCAAATTTGCTCCAAATCCACATAACGAATTGAAAACTCTTAGCCTACGTGCAAAAACCTCAAAAAACATTAAGAAACTTTCGAAGAAATCCTATTACGTGAGAAAAGAGACGGGGGTTCGAGGACAAACCATTGAGGAGAAGCTGAATCATCCAGGCAGAGTTATGGCAGACAACGTAGAAGACAAGCATAGGAGAATTGGAGAGAGAGTGTGAGAGCGCGGGGTGGAAGTGGATATCAATTAACAGCTACTCTTTAAAGCGCATTGCACAACTACGCTTTTTTTTTTTGTTTTTTGACACAGCATTGCACAACTACTGCCTTCATAAAATGGGAAAATTGATAGACGCCAAAGAAAGAAAATACAGATAGAGGACAAATGTAAGACAATCGTTCTGTAATTTTGTGTAAATAATTAATTTATATTTATAACAATAATAAACAAAAATTTTTTATTATTTTTTTTTGTTACAAATATTAATTTTTTTAATTATTTAAATTAATTAATTAATTGTTAGTTACGTTTGATTTTTTCACATTTATCTGATGGGACTCTAGTAAAAGTGGCCCAAATAATTGTTTTTCCTTACTTTTTTTTTTCTAATCATTGGTTCTAAATTTAAAAATTAAAATTGTTAATTTTTTTTGTCCATCTTTATGGGGTTTATTTAAGCAGGGAATAATAACTAAAATATCTAAAACAAAAAAGAAAAGAAAAGGAAATGTGGATTTTACACAATACTCATTTTTGTTTGTTTTGGTCGTGCCACAAGAAATTCTATAACGCACGTTTCCCTTTTTTATATAAAAAAATATTAAGAAAAAATAAAGATAGCAGTCTCATCAAAATAGATACAGAGAATATGAATCAGTCCATCCCCAAGACTACCCCGTTGACGTTGAACTGAGATTGACAATGTGCTAGAACAGATTACAGATGTAATTCCCAGTGAAAGACATTGTCCTTTCTGACTTGTGGTCAGGAAATTAACTGGTAATAGCGACAGAGTGAATCCCAAAACCTGTAAGCTTCCCTAGCAAAACTTAGTAGTTGCAGGCTTTGGTCTTCCAGTTTCTTAATATATATATATTTTAATAATTAAAAAAAAATATATAGATAAATTAATTATTATATTTATTAATCGATCGTTTATTGACGTAATCATTTAATTTATTTTATAAGAAAGACTTATTATCGAAATATTGTTAAAGTTAAATAAATTTTTTTCAATTTTAATAATAATATTAATTAATTTAAAATTCAATATTATTTATACACCTAAATCACTTTTAATTTGAAGGAAGTGCCAACATGAGTTTTCGAACACCGACCAACGATCGAACAGGCACACTGGACGACCATCAATAATTGGAACTGAGAAATTTGTTGTTAATAATTGGTTTTTCGATAGTCAATTCTTGCCACCAAGTATACCCTCCTAAGATGCCACGACAGCTAATATCCAATTGAGCAATCCATTCGTGTGTTAATTAAAGTAGCATATTCCTCAAGACACATGAAATCATTCTTGCATAAGATAAGCTTTGCCAATTAATCATCTCAGTGTAAATATATAATCCTTACCGTTGGCAAATCAAAATCTTCATGCAAGACATTTTAGATTACGGAAATGATGATTGACATGCTTCTACTGCAAATCACTACACTGTTATAACTAATCATACTAGACAAATAAATTCTGCGTATATTTTATTACTCCACGTTCAATATTGCCCTTGCTTTGTCTCATCATTTTGGTGATTGATTTATTTACAATTACAGTTTGCTTCTCTTTTAAGCTTTGTTCAATTAAAACAAAGAAATGAAAGAAAAATCCGGGGAGATTTTTCAATTTATGACTTAACATTTCCATTTTGGAGGTTTTGGTTTTTAATGATGGGAGGAAGTGTGAGATTTATGAAATAAAGAGAGTTATCTATAGTATATAACTTATAGTTCAACGAATCTCTTAATTGAAAAAAAAAAAAAAAATATTGCCAATGAGAGATTATGGGAGTAAATTGTGAAATCATCATAGAAAAAACAATTATAACCAAAATAGTAGTTTTTGTAAGTCTCTCAATCTCTAGACAAATCAGAAATTCACCTACGAATAATACAAAAAATAATTTTCTCTTTACAGTGGATATATAGGCACCATTGAATATTGTTTGTCCTTTATATTATTTTTTCATGAAATCAAAGAGTTTGATTAAGGTACAAGCAGTGTCGACATTAATTTGTTTCTGGTTGGTGGTTTGTCGCCATCTTATTACGTTAAAGTATGATTTGCTGAGATTCATTTGCCATTTGAAGAAACTCTGGTTTTTTTTTTTGGGTCAAAAAAAAAAAAAAAAGAGAAACTCTGGTTTTCTTTTTCTTGTTTAAATAAATCCTATCACCTTTGGCTAATTTTGTATACACAATTTATGAACAAACAAACGGCCCTCATTCTGTCCACTTGGGCGTGAACTTTACGGAATCGGTACTGATTGTGATTATGAATTTGAGACTTGAGTGCCCACTACGTTTACAATAAAACTGTTAATAGCTGGCGAACTAATAATTGAGAAATTAGTGCTGAGTCTTATATTCTATCTGAAATTTCCGCCATTTTAAATTTACCTGTCATGTTCATATTAGTTTGGTTTGTCCCATTCAACGTGCTGGAGACGTACGCCTAATAATCCTCTGTTATTTATTATGTTTTTCAATTTATATGTGCAGGTAGTTGTGTATGTATGTTTCATTTTTTTTTTTTCAAAAATATTGGAACCGAATCAAACGAACCACAACAGGAATGCCAAGCACCAAACCACAAATGAGAACCAAAATCGACGAAAAAAGAAATAAGAAATAGTCACAAAGGACAGACAAAGACGAACAACTGCCGGCACCAAGCCGAACCAACGTTGACACTAATCCAGAAACTACTCAGTGCACGCTAGCAAACCTAGTGCACGATAGAGGGTGCCGGAACACTCAACTTCGTTCTCCATTAGCATCAATTAATGGCTGAGAGAAACAATCACACACATGTTGCTGCGATTACATAATGTGACGCCAAGGCAGAAAAACCACACAAGCAATCAAGCAGTAGGTAGCTTGATGGGCCTGTGAACCGAAGTTGAATTGTGGGGGTGTAACCAGCAATCACTTTTAACGTCCTTATAACGTCTGAGGCCAAGGTGGCCCATTTTGGACTGGCCAAGTTTAATCCAGAGTCTAAACTGAGCGGGAGAGCGGATGACACATTGGAGAAGTAGGTAGCAGGCGCTGACTCAGATAGTAAAAATTTGAATTCGTTTAATTAAATGTCTCGATTTTGAATCCTGAAAATGCAGTCGCGCTAAATACCTGTTAAAAGACCTTTACCGCCCTTCGGAATCCTATTCGGGTCGGTTCAGATTAATTAGCCTAATGGACTGAATACCGGGCGGTCTAAAAAAAAAAAAAAAAAAAAGAGTAGGTTGGCTGGCGCTAGTCCGTATGCATGGCAATTTTGACTAAAAAGAAGTGATGTGTACGGCTTTTTTAGTCTTAGATATATAAAAATGAGATATTAAATTTACTTATTATAATTGACTATTTTATTTTTATAATAAAATATTTAATTTTATAATAAAAAATTATTAAAAATATATATTTATTTTTATTTTAAAAATTAATTATTTTATTAAAAAATTAATTATAATGTATCAATTCTCTTGTTCTTTATTTTATTAATTATTCTTTTTTAATTAAAAAGGGCAGCAAACAGAGGCTATACAGCAAATAACGACGCCTCCCCGAGAAACAGTTGCACCAATCATATCTGCCTTAAATGGTACAACCGTGCGGTTCCAGGTGGAAGAATATCCCAAAATTTAATACCCTTGCCGCTTGCAGCACCAAAATTAGCTAAAAAGTCCCCACAATAATTATATGTGATAACGGGCGATTGATGGAGAAGCCTGGGATACTGGGCCGAAAGACGGTGACGCAAGTCCAATTCAACTTCACCCTTAGCAATTTTATCAAGTGAAAGTTTTGTGGCCGATTCAACAATGATTCTTCAGAAACCTCTTGTGTAGAGATTTGGTGTGGTGTTTCTTGAGCCTTCGAGAAGAAAGGAATCACTTATGATGATCAATGACACCCAACTATCTCCTCCGGCTGATTAGGCTGGGTCATTGGTGGGGGATGGAAGACCTTTACAAGTTGTAGCTTTATAACTTAAAGTTATAAGTTATATAATTAGATAATTTCTCTCTTCTTATAAAACTTGTATTTTTATTTTTAATAATTTAAATTTAAAATTTCTTAAATAAAAATTTAAATTATAATTATTAAAGTGTCTGATATGAAAAATAATATTTTCTAATTACAAGTACGGCCAACAATGGACCAGGTTGCCCTTGTATCAGAGCAAAAAGTGGCTCAGATTGGCTCTCTAATTCAGCCTCAAAGTAATAGCCTTCTTTTTTTTTTTTTCCATCAACCTGAAGTTGGGCTGGTCCCAAATGAAAATTATTCATTCCCATTCTAATATCCTATTAGAAAAATGACGAATGCTACTTGTTGCAACAAACTCTAACCCAAAAAAAAAAAAAAAAAACAACAAACTCTGTCGTTGGGCTGGGCCTAGAAAATTATGTCCAATTGTTTGCTGTCACTCTCAGATCGGCGAATGGCCAATTGGGCATAAAACAAATCGGAAAAAGTGGGCGACAGGACGAAATTGCCTGGCTTTTGTAAATGTAACAAAGATTTACTTTGATACAATCACATTAATCCTTTGTTTAATTAAAAAAAAAAGTAATAAAATATATTTCTTTTATTATTTCACTTTTTATTAACATTGTTATACAAAATAAGCAGTTTTTTACATTATTAATATTTTCTCAAAAAAAACTTTTTCTGCCTATCTGCTAGTACCCAAAACAAATATGCAATTATACGTATGTATACTCTCTCTCTCTCTTGTTATCATAGCAACCTATCTGGCTGACGAGGTGGCCTTCAACCTCGCCGTCCAGCCATGAAAGTCCAATCTCCAGCCCCATTTTCGTCCTATTCCTCTATTTTCTCTATTTTCTGCTCCCTTCCTGCTCTCTCAGCTTCTTTCCTCCACCCCCTACGTTTCCCTCTTTCACCAAACTCCCAATCCAAAAATTGGGGCCTTTTGACTTACCGTCTGTTAATCTAGGCCATAATAACGTCACCCAAGGTGTCTCCGACTCTAGATCTATGATTTCCCAGTGTTTTTCACTATTGTTGACGCGTCAGGGCCATCATCTTCGCTGCGAGCTCAATAGCCTTCACCACTATACCGACTATCGGCATTCTTGTCCTAGAAGTTGTCGTTGCTCTCGGCGCCGTCCTCCCCGCGGCAGGGGTGACGGCCAAAGCACAGACTCGTGGAGATCAGGTTGGCACCTCCGGTGGCGCCGCCAGCAACGCCTCCTGCCATGCTGCCTCTGCCGGCGGCGTCCTCTCCACCGTGCACTTCCTTTAGCTTTGATCTCGTCATTGAAGCTGCCTTCTTTACCACCACTATTCTACTGGCTCCTGGCAAGAAGGCCAAAGCCCTTGATCCTGGAGCTCGGTCTAATGTCTCCAGCGCTACCCCCAGCCCTACCGCCCGGTCCGACGACGTCCCTTCTGCTTCCTACTTTCTGTCCATTGCTGCCCATGCTCATTCTACTGTCAATCATGTCTCATGTGCCAGCCCTTTCGCCGCCGGCAACACCGTCATTAGTTTTCACTGCTGCCAAAAGGGTCCGGAATGCCATCTACTTGTCTTTTGTGTCTTGGGTGATCTGCTGTGCTTGGGCGATTGTCTTTACTATTTATAACTTAGCTGTCTCGGATTTAGTTGTCTGGAATACCAAAATGAATTCCGTCATTAAGCCGCCATTATGCGAAAATTGCTACTATGCAATTTGTTCCAGCTGGATTAGACTTATTTAACACTTCGAGGTTAATTAGATCTAGTTACTGTCTGGTTTGTAATTTCAGGTTTCGTACTCGACTTGTTATTAGTTAGTGTGACCATTTCATTTGTAGGCCATTGTTACCAATGTACTCTCTTACTTTGAATAGGTATCTCTGACGCATTAGTGTTGATTTTGCGTGCGAATTCTCCATGCATTAATACATCAATATATCTTTCGATAAAAATATATATATATATGCAGTTTATGTTAGGCTGGTCCTGATGACATTGCCACGGAGAAAACGAGTTCCTGTCATTAAATCGCGACAATTACTTGATCTGAAATGCTTTGGGGCTAATAGAAAATGATTTCTCATTCCCTTAGAACTGAGTGACATGGTTCTTATCATATTACTTCAAAACTCGCTTTGCTACTTTAGTCTCGTATCAATTTAATATTATTTTGATTTCATCTAAATTATATCTATCAAATATTTTCTTAAACTAAAAGAAAAAAGTTTAGAAGTTTTACGTAATTAGTTTTAAAATAATAATAAAATGATATGTGTTATTAAATAATTAAATTTATAAAAAAAGATAAATTAATGGGATTGAATTACTATTTATTTAAGTTATATAGTATTATTTAATCTAAAATACGCTAAAGATCCCGTACTCACGTTAGAAAACGAGATGGTTGAAGACCAATCTTGACCGAAAATTGGGATTTGATTGATAATATAAAATAAAATAAAATAAAATAAAAGCAATGCAGCTTGCCGCTTTAGGGAATTTTTAGGCAGTAGTGAGAGAAATTTTAGGTAATAAACCCAAGATCCTACAGACATGTGATAGTCCGCCACAAACCAGGCCTAGAGGATCAGAACGCCTCCAAACAAACAATAAATTTGATTTGTTGCCTTGCAATAAATTGCAATTGCAATGGCCCCACCTTAAGCTTTGCAGATCTGAGGTGCAAAGGTAAATGAACAAGTAAATCCTAATTGATCAGTGTAATACACTCAAGCTGTAAGCCTCCAAAAATCAATTCTCAAATTAAATTGTCGCCTATACGCATGTAGCCAGTCGTTTGAATTGAAGAACGGCAGTTGAGTCGCCCGCGTACTTTGAATTTTAGTTGGGATTAGGCCATTCACATTGAAAACTTTCTCTACCACAAGCATGCAATTATTTTTTTTTTTCAGGTGCAAACAAAATGCAATTATATGATGAAGAAAACATATAGAATAAAATCATTTAAAGTCCAAATCAACGTGGGGGTATTTCTTGTTAAAAAAATAATAATAACGTGTAAGTAGTTCGGTAAAGGACACGATTATACAATTCATGATATGAAAAAAAAAGTACATAATTAATTAAATAATTTATTTTTTATTTTAAATTTAATATATTTTTTAATAATTTAATAATTTAAATTTCAAGTATTAATTTTATATTTATTATAGCATGCTTATATATATATATATTTTTCAGTAAATGCCAATCTGGCTGCAAGAGCAAATCTTGTCTACGTAGCTTGTTTTTGTTTTTCAGTGACTGCCAATTAGATGAAGCTGCAAATCTCAATCATTAAGCAACGTCAGACAAAAAGATTTGGAGTGTCGTACTTATCGAATATACCCCATATTCAAATTAATAAATATAATTATTTATTAACAAAATATAATATATTGATATTTTATGTAGTGAAATTTATATTTTAAATTTTAAAATAATATTCATTTAATTTTTAATTTTAATTTTATTATTTATATTTTATTAATATAATTACATTTTATTAATAAATAATTATATTTATTGATTTGATTATCGTGGTTCTGTATGAATAGTGTGTATGTTTCAGAAACCTCTCTCAAAGATTTATTAGACTTTTCATGGATGGGAAATTATGTTTGTGGAGCTGGAAGTCCTGCGTAGGCCCCGGGTCTGTCAAGGCATCAAACTGTGACTTCTCTCTCTCTCCGGCTTTGCCTATTTATATCCTAAAGCGACAAGAGCAGCGTGCTTCTTTGACGAGAACCGAAAAAAAAAAAGGAGCAGCATCCTTCGTTGGAATCTTGCCAGAATGTTACTGTCATCCCACTGGACCCTTCGAATTTGACAGTTTTTCCTTAAAAAAAAAAAAATCCTTTACTTTAAGATAATACCCAATAAATAAGAATTTAAACTTGTCAATTTATAATCTTAAGAAAATTTGTACTTTATAAAAATAAAAGGTATTTCTATTATATGATTAATGGTCTAATAAATGTCCTAATAAAAAAAATAGGGTTAATACATTTAACTCTACGTGACATTATTGTTTTCTGTTTTAT
Source organism: Carallia pectinifolia (assembly GCA_037832335.1). NCBI lineage: Eukaryota > Viridiplantae > Streptophyta > Magnoliopsida > Malpighiales > Rhizophoraceae > Carallia > Carallia pectinifolia. Next base: position 11,977,163 of record CM075447.1, on the reverse strand, counting down.
TTCGTCGTAATTTTAATTTAGACATTAAACCCTCCTATAATTTATAAGTTTTACAATTTATTCCTTTAATTAAGATTCTATTAAATCTATTAATAGAAATTAGTTAAAATTATATTATTTTGTAATTGTTATTTTCTTTCTCTACCAAAAAATGCCATATATTGCTCAAATTAAATTTTAGTGTATGTTTTAACTACATTTTACATTTTTTTTCACAATTTTTGTTATTTTCAATATACTATATATGTTGATATAAAAGTATTTGAGACAGTATTTATGATTAACTATGCGAAATATAATAAAATTCTTATTATCATAAAACAACATAATTATGACTAATTTTTATTAATAGATTTAATAAATTATTGTTAGGGGGTTAATTATTAAAATTAAAAAAATACAAAAAAAATTTATTATCTAAATTAAAATCACAAAAAAATAAAACAGAAAACAACTAAATTAGAGGAGGTTAAATACATTTAATCTAAAACAATATTTCTCCTCCTTATTGTCATCCACAAAATTGACAATGCTTCGTTGCTTTACCTATTTCCACTGCCCTGCCCTTGTGAAAGTCAAGAGTAATCCTACTTCTATTTTGTTGTTCTTTTATTTTATTTTATTTATTTTACGTAAAAGTACTGGCACTTTCGGTTTCAGTGATTTTTAATAAGAAAAAATGTATACGCATATGTTTTAATAAGTATTTATAATATAATAATTATTATAATTTGTATGTCTATGATCATAAAATATGAAATAAAAAAATTATAATCTTTTATTACACATTCTATAAATATAATTATAAAAAATTTTAAATTTATTATATAACAGATATTTCTACCAGAATTAGGTAGTTCGGGGTGCGTTAGGCTTAACAGTGTGGCCAACCATCTCATATTAGTGTCATCTCTATCCTGTAGATTTTCTGTTTCTCTTGTTACGAGTTCCAATTCTTTAATATCAAGCCTACGAAAGTAGAAATATTTTTTATTTTCAGCCGCTGGTATATGAATTGAAGAAGGCAGTAATCAAGGAGACAGAAAGTACAGACAAGACATTGAACCTGGAGAAACACATGGTGTCATCCAAATTCAGGGGAAACAAGGTCCCTTCTGCCATTTTCACCATTATTCTTTCCTGATTTTGAGTCCATTTCTTCAGAATTCTGGTCTCTGCCATATTCATATTCTAAGATAAACATAGTGCAAAAGTTAAGTACAACAAAAAGGCATGGCCATCAAAGAAGATGTGGAGAGTGGTGACATGGGTGTGAATGAAGAGTTGACAGAACCATTCGTGAGCAAGAATCCATCAGATGGGGAACATAGATCCGATGCCCCGGATGGCGGCAGAGGGAGTGCAACCATGGTTTACCTCAGCACTTTTGTTGCAGTTTGTGGTTCCTATGCATTTGGATCCTGTGTAAGTACCCCCCCCCCCAAAAAAAATTCCATACAGAAAAAAGATATTAGAAATTTACGGCTTTGATTTTGTTGCTTCTTCTGACAAGCAAATGTTCGTTCAATTGTAAATTTACTGCTCAATTTTCAGGCAGGTTACTCGTCGCCTACTCAAAATGCTATAAGGGAAGATCTCTCGCTCTCTCTGGCAGAGGTAAGCCGGTAACTCGTTCTTTATATGTTGTAAATATATGGACAGCAGGAGGAAAAATCTACCATATCAGGTCCCGGAAACAGAGCATTCTTTTTCTCTTTTATTAACAGTGAGATTTCATAACATGAAATGAATTGGTTTAAATGAAGTCCAAATCCAACATTAAGATAATCAAAATTTAGAACAGGAAATTGTGCATATGGTTGAATTAAAAATAAGCATTAGTATAAAATTTGAAGATAGGCATTAATAGAAAAAGCTTCAAGTGTTGACAATCTAATAATAATTGCAGTATCTAAAAATGTCCACGAGTGATCAGACAATGGGGTATGAAAGAAAGTCTTAAGTATGGACAAGAAAAATCACCAATAGATCAAGCTCAATGGCAGGAAACGAATATAGGAGACAGAAGATTATATAACCACACAAGTTTGTTTGGGTGGCCATTGGCTTCTTTGACCAGAGGGAGGTGGGTGGTTCAAATCCCGAATCCCACCGTCCTCGTCTTCCGCCCCTTAGGCATAAGCTCTCCAATACACACGCACGCCAAAAAAAAAAAAAAAAGGACGGAAGATTATGTAGATTTTTGGGCTTCCATAAACTGAATGAGCCAAACTGTAAACTGATGCAAGTGCAATACAAATGGAGAGAATGATGTTATGATTTCAACTTCCACACTGAAGTCATCTCTATTACTTATGTGTTTGTCTGCAGTATTCTGTTTTTGGTTCCATATTGACGTTCGGTGCAATGATTGGTGCAATCGCATGTGGACCTATTGCTGATTTTGTTGGTCGGAAATGGGTAAGCAAAGTCGCTCGAATGATACTGTATTCAATCGGATCGAACTGTTCTTGCGTTGAATTCACTTGGATATTTACCATATAATATAACAGCATGCACTTGTGGAATGTATGCAGGCAATGAGGATCTCCTCTGCTTTCTGTGTTGCAGGATGGCTTGCCATTTACTTTGCTAAGGTTTGTCATCTGTACATTAAAAACCATCATTAGTTCACTTTTTCCCTTTTCCAGAAAAGTAACCACATTTCTCTTCTCTCTATTGATTACTATAAAAGGGGGCTGTGTCATTGGACATTGGCCGGCTGGCGACCGGATATGGAATGGGAGCCTTTTCTTACGTGGTAGGGTGGTACTTCTGGTTTTTAGCCATTTTTCCTATTGCGTTTGGTAGAGAATACATTCATGTTGTGACGACTTTGATTCTATTGTTTCAAATAATGCAAGGTGCCTGTTTTTATAGCTGAAATTGCACCCAAAAATCTTCGAGGTGCACTGACGACTGTGAATCAGGTAAAAGGTGTTCAAACAAACGTTTGGAGGAACACTTTATATCACTTTACTAGAATTCCTTAATCTCTGAAGTTAAATTCGTTCAACTGAATATCAATTTTCAAATTACAATGGCATTCTATAATGCAGTTGTCTGCAATCACGCCTTAACAATCAATCTTATTCTCCAGCTCATGATTTGTACTGGAGTGTCTGTGGCTTTCATAATAGGGACAGTATTGACATGGAGAGCTTTGGCATTAACAGGTTAAATGCTTTGTTTAATCTTCAAAAGATAACGCTTAAACAGAAGGCTTACGTTTGAACTGCTTGCAGGAATTATCCCTTGTGCAATTCTACTTCTCGGTCTTTTTGTCATCCCGGAGTCTCCTAGATGGCTGGTAATAGACAGAACTATATTAAAAGTATCAACAATATTGAGAATATATGACAGTTTTATGCCGATTGATTGTCCTACAAATGCAGGCAAAAACAGGACGTGAGAAAGAGTTTGAAAGTGCACTGCAGAAACTTCGTGGCAAGGACGCTGATATATCTGCTGAGGAAGCCGAAATCAAGGTTCTTAGTGCTGAAACTGTAGTCTCTCAATCCTCATTGATATTGTTCCGAATAAAATATGACAAGTACCATGTCATTGTCTAACAGGATTATATAGAAACTCTCGAACGGCTCCCAAAAGCCAAATTCCTAGATTTGTTTCAAAGAAGATACCTACGCTCAGTCACTGTAATTACACCTCTTTCTGAACTTGAAGTCATATTTTTCTTAGTTTTCCTATTTTACCAGACCCCAGAAGAACGTTATCCATATTTTTTCAAAGTCAATTACATTTGATTTCCTTTCTTTGACCAGATAGGGGTTGGATTAATGGTTTTTCAACAATTTGGAGGAATCAATGGAGTCTGCTTCTATACCAGTAATATCTTCGAGTCAGCAGGTAAAAAGAGAAAAATTCAAGGTGCAATTCACTGTCAGATCAGATGCAAATATGACATTACTAACTGTTGCATTTGGAAAACACAGGATTTTCTTCGAGTGTCGGAACCATAACCTATGCCATCATCCAGGTTCTAACTCTCATTAGCTTTGCCAACTTCAAGGAACACTGTGAATCTCAATCCACTCTGTAATGCTAAGAGCAAGTCTCTTTTGCAGGTGGTCGTCACTGCACTTAACACAACTGTGATAGATAGAGCCGGAAGGAAGCCTCTCTTATTGGTAAATATCTGTTTCAAGTCAGTCAGCCTGAAATTTTCCTCGGACACCATCTCCATTTGCATACTAGAAGCTAATTTTGTTTTACTTGTATACCAGGTTTCTGCATCAGGATTGGTCCTTGCTTGCTTAATAACTGCACTTTCATTCTATATGAAGGTCATGGTCAAACTATTAAATCAAACACTTTGTTTTTTTCACTTTCTTGTTTATTAATATGGGAAGATTTCAATGAACCAGGTCCATGAATTGGCACTCAAGTCAGTCCCCATACTTGCTGTGATTGGCATTTTGGTAACGTCACAAACCTTAATGAATTATGTGGTTAACCAAGAATGATCGCTAAAAAAGGTAATCTTTGATCAATTTCTCACAATGTTTTTCTGACAATGTTTTGCATTTTGAATTTAGTTATATATAGGATCCTTCTCAGCAGGAATGGGTGCAGTTCCTTGGGTTGTAATGTCAGAGGTAATATAATTTGCGAGATGAAGTTGTTTCCAGTTCCACCTATGAAGTGATGGATCCAACAATTGCCAAATCACCTTTGGTTGCAGATATTCCCCATAAATATCAAAGGAGTGGCTGGAAGCCTAGCAACGCTTGTCAACTGGTTTGGCGCTTGGGCAATTTCCTACACTTACAACTATCTAATCTCCTGGAGCTCTTATGGTAATTAAAAAATATATATGTATACACTCAAAAATTCTATGCCTAACAACTTCATGCTAATTAAAAACCATCAATGCACAGTAGCAAAACATTGACTCATCTGAATGTGACTTGTTAGGTACGTTCATTATCTATGCTGCTATCAATGCAATGGGTATTCTGTTTGTGATCACAATAGTGCCGGAAACGAAAGGGAGAACCCTGGAGCAGATCCAAGCAGCCCTTAATGCATAGAGAAGCAAGTATCAAAGAAAAATCATTATTTTTTCCATGCAAATAAAGTCCATTACGATCAAGAAGCAGTGGATTCGCCAGTAAATGAGAGCATGGATGTCACAAATGGCTATTAATCAGGTGCTTGACCTTGTGCATTATATGTTCTCGTGTATTTTTTTGTCAAAGATTAACTGTCGTTTTTGTGTCCATTAGAAGATTTGTGAACTCTGCAATTTCAATAACAATTATCATTTTCATAAATCTCATATCATTTTTCAAGGTCACGAGATCTTGAAAATAAACATTAAATATATATATATTGAGAAAAAAGATTAAAATTGTTAAGTACTAAGGCAATTGTGATTTTGAGTGAACTTACTGGTAATTAACATGTGGGCTGGGTCCTGGGTAGGGAGTCACGATTCATCATCACCCACTGGTATCTGTGGCACAGCCTGCGCCCGGATGAGTGGGCTCAAATTTGTTGAGTAGTAGGCCCGCCATTTATGGCAAATAAGGGCGGGAAAAAAGGCTCCGGCCTAGCCCTAGTTTGGGTTGGAGATAGATTGGACAATTTGCAAATGGGACATGAAATATTCGTCGTTCATGGTTTGGTCAAGATCTGTTGATCCCTCAATCCAGCCCATTTTTCTAAGTCCAGTTTCCTCGTTAGAGGAAAAGGCCTCGCCTGCAAATTTGTTAATGAAATGTAAATAACAAGGGTAAACCTGAAAAAAAAAAAACAGAGAACAAGGGTGTGGGGGGCGTCTGGTCCGAGTGATGGAGGGCATTCAGGCGGGGTTCAAACTCTCATTTAGACATACTCTCTAATATCTCAAGTGGACTCCTTTTAATCAGTTGAGTTCATAAAACTAAAAAAAAATAATTATTTTTCAGTAACAACTTAATGGTTAAAGCTTATAATTTTATTTTAAATGTTTTAGATCTCAACTCTCATGTGAAATTGACCCAATCGATTCCTATGGATTGGAAAAAAAAAAAGTTGTCAAATGTACTACGTTTAGGCACTTTTTTTAGCTTCTACATTATGTGCATTTGTAACTTCCGAAAGATGAAAACAATGTGCCAAGATTTCTATTTTTATCAATTTAAACCAACTAAAGAACGTACAAAGAAGCACACAAATGGGTTACCATAAAAAGTTGAACAAACCAAAACCGGAAATAAAAAGAAGAACAAAAAAAAAAAGGCAGCATATAAAGGTCAAATGTGGCATCCCCTCGTAGTTTACGTAGATCAATTACATGTCTTTGAAACGAAAATGATTCACAAACTACGACAGGTAGAAGCAATTACAAAATATCAGATGCCTTCTGCCTCAAAAAGGAAAAAGAAAACAAATCAAAGATCTCTGTCCCTCTTATTTATGTTCTGTCTTCCATATACCTTGTGAAGAAGAGTTGGTTATCTTTACAACTCTCCGTTTATGCTGCTGCCTTCTCTTTCTAATGACATTTTCTTGTTCGTTAGCATTTACTTTCACTATTTCGACTTTGACAATGTGGTGATCAGATGTCCCTTTTGAAGAAAGCACCGAGTACGACCCCGGAACAAACTTGTACGGTGAGTTTGGAGACGCCAATATGTAGTCTACTCGAGTCCCGTACTTGCAGGTCCCTTGTACGTCTACATACAAAATTGCAGATAATTACAAGATTCATGGCATTTTGAGGGGAATTTTTCTAGTTAATTAGTGAGGTTAAAGACAACATTTATGGTTTATTTCTGATGTATTCAATATATGTATATGTAAGGATCAGGGATCACAATTATAATATAAACCCTCTTGATTCTTAACTGACATCAATTGACATCGTAGATTCAGTTTTTTCAGACTTCCACCTTTAAACCTTAGACTACTTAGTTACATCTATACTAACCTGTAACTTGAGTGGGTCAAACGACTAACATAGAGATTCTATTAAATATTACTGGTAAGAGAATTCAACAATAGTTAAGGTAGTTAAAAATAATAATCTCTAATTAAGAAATTTGAGTATTAATTCCAATCCTTTCTTCATTCTCCAATTATTCAAACTACTAAAGTACTAATTTCAAAAGACAAAATAAAACAAGAAAATTAATACTAGCAATGGTTCAAGTTCTCAAATTCAATTTCCAATCATAACCAATTAACTAAAAAAAACATGCATGGAGATTGAAGGCTCATCGCTTCCCATTTAGAACTCACTAATTTGAAAATTTGAAGTCTCTCCAACTCACCCAAGAACTTATAAGCCTGCGTTACATTCTCTCTCCACATTTGGTTCTCTGAAATGCCCATTGGTAATCCACTAATTTTTAATTTAAGTTTCAGAATAGTAACCTCAAACCCAAACACGGCATTCCTTAGCTTCTACATTTTGCAAGTGTAATTATTTCGTCACTTGCATTAGTTACAATCGTAGATGGACACACCAAACCACAAATCGTAGATGGACACATTGCAACTATGTCTACCTTATTCGCAATTTGTAAAAATAAAAGAAGTCGGATCGAAATATACGCTTACTTTGGCCTTTGGCGATCATGACTACTGATTCGCATTCCCCTGCAAAGTCCTTTGCATCTGTATAACGGTTACTCTTCAAATATCTCATGACTTCAACCTTGGGCGTCGGCTTCCCCATTTCTTCATAGTACTGCAACGTATTATTACCATCAAACTAACGTCACAGCAAAATGAAATCAGAAATTAAAGCCACTCGTCAATAGTTGACAATGAGAATTATAGAAGAGTGTTTGTAGGGAAGTTGTAACGTTAATTACCTTGACGATGTCTGTCCACCTCTCGGCGGAGTAATCTGTTTCGTCTAGGGAGTTAAGACCTCCGACCAAGATGTGGGGTCCCTCATTACTCTGTATTGTAGCATTTATTTGCTTCATCCGCCAATTTTCATCCAAATGATCGAGGTGGGTACAATGGAAGTTGACCTCTCCTGCTTGGGGCACATCGATGGTTGCCTTTAGAACATTCCTGCGTTCATCAAACAAAACATAAATCCATTAATGAGCTCTCATTCATTGGTAATAAATTTGTCACATAAATTCACCAATGAACTTTAACTCAGTAAACCATGGTTTATGGTGCTTAGGCCACGGGTCAGCTTTTTTATACAATGTATACTATAGCAAGCAAACAATTAAATACATAAAATCTATACTTCAGCTATCCCAATGCATTTAGAAGTCGAATTTCCGTTAACGTGCTTTGAATAATTCCTGAGGCTTGGGAATGGTGACCTAACTCTCCTTGAGTTTCAGTGACATACTAATATATTGATAATTTAATTGAATGGCGTACCTACATTGCAGCTATTCCAAAGTACACCTCGCCGTGTTTCCAATGAACCAAAAAAAAAAAAAGTACACCTCACTCCTTCTCATCGGAACTCGCAGGACCTAAAATTAAGAAGATTGAGCCTTCCAAACTTCCAATATGATCAGGCCTTTCTTTGTTTGACATTTCAACAATTGAAAAAAAAAAAAAAGAAAAATCATATTGGTTACTGGGAAGCTGGTTTTTTTTTTTTTTTTTGGTGTTAATAACCTTGTTAGAAATCGGCTATGGTTGTGAATGCAATTTCTTCAGTGAAAAAGCAGTCCATAATTGCTGAAACTCAAGTGACCAGAAAGACATGGAGAAACAAAATTGAACCCACCTGAAATCAGTGTCATCAAAGATCTTCTGAATCTTCCATCTCTTAATCGGCCACTTGGACAAGATAGCGTTGCCATATTCAGGAGCCCAGCTCTCGGCAAACACATAATTCATTCCTAAAGCGGAAGCCAGATCAGAGAGTGGTTTCATTTCTCTCTCTTCCTCTGCTTTCACATTCTGCAAAGCCAATATATCAGCGTTCAATTCTTGCAACACCTCAAGCACCGTTCTTGTACTCCTATAGCTCGGTGCTTCGTCAACTCTTCCATGCCCCGCGTAATTTCTCTCAAAATTCAAACTCTGAGACCTCAAAGGAGCCTTTCCTTTCAGGGTTCTGGTACTTGAAGAAGAGGCCTCATTTACATCATCTGCAAAGCTCAGTTGCCGATTTCTGAGTAAAGATATCTCATTATCCGGCAAATTGATGGATACCCTTAACTTTGATTTGGCAAACTTTTGCCGCTGCTTAGAAAGATTTGAATCGCCGCCGTTGGTGGAACTTGAATGCAGGGGAGACTGCTTAAGTATGCCTTTTGGCCGACCATTTGCCGATTTTGTGCGTAAATTGGCATCCAAATACCTTCCAGACTTTGCAAAATCTTCATTTCCATTTCCAAAATTTGAACAACTCTCAGTCTTAGGCACCACAGGTGCCATTGAAAACAGGCTAGCATTGAAAGTTGCTATCTTTATCCGCTTCTCTTCAGATTTCAGACCACCTAAGTGGCCTTTCGGATGGACCAAGGCAGACCCATTAACGATAGACTCATAACTTATACCACCTTTTATTTTGGGATCGAATTTTCCAAATTTTTGGATGACAATTTTGGGCTTGGAGCGCCTCCGAATTGGCCACCGTAGACGAGAACAGATTCGCCTGAACATTTTGCCAAGTACTTTAATCATTTTGTGGAATAGAGGATGCTGAGGAAAAATGGATTCTTGCAGTAGTAGTAGTAGTTGATGATAGCATGAAGATGATGATTAGAGAGCTGTATTCAGAAACATAATCATATTTATCCCCTGTAATCAATTAAGAGAAGAATTAGTTCAATCAAAGACTGATTTTGGTTTCTTCTTCAGGATAGCTGAAGAGAGAGGAAGGGGGTCTTCCAGGAAATGGGTTGGCGACACTTGGCAGCCAATCAAGGGTCTATTGCTTCAGGGAGAGAGGAAGAGGAGGGACCCATTTCCAACTGCTCCAGAGAGAGAAATGGTAATTGCATGGGTAGTGCGTTGGACAGTAGGGAAATGTCAGCTTGGTCTTTTTAGAATAAACATTAAATTTTTGTAACCAAAACAAAACGTTAATAAAGATTGTTTCTTTTGGGTTTTTTTTCTTTTCTTTTTCCTTCTAATCTAAAGGGGCCAATAAGATAATACAAAAACTCCAAGAGGGGCTAACAACTCCAATCCATGCAAGTAAGATTCTTATTTGGAACGCGACGTCACCTAAAATGCGGCTTATATAACTCCCATGCTTCTTCATGTGGTTCAACTGGGGAGCCCATGCATATCTCCCTCGCTAAGATCACGATTTTTCGCTTAATTATAAACAGAAATCTTAGAGAACATAATTTTATTGAGACATGTGTGTTTACCTAATAACATGTACTGTTTTATAGTTAAATTTTAAAAAAATTAGATATCATAGATTGCCTGCTCCATTTGCTAATTTAAAAGTGAATAATATGGTAATGCTCAATTATAAAATTGCAAATTGAAATTTACATGAGGAGATATGTTGTTGGTGGGTTATATATCTATTCAGTGTGCATCTAAATTTCATAAAGCCTCTTCTTAGTTGGCGTCCCAACTCCCAGTCAACGTTCTGTCATCTGTGACGTCTGTCATGGGAAGAACGAAAAAAAGAAAATATACAGAATCATCCTTTGTCCGCCCATATTATTGCCTAATTGCATTTCAAATCCAACCATAACCTATATGCTCCCCGCAATATCATAATAATTTTACCAGGATAATTCACATTTGCTAAGTTTAGGCATAATTACACCTCATGTACATCAAGAGAAGGCCAACAGAACCAACTTAGATTTTTTCGCGTAGGACAATATATGATTTTCAATTACATACTGCTATTTAAGTGCAGTAATAAAAATATCCTTCGTTGATCATACATTAGTAAAAATAAATTGTTATTACAAAGAGTGCCCGTATCAATTAAGCCATCAAGGTGTCTATAAAGCTCAAAATATCAACCACCAAGTACCCTCTAGCGGCCACCAAATTTAAAATTTAAGATAAGACATGAGTTCTAACGGTAAATCTCTCCGACAATTAAATTTCCTTATCTACTCCAGCTGACAAAAAAGAACTCAAAATATCTCAAAAAGGATGATTTCACAGGATGAGCCTGAGAGGCTGGCCCGACCGCCGACCCAACAGCAGTCTTGGCTCTTTAGTTAACATGTGGAGAGGAAATGGACGAAGGTCAATTAATTAATACACACAATGAGACGTCCAGAAGTTGACGTAAATAGTATCGAACGTATACGTAATTGTATATAATAAATGGTGTGATTTTAAGGGGTTAGGTAACATTATGGATCCTTTATGGGAGGCAAGTGGTAAATTTAATATGTGGGTCTATCTGGACTATCGGTATAAAAGATAAAAAGATGCCAAACGCAGGAGCTTTGTTGGTTATTGGAGGAATCCATGTCTCGGCCAATTAAATCACTAAACCATTAAATAATTTAATTTTTAAAAAATAAATTATTAAATATCATTAAAAAAATTCTATTATTATTCAAATGAAATTACAATGTGTTTTGTTTCTCCTGTTGCTAGCTCGCTGGCTCCCTACTTGCATTGCAATGCATCTTTTGTGGCCGTTACAACCTTACAGGTTCCCTTCGTGATTTCTTCAACACAATCTCACGTGTTGGTTAGGGCATTGAAATTGAATCGTTGTGATTTGATGCATACGGAATCTAAGTGGCCCCATTCAGATGCGTCACTAAAAGGGCCATGCCATAAATAATGGAACAGAAAAAGATATTAAAGACCATCAATGACGTTTGTCGCTTTTCGAAGTCCTGTCTGGATCAGTTCAAATTAATCAACTTATTGAATTGGATATTGGGCAGTTTTAGATCAAAAAAAGAAAAAACTACCAATGATGTGGTTTAGTTGGTTTAGATATACTTGAATTTGTTAGAACAAGAAAAACGGTAAAATTAAAAATGAACGAATTGTTTTAAGCCATATAACAATGTCACTCTCTTTAAAGTAAAATTCGTCATTACTAAATTACAATAGAGGTATAATGTGAATTTCCTCACATGATAAAATGAAACACACTTGACTGTAGGTTGCAATACTGAAATCCAGTCATCGAGAAATTGTTGTAATATCCAAAAATTGCTCTCAAAATGTATATCGATTTTTCTATCTTCTTTATATATATATATGAATGACCAATTCACATATTTATAGGGAAAATAATAAGGTAGTTCTTTAGTTAAGATGCGTCTTTTGGACTCAATAGATATAATTTTTCAACGTGTCTTTTCATTAATATATGTCACTTCATAACTACTAAATTAACTAAGAGATACAACTTTTTATTTTAAAAATTTCCTCAACAATCCCTTGTTATTTTCAAAATAAGAAAATGTAATGGATTCTCAGCAATTTAGAAGTTAAATGTATAAGTAAGATACTTTACAGATTGAACTTTACGTAGTAAAATATGCATTACAATATACCTGAATAATATAGTAGACAAGTTTTGAACCAATTATTCTTACTGATATCCTATAGAAATATTCCACTTATTTGACTATACAATATTATACTTCTCTTTTTAATAATTGACACATTAAAAGTCATTGTGTTTATATCCTTTTTATGAATATTTTAAAATCAAGTCCTTAAACTTATTGGAACGGCCTACACATTCCACATTCACATAGGCGGATTAGAGCTCTCGCCTTCAAGCACCCTTTCAAGCCTGTTAAGAGTCTCAAAAGCTCAACCTCCCAATTAACTGCGCGTGCCAAATACTCTGAACACTTGAGATGGAGAAAAAAAAATTTATTATAGTGCTTTAATAACACTGATGATGTACTTTGATTCATTGAACTCAAGATTTAACGCTGTATCAAATGTTGAGTCGAGATTTTATCATAAGTGATTATTATTTATGGACTTGTACTCATCTCTCATTTGATATCTCATTCATCAAGTTTTTGTTAACCTTTTAGTTAAAGATTAACCTTCTTTTAATATGTAACTGACTTTTCGAAAGTCTTTTATATTTATACTAATACCATAAATTATACGTTAAGAGATATCGTTAATATAACAGTTAACATTTCACTCTTTCACTCTAAAGGGTCATTAACTCTAAATAAATTGGAGGCATTTGCTCTAGTAGTAGTGATCCACGAGTTTGACAGTATTTCTATTAATTTGTCTATACTACAGTATAGTTGTCTATAAGTCATTTACTACTTTCTTTTATTTGCCAAAAAAAGAAAAATAATTTGACTTGTGAAAAGATTTTGAATAAGCATATATAAAAGACATGACTCTTTTTGAAAAAAACGCGTCTTTTTCCTTCAAAGAGTCAAATCTCTTTTCATAAAAAATCGCGTTTTCTTTTTATGAAAAGTTACGTCTCTTTTTATGAAAGGTCGCATCTCTTCGCATAAAAGGCCGCGTCCCTTCCCACTAATCGTCATGTCTTTTCTTACGAAAAGTCATGTCTTTTCCTTTAAAGAGTTTCGTCTCTTCTCTTGAAGAGCAACATTTTTTTTTTTTAAAAATCTCATTTCTTCTCATGAAAAATCACATCTCTTCTCATCAAGAGTTATGGCTTTTCTCACTAAAAAAATTATGTCTTTTCTCATGAAAAATCATGTCTCTTCCTATTAATGGTCATGACTCTTCTCACAAAAATTATGTCTTTTTTCATGAAGAATCACGTCTCTTTTCTAAAAAAATCACATAACTTTTCAATCTCTCTCTAGGCTTTAGGAGGTATCGCTTCCAATGGCTACCTTTGGAATTTATTATTCCAATGACTTAGCCATTTATATGGACCAATTCCACAACGAAACCTTCTTTATTGATGTCGGAGAGACACAGTTTGTAAGCACCATTTTCTTGCCTTTTTCTTGAGCGCGCAAATTACTTGTACAACTCAAAACCACGTTGCTTAGCATAAATGACAAGCAAAAGGCTTTGAACACCAAATTAAACCTCTCATGAATGTACTGGTGGTTTTCATGACCTTTTCAAATGTGGCCTTATGAATATCAGACATTGATTTACGAGAGACAATTTTTATTATAGACAAATTGGCACATATATACACATGTAATAGATCAAAACCAAAAATCATGTATAAATATACCATACAACTAAATCCTATTCCAAACAAAAGCAAAGTCACGTGTGTGACCACCATGCATGCATAACTAATTTTTTATAATATAAATTCTTTCTATATTCGTTGGCTTATTTTTCACATACCAACTATTATGTACCCACTAGAAGGTCATGGTTCAACTTTATCAAGTGGCAAACTTCATTTTGGCCACTACCCTTGGCAGTGTTTGACACCCATCAAGAACACCTAAGTGTTTTTACTATTTTTTTCTCATGCCACGTTTTTTTAACTTTCCTGAACAATTTAGTTTGACTTGGCAATGAACACAACATTAAGAATGGACGTGTATTCCCTCTAAAATGAGCACACTTTGGCTTTTATTTTATGTCCCATAGCCTTTTCTTTTCATAAGTGTTGTTTTCTTTTTCATTCTAGGAGAGAACCTGCCTTCTAGGCCAAAGAACACAATTTTAAAGAGGATCACAACCAATCAACTTTTATTTCCAGGTTCCTTCACCCCACTCGTTATGTATGGCTTTCCTGGAATTTTGACAACTTTAATAATTGTTTAATGCAACAATTTCTTAACAGATTTAGGCACCATGGTAGTTATTAAAGCACACAAACTATGGTTATCCCAAAAGCATATGAACAGTAAAAGATATTTGGAGTACTCAACTTCCTGTTTCATGCCACATGTACATTTAGGCTGTGTGGTGACCAACGTTTCATATTCCTAAATTTTTGCCCATAACCATAACCCAAAAAATTGATTTGGTTTAGCAAGCAAGCAACCAGTTTATTTTCCTCTTGTGACAAAAAGTCATCTGCAAATATAGCTACTATATGTGGTTACTTGTCCGCTTGCATTATTAAACAAAAGCAACAATTTTTTTTTAAAAAAAACAAACATTAGCGTGGGTCTGTAAAGGAATTAACAATTCCTTCCTACTAGCCACAAAGGGACATTAGCATAACTCTTCATGCAAGACACCAGTTACAGTGACAACAGTCTTATTTTCATGCTTTGTTATGTCAAGCAGATCAAACATGTAAGTTACGACATCCAAAGATATGAAAACATTTAAAAGAAGACATACCTCACTTGACCATACTACGAAAATGATGCCAATTCTTTAGAGATTCGAATCACGGAAATGAAAGCCTATTCTTTTAGCCATCCAATCATAAACTATAAACTTTTGCCTTAAAATTGTTGGAATAGGAAAGATGGTAAGATTAAAAATAAAAGAATTGTTTCTAAATCGTGTAACAATGTTACTTCCTTAAGGCAAAATTTACCCTTATTAAATTACAACAGAAGTATAATGCAAACTCCTTCACTGGATAAAATGAAGCACACTTGACAATAAGTTGCAATACTGAAATCGAGTTTTTGAGAAGTTGTTTTAATATCCAAAAATTACTCTCAAAATGTAAATGAATTTTTTTATCTTCTTTATATCTATGTGAAATAATGTAATTATTTGACTAAGAGATGTGTCTTTTGAGTCCAATAAACACGATTCTTTAACATGTTTTTTTATTAATAGACGCAACTCCATAATTATTAAATTAATTAGGAGATACAACCTTTTATTTTAAAAATTTCTCCAACAAAATTTTAATGAGACATTTTGGGTATGAGTGTCAGTCAATTGCAGTCT
Organism: Carallia pectinifolia; assembly: GCA_037832335.1. Classification (NCBI taxonomy): domain Eukaryota; kingdom Viridiplantae; phylum Streptophyta; class Magnoliopsida; order Malpighiales; family Rhizophoraceae; genus Carallia; species Carallia pectinifolia. The sequence goes on along the minus strand of CM075447.1, from coordinate 11,961,422 downwards.
TAAGATCAAAATTTATTGGCATTACTAAATTTAGGTCTCTTTTGTTGTAGACTTTATTGTAATTATTTGGATGATCCGTATCACTAGAATGAAACTTTATGTTTCTTAAATTTTAACAAGACTGTTGAGACATTACATTGGCTCTTTTACTTTTATGAAAAAAAAAAAAAACGAAAGAAGTGAAGGCCAGCCTAATTACAGCGGGACAGTGCTATTTATCACGAGCCAAACATCACGAAACCCGCACGAAAAAGTAGTCAAAAGAGAAGTTATCCAATAGTTTTGGTTAAGGTTTTAATATTTTTTAATAAAAATTAAATTTTTTAAAAAATAATAATAAATTTTAAATAATATTTAATGTTACTTTAAGTAATATTTAATATTATTTTAAATATAATTTTTATAATAAAAATAAATTTTAAATAATATTTAATATTACTTAAATGTATCTAATATTACTCCACATCATATTTAAAAAAATAACCTTTTAAGTTTTGAATTAAAAAGAAAATTAAAAAAATGCCGCTGTCGTGCGCTTTCGTGAATTTGGAAGTCGTGGCCAATATCATTATTCATTACAGCGGGGGGCGTTAACTCGTTGCCCTTTTTGGTCGACATGCATTAATGAGTTCATTCATTCAATTTTATTTTTCTAATCGAAAAAAGTTGGTATCCACGCTTGCCAGCTATACTCGGATCATATTGTAATAACACATAAATATTTTGTAATTATATACATATTTTTTTGTAATAAAAATTTATAATTTATTTTTTTATTACAAAAAGTGTATATATTATTATAAAAAATTCGTGTGTTATTGTAATATGACTATTTATATAGTAAAAAGCGTATGACTACATAATAAAATCTTTTTTTAATTAATTGTAGGAAATGTGAATAAGGCAATGGTCTTATCTCCGGGCAGATGTCAATTTGCAACGCATGACGTACAAAGATGCACACAAAAAATATGCATTGCCTAAAAAAAACTGGAATCCTACGTATGAAAAGATCATTTCAATGTCCTGATCCTAATCTCGAACACTACCTTGATATGGATTAATTGGTTTTGGTATTAATAATGCGTTCTTTCAGATTGTCTTGGTGAGTGAATATTGGGTGTACATTTCTTATTGTCTACATTTTTTTTTTTCAAAAAAACCATGAAGATCATATGGTTGATATTCTTTTTGTGAGTTTATCTCCCCAATTTTTTGAATGTCTCAAATATACCACCATGTGAAGCAAATTTCACATAACTGAAAATTAATTGGGTTTGTTGGGGGAAATTCTAGCACAACTTTCATTAGGAGTTAAAAGAATTTAATTTTCTTGTAGTTTAGTTTTTTTGCATTTTAATTCTCTGTATTTTTAATTTAAACATCAAACTCCTATGGAGTTTTTAATTTTTGCAATTTACTTCCTTAATCAAGATTTCTATTAAATTTATTAACAGAAATCGGTCAAAATTACATTATTTTATAATTATTATTTTTTTCTCCATTAAAATTATATAAAATATGACATGTATTTTTTAAATTGAATTTCAATATATACTTAAGCAGTATTCTACATTATATTTTTAACATTTTTGTTATTTTAATATACAACACATGTTGATAGAGACACATTTGAGACAATATTTATTGTCAATTTTTACGTGAAGATATAATGAAATTCTTGAAATCACAAGACAATGTAGTTGTAATTAATCTTTATTAATAAATTTAACAAATTATTGTTAAGAGATTAATTGTCAAAATTGAAAGTCAAAAGGGAATTTAATGCCTCAAACTGAAATCACAAGAAAATAAAACGTAAAATAATCAAAGCACAAGGACATTTAACCCCTTTCATTAGGCCTCAAACTAAACCCAGTAAGAACAAATATTCCCTACTACATGCATAGCTTAGGTTACTCTAGAAATGATGACGTTAGCAGCTCCAAGTTACACACTTGTTACCTATCAATTAGATCACTCTTTGTTCTTTGATCTTAATCCTAAGTTAAATATCAAAGTATTAATGTTAAGTATTTATCCAATACTTCCTTAACTTCTTCGTCTTGCAGGCGTAAAGGCCCAGATTCTCCACTTGATCCAAGCTCTGAACTCCCATCCCAAGACACCACTAAGGCAGAGTCTATTATCCAATTTTTGGGATCAGTTGAATATCCACCCTAAAACTTGACCGATCAGGGTTATTGTCACTTCCCTTCAAATTCTCTTCCGTCAGAATTTTTGAGGTAGGCTGCTTTTTGGATTAACAATCTTAATTTGTATCGTCGAAAAAACAAAACCGAAAGGTCGCTTGCGAATACATCCTTTATAAAATAAAAATTGAACTGGACTGGTCGACCCCATCAGTTCACACAGCAAATCGGCCTCAGTAACAAGACATCAACCCAGACGTGACTTATAATTGGGCTGGAAATTGACGTGCGGATGGTGACCCAGGGGAGGGGCAGAAAATTCAAACTTTTTGACAAAAAAAAAAAAAAAAAAAAGGCAAATTCTTTTTTAACAATTCAAACTTTTTAGTAGAATTGTCATGATATTATCCTCATTTTCCTATTTTTAAAATTAAGAAAGTTAAAATATTTTTTTTACAACTTTTTTTTTGGAGCAACTAATGTCCTAAGTTGTAATAAGTTGAATGCTCTCAATAAAGTAAAAAAAAAAATCATTCACTTATTTTCATTTAGAACAATGTATATGGATATTTGACTTTGCCTGAACTACTGAAACTGAATCAAACATGTCCTCAAAAACTAACATTTTTGTTTCATATTTTTAAATTTAAAATAAACAAATTCAATGTTTGCGAAAATTGGATATGTGATATTAATTCAACAAAAAAAAATTGACACATACATACATCTATGTATACCATTCAATGTGAAATGCAATAAAAAGGATGAATGTTACATTCAATTGTCAAAAGGGCATTTACAACATTTGCTCGTGTACACAGTACATTACACGTCTTCTATTGAAAACGTAGATACAAAAAATTATGGACCCCCTGGCTAAATCATCAATATGATATTTAAAGTGGTAACCCCATCACCTAAAGCTCAAAAAAAAAAAAAAAAAAAAACCCATCACCTAATATTTCAGCACAAAGTGTCAAGTTGTAATAGTTTCTTTTGTCAAAGATTGGCTTTCATTGCTGTCAAATGCAAAGAATAATCTGTGGATGCATTCTAGCAGCAGTATCTTCCATGGCCAACCCATTTCATCTGATTTGAGATAGATTATTAATGGGTGTATTACAGTTACTTTGGTAGGAAGGTTAAGCACTTATAACATGGTAAAGAGTAAGTGCCCAACATCTATTGAATTTGAAACTAATTCTGTTTTTTGAAACATCTTCAAATTTTCTGTTTTTTTTTTTAAAAAAAAAAAAAACTAATTCTAAAGCATAATTGAAGAAATGAATATCAGTATTCAAACAATTCACCAATATCATAAACCGTCTTTACCCAAATTCACAAAGAGTCACAATTTGACTTGTTTTCTTTCTTTCTTTCTTTCTTTCTTTTTTTTACATGAGATTAAGAACCCACCCCCCCCCCCCCCTCTCCCCGCCCAAAAAAAAGAACAAAACAGAACCAACGACGCTCACGGTTTTGATGGACTTTGCACGATTCCTTTCAAGGATTCATTCAAGCGTCGCTTGCTCAACTCAGAACAGCTTTGCTGGAGAAAAGATACGCGAGGCCTATTGGCCAGGAAAGCGAGCAGATATACGCTGTTGGATAGAAGTCCTACAAGAAGGGCATTCCTTCATTCCTTGTTTCTCATGGAGCTCGTTGCATTTGGTGCAGAGAACTTGATGTGCACATGGGAGGAACAGCATTGATTTCTCCTCTGATAAGCACATAACACACTCCATCTCCGGTCTCAAACCTCCCGCATCCGCTCCCAATTTTTCCTTGAAATATGCTGCATTCTTGGAGTCCTCCCCTCCATCTGTATCCAGTTTAGCATCATCGTTGTCGGTCGTGCCATAGTTCCCTTTAAAGCCCCTGCTAAGAGCTGCTCTTGTTGAAGCGTCTGACTGTAAGTTCAATTCAGCAATTTCATTCTCAAGCTTTTTGATATCTTCCACGGTTTCCTTCAAATTGTCTTCTGCTTTTTGTCTGATTATATCTTCCTCTGCCTTTGCCGAAGCTTCAAGCTGTTCCCGTTCCTTCCTTATGGATGCAGCCTTCGCCAACAAGTTTTCCTTTTCCAGCCTCTCCTGCTTCCATCTAGCCTGCAAATGTTTTGAGAGTTTCAATCAGCAAGTCAATCCAAGAAAAATAATAATAATAAAATAAACGCAAGTCATATGTTACATAAGGACGAACAATTTTTTTCCTGATTTTCAGTACACAATCCAGTTTTCGGATTCATCCAGATTTAGGCGAGAGAAAGAGTATGAAGTTGCTTCTCTATATTTATGGGTTTCTTTAAGTGCCTTTCACTTGTAAAATCTCTGTAGTCCATGTAACTCTTACCACTTACATGTGAAATACAGAAAAATAAGTTTGAGATAAATATATCAAGAACATTTATTCGGCTACCACAAGTTATTCATTCTCAAAGCATACCTCAACTTGGTTTTGCACATTTTTTGCCTTGTCCGACTTCTGTTGCAGCTTAGCTACTTTTTCCTTTAGAGATTTGAGTTCCTCGTGCAACAAGCCCTTTGTCCCCTCCAATGATTGAGCATCTTTTAAGGCCTTCTGCTCCCTCTTCAGTGCTTCTTGACAGCTTGAAGCTGACTCTGCAGCTTGTTGTTTAGCAGCTTCCATCTCCTTTTTCAGTATAATTTGGTCCATCTCAAGTTTGCAAATAGTAGAGTTAGCCTTCTCAATCTGGCAAGTAGTATTATTCAAGGCAAACTCCATCTCTGAGAGCCTCTTCACGGTGTTTTCCTCCAATATTTTTTTTTCCTTTTGAAACTTTTCCGTTTCTTCCTTTTCCTTTCTTAATGCTTTAAGCTCAGCCATATCTTTGCCAAGTCTACGAGTAGCCTCCATAACCTTCTGATTGGCCCAGTCTGTCCAACTCTGCAGCTCATTTTGTAGTTGTTGTACCCGAAGAACCAACTTCAGAATCAGTTCATCCTTCTCATCTCGCGGCACATACTTCCCCAGGGATTCTTTATATGGAATTCCAGCTAAGTAAGTTGATATATCAGGATACACAGTGGGGCTGGTGTCAGATTTTGAAGGAACTTTCTTTTCACTAGAAGTTGAAACCTCAGTATTTGTTGCAGCTGATGCAGATGGAGCATTGGGAGAAAAAGGATGGCTTTCATCTACTAGGACCTCTGTATGAGCCTTACTCTTTGAAGCAGAACCTTTTACGGGCATAGTGAGTAATTCGGAGAGGGGCTTTCCTCTCTTTTCTAAAACACCACCGCCAATGGTAGCAATGTTACCTGATTTAAAAGTTGGTTTACCATAATGCTTGTGAGGCCTCTCGGTCTGCAAGGACTTCTGCCAAGGTGCAGTTTCTTTCTTTTTGTGTACCTTATGACCGCGCCTTAGGTTTTCTTCCGATACTTGGTGTGTAGCCTGGAAAGATTGCGCAGTAGAACCCAAGGTTTTAACTGAACTACTTGTTACAGAAACAATACTCTCTTTTTCTGACCCCAAATTTTGCAGAGAATCCTTCTTGGAGATGGACAAAGTTGGTAAACTGCCGAACTTGAGTTTTTCAGGTATATTACTTCGAGCACTTTGGCCTGAAAATTCAGGAGTATTTACTTTAGTATTGCTTTGAACGCTAACTTCAGAGCTATAAGCCGCTAACTTCATGGTGGAAGGAGAGGTGACTGAAGAGCCCTCTCTGAAGACTTCCTTACAGCTAAATTCACTCAATAAATCTCCTTCCACTGCACAGGCTTGTTCAATGTTCATGTCGCATAGCAATAACCACCACATTGCTTCCCCAATGGACAATGATGGCTTGACCTCCTGAAGTACATTGACCATTTCCAACACTGTGTACTCTGTCATCTGCTGCACATTATCGAAGACAATATCTCTTGAAGCGTTTATGTCCATTCCTTCGTTCAAGAGGACTAAAGCTTCATCTAATATGTTTGACACCAAGTCTTTACCCCCACGGTAAAGGCCTAGCCTTGATACAGCCTTTTCAGCAATATCCCTGCTGTACCCACACTCAACTATCCGATTAATCGCATTCTCAAAAACTGTACGCAAATTAGACAACAACAGTCCCTCAAACTGGATTGCAATGGGGTCGGTCCAATCATTAGGTTCTGACTCTTTCGCTATCAATTTAGGCTGACTGGAACCCGCCTCTATAGGTCCTATTATTCTCTGTGGCATTTGAGGTTTCTCTAAAGATGGCTTATATGGAGGGAATTCAGTCAACAGTGAGGGCGGGCTAACTGAATTCAATGGAAGAGAATCTACTAATTTTCTCTTGTTCTTACTTTCTTTCGATGAGGATCCTGTCTTGCTACTATTACCTTCACCATCAGCCATTTTATCCTTCTTGGGGTGGACTACAAGATATCCCCCAAAATCACCAGCTGCTTCAATAGCTCCTGTGATCCAAACAAATGCAAAGAACGGAAAAGCAACGGAAAAAGGAAAAAAAAGAAAGTAAAGTAAAGATTGAGAAAGTTTGGTAGTTAAAAAAATACCCACGAGACCAATGTTGTGTGCCTAATGATTTACAATATTCTCTAAAAGAATCAACTAAAACTCAAAAGCATAGGAAATAACGTCAATCTTTAATAACCTATCATGATAAACAACAAGATTTAAACCAAACCCAAATGAAAAAAAAAAAAAACCCATCTCATACCTGCAATGGAGGCTAAATGAGATATTATTGCTTTATCCTGCAGAACAAACAAAAGAAAAAGAAACAAAAATCCTTAGCATTGATCAACAAGAAACCCACTGTAACATAAAAAAAACAACCCATTAACCCATTACTTACACAGCAAATGAGCAAACCGATACCCATTAAATTCAATACATGCAGATGAACTAACACAACTTATCTTCCCAGAAAACAACCGAAGCATAAACAATAAAGCACAAAGTTGCAATGAGAAAACCACTATAAAGAACCCAATCAAGACGAAACCAAACCTCAGAAAAACGATAACAAAGAAAAAGAAGATTCATACCCAGAAAAAAAGAAAGCAAGAAGTGCTTTCCAATCAATCAATGGGGGAAGAAGAGACCCATTGAGAATGATACGCCATTGAGTTGAGCCAATTTATGCTTTGGCAGTAACTGGGTTTGCGGAAATGTTTGTTGTGACTAATGGGCGCGTTTCGTTTGTGTGTGCACTGGCGCTGGTGTCTCAATGTGTTGAAGCCTGGGCGTGTGGGTTTATATAGGTGCTCACTGCCTGTTCTGCTGACTGTGGCCTGTGGGGGTTTTGCGGTGAGGATTTTAGCTTAATTAACCATGGTCTTTTTTTATTTAAAAAAAAAAAATCACATATCGCTATCAAATTTTTAGATTGAGACCAAGTTTTATAAATTTGTTACCGTTCTCATTCAACTTCTTCTATAAAGAGAATTTACCGCTAAAATGTTATTGGATTTGAAACGGACCTCCTCTAAATCCAACTATAATAATTGTGAAATTTAAAATTTACGTCACACATTATAACTGTTCAAGGCAACCACTAAGAAACACTGACCCAGAAACTTGAATCCAAACTACAATTGAGAGAGATGCGTCAGGTTACCTTTGTGCTGCCACCTCCGGTGGTAATTAACCATGGTCAAATCTTCATCGCATTTTGCACCATCCAGTCATTAAATTCACCTTTCCCGTGTTTTTTTTTTTAAAGAGTTCTCTTTAGAGACGATTGTGCTATTGTACTACAAAATAAGTTGATATGAACCCATTTAAGTATAAATTCTATGATACTGTATGTCAAAAAAAAATTCTATGATATTCATTAAATTAATTTAATCACTCTTACAATTCAATAAAATATATATTTAATCACATTCAATGCGACGAGAAGAGCCGAACTCATAATTTTTTTTGAAACTACGGAACTATTTTTACTACTAGACTACAAAGTCCAATGGTCTATTCCCATGTTCTTTCAACTTGGGAAGAATCACAAACTTTCTAGGGATTTTCTTCTGTGGATGCGTATATTGCTGACCTCATGAACCAAGGATAATTTGCGGCCAGTTAAAGGCTTGTTTGGACTTTTGGTCGTTGGATTGAACAAAACGGGGCCATTTTTAGTGATAATGAATAGTAAGCGCGGCCCTGTGCGAAAATTGTTTTCCGTTGAATATGTAAGATTTAAGCGTGATGTAGTTTAATATTCCTCTGAAGATTGTTCTCTGTTTTTTTGTGTTAATTTTGGATTAACGCAAAATTTCTTATATATGTTTTTTTTTGGTTTTTTTTCTTACATATGCTAGTGAGGAGAAGTTATTACTTCTTGTTGGTTGAACGTGCATACTCACATCCATAATTATCGCATATTTTGATAAATATTTTAAAATTTAATATGTTTGTAGTACAGCATGTTGCATAATTGGTAATTATTGTTAAATCAATATTGTTACATTATTTATGTCATTCCCATGTAGAAAAAAAAAGGTGTTCGAATTCATTCTATTGATATTATATTAATCCCAATCGAAACTAATATTGTGTTTGGATTTGGAATATAGGTAAAAAAAAAATTGTTAGAAAGAAAATTGTTAAAAAGAAAATAAAAATAAAGAAAAATGATTTTCCTACATGTTATTCAGATATGTGTGAAATAGGTGAGAAAGAAGTTGTGAAAAAAAAATATTTGTGTAGATATAATAAGAAAGTTGAAAAAAAAACACACTTGTTGTAAATAAAATGACAATTATGCCCTTCATCCAATTAATGTATAATTACCTTGAATTTTTACTTTTTTTTCATTTATAATTTGACAAGGGCACTTTGGTAAAATTATGGAACTCGTTAATTTTTCTCCTGTTTTCTTCTCGTTTAGGGAAGAAAGGCCGTACTGTACGATTATTAAAAATTTTGTTTTGATTTTTGTTGTTTGTTTTTCTTTAGCTGTTCCAAACCACAGATTATTCCTTTTGTTAGTACAATTTTCTTTCTCCTTTTTTTTCAATTTTCTTTCTCTTTTTTTTTTTTCTCTGGCTTTCTTTACACTTCAAATAAGTTGTAACTCTTCTAAGGATTTCTCATTGAAGGTATGAAAAATATTGGTTACCATCTTAAAAGTAGTGTCAAAAGAGCATCAAAATAATATAAAATTAAATAAATAAATAAATAAATTATTAAATATTATTAAATTATATAATAAAATTTTAATGATATTCCTTAATGCACTGCATTAAATGCTATCATTTGGCCATAACGAATACTTTAAATTACATAAGAAATTGTCAAACATCATAAATGCAGGCACCAAAAAAATCATTAAATGCAATTACCCGTAAGACCATTAAATGTCCATTTTCAAATGTTTTTTTGTCTTATCTTTTACCTCTTTTTGATTAAAAAAAATATATCATTAGTATATAAATTATTATACTTATAAATTGAAGTTGAAAGTTATTCATTAATATTCTCATTCAATCTTTCTTATAGAGAGAACTCATTATCTGAGCACTCATAAAATCAAGCGTGGCTCTGCCACAAGTTATCCAGCAATTGTTGAATTTAAATCTCATAGCTGGCCGTTGTCAGGTCATTCAAACCCACGTTGGAGTGAGAACATCCAGCCCACTTAAGTCAGGGGAGATTGCTGATATGTTAATATTTATATAAATTTTATACATATTTTTTATATATACTTTGTAATTTAACTATATAAATATTGTGAATTTTACTTTGGTTGATTATTTTATATTTTATAGGGTAAATAGACGTAATTAAAGTATTTAAAGCATATCAAAAAGATCTATCGGGTTTAAAGAGTGAAAACGAGTCAATAACCAAAGAATTAAACTAAAATTTGATTGGAAAACTAATTTAAAGTGCAATTTGGATAGAATTTTATAACTTTACATACTGTTTGATTTTTTTGCTATAACTTCTTTTATACAAGTCGGAATTAGATGATTCTTAAACTGAATTGAAGTTAAGAGATAGAGTTATAATTTTGCTATTCTAACCGAATTCAAATTTTACCTAGAAGGGGTCTAGAATTGGGCCAAAATATATAAAGTCAAAACTGTCCAGAAATCATAAACATTTTTTAACTTTGATTTGGGTATTTAGAGCTTTATTTTTTTTTTAATTATTTGGTGGATATAAATACCCACTTAATAGTATTAAAAGGGGGAGCTTCTGGAGGCTATTCTTTTAGATGAGACAGAGAGAGATAGAGAGCGAAGAAGAGAATAACGCAAGGGGGGAATTTGAAAACGACATTAGACACGAGTTTTTCAAATCCTTTCTTTACTTTTTTTTTTTTTTCTGTTGAACTCTTTGATGTTGATTATTAGTTTTTCTTTTATTTTTAGCATGAATAGTTAGAACCCTAATTAGGGCGAAAAGAATGTAGTCTAATTAAGAGCTAGAGTATGTGATTTTTGTGGATACTTTTGTAGTTTGTTTAATTTTATTACAATTTTATATTGAGAACATGATTTGATTGATTTATTTTATTTTTAATCATACTTTTGTGCTTGATCACCATAAAATTTGTCATAAAATTTGTGTTAAAATTGATAGATAAGACATGAGTCGTATACTAAATAGATAAATATATGAACTTTGACTTAGATTTGAAATAAATTTATATGATATCATTAGATATTTTCTATTTTTAGTGGGTTTAATCTATTTTGTGTCAATTCGAGAGAAGATTACAATTAGATTAAATATAGTTAGAGTTGTTTGATAAAGAATACTAGCTATGTAAGAAGAATTGATATTTAAATCGCTTGTGATCCCTTCTAAGAGAAAACTCATAACTCTATTACTTTTATTTTTGAGTTAAAATCGTCTCTAAATTGTTATCAATTTCGTTTAATTAGTTTAATTTGCTTAATTTAATAGTATTTACTTTTTAATAATTTTTACAATATCAATTTCTTTTCGAATAACATAAATTATAATTCATTCTTTATTTTCTTAAATTCAACACATGGAGTATTCACCATAATTTTATTATTACGATCCAATCTGTATGTTTGCAAGATTTTATTGATTAATTTTACAGTGTAAAAATTCAAATTTGGGTCGATTGTATGGAATATACTTTAGATTACTATCCAGACTGCCACTTCGAGTGATAATATTTCATGTCTTCCACTTTACACATTTTGATTAAATTCAATAAATTTAACACTACTCCACCATCTATCATTTGTGGTCTAATAATTGGGAGATTCATTTATATTATAAAATTATGAATTAAAAAAATACTTAATTGGCTCAATGTACCCTACAGAATTGTGGAAATAGTTGATGATTCCTGTATATAGAGGAATATACTCCTCTATGATTTAATAAAACGATCTAACTTATTATATAATGAATTCAGTATAATTTTTTAACAGATTTATGAAGTATCACCACATCGTCTATTTTTTAACAAAAAAAAAGCTATTCTGTACAATAATTATTCTTTTTTTATATGGATACAATCTACGTTAATGTTATGGTTCTAGCAACGTTTCTGACAAGAAACATGTCGTGCATACTCATTTTATCAAACCTTTAAAATTTGCATTTGATGCTCGTTTAGGACTTCAGTGATTCTATAATTTATTATCATGAATCAATAAATTTACTAAAATTGAAATATTTAATATTGGAAAATGTCTCGTTAATATGAAGCTCTTTAGGGTCTTTTATTATTATTATTATTATTATTATTATTATTATTATGTTTTTTTTTTTTGTTTCTTTTGGAACATCTGCCTCGCCAACTTACAATCAGATTGTTGAGCAAGTAGTTTATGTTACATGCTCGAATTAACTTGTGCAGGCCTATAGGATGTATATAACCAGGAATTCATCAAAGAAATAACGTAAGACGAGAGAAAATAAGAATATTCATGTCATAAGATCTCAAAATTTAATAAAAATAATTACCTTCTCCTTTTCTTCCATAGAGGCAAAATTGGACAATTCTGGTGAACTCAATGGAACAACCATAATATTTGATTTTTCCTTTTTCTTCCCCTGCGTGTAAATATAAATTGATTAATCTCTGAGCAAATGAATGAATTTATTGTAGGTTAAAATTCTTCAAAGTCAACAATTTGTGTAAATGATGAAATGAACGTGAGAGGAGGAAAAAAAAAATCCCCGGCCTTTCGCATAATCCTCTCCCTTACAAACTCTAGATTAAGTTGTCAAATATAAAAATAACACTTTTAATAATTTATTATCGTGAATAATATTTTGGGAGAGTTATCCTTATTTTGTTATTTGAGACAAATATACTCATCATTTCCTCTTTAAAAATTTCTTTTTATTACCATATCAAATGATATAGTCAATTGTGCCAGTCTCCATTCTATTAAGAAGTTCGAAATTAAATCAATATCACACTTGACCCACATAAGTTCCCATCTTTCACTTTGTTTATAAATTCTTTTGTCTCTGAATTCCTCTCGTCCAGATGATCGTCTTGATAATAATTATTGTTCATTTCGTTAGTTTTCTTTTTTTTTTTGTCGAAATTACTTGCGATGTTTTTAATAAAAGGAATTCGTTAAAGTATCCATCAATATTTTTTAGGGGTTGGTTTTGGAGCCTGAGCAATTTGTTCTTAAGATTTATCGCGATATATCTGAAAAGAGTAATTAACTGTTAAATTGTTGTAATTCTATTAATAAAAAGAGTAATAAAAAATTAAAATATAAATTATCAATTTATTTCTTATTACTCTTTTTTATCACGATATATACAAAAATTTGACTATTAATTACTTTTTTTAAATATATCAGAATAAAAATCAAGACATTTTAAGGGGGCTCCCAAATTTTGTCGTATTTTTTAATGTCATTTTCTTGTAGTCTGACTCCATGTGTTTCAACCTTAATGCTTTGAATCGTTTTAGGTTTTTATCCTTTTCCAATCAGATTTGAGATAATTTATAAATATTTTTTTCCCATTATTCAAATTCAAATTGGTTACAATTGTTAAATACATTAATTGCAACCATCTGTCAATGGAAATCATTTTAAACAGCATTTCTCAACTATCTGTCATTTAGTAGAAACATCAAATAAGAACAAAAATACGAAGAAATTAACATAAGACAATAATAAAACAACAGCCCCAACTTTTTTAATTTTTTACTATTAGTGTTTGATGTTGTTACTATTATCATCATCATTATCTAAATTTTTTCAAAAGATGAAGAGACCGATTTTACATATTTTAAGTTGTTGAAAATGAAAATACATCCTAAATTAAAAAATCTAATAGTTGTATTGTAAATTAATTGTCAAAAGTGATCATCATTTAACTATATTTTACTTTCTCAATACACTCAATTACCTTATCCTTTTCAATCATTTCTAATTCCACCAGTATTTTCACAACACAACTAATAAAACAGTAGCAAATTACAATGCATGCAAAACATCGATCTCCCGAGTATTGACAAGCAAATGTTTAAACAAATAAAATACACAAATCAAGCTTGGAAAAGGAAAAATCATTATCGATGAACTAAAATACTTAAAAATTTTAATATGTACCAAAAGAGACTAACAATCAAACAAGAATAAACTGACCATGATTTTGAAAATCAAAGCTTCGAAGCCAAGCCCTGAAAATCTCACAATTTAAACTTTGTTAGAAAGATATCAAACTGCGATTACAGAGACTGAAATTATATCTTAGAGACTCTTGGGATTTATATGAAGAAAGCAAGCGTTATAATAAACCAAATATGACAAACGGAAAATGGTCTTTAATCTTTTGCCAACACGAGTAGGAAATAAATATATTATACATTGTACTAAAATAGATAATTATGACGACAGATCACGTGTATATTGTGCAAGCGACAAAAACGGTGTGTCAGAGGCTCACTTATTTAAAAGAAAAAAAAATAACTTTAACGTTAATATGTCTGTTAAGTGTTAACTTCTCATGTAACATTGCATAAAATAAATTGTTGTTTCAAAGATGGAATAATCTAATCAAAGTAGTCATGTAATGAGATTTTATATGCCTCTCAAGTCATATACTATATGATGGAATTTTATGCTATTAGAGGACTGAAAAACATGTAATATTATAATATTCTGACTAGAAAGACCTCTGCAATTTGCTACACATATGACATAACTGATGTTCAATTTTTTATCTCAAGTTCTTTGAGAAAGTTTGGCTACTTATCCTACAATTACCACTTGTCATTTTGGATTGCTCTTTATCATGGAATGTGTATTTTTTTTTTTTTTTTTTTGTAAAAAAAGGACACTTGATGGCAAATAAGGAGAAAAGGCACAATTATAGGGCAGGTTTTTTAATTTTCAAAAGTAATAAACTGAAGGGTAAAATGAGTGACAGCTAAGCTAATGTCGCGACGGGCCGTTTCACCAGCCCCTTTAGCCGTTACTCCCTCTGTGTTTTTGTTTTTTTGTTCAAATTAATGGAGGAATCTATGGGCCCCACTTTGGTTGACCGTTACAGGGCTTTTCTTTTCGCTTTTTACCCTTTGGCACGTGCGTTGCATGCGCGAGTTTGGTTTACAGGCTGTACCCGCATGGGTCCCATTTGCGATTTGTTTCCACGTGGAGAGATACAAATAGACTTTCATTCAAGTTCACGCCTTTAGATGTAACTTTACAATCACCCAATTTACATACCTGGAACCGCTTTATTGGCCTGTTTATTGCTGTTTGGTGTCCGAGAACGAGTAAAATTAGGCGAGGGAAAGTGCGAGAAAGTGAGAGAAAAAAAAAAAAAGAAAAAGAAAAAGAAAAAGGAGATGAACGAGGAGAAGCAGGAAACCTCTAAAACGCCGCGGAAGGTGCGTCTTGAATCTTGATAGAAATGAAAATATTATTTATTATTTATTTATTTTTGGTTAAATACCTGCCATCTGATACATAATACTTTTGCTTGATCGAGTTCGTACTATCTGTTTCCTGTTTGTTAAGGTTGATTCTTTTTTCGGGCTTCAATTACTTATTCCTTTTTTTTTTTAAAAGAAAATTTTTGTTGTGAAGCTAGATCAGATTTAGCGAGTCTGGTTTTTGGTAATCTTGGCAAGGAGAAACGAATCAAAGCTCCTCGATGTTAATAACGTTTTTTGTTTTCGTTTTTATACTCTCTCCGATGTTTACAGAAATGGGACTTGGAGTAAAAGAGATGAATTAATCAATATTTGGAGTTGAATATGTGATAATTGTTTGGAGTAGTTGTGGTAGAGTGGGGTCAAAATGGGGAAAGCTGATGAATTTCTGGTTAATACAGGTGTCATTTCTGATTATTTTTTTGATAATTTTTGTTGTGTTTATGGGAAATTGATTGGTGTCTTAGAAATGGGAGCAAGTAATTCTTATGTTAATATTGAGATGCGGTTGTCAACCAGACCACTCTTTTAACTGTACTTTGGTCGTCGGGATCGAGTTCCCGCGCCCGCGTTTTCTCCTGACAAATGGCTGAGTAGCCGTTAAGATGGTTAAAAATTGTAGCACAACGATGGGTTTTAGACTTGGTAATAGCCCTAGTCTTCTACGGTTGAGACACGTTTGGCCTTATTGGTGCTCAGGTGGTTGGTCTGCTTCTTTGGTGGTGGTTGAATAAGGTGTTACAAGCCGGGATTACTCTGGTTTCGACCCGCAAATCTGATGACCGACGTATCCGTGATGAATTTTTTTTTTCTTGTTAAAAAAAAAAACCTATAGTTTGGTTTTTTTTTTTTATTTTAAGTGTCGTGTTCTTCCAATATTGATTGAACAGAGAGCAAAGTTATTGCATCTCAAGGTCATTTGTTCTTTTCGTGGTAATACCATAGATCGTCCAAGTTTATGAAGTCATATTATTGATATTAATGGAACAACTCTATGAACTTGGGGGACATTGTCGACATCGGTTCTGTTTCCCTTGTGTTTAATTTTTGGACATGGGAATAATTTGAGCCTAAAATTGTGAAAATCGACAAACAAAACCGAAGTTTTCTCACTGTTTTGCTGTTTCAGATCAATTTCAAGAAATCACTATTCGACAATAGGACAGTTCTAAGTTTCTCTTCTATTCATTCATGCATCTTCTTGTACCTTGTCTATGCCTTTGTATATTTGTTGTAAACCTCTATCTGCATATCTATTGCTCAAATAGATGGAGGGAACAAATTCATTGTTGTACTTGTGATGGCAGAATCCAAAGGCATCGTTACGATCGATTGACATATATGCTGCTCAGTGTAATAAATGTTACAAATGGAGGGTGATTCCTACGCAAGAAGAATATGAGGACATCAGAAGTAAAATCCCAACAAATCCATTTTTTTGTGACAGGAAACCTGGTGTTTCTTGTGATGATCCAGCAGAAATTGAGTACGACTCTACTCGCACCTGGGTCATTGACAAGCCTGGTACCCCAAAGACACCAAATGGTTTTAAAAGGAGTTTGGTGCTCAGGCGAGACTTTTCCAAAATGGATGCTTACTATATTACTCCAACGGGGAAGAAATTAAGAACAAGAAATGAAATAGCTGCATTTTTAGAGGCAAATCCAGAGTACAAAGATGTGCCACTTTCGGACTTCAATTTTACTTCTCCAAAGGTAATGGAAGACACCATACCTGAAGATTTGAGAAGGCTTTCTGCTACTGGTAATAGCAATAAAAAGATTAAGGTGTCAAAAGATTCAGCTTGAGTTGGGATGTGCCACTTAGCTGCTGTACAATACTCTCGTTGCTTCTTGTATTTTATGAGTTGGTCTAGCGAGGATTTTTTGGCTATTCGGCTTTGTGTAGTTATGGTGAATTTTGTTCCTCCTAATATCAATAGAGTGCATGCTGCATTTGAGATCTTAATTAAAACAGGGATAACTTGGCTTTCCAACCCAGTTCCAACAATACATTTCTCGCACCGAGAAAGCGGAATGGTGTTGTATCTGAGCGGACTTCATACCTTGTAGAAGTAAAGAACTAAGTTGCTGTCGTTACCCGTTGATCGGACTTATAAATAAACGGGATGTTTGGCTGGACGATGGGTTCCTGATGTTGCTTGGCACCTAATGATATCATTTAATTTCCTGCAGAAATGGCAGCTTATGCAGGGCAGTCTGCTAAGAAGCAGACTCGCAGGTTTTCTTGACCTCAATATGGGTAGCTTATGCTTATGTGAAGTTAATGAAATAAGATGAGGAATGCTGCCATCCAGATCAGTTTATCATGTATCTTGGTTATTGATATATATGGCATTGAGGGAATTGTCAAAGGCAAGCGAAAAAACCAAGTAACCTGCATTTTACTTCCCTTCCTTCCCTCAAAATGGAAGACCGCATTACAGTGACACAC